>OY728138.1:1456322011-1457572011 GCA_963277665.1 Viscum album
ATTTGCATCAGACCAGAGATCATTATACTCAACATGAAATATATGAGCTTCATACAATCATTAGGAGAGAGATTTTAAATTACTAACAAAACAGGCCATGAACTATGTGTTCTACTAAGGGTTCAATATGGATTCATTCTATCTATGTACAACCAAAGTCTAATATTTCTAATTTAATTTCACAATGTAGGATACTACTCATAAATTTTCATCCATTGTGGACAGTGAAATGGTTGTCGTATTTTTCCATCACATATCTACACATCAGCAGTCCATCATAACCTTTTTTCATCATGTGAATTAGCAAATAAACTTTTCAAACAATTAATTATAGGAAGATACCAAAATAACTTTGTATAGATCTTTTTAATCTCTACATCAGTCTGTGATTTTTCTTTCAACTTATACTCTGAGGTCCCACATTTTGGACACTCCCCAAAATTTTAAATTCCTTCCTATATATCATTCAATAATTCGGACATGCATGTATTTTCTTATATCCCAATCCAATCGGGCATATTATTTTCTTGGTATTATAATGTGAATCTAGAAGATTTTTGTCTTTTGGAATAATGTCTTTCAATAATTGAAGCAACTCTGTAAAACATTTGTCACATTATCCACGTTTTTCCTTCAGGTTAATCAATTTTAACATCACTGACAAAAACATAAAATCTATATAACCCGGATATATGTATTTCAGCATCACCATATAGACGTGAAATTGTCGGTTCTATCTCAATTTATTCTACTACAATATCTCAAATCATTTATTCAATTCCATCGGAGTTTCCAACTTACAAATCATCATCATCAGTATATCTGTCATTGTATCTATTTTCACCATGCCGAATCCAAGGGTTGTAAGTCAAATTAAATCCATGAAAAATCAGATGATCATTGATGTATCAACTTTTCAACTTCATCATATTCAAAATTTTCAGAAATGGACAGAAAAACATGTAACAGCTTTAAACATTTCGTTTAAAAAATTCTAAAAAGGAATCAACACCGTCCTCATATTCATTACTCATTAAATGTTCCATAATCTAACAATGACAAATTATTAACTATAACAAATATCAAAATTATATATCTTGTTAAGATAATCCAGTTATCATAATTTGAAAGTAAAACAATTTTGAAATATAAAACAAACATATACGTATTTGAAAAATATATGAATGAAAATGATTTTAAAAAGAAAATATAGCTACATATAACTATTTTAAATTCATCTGGGATTATTTCTTCTTAAGGTACACAATGAATACATCCTAGTGAAATTGGATACCAAATTCACCCATTTGTGAAAATGAAATATGAAGTATAAATATTAAAATATGTATACATTCACTACTGAAAATTACACCTATCCCAACTATTTGAATCAATTTTGATATCCCTTGAAACTATTGGGATTGAATACCACCAAATATTTCACACACTGTTGGCATGATGGTCGTTGCAATAGCCCTATACCAAGGATTCTACATGAACCATTGGTAAAGACCACCGGATGTTAAAATATGCCAACAGTTTCAATGAAACTATTGTGATATATATGTATATATACATATAAAGGGGGTGTCCATTGGGGTAGGGGTTGTCCAGGGGTGGGGGGGTTTTCCAAGTGGGTAGGGGTTGTTCAAGGGGGGCAAGGGTTGATGGGGGTTTTCCAAGGGTGTGGGGGTGTCCAGGGGGTGGGGGAGTGGTGTCAAGAGGTAAGGGGGCTATCCAACCCCCTACCCCATTGGGCACCCCCACCCCGACCCCCTTGGACACCCCCATAGAAACCACCACCACCATGGACAGTCCTCCACCCCCTAAATAGTACCCCCACCCCTCTAGACACTCCCCAACCCACTAGACACCCCCACCACCTAGATACCCCTACCCCCTTGAACATCCCACTCACCCCCTGGACACAACTACCACCCCCTGGAAACTCCAACCCCCCTAAACACCACCCCCAATTACTACCCCTTTGGACATACCCACCCCCATGGATAGCCCCTCACCCCCTGGACACCCTGCCCACCCCTGGACACCCCTACCCCCTAGGAAATCCCCTTCACCACATGAACAGCCCTACCCCCTTGGATACCCCATAGACACCACCACCCCCTTGGACAACCCCCTAGACACCCCTTTGAACAACCCCCCCCCAGACACCCACACCCCCTAGACACCCCCACCATTATAGACACCCCTGACCCCCCTGGACAACACACTCATCCCTGGACACCACCACCCCACCCCCTAGACACCCCACCCCCTAAATAGCCCCCACTACCTAAACTACCCCCCCCACCCCACCCCTAGATACTTCTACCCCCTTGGACAGCCCACTCACCCCCCCTATACACCACCCCACCCCTACCCCCTTGGACACCAACTAGACACCCCCACCCCCTGGACAACCCCTCACCCCCTGGACAACCCCCTTAGACACCCCTAACCCCTTGGAAGCCCCCCCCCCCAGACACCACCCCACCCCCTTGAACACCCCCTGGACACCACCACCACCTTGGACACCCTCACCCCCTAGACATCCCCCCCACACACTGGACAACCCCCCACCCTGACCCCCACGCCTCTGGACAGCCCCCCCCCCCCACCCCCACCTCCTTGACAGCCCCCAAACCCTCAGGACATCCACCACCACCTTGACACCCCCACCCCCTGGACACCCCCAGACACCCCTACCCCGTTGGAGAACCCCCTCACCCCCATGTAGACCACCCCCACACCCTTGGAAACACCCAAACCCCTTAAACCACCCCCACACCCCCCCTGGACACCACCCCCGCCACCTTTGACACCCCCCAGACACCCCCACCCACCTAGACACCCCCCCCGACTATCCACACCCACCTGGAAAGCCCCCCCCCCCCTATGACACCCCTGTATGTGCACACACACATGATAGAACACACAAAAATTTTAAACATTCATGATATCACTTCAATGTTTTATTTTACTAGAAAATAATTTAGCATAGTATAAATAAACACTATGAAACTTACCATAATAGCATGAAAAAAGATAGAAAAATAACAACTCAAAAAATTGGTTTAGGGCATCACGGAAAATTAAAAAATGAAACAAAGCCGTGTGAGGCTTACTTGAGTGTTGTGAGTAGACCTGATAGATCTGGTGATAATAAAAATAATGAATGATGTTGAAAAAAATAAGGTTGGAGGGCACGACTTCGAGGAATACTTTCTACATTTTCTGTGTGAGAGGGAGAAGTCGTAGGTTAACCAATCGATGAAAAAAGAATGACTGAATATGGGGAGCGATAAATCATTTAAAATAATTATCACATAGTTCATTTAATAATCGACATGATAAACTATTTTTTTATGTTTATAAGGTAGGTTATTTAATAACTGATATAGAAAATTATTTATCACATTTTTTATTTCATAACTGACATTATAAATGGAGCTTTATCAAACCAACATGATAAAGTTCCCAGAATCTATATTTCACGTCGGTTATTTTATAACCGACCTGATAAATCTAATCTCATTATTTATTACATCTGTTATAAAATAATCGATGTAAATGATTGATTCTCATCAATTTAACACACCGGTTATAGTATAACGGATGTGATAAATCGATTTTTATAGATTTTCACATCAGTTATATAGAACATGTGTGAAAAATGTCGACTTGTTAAATGTTTTTTCCACTATTATTCACATGAATCTGACATGTAGTGTGGAAATAATGAAAGGAAGTATTTTGACTTAGTTAAAATCATAATTTTAGTTAAAAACAAACCTCACATATAGAAAATAAGAAAACATGATCATATTTTTAAGATACATTATGTAAATGATCCCCAAATTATTAGAGGCATGTAGTAATTATCTTCACATCAACCAAACCCATGGTTTTCTAGGTAGGACTCAAGGTTTATGTTTTCATTTTAAATGTATCATTTTATCTAAAAACGAGTATTACATGATAAATACTATGAAAAAACCCATATATTTGCCTGATAATTTAGGAAAACAATACAAAAATAATTTTTTATTTGTAGGAAACGACCACATGTGAATCATACTGAAAATGTGCTTGATATGACAAGAAGTGTGTGTCTTTATTTTAAAATCGACATGTTAGTACAAATTACAGATATCGTAGTCTAAAAAATAAATTTTTCTTCGATTATATTTATTCTAATGAAGAATAACCTATAATTCAATTGTTATGTGTATCAATTAGGCATGTTTAAATCCAATACATAGGCGTCCATGAATGGTTCAAAGTACATGATTCAGTTTTAAAGTGACTTTTAGTTAAAAATGTGTATCATTAGCTAAAAAATAAGATAATTTACTATTATAGTATTGATAATTTAGTACAATTATTAATTTTTCATAATTGATGCATATGAGTAATCCGAATTTCAATCAAATACACGGTGTGCTTGTTATTACCCAAAATGCATTGTTTTATTTTAAAGGCACATTATAGGTAAAAAAATGGGTCCCAAAATTAAAATCATGAAAGAATAATCAAGTTATATTGGTACATTTGGAAAATTATCCACAATTACTTTTTGACAAGTAAGACTTATTCTCACATCAATTGGACACATGATGTTCTAGGAATGAAAAAAAGTTTATGTTTTCAGTTTATAAGTCACGTTTTACTTCAAAAAAAATATTCCCAACTAATAACTGTGAAAAAACATAGACTGTTTTTTTTAATTTATTATAATGATCCATTAGTAATATGTAATGTATAGGAATCCATTTAACCTTAATACAACATGCTATGTGATTAATATGATTCATAGTGAATGTTTTTAGTTTAAAACTGATAGTTTATTTAAAAAAATGTCACTTAGTAAAAACTATAAAAACACACAAGTATAGTCATAATACTCTTCAAAAATAACCCATAAGTAATTTTTGAAATGTATGAATCTACTACACAACAACCTCATAGATTTTGTGACTAGTATGACTCAAATTTCATGTTTTTAGAATAAAAATAATATTATAGTAAAAAACATATTTCACTCACGGATCAAAAAAAATATTTTTTTTGTCTTGATATTTTACGAAAATTATCCACAAATTATTTTTTCTTCTGTTGGAATTAGAAATAAATTAATCTGACACACGATGGTGTGGGTATGGCTGAAATTTATTTCTTTGATTTAAAATTTACATTTTAGTTGAAACAGACATATATTATTGAAAAATGATAAAATGTTATCAAATTTTCCTGATACTATAGGAAAATAATCCATAAATTATTTTTATTGTTTATAAATAAACCAAACATTAATTATAAATAATGTTTTCTCACTCTGACTTGAAGTGCATGGTTTTAGTTTAAAATTTTTATTTTAATAATTCATTTATGTTTATTTTCTCTTGATCTATTTTTGTATAGAAACAATAAGATATTTTTTTCTCTAACGGTAGACTCTTTTTTTAGGAGGCATAGGTTTTTTTGGAAATATGTTTCATAGTTAGGATCTTTTGTAATGGTTTTTAGAGATAATGAAACACTTATTTTTGATTTTCTAATTATCATTATAAATTATACATACTAATGGTATTGTATGTACCAATTTAATTAAAATTTGAAATTTAATTAAAAATACTGATGTTTTAAATTTTTTTATGTATTGTACAATGTTTTTTGATTATGATGTAATTTTAATTTAAATTAATTTCCTATATTTATTAACAATGTCTGAGATAAATTATAGCAACACACTATTACAAATGAGATTTTACTAGCTTGATAAATCACACTGATAAAATATTCATTCAATATTTATAATAAAATGACGGTGAAGGGACATTTTTATCATCACTAAAAATTATTATTATAAGGTTCCCACTTTATCTGTTTATTTATCCTTGATGAACATTACTTTTAAAAGCAATATTTTTTGTTTTGATAAAATCCATCAGCTTTCAAAGGATATGACAAAATCATTTCCTTTTAGCACTAATTAAATACACACCTAACACTGATAAATCTATTATCTCTAGTAGATAACAAAAATAAATAATAGTTAAAAACAATTTTTGATTTTTGATCTATACGTTGATATTAAATAAAAAATTATTCCATTCTCCCCATTAAACAGACCAACACACTTCAAAAAACATCATTCATTTTTAATATGTTTCCATTAAAATACAAAATCAAAAAAAATAAATAAATAAATATGTTTTATAATTATAGGAGAAGTATTGTATTTGTGTCCATAGTTTCATGGAATGCCTTATCAAATAGTGAAACAATATTAACCAACTCTTCATCATGACCTTATCTTGATACATGAGGGAAAATAGGGTGAGGAAGAACCCATCATTGGATATTGTGAGGTTCTTAGAGATATAAGTGAGGTCATCAAGGGGTTACATTCCAGGCTCAATTAGAAGCATAAGGGATATGGTTAGGGTGTATTAGTCTGCAATAATCTAGAACATGTGGTCTAGACTGGCAGTGGAATTAGTGTTACACATCGTTAGCTATATGGTGGATTTACTAAAGAATATCTAAGAACTGGAGCCATAATTAGTGACATCATCCAAGACATTGAGCTCTATAATGGCCTCTAAAACCATGGAGAGAGTGGATCTGCTAGTAAGAAACATCATGTACACTATAGATTCCTTCTCCACTAACGCCATATTTTACACTAATGGGTTATTTTGGGCTCATGGATCGATTCTATTTATAGTTTGGGATGATGAGATTAATGTTTTTTATATTTTATGAAAAAAATAAATAAGTATACGATATAATTATTTCAGAAAAATATTCAGAATAGTGACATCCTAGATGCCACCTTTAATGAAAAAAGTTTTTTAAATATACATTCTTGTATATTTAAAAAAATATCTCTTTTATATTATGAAATATATAAGGTTTAATAAATAATTTTGAATTATATCCATCAATATTTGAAAGTGAAAATGTTATGTTTTTATGAAAATAAAATGTGACATATAAATTATCATTTACATATTAAATTTATGATTTTTGTTTTTTTTCAATTATGTTTTATATGTTGAGTGAGTTTTTCAAAAATCATTAATATTTTATTTATATTTTATTTTTTATATGATTTTAATGTAACCTACCTGAAACATAATAATGTTTGATGTTGTTTTCATTGAATGAATATAAATAATAAATTATAAGTTCAATATAAATTCAATTTTACATAATAACTAAAAATGTAAACAATAATTCAAAATTAAAAAACATATCTAATGAAAAAATTATTAAATGTAATTTTAGTAGAAAAAAATATTGTTGTTTTATACCTTTACATTTAATTTTATAATATTTTATTATATTAATTTCATTTTCAATTATTTATTATATTTAGGAAAATATTATAGTGTTTGAAAACTTTTATATGTTTAGGATGTGTTTTAGGTTTTATTTTTAGTGATTTAAATGTTTATATTTTATAATATTTTAATGTTACCTACTTGAAATATAATTTGTTTTATAATGTTTCAAGTATTTGACTTTGAAATCTTATAAAATATAAACTGAAAAAATATAATTGAAAATTGAAACAGAGGATAAACCAGTAAAAATGGTTGATAATAAAAATAATTTAATAATTTTAAAAAACATAAATCTTATAGAGGATAGATTATATTATTTCTTAAAATAATCTAAGTCATTAGAAAACATATAAATAAATGAGTACTGTCACACTCTTTGATAAGGCCCCATCCCACAGTCTAAGGTGTGTGAATGGGATAATCGTATCCATATTATCGACCACTATGTGTGGTTAGAGTATGATACAATTTAGAGTGATGATCTACGAGCACTATAATTTTGTCTGTCTCTTGACCATCATTTGTGTCAATTTTAGGAGGTGTCAACTGGATGTCATTGTGCACAGCAGATCCTTCTCCCACTATGTGAGTAGAAGGAAAAACCATAATCGCATGGAAGAACCATATTGTCTATGAATGCTCGATGAAACATATTTGGGGCATGGTAAATTAACCCTCATAGAATTTAGGATCGGCTGTACTCTGAGAAAATAATGGATATCTTTATAGCCCAAAAGTATCAAATGCCTCATGATGCACATCTCTAATCGGAAAAGGCAGGATTACTAGATGGAAAATATCTATCTATGGAATAGGTGGGGCCCCGCATATAGAACGGCGTGAGCTACGTCATCATCTTCGTTGCTCCTCGACATCATCAACTAGTGGAGGGGGTCGCCGAGAAGCAACATCCACTCCCTAGGTTAAAACAACATCTCCTTGGTGTGGAAAAGCGATGATACTATCATGTAAAACATGTTAATCCAACATTGTCGGCTCTACTAATGCATGGATCTCTTCTAGGATAGAAACCTTATATTTATCTAGTTGATACATGCCAATATTATTCTATAATTGAGTATGATGTAAAGTTAATACAAATAAATTTAAATATAGTACAATAAAAAAATAATGGAAATTTATTAATGAACCAGATCATGAATCACTCTTCCATGATGAGTAAGACAAATTAGATAATCCATTATATAACATGGATGATACTTGATCTATTTTGATAGATGGAATCACATCATACTCAATCCCTTGATATGAAATTAATCTCTTCTCTCCTAAAAGAAGAGATACTCGTCATATTGATGGTGCTTGTCATCTTTCTTCCTCCCTGTCAGCTCCACAGAATGGAGTGATGGTGACTGTCTTGGTATAAATGTAATATTCTGAACAAATCTAACCTAGCGCATGACTCTATCATGATGTTTTCAATCAATATTATGAATGTGTATGGGAGGCACTACAACTATCTGATCATGAAGTATAGATGATCATTATGTGAGAAATGTGTTTAATAAGTCTTAGTATGGTATCCATGTAATCTAAAATAAAATGTGATATTTTTCAAAATAAATTATTACAAAAAACAAAAAATGATTATATTATGAAATTGGTTAGTCAATGAGTGATTTTATATTCTTACATCAGTCAATATTTTAATGTAAAATATGAGAATGTATGCACCAAAAATGTATCATGAAGCCCTAATGAAGTTGTGTTCTTGAATCCGCCCATAAAATACAGAAATTGATGTGATAAATAATAATAAATTCAAGTCAATAACTCATACTACATACATATATCCTTATTGTCGATTGGTCATACCATAATCGTCAGGGAGAATTACACAACAAATCTACATAACGATATGGGATAGTAATAATATGGGATAGGGGAGGGATGTGCTATTATGCCCAAATCTATATTAGGATGATTCATCCATTGCGATCAGTGTGATCAAAGTGGAATGCTATGAATAAGTCTCTTTATGTGTATACCAAGCATTCTGATACCGTATTGTATCTCCAAATATTATATAAATCAACCAGTAGGCCCAAATACATAATGTTTATATCCATACATGAGTGATCAATGCACAATGTCCCTCTACTGATCTGTATGATATACATAAAGGCATGATGTGTGATATTATTCTCATCAACTTCATCTGGTAAATGTTTAAAGTGTATCTCAAGCCACCTCATGAATATTACCCATCATCTGTAGCATTATCATAACCCAAAAATGATGATGCTTTGAAATATATATACAATATTAGGTTGGTCTCCATGGTTCGATCCTATAACAGCATCCCTATAAATAGGAAGACTGGTTAGTACACCCACATCCTCAATGGTGATGGTTAAATCTCCTTCAGAAATGTGGAATGTGTGTGACTTCAGTCTCCATCTCTTTATAAGAGAAGCAATTAAGTGGTGGTAAATGAATATAAAATTTGATACCGTAATGGAATATAATACAACATGGAGTATGTATGATATAATGGAATATGAACGAGGAATGTGATGATAATGGGGTACTTGACGTCCCCTAGTTTATTGAACCTCAGGAACCACTAACATGTCACATGAAACATGTCTATACAACTCAATGAGTAGGGTGGTATCCTTTATTTGTACATAATAAAATGAAATATGTCTTAAGTGTAAAATGTAAATATAACATTATTTTCAATAGAACAATAATAATCGTAGAATTTAATAGATGTCATTTATAAGATATGGTTTTATAAATTTATATATATAAACTTTTTGTCTACCTAATGAAAAATTTTATTATAAAATAATTCATATAATGTTATATAAAGTGAGTTAAAATGAGTAAAAACATTAAATCAATTTACTTTTAAATGGTAACATGATTATGACGCTCATCAAAAGTTAAATAGACAACAACAAACTCATTTAATAACACATTTATTCTTGAAAACTGAAATGAAATATCACGGTATTTTTCAATATAACAGAGTTTGGATGAGATCATCATGACATCATAAGAGATGTAGAATCCTATTTACTTTAAATTGGAATATTAATAAAATTTCCCAAATTTATCTACATAACTTTTTAATTTTCAAAATATTTCATCATTCTAAATACATCTTCAAAATATGGGGAGACCTATCATTAGGCCACTAAAACCACCACACACAAAGGATGAAACATTGGGATTTTTTTAGATAGGGAGAGAGAGTTTAATTAAGAGAGATGAAGTGGTTTTAGAGTGGGGATAGGAAGAAATTTTTTAGGAACCACAGGGAATGGTGTCATACCCATTCCACCATTATACATTATTTATCTAAAAAGCGGCTTACCAAAATTCATCTTTTACTTTAGTTTAGGTGAAAGGTAGCTATATCCATGCCTCCTTTTCCATGTCATCGATCGTCATCAATGATTGTAAAAGATAGTAGAGGAATTCCTACATTAAATTTATAGTAATATAGATATAGTCCCTACATACTTTGGGTAGTAGTATTAAAAAAATTATACAGTATATTTTTAAATTTTATATCCAAAAAAATTATAATTTTATTTTGAAATAGTTGGTATTGTGTGGGGGTTGATAAGAAATGGTATACCAATACAAACACATACAGAAAATAAAGTAATATACTATATTTAATGTATAAACATTTTATCTTTAGATTGAACCATCATTTAACTTCTATAATGGAGGCTTAATGATTTCAAATGAAGACTACTTGTTGTGTTTTTCACTAGATTCTTGAGTAGCACCGACTGTTCACAATTTATTAAATTTTAATTTATTTATTTTTTTAGTATATTTTTTCTTGAAATATAAATTTATCCATATTAATTTGTGTGTGTTATGCATTGCAATAATAATTCCATATTGAAAAAATAAATATCATTATTTCTGTTACATATTTATTGTGATCATCTCCAACGATTTTCATTTTTGTGTCTATGTGGATCACTAAAAAATCCACCTTTACTGTCATCAGATAATTTAAAGGTGTTTGTGCCTATGTGTGATACTTACATCAGTGGTGATATAGAACTCTAGAAATATGAGGAATAATATGAATTGTTATTATGACATAAAATCATTTTCATGAGATTGAATATTTTTTTCACTAGATTATTTTTGATTTCTCCATTTTCCAACAAAAATAATGAGTCTACATGTGAAATTATTTAAAATCACTTTTAAATTTTATCAAAAGTGAGTTGATTTTGATTTTTAATTGTAAAAAAGATGATTGAAAGTTTTTTCATCCCAGATCTCCCCATTTTGATGGGGTTGTGTCCCCCACTCTCCTCTCATCAACTAAACGTCCACACTTATCCCTTTTTATATCATTTTCATATCCATCATCCAATTTTAAAAAATAAACATCCCTTATCCTTTTCCAACAAACATCACTCATTTTTTCAAAAAAATGAAATAATCATATAAATATTTTTTATGTAAATATAAAAGTATAAATATGTGAAAAAATTGGCAGTATATATTTTTAAGAAAAAAGAAATTTAAAACCATTTTGGTGGTCCTCAGTTGTACTTGATCATCAATAAGACATTGAATTTCACTATTTATTCACAAATGGATTTCATGGAGACTGAATTCTATTACTTCAATGATCTCATAGACCTCTCTTCGAGAAATGATGATGATGATGGATCCCCACATCTTCTTATTACTCTTCCCTGTAACTTCTCTGAAAACCTAATCAATGTTCTGCGCTAGAAATGGATGAAGAACTACACATACTATCTCATACAAACACTGTCTTGAATTTCGTTGATGTTCAATTCAGAAGATAATCCTATGATTCAAGATTATTGAAATATAATATCCTCATGTTGGTTATAATTGTATAGAATATTGGAACCCCCTTATGGTAACTTGAAAATATAGACCAAGTAAAGGCCAAGGTAAAGGTGGGATGTTTCAAATAACTTGAGGCAGAGGATTATATAGAAAATAATCTGATCTAAGATGAGTTGTACGATGTGGTTAAATTCCCAATCAAAGCAATAAAATCCAATTTGTTTCCCACTATAGTTATTTTGATCCAATGATAACATCCAGTGGTCTACATAAATTCTTCAATATGAATTTGTTAATATATTTCTTATATTAAATATAGTAATGACATTACACATATTGGTATTCCACCCAGATATTCTGAAAGGTCATGAGTCTTGAGGAAAACATGTTTAAGGGGGTGTTGGAAGTATAAACATGTTTTCTTATATGAACCAACCTTTCACTCCTAGAATAGAGTATTGAAGATTCTAAAAAAATTATACTTAATATTTTTTCACTAGATTCTTGGGTGGAACATATTGCTGCCTATTATTGGGATTTTAATTTATCACTTTTTCTCATTGTTTGTATTGAAATATTATTTAATAGCTATAAACGGTACTATAATATGTGTTGTGATAATAATTATGAGTTTATGAAATAAATATTAGTATTTCCTCAGTAAGTTAATTATGGTCACCTCTTGTGATAAGCATTTGTGTGGTGGTGTTTTCTACTACTAAAATCCACCTTAACGATGCTACCTGATTCTACTATGTGTTCACATAGTGATGTTAGATCCCATGACCTAGTATATAAAATAAAATTTAAATTTAAATTAAATAGAAAAATATTATCGATCTTTGATCATCAATTATTTTCATTCCAACATTGTAACTATTAATTTCCTATTTCTCCTGTCAAATTTCTTTGGAGGTGACTTATAGAAATGAAAAGTATTTGTTCCGCTATCCAAATTCAATAGATACATTTAATAACAATATTGGGTAACATTGGATTTATTGATGGAATGGGAATCATATATATCACGAATTGTTCTAAATAAATTTGGTTTTTGAAATTCACAAATATAATGATAAAAATAAAAAATTTCTAAAATACAAGAGAAAGGGAGATATTATATTCCAATCATTGGGTGATTTAAGGGAACTTTGGGTATTGAACTAGAAATCACATTCATTAAAAAATATTTTCATATTATGTTTTTAGATTATTGGCATCATCTCAAAACATTTGATGATGGACGTATATGGGAATGTGACTTTGTAAAATATTTGAAGAAGACAGTTTTTGGATTAGTTTATTCTTCAAAAAACCTTAAAAAAATAAGATATTCAGGAAACCATCATCTTTATAAATACTATTAAGAGGGTCTGCCCCCCCCCCCAACACCATATTTATTTCGTTTTCTTTTATATATAAATATATATAATTAATAGAGTACTTCACTATTTTTTATTCAATATTACAATGATTAATGTATTAAGAAATTATTTTGATTTCAAATATCCCGTAAACCCTCCATTTTATAGTGAATCCACCACGCCACATTTTCCAGGTATTCCATTTGAGATTTTCATTCCCTCATTCCATCACATTGAAAAAAAATTATTACATTTGTATTAATACCAATACCTAATATTATGTTTAAAAATATTAATAATCAGTAATGAAAAAATATTTAATTATGTTTAATAAAATAGAAATATATGAAATAGAATAATTCCTACTTAAATAATATTATAATAATTAATAGGAATAATAGCTTTAGTAATTAAATTTATATTATAATTAATAATTCAAAACTACTAATTAATTAAAATTTTAACAGTATATATAACAAAAATTATTATGGATATATTTATAATTGACAATAATAAATAGTATTAGTGTAATTAGTAATTAATAACATAATTTTATTTATTAATTATAAAATAAGTTATAATTATTAATGATTTTATAAAATTAATATTTATTTATAACATAATGAAATTATATGTATTAATAATAAATTTAAAAAGTAATAACTCAAAAAATAATTACAAAATAATTATTATTTATTGATAATATTAATATATAAATAAATATATATATATATCTATATAATTAATATATAAAAAGATAATTAGTATTTATTAATAAATTAAATAATAAATTAACAAGGAAGAATATTTTAGGATATTGGTCAAGTTGAACCATTCCAATAGAATACCATAAATATAGAGGAAGATAATTATGGAATCATAGAAATGTGTGTATAAAAATTCCTCAACACATTCAAATTATGAAGAGACTTTAAAGTTTTACATATACCCTAATAACAAGTAGAGTTTCAATCTATAATGCAATGACCCAGTATTTCTGTGATATTTTCCTTCCTAAATATGTATGATGTTAGATAGCTTGAACACCAAGAGACATCAAACCCTAAAGCATCATATCTCATTGTTTAGGAAAATAGATACTTAAAATGTATCGTAGCCTTTGAATAAGCTTCTTCAAATAGTTACAATAATCATATGAAATTAAGGCCACATTTATTATTTTTTAATATGTTCATCTAAGAATCTAATATAATATGATTTTATTCTTTATATGTATTTTTTAAAATGAATATATTTTCTTGTTTGATATTTTTAAGATTAGCACTAATTTTTTAGGAATAGTTAAAATAAAAAAATGTTTTCCTAAAAAATTATGTTTTTTACAAATTTTTTTAGATTTTATTTTAATGTTTTATTAATAAATTTTTTAATTTGAATCTACAAAAATAAAATAATATTGGAAATTATTGTAACAATATTAACTGATTGTTAATTTTTTGTATATTTATAAACTGATTTTTGTTTGTAACGCCCAGACCGCAGCTACCCAGAGTCGGTGCATTACTTCGTAACATTGACATGATCACAAAAGATCAAGTCTCGAAAGACCGGTTAGTTTAGTAGCCTTGGAAACACTAGATACATTCATAAACGTTACATTACATCATAAAGTGAAAAACTACAATAACAAAGTCTCCATAGACCACACTCATATCCTCTTCTGACAATCCCTGCAGGTCATTCATAAAATACTTCTTCACATCTTGGAAAATTTTAAAACATTGAAAGGGGTGAGCTCAGATGCTCAGTAAGGATAACAATATTGCAGAAGCTTTCATAAATAAACATAAACATTTAAGGCAATTTATAACTAAAACAAAAGCCTTTTAAACTTGAACATCAACATAATATGGAAAAAGTAAAATGAGATAATTCCATTTACTTCTTCACATGGATATTCTACTGGTCGAATAATCACATGGATTATCATTAACCACTTTCATAATGATGGAATGCATAATGCCAGACTATCATAACCACGTATCCAATGCCTCGTGCCAAGACCACAAATAAGATTTTGTCAAGGCCTCGTGCCAAGACACTAGTTTGTCTCATGAGACCTGCCGATGCATCGAGGAGCTGTAGAGGGCTCCACCGGTCACTTATTAAGTCCAATGCATTCCTCATATGAATAGGTTTAAACATATCATAAACCATAACATAATCGTATCACATAAAACATGCATAATGGAAACTTAACATTCCCACATTTCAATCACAAGATATTAATACAACACATTGATATAATAAAAACTCTTTCAAAACCACTTTCAATACCAAAATAAAAGAAAGTTAAAACTTTTTATTTATTTTTCATTAAAAAAAATGATGGCTTGTAGAGGATGCCGAAACTCAAATAATGTTCACGGCGGCGGAGAAGTCGTTGTCGCCGCATAAATACAGAAAGAAAAACATTCCCTTTTTTTCGTTTAGTAAAACGCTTCGTATAAAAAAGATTCCTTTTGAATAAACGTAAAAGTCAAAGGGGTTTATACACCGTATAAAATAAAGTTGCGTATAAAACCAAATATGCCTCAATGAAAGGGGATTGAGACGAAGTCCTTAAAAAGATAATTTTTAAAATAAAGTACATCTATAATGTGTATTCACTATATGTACACATAAATAATGTAAAAATACAAGATAGTACATAATAATATCATGACATAATTTGAAAGTAGGAGATTAACCCAAGGAATAGAAATTGGGTTAAGAAGTTCCCTTACCTTGTGTCTTGTCCTGACCCGACCGTTCTTTAACCTCCTGAATAATAAACTAGAGTTAATTTCTATTTACTTAAGAACCTTTTTCATGTTCATTATTCCTTTTATATCACTTATTGCCATGTTATGAACATTATGTAATTATTTATGTTAATAACGGTCGTTTTGTCGATCTTTGGTACTTGAGTCAAAAATAAACTTCTTATAATTACAATTTGTTCATGTGGTGAAATATCCATTATATCCATAATTATATTCATGATTTAGATATCATATATATCATATATATACAGTATATACATTCATTTATAATATTACGTAACATTTAGAGGTAAGAAATGAATTGCCCCGTTCATGGAGACGGTAAGCCGTACGTACGCATGAACGCTACTTTCATTTCTATTTCATATTTAATGGAATGAAATCATAATGATATAAATGTATAATATAATTACAGTATAATATAGTGTATAATACCATTTAATCCATCCTTTATACATCCCGCATATGGCATTAACGATTCAAATCACTTTGAGGGGGCGGTAGTCCGCACTTCCTAAAATGAAATTATCGCGTTTACCCATAATGGAAATCATAAAGTATGCCATAAATGAGAAATACAGAAGCATAAGTAAAACATAAACATATTATATATCATATATAAATATAGTGACATCTTAATGGCCACCTTTGAAGGTGTTATATGAGTGTTGAACAATCATCATTTCGTGAGGCAGAAATTCGCCATCCACAGAAACAGTATGTTCTTTAACCATTAGATGTAGGTGTGTGTAAGTGTAGCTCGAATAATTGTTATAAAAACATCCTAGTATATTGAGGATACTGGTTTAGTTACAAAAGAAATTAATAAAAAGATTTTAAGGGGTTGGAGAAGCTAAATAAAACAAAACAACATTAGAGAAGACATTACCTAAAAATCGGGTAACTCTTTTTGATTTGCGCCAAAGGCTTCCTTGGGAAGAATTCTGCCCAAAGTGAGGCTTCTAGGAGTAAGGGAGGGAAGTTGGGAGGGTATTTGGCAGAGGTTGTCCGAGCCAAATGGCTTGAAAGTGTGAATGAGGTGGTAGAGGTGGGGGCCTTTTATAAGAGGGGGGGAGGGGCACTCTTGGAAAGTAAGGGAATTTTACATTATTATACAATGCTTTTCGGATTCTAAAGGTCCCAAACTTATATAATTAGTGGCTAAGGTGATAAGGGTTTGAAATATACCCATCCAATAGTATTTGGACATGTTTAAGCCTTTGATTGTACATTATCTTTTCATTTTATTAAAATCGTTAAATAATGAGGTCATCGCTGCATCATAATGATGTCATAAATAATTGAATTTATTTATTGTCTAAAAATTATAAAGAATCCTATTATGTAGGAAATATTTTTATCTTTCAAATGACTATTTATAGTCAAAAATATGAGTTGTATAACCCCATGTAAAAAGTTTTTTAGTAAAACATTTCATGTTTGTGTCATTTTTTACTTTAACATTAAATAAAACGTATTTATGTCATTTTCCAACTAAAGTGGCTCCATGGGGTCCCCAAGTTGACCCATGGATTTTATTGGTCGGCCATGGCACATCCAATGAGGGTAGGACGTGTGTCAATCTCATCTCATATTATTAAAACATTATTTTTACCTTAAACTACACTAATTGCCTCTAATCGCGATTAAGAACTTAAAAGTTACTATTCACCAAAAATTATTTTAATCTCATTGAACCACATTTTACTTCTTAATGACAACCATGTATGTCAGATTTTTAAAAATCAAAACACAAAAGTGGTAATATTTCATTTCAACGAAAAATCAGTTATTTAACTACCACTTAGTGGTTTCACTATTCATCAAAAATTGAAGTTTTTTAGAACAATGCCAAAATTTCACCCTATGCTATAATTGATATTCCGAATTCAAAAATGATGTCTATTTTAAAAAATTCCAAAAATATATGTTTCATTAATTAATTTTATAATTAATTCTCGCTGTCACAACAAAAAACATGTTTTTAAGAAACAATTTATATCAAAAGATTGGCAATTGTTTATGTCCAATTTCAATGTTAAATTAATTCTAATGACCACCATTGGATAAAATGGTAAAAATATATTCTAATTATACTTTAAAACCACTAAATAGTATAATTTATCACTATAAATTATTTTGATTAAAAAAGTTGTTTTAAGTATTTTTCACTATTCATAAAAAATTGAAAGTTCTCAGAAAATTACAAAAAACTCAGCTTAGGATAATTTCGATATTCCGAATACAAAAATGAAATCCATTTTGAAATATAAAATTTATATAATTTCAAAAAGTGGGTATTACTATTCATAACGGCTACTTTGATTAGTTGCGGTGTGTTAGAACTTGAAGTTTCATACAATGCAAGCTATTGCATTATTGAATGAGAAGCGTATCATAGAAGCTCGGGGTGTTACATTGTTTTTGAAAAGTAAAAATAAAATTTTTACAAATAAAATGTATTTTATGATTTTAATAATATATAAGAATGAATTGAAAATTAACGAAACATTTGTATAAGACCAAATATTCAATTTTCATGTTTCTATATAATTTTAAAAAAGTACGTTTTAATTTACAAACTCATATTTTAAATTTTAATACTAAAGTTTTGTTTTTTAAAAAATTGTTTATAATATATTATATATTTAGTATTTAAAAAATGTTTTTATTTCTTTTATAAAATTCATATAATAAAACAGATTTTAAATTTAGAATTATTATGTCATAGTGATCTAAAATGAGTTATTTTATTTTCAAACATAAATGATAAATAACTTTTGTTAAAACATTGTACCTTAGTATAAATATAATTGGGTAAAAAGGGTTTAAACAATAGGAAAAAGAAACTAACTATTTGAAAAAGTATAATAATTGGTGAATTATTCCATAATCTCCAATAAAATGTTTACTATATATACTTTCCCAGTTTTTTAAATACGTTCCCTGAGATAGAATTCCAATTATTAATATTTTTTGGGTATTTAAAAATATGCCATCCCTATTCACTTATATAACAGGAAATACTCTCCTCACATCTCCTCAAACCAAAAACAACTTAGTTTATCTTGAAAACAACTAATTATTTATATCCAACTTCATGAGGTTTTATTATTCTCAAAATACCAACCCTCATAGTATTAATCCCATTTTAAAATTATGCAATCCATGTACTGAGCTAAAACTTTCTAACTTCTCCTTTCACACATCTAATTATTTATATGAAATTATTATTCCAGAAATTCCATTACATAATATTAATATGTTTACAATATTATTATTATAATAATGAAATTTTATTTTAAATATAGTAGAATCTTTAACCACCTTTCCCTTCCGATTAAGAAAAAAACGTTAATCACACATACATGCTATCTACCACCTCTATGAAGAAACATGTATAATTTTCAATCACCAAAAAACCCTAATGGTAAAAATATAATGAAATAAATAATTAGTATATTTATATCATATTTAATTTCTTAAAAAAATTAACAATGTAATTTATTTATTCCTCCATTAAAAAAATGGAATCATCCTCCATGCATACGTGCAGACTATCTCCCCCTAAAACGAAGCCTTATGTTATTCAAAACCAAATTTATGGATAGTTTTCATTATATATATATAAATATGTAAGTTATAATTATAATCAATATGTTTATATATATATCACACAAAAAATAATGATCTTTATAAGGTAATCGATCGATATAAAAAAACCAAATCTAGATCATCACCGATTTAATTTTGATGAATCATAACTACAACTCCCATGTGATAAGTAATAAATGTATAGGTATTAATAAAAGTCAATAACAGTAAATTTCAGGATTATATAATGAATAATATTGTAAAAATAATTATGAATGACACAAATTTTATGACCCTAGTTTTAATTGGTCAATATTATTATTGCTTGATATTAAAATAATATTTTGAAAATATAATGAATGAAGATAATTATTATTAATGAAGTCTGTTAATGATAATATAAATGAATAATGTTATTTAATAGTTAATTATTATGTTTATCATTATGTTTATGGAGGTCATATAAATGTTGTGGAAGTCAAGGATAATGGTAAGGGACATGGTAACTCAAACTCATTTCTCTAAGTTATACAATTTCTTATTTAACAATATTCTTCCAAGAACATCCATTTGAAATGATCTTATCTATTTTATTTATAAAGGATACTTGTTTTTGATTGAAATCCATTTCCATGAAAAAAATTATTTTTACTTCTTTTTTCAAAAAATGAAGGAATGATTGGGAAGATATTAAGAACAATGCCATTTACTACATAAAAAACAATTCTCAATTGTTTTCATGATTTGATTTTCATTATATTAATATGATCCATGTAAAATATAGTTATGTTTTAGGTTTCGACCATTATCTTTCTACAGTTTTGTGATTATTTTTGGTGATTATGTTTCCAATATCAAATTATTTAAATTATGATGTTATTTTCGACCTTTGGGATCTTTAAGAAACCCATTTTTACATCTATGAAATCTTTATTGAAAATGAATCGTTTTATTTAGTTATTTTATGAATCACATTTTTTCTAAAATAGTTCATCTTTTTTATAAAATTGAATTATTTTTATAGGGAACAAATATATATGGATGCTGATGATGTGTGGGGTCTTATGTACCCATCTAATTCATTAGTTAAGAGTTAATATCTCATGAAATATGTATTCATGAGTAAATTTTTGTTTTTTATAAGTGTGGGAACTAATTGTGTGTCACATGAATGTAATCATTCAATATTGTAATGTTTTTCCATAGTTAAATATGATATTCATTATGATCTTATTCTCTCACGATTCATTGTTTTTTTCAAATTCATCTAAGATATAATTTATCTATTATGATTCCATATTTATCTATTATGTCATGGTGATCTTATCCCGTGTTCTTTAATTCTAAATTATATCTTATGATTATCACTCAGTCTATTATTATACTTCTCTTATGTTCATGTGTCCGACTTATTCTTATGAACTTATCATTGATAATATGTTTATCCATACCTTACTTATCATTTGAGCTCACCCATTTCTTATATATTTATTTGTTGTGTTTTGAAGATGTATCATACTAATAATATGTCTAGAAGATTATATAGAATGGTTCCATTATGGATACATGGTCATGAGTTTTGTAAAATAATCATATTATATTTCTAGACTCAATATACATAGAACCTAACAGTTTGAATAATATTATTTTTCATGAAATGTAATGTTTCAAGTCAAGTAAAAGATTCCAAATAAAGTCTATTTTATCATGGGCCACTATATTTGGAATTTGAGAAATTTTTTAGTTAGTTCATAGAGATTAGAGAAGATATTTTGAGAATTAGGGATATAAATCCATAGTGTAAACCCTATATATGACCCAAAGTATAATATGATATCATGAAACTTTATAAAAGTATTGAGTATATGGTTTTCATAGTAATTGAATCAATGTATGGATACTATATGTGGTTACATTATCTAAATAGATGTACAGAGGAGTGGTATCTTGAAAAATGGCGTGTTAGGTATTAAATCAATTTACAGCTCGTGAAATATAATGATTTCTAAATACAAACCTTGTTTGATAGTGCATGGGGTATGATTTGGTTGAAAATATGCTATATATATACGATTATGAAGTTACAATTTCCTAGATACATTTATGGAATATGTTAATAAGTATGACAAAACTCAATATAATTTTTGAAAATTAATGATATTAGTTGAACTAATATTATTATAGACTGAAATTATTATATAAGAGTAAGATGTTTTATGGTTTATATTCTTTTATTTATTATTCCCTTATGATGATAAATTTTTTCATTCATGTTAAATATTTTTTGGTTCTAGTAAGGGATAGAACCAAAATGAACTATGTTATAAATGGCTGAGGGATAAAATTGGATGGTTTGTTATATAAAAAACCTAGTTGAATGGGATTTGGAGTATATGATCATGTTCCATTCTTCACTCGACTATATGAAGATATGAATAATTTTTCCAATATATTGAACTATTGAATTTATAAAGGATATATATTCAATTTATCAATTATTTCATATGGCAGTGTCCATCCTCCTTCATTGTCTTATAAAATCCACATATCATTGACAAATGGATAAATTTAATAATAAATTTATTTTCTATTTTCTAGTGCCTATCACATGATAAGGTTGTTTTGGCTGTTTACCCTTTGGAATGAGAGTATGTAAAATTGTGGACTCTCATTCGAAATTCAATGAAGGAAGTGGATGTATATTCATTGGAATGTGAAGTGTTTTAAAATGTGTTTTATACCAAGTAAAATCCTAGAAATTTTCACAATAGATAGAGAATTAATTCATGTATTTGAAATTAACGTATGTTGAATCCATTAGAAATTACAAATAAAACATCATAAGGATTACAATACACCTCAAAAGTTTTATAACAGATTTACAAATAAAAAATAAATCATTTTTCTGTGGGTTAATACATAGACTTTAAAAAGTAATTTAACATAAGTGACTTTGGGAATTTTTAAATTAATCACCTTAATGGACCATAGAAGTGTCTTTTGTGTGGTATAATAATCCAAAAAGACTAAAAATTATGAATTAAGACTAAGAGGACGAATAAAAAATTGAGAAAAAAAATTAACCAACTAATGATCTATGCAAACTATAATTTTATATGTGAAATGAGTTTGGACACTATGTGATTCAATTCAACAAAATTTAGTCTAATAAAGAAATAGGTCCCAGGAGCCTTCCAAAATAAGGGAACATGGAAATGAATTTAATATTACTACCATTGAGGTTGATCATGATAAAAAATGATACGAGTTACACAAAATATATTTTCTATATATATAAGTAATTTATTTAATTTTGGATTATAACATTAATTATTATAATAAATGTTTACTAAGAATGCAGAATCACCACATTATGAGAAGTATATTGAACTATATTTGAAATTTCCTTGTGGAATAATGATCGCATATATCATATATAAATATTATATAATTGAGATTTGTGGGAGGTTACTTCCTTCAAATCATATTCTTCTTCATTTAGATGAATTAGTCATTTTTTTCATGCCTTGTCTTTCCCTAAACAAAGAAAATATTGGTAGTTGGATAAATGGTATCTCATTTCATATCCCGAATAATCATATTATAATTATCATCTTTATAATAACAATAAACCAGTTTTGGACGGAAAATATTAATATGGGTTATAATACCTAGAAAATATAGATTTCTTACTTAAATGACAATAAAAGAAGGAAACATTTATGACTTTCCTATTGTAAGAGAATATGTTGATTGATATTTGGAGGAAATTTGGATTCTTCCCCAGAGTGTGAGGTTGATTTTTCCATTTAAATCATACATGGATCTATTCCTTTATCAAAAAGCCTATATATAAAGCCTCATTTTGAATTATAGAAATTAAATTAGTAGTTACAAGAAATTATGGTCAACGATTTTATTTTGTCTATTTCATTACCATGAGGTACAATGTTCCTTTTTTCCAAATTATGAATGGATTATTACTCCTTAAAATTTACTATCATGACCTTTAAAATATAAAAATTAATAATAATTATCCACTATCATGTATCGATGACATGTTCAATTAATTAACTGAAGCATAATAAATTTCAAATATTAACATGTGATTTGGATATCCTTAGTAAAGTGTTAAAATGAAGGATATTTCAAATATAGATTTATGAATGATGTATGGATAGTATGAGTTTATAGTTATTCCATTCTGGTCGGCTAATAACCCCACTATCATCATGGAGGTAGTGAATAATATATTTAGAGACTACTTGGATAAGTTTTTGGATGTCTTTATATAAAATATTATTAATTACAATAAGAGAAAGGAAAACATGAATATAATTTTTTTATTATGTTTTACATTAAAAATGGATATATTTTATACAAAATTTAAAAACATGAACTATGGTTATAAAAGGTTTCAATCTTTTCTCACATAATCACTAGAGAGGTCACATCTATAGGTCCTCCAAAGAAATATATTATTTCACAATGGCCCAGACCAACCAAACTAATAGAGATTTATAGTTTTTTCATATTGTATGGACATTTTAAATACCTTTCAAGAAATTTATCACCTTTATAAAATCACCAAAAAAAATTCATGGAAGGTACTGACGTTTCTTTGGATGGTGGAATTTGAAAAATGATTTATATAACTGAAGAAGAGATTAGTTATATAACCTAAACATAAATTAACCTGACATAGGGAAGGGTTTTTAATATATAATTATTCCTTAAATAAGGGATGATGATGTGTTATCATCCAAAAATTAAAAGCTAATTTCTTACACCTCATGAAAATTAAAACACATGAAGAAATTACCTAAATCATTAATTTGATCAATAAGTCATTATCTTTCCATTAAAAAATTAGAAGCATTATCTATGTGGTGAGAAGTGTGATATTCATACCAATAATAAAAGTTTTAAATATATATTCACATATAATTTGTAAAATATGTGATAAATAAGATATTTTCAACTGATCGAAAACTATGACTACTGAATAGATTACTAACCTAGGAATACAGACAAGGTGGATGATGTTTTGATAATGAAACATCATACTACCTTATCTATGATTAGGGTTGAAAGAGTCCCAAAATTAATGGATTTCCAAAGGATGAATCTGAAATTCAAAATATAAGGTGTTAAATCATATCTTTTCTATGTAACTATTCTACCATCCATTTACACAATGATCAATGAAGCCTAAAAGGATTATGTGGAGAAAAAGAAAGAGTTAGTGAATATCCCTGAGTCAAAAATTTTATAACGATAGAATTAAAAAGATTTGAACCCAAATATTTATTCTATCAAAATTATAGTAAAATTCATATTCATATTATAATAATAAAATTTTATCCTTATTTGTCTAGTAAAAATTAAGATATAAAAATATCTAATTTAATACATCTATTCCGATAACATGAAAAGAGATATCGCAAAATACATATCATGATGCTTGGTTTGATAAAATGTTATGATTGATTGAAAAACGTATATTGGAATGATTAAATAATTACCCATATGAGCATTAAAATGGGAAAACATCATGCTATATTTCATTTTAGGAAACACCAACACACTTAATGGACAAAATTCTATCTGGGTTATAGTTTATCACCTAACTAAGTCAATATATTTTATTTCCACCCAAAAATATATCTCTCTTGAAAAAAATACCAATAAATACAAAGTATATTAGTAAGGACACATTTATTAGCACCCTTTATGGTATCTTATTGAGATCCAAAGTTTACATAAAGGTTCTAGTGGGGTATTTAGAATTAATTTGAGACTGAGCTTTGTTTTAGTACCACCTATAACCACATGAAGATTTATTACTCTAATAGGATCATCTGAATAGTTTAGGGCATGATGGTATTCAATTAAAAATATATTTAATGTTTTTGGGATCAATACTTTCCCTTATTAAATTGGGAATATAAAAATAGTTTACATTCTAGAATTTAGATGACACCATATATGGTTTTATATAGTTTCAATTGTGGGGCTCTGTTGTGTTGGGAAAATGGTTGAGAATAGAAGTTGATAAGAAATCGAATTTTTCAATAAAGGAGAGATAATGTTCAAACCATTAAATGCAATATTAAATCACCAAAAATTCAATATATGATTAATTTATATCATCATCAATGTGATCATTAATTTTAAGTTGGTGATAAGGAATTCATCTAGATATCATTATCGAGGATTTTTATGAGATTTGAAAATAAAGGGATGCTGATTTTTAGGTATTTTGATCCCTCATAATCCTTGATATGTTTGTAGAGGTAGAATATAACATATACATCCCTACCAACCTATCCCTAGAATATAAGGTGATCGTTGTATTATTTTTTAGAAAGTACATACAAGAACCATCAAATATACTAATCTTAGAAGTCGTACAATTGAAGAATGATCTATCATATGAGGAACAACCTATAGAGATCCTAAATAATATAGAAATTGACTACAGATCAAGAGAAATCATATTTTCAATTTCTTTAAGAGTAATCAGAATCCTGATGAAGCCACATGGGATCCTAAGGATGTAATGAGGTATAATTAACCACAATTATTTCAATTCTTGAAATAAAATTTCACGGCTGAAATACTTTTGAAGGTGGAAAAATGTAACGACCCATGATTTTAGTGGTGAATTTTGAAAATAAATATTTTATTTGATTTAATTCTCTAAAAAAACACCAAACCCAAATAGAAAACCATTATTTTTCTTAAAATATATATTGACCAATGTTTAGTAGTCATTGAATTAGTGGATGCAAATAGATATAATAAAATTATGAAATAAAGGTTCTACATGACATTATTTCAACAAGATAAAAAATATAGATAATAATGTTTTTAACGACTAAAATATATTTTAAAAAATTTATATTTTTAAAATGTCATATATTAATGATTAACACTAAATATTGAAAATTTATTAATATACAAGAAAAATTATTTCTTTTTAAAAAATACATTTTCACAATATTTTATTGTTTTATTTAAAATTTATATTTATAAATACAATAATATAATTTGGGAAAAGTTAAATTCATATTTTATTATATCATTGTTATTTTAACTTAAGCTAATATATTAGGATTTTTCTAAAATGATTGATTTTTTAGGGAATAGTGAAAATACAATTTTTATAGATAACATGAAATTTATTATATTATTAGCATACCGATAAGAATTGGTAAGCCATGATATTTTTCTATAAGACTATATATGTAATTATCACGTGAATTTATTTTTTATGTAATTTTTATTTTATTTATAAATCCACAATTTAAAATTACAAATTTATGTTATATTTTTCAAAAATTATTTTTAATACATTAAACATATTGTATTTTAATTTTTTTTATAAATTTTGTAAATATTAATATAATAAAATGGATTTAAAATTAGTAACCATAGTTCAAATATTTTTAATAAAAATCAAATTATTGTTTCATATAAAG
Organism: Viscum album; assembly: GCA_963277665.1. Classification (NCBI taxonomy): domain Eukaryota; kingdom Viridiplantae; phylum Streptophyta; class Magnoliopsida; order Santalales; family Viscaceae; genus Viscum; species Viscum album. The sequence goes on from OY728138.1 coordinate 1,456,349,425, forward strand.
GAAATATTACTTTTGTAAGAAATTTTTACCCCAACAAAAATCATAAGGGATAAAAGGGATATACAAGATGGAGACACCAAAAGACAATAAAAAATATTTGGGAATGTTTGTTTCAGGTATTCATAAGCCTTATCCCTTCCTATATCCACTATTTCATATTTTTTATGCTAGTTTCCTATAATTTGACATCTGATTATTGAAAATAAATTAGTATTTAAAAAAATATCACATTTCACTTATTAAAGGGGTAATTCTCTCCTCACCTCCCATTACACACAAAACCACATATATATTTGTCAAAAATCTTTCCAAAACTCTCCTAAATAGTCATATATAGGATCATGAGGTTATATTCCTCACAAAAGACCATCCAGTAATGGCTTAACCCAATATACAATGTAGATAATCATAGAAGAGAGGTATAAATTAATAACTTCTCCTTTATCATTTATCTTTCAAATGGGAACCTATTGTTTATAAAATATTTTTACTCAATCATATTATTTTTACATATGTATTGTTTTTATAGAGGCATGTTATTATAACTATGCTATAAGCACGAACCACCTTTCTCTTTTTCCATTAATAAAAAAGAAAATTTGAATCATGTGTCTTCATAAACTACCACCTCCACAGATAATTGTGTTTTTTTTACTTCACCAAATAATATTTGTATAAAAAAATAAATATAATATATACATATATATATATATATCAAATTTTTGTTTCATAAATAATAAACCATATTACTTATTTCTTCATCCCATTGAAAAATTAAACCATCATCTATGCATACCTACAGACTACCTCGTCTAGGGAATGATGAATTTTGTTTTCAATTACCACCTACAAGGATAATTATATATTATATTTGTTGAATATATATTGTATATATAATTAATATATATCATGAATATTGTAACGAAGAAAACTTTTATTAATAAAAATTCCTCTCGATCTAATTAATTGTCTTATTATGTAAAATTTTTATATAAAACATATGCACTTCCTTGGTTATATGTTTTTTGTTTTTAAAATACCATTAATAATATTTACCAATGATTATATAGTTATTGAACAATGATCACATGATTAGTATTAATATAGTTATTTAAAAAATCCTATTTACTCAGACATAGGAATTGATGGCATCATTTAGTAGAATTGCTTCATATGAAGCTTATTTGTTGGAGCTCAGGAAGGAGGTAGCATCACTAGTCTTTGCTCTGTACCAAGCCCAATCCAAGATCCAACACGTTAATCATGAATGGAATCACCTACGGGAGAAGTGGAAGTTATTAGATATTACCACTCGAGCGATGTTATCTGAGACACCCCAAGAGTCTATCACCATCTCACACCTTAGACATTGGTCTTATGCGGGTGTTATCATCTGTTATTTAAAATGTCGATAGCACTATGATTATTTCCATTGAATTTTTATAGAATAAATAATATAAATTCATTTAATTATTGTTACTTTGTAAATGGGTTTTAGAGCACAAAAAATATTTTTAGTCAACATTCAATTATATTTTGATGAATTAATGGATTTTTGAATTATATAATATTTTAAAAAAATATTATTACTAAATTACTTTTAATTAAATATAAATGATCATATAATTTTTATTAAATTGTAATTTTTATTAAGGTTTGAATGATATTTTTGTGAAAATGCATGAATGTTCAATAAATGTTAGTTTTTATTTTAAAAGGGAAAATTCACACATTTAGAAAATTATTTTGATAAAATTAATATTATTTTTGGATTTAGGACATCAAAATTATCTAGAGATTAATTTTTCATAATTTTCAGAGACAATCATTTTTTTGGGTAAAAATAAAATACCGTTTAAATATATAATGTGCTTTATGACATTATAATGGCCTAATATTGATTTAATAAAATACCATAAAAGGTATATTCAGAAAATATCTATTTTACCTTTAAAATAAGGTAATTTTAAATTTGTTGAATTAATTTTACAATTCCTTAGTGGTCCCTCCAAGACTTATAAAATATTTTAACATTTTAAAATGATTTCCTTGAGAGTGTGACTCACCTCCAGATAAGAAAGACTAATATTTTAATAATCTCTGCCATTGGCTTTATAAAATAATGTTTTCCACTCCCCTTTGAAAAAACCATGGGAAACAACCATGGTATGGTTTGTGGTTTTGAATATTTAATTATATAGATTCCAAAACCTATGTTTGTGAAAAATTAAGAATTTTTCCTCTCATTTCCTATATTAAACCACCCAATATCCCACTTGTCCTCACTGAAAATCATTTGAGAATGTATCTAATTTTCCATAATCTCTCTAGAATCCTCTCAAGGAACCCACACTCTCAATAATACCCTCCTCAAGATCTTGATGTCAATCACCCAAGTAAGGTGTCCCCATTTTCCTTCCTTTCTTATTTATGTCCAAGTCTCCTTATATTGTTATTCCATTTTATATTCAGTTAAAAATGTTGGGGTATGATTTATTAACTCTCCTATACATAACTACTGATTTTTTAAGGATGAGAGACCCCTTTATCTCTCATTAATTCCTCCAATGTACTCCCGTTATCATCCAGAAATTCCGAAAGGGATTTATCTCTCCACATTTACAATATATAAATTATTTTATATTATGCATATAAATTCCATTAAATATTTTGGGATATTATGTTACAAGACAAAATTGATTTCAATTTAATGTATAAATTATTAGATACCCATTTCTCTCTCATCATCCAATTTTACAATTTCCATTTGACGTCATTATGATGCTGAAGTTACACCAAAATTTCTCATGCAAAAATTATCATGTAAGTGAATACCGAACCAATTTATTTATCAAGGTTATTAACCTTTATGAACATGTACATGTTTATTGAGGAAATAAATTTATGTACTTCACATATCTTATTAATGGAATAAATTATTATTCTTAATGAATCCATGTTTGATGATCTATGTGGAACACTTTAGCAAGAAATGGGAGGATTAAGAATGGTGCATCCTGATAGCACTCCAATGTGTTTGGTAAAGGATAGTATTGTGATACGTCATGATAAATGATTGTTGACTCATTCTAGGTGTTTATAAATGAGGGTTTACTCATTCTAATTAATGTGAAATGAGGATTTACTAATTCTCTATGTGCAATGAGCCTTGTCACATTCTAATATCATGTTAGTTGTTGTTGTAACATCTCCATTTTTTGATAATCATGCTATATCATGTGTTTTTATCAGGTTTCTCTTATGATCCATTGATATGACTATTTCCTAATATGTATTTTATTCATCATTTTATGACTTGTTTACTACCTTAATGGGATTTATAGCTCACCCTTTTCTTATGTATGTTCTTAGGTCATCCAATGCAATGATAAGTAAGTACAAATGTTGTGGCCATGTAAAATACACTTTCAATAAATATGTTCTATTTTATGTCTTAATTTGTCATGTAATGTTCCAAATTTCCCATGAAACTATACATATCGATCCTCATAGTTTTATTATGTTTATGTGTATATAATAAATCATGTTAAAGTGTGTAATAAAGAGTATGGTTGTTAAAGTTGGTATCAGAGGATAGGTTTTGTAATTTTGGGATTAGGATTATAAAACCCTAGTGAAATCCTTAGGAATAAGAATAAGTATAATAAAGAAATACATAAATTTTGGTGATTATAGATTAATTGGTTTATTAAGAAAATACACCTCTATCTGGATAAGAACAAGTAGGGGTGGCTCTGGCACAGATATATCTGGGGGTAAAACCCAAAACACCACTTTGAGCTAGATTCAAATGTAAAATAGTACATGTAAATGGGCCTTGATTCACTCTTACTTCGACACTCCCATTGGAAATGCTTTGTAAATTCATAAAATTAGAATGGATTGTTATTATGGGAACAAATAAATACCTCTATGAATATATGTTTGGAAGTTAATCATGGATAACATATATTCAAGCCTATAAATTCATAAGTTAAGGAAATGAATTTAATTTATATGATATCCCTTTTTGGCATTAGAATCCCTTTATTTTTTACCCCTAAAATTCATTTTTTCCATCCAATGGTCGTTAATAAGAGGACTCGGGATAACAACTGATGCGAAGATCAATGTGATGACTATTTTAATAAGATTCTCAATCCGACAGTAGATGGAATCATAAACATTATCATGATACACTCTCAGTTAACTCTTGTTTTGAATTGAAACATGAGTCATAAGGAACATCCAACCCCCATAAGAAAGAAAAAGCTACAATCAAGGCTTCATGAGACAAATGCCTTCTACTTTTAATGGATCATCTAGTCCTATAATCGCAGAACAATTGTTAAACTCCATTGAGAAGATCTTCTCCATCATTCAATGTTCCGAACAATAGAAGGTTATTCTGGCTACTTATAGTATGGTGGGTAAAGGTGATCAATGGTGTACATTGAAAAACAATTTGCATCTTGAGGAAGATATCAACATGTTGGAATAGAAATATTTCTAGAAAATGTTTTTGGATAAATATTTTTCTCACACCCTCCAACTTAAGATGGAAATGGAATTCCTTTCCCTTAAGAAAAAAAATGGACAAATACCTCAGAGCGTACAAGGAAAACATTACAAGGCATGCATGATATAACACTGGATTTGTCTTTAACACTGAATGCAAGGCTTACCACTTCTTTGGTGGTCTACAACATAGCCTATAGAAATACCTAGTGAACCATGTTGTCGATAGCTGTGAGGAAATTGTCTGATGTCCCCTCTAAGTCGAAATAAAGATCATCGAATCTCAAGGTTATCATAGGGATAAGAAGTAGAAATTAGACTTCAATTCTTTTGTTCCGATTGATAAATCCAACGATGCTACGAAATGCAAGAACCCCACTTGACAATGGTGTGGAAATAAGAAACCGGAAAATATCTTGAAGTGGATGAGTAAATGATTTAGGAGTGGAAGAGAAGGGAACCTAGCCATTAATTTCTGACAAGAAAAACTGGCTGATGCGATAGAGGAGAGGAACACTCCGTTCTAATCACAATTAATTGTTTATGTCTTCAAATGAAATTAACCGGGGAACTTTTCATACTAGTACCCTAATAAAATGGTTTTTGTAGGCTACCAACAACTTTCAAGTCAGGAAGGGCTAGTTTTGTTCATCACTACCGCTGATGCGAACCCCGATAGAGACATGGTGACGGGTATTATAGTTATTTAATAATGAATAGTGATTTTAATTTTTGATTCTAGTTCAATGAATTCTTTTATATCCCAAATTGTTAGTAGAACAATCTTAACACCACCACAAATCATTGATGTAGAGATTTTGGTGAGAACAAAAAATGGGGAAATTATTGCATCCCATGAATATATCTCCTCCCCTATCACAATTTTTAGATTAAACTTCTAGATGATCCTCTTCATACTCTCTATGGTGGAATTTGATGCAATTATTTGCATTGATTGGCTTTTCCTATATAGATCCAACATAATCTTCTATATGAGGGAAATAACTCTCCATATGGAGAATTTACCCCAATTTTGTACATGTGTAAGGAGTTGGATGGTCATTCTTAAGCACTATCATCTCAATGTTGGATGTTACTTCCCTATGGGAAGACACATCTTGCTCAAATGATAGAGTCCATGGAAGAAACCATCCATTAATAAATTTCTATTGTGTGCAAATTTTTTTAAGTGTTTCCTAAGGAATTTCATGGTCTTCATCCTAGAAGAGATTTTGAATTCTGATTGATCTTACACATAGGGATTTTTAAATATCAAAGTCTTCGTATAGAATGGATTTTGTGGAGCTTTAGGAGAAAAAGAAGCAACTAAAGGAGAATCTAGATAAAGGGTTTGTACGCCCAAGTGCCTCAACACGAGGTGCACTATTCCTATTCATCAAGAATAATGATTGGTCAATGAACCATTTCATTGATTATCTTGGTATAAACAAAATAAAGATAAAGAACAGGTATCATCTTCCATGAATTGATGAATTTTTCAATCAGCTATGTGGTGAACAATACTTCTCTATGGTGGATCTGCTGTCGGGATATTACCATGTAAGGGTGAAGAAGGAGGATATCCCCAAGAATGCTTTTTATAGAAGTTAGGAGAACTATTAATTCATATTAATTCCTTTAATACTCACTAATTCTCCATCAATCTTCATTAACATGATGAATATAGTCTTTAGAGATTACCACAACAAATTTGTTGAAATATTTATAGGTGATATTCTTATATAATCCAAATCCAAGTAAGAGCATGAGTATAATATAAGAACTATACTAGATGCCTTGTGAAAGGATAAGATATATGAAATGTATATCAAGTGTGAGTTATGGTAGAAATAGGTATCATTCTTGGGTCATATCATCACAATAATTGGGATATCTATATATCCCTCCAAGAAAAATGTAATTGAGGGATGGCTGAGGCCAACTACTATGATGGATATCCATAGCATTCTTAGGTTATCTAGATATTATATCTGATTTTTGAAAAAATTATTAGGATTTTAAAGCCCTCTATCAAAGATAACTCATAAGGGAGTCAAGTATTCTGGGATTGATGAATGTGAAGACAACTTCAATGAGTTGAAGAAGAGGCTTATAACTGTGTCCATTATCACACTACCCACAAGTGGGGAACTTTTTATGGTATTTATTGATTCTTTGAAGAAGGGATTGGTCATTGTGTTTATGAAAAATGACAAAGGAATTGCTAATGCTTCTAGGAAATTGAAATTTTAGGATAAAAAGTGTCAAACACATGATCTTGGTTTGGATATAGTAATCTTCACATTAAAAAAATTGGAGACATTACCTCTTTGGTGATAAGTGTGAAATATGTATAGATTAAAAAAGCATCATGTATATATTCATGATGATAGATTTGAACATGAACCAATGAATATGGTTATAAATGAACAAATACTATGACTGGTCAATCCATTAGCACCTTGAGAAAGAGAAAAAGGTGGTGGATGCTCTCAATAGAAAGGACCCAATGATTCTATGATTAATTAGAATTAAAAAGGATCCAATATTCCTAGATATGATAAATATGGACATCAAAATCATAACGAATGGAACATCATCAATACTTTCCTAAATTATTTCTCAGTTGTCTCTTTTGTAAAGGATAAAGGATGAACAAAAGGATGATGTGTGAATTTAGAAGAAAGTGGAAATGATTAGAAAAGTTAAATCCTTGGTTTCAGCATTAGTGAAGAAGTAATTTTGAGACTTGAGACAATACTATGTGTTCCATGAAATCTAGTGATAAATAATGACCATTTGGATGATGCACATAGTTTGAATTTCCTTATTCCCCAGGAAACACAGTGATGTATTGAGAAATCTGAGAGCATTATTGGTGGGATAACATGAAGAAGAAGATCTCTGAGTATACATCAATGTGTCTAGTGTGTCAGAAATTGAAGGCTAAGAGGTGGATTTCTAAGAGAAATATGAAACCAATACTTATACCAACATGGAAATGGGATAACATCTCTATAGACTTTTTCACTAGACTTCTGAAACCTTCCAAAGGAAATAATTCAATATAGGTTGTTGTGGATGGTCCTAAAAATACTGAATACTTCATTTAAATTCATGAAGATTTATAATTGGGTCAACTAGAATGTATATACATCAGAGAAGAGGTAATGATGTGTGGAGTAGTACTATCTATTGTATCTGATTGAGATCCAAGATTCAGTTTTACATTTTGTAAGAGTCTCCAACATGCACTGAATATTGAGATGAACATTATTATGGCTTATCATCCTCAAACTGATGGAGAATCTGAGAATTCAATCCAAACACAAGGGTAACTGTTTATAGCATGTTCAATGGACATTAAAGTAGGATGGGATCAACATCTTCTTCTGGTTTAGTTCTATTATAATAAAAAATTTCCACTCAAGCATCCAAATGGCTCTTTATGAAGATCTTTATGAGAAGAGGTGAAGAACACCAGCATGTTGGGAAGATGATCAGGAGGGAAAACTCCTAGGTCTATAAATGGTTGAAGAAATGGTGGAGAATGTTAAGACCATCTAGCATTACTGTAAATCTGCTCAGAGTCAAAAAAAGGGATATTCTAGTAATCGCCTACGAGAACTATAGTTTTATGTTAGAGATATGGTATTACTCCGCATATCGCCGTGTAATAGAGTAATGAGACTTGAGAAGAAGGTAAATCTTATTATACAGTACATAATCCCTTATGATATCCTTGATTACATTCGAGTAGTGGCCTATAAAATAGCACTCCCACTAAACCAATCGTAAGTACATTATGTATTACATGTATCAGTATTGAGTAAGTACACACCTGACCCATTGAATATACTCAATCCAAAGGTGGTACCATTAGATAAATTCCTCTCCTATTAAGAGAAGTAAGTGAAGATTATAGATCTTAAGGAAAAATTTCTATGAAATAAGGCAATGCCCCTCATCAAGGTGTTGTGGCGAAACAACAAGTTTGATGAAAAAATGTGGGAATCAGAGGAAGTGATGAAGTAGAGTTACCATTATCTCTTTTAGTGTGGGAAAAAGAAATTTCTATGGAGAAATTTATTAATGGGGTAATATTTTAACGGCACAAGTTTGTATTTTTGAAAAATAATTTTGATCTAATTATATTTCTTATTATGTAACATGGTTACCTAAAACATAATCATTTCTTTGGTTGTATATTTTCATATTTTAAAATAAATTAACAAATTGTTATCATTGCTAATATTTTCATTCAATAATGATCAAATGATTAGTATAAATATAGGGATTTAACAGATCCAATTTACCAAGACAAAAGAAGCAATGGACTCAACTAGAGGAATTTCTCCTTACGAAGCCGATTTGTTGGAACTCGGTAAGGAGGTAGAATCACTAGGATTTTCTCTAGATGAATCCCAAGTCGATCTTTAACACTTAATGATTGATTAGAATCACCAATAGGAGAAGTGAAAGTTAATAGAGATTACAACCCATGTGATGTTATCTGAGCCACCCCAAGAGTATATCACCATCACACGCCTTACCCTTAGGTCTTATGTGGGAGTTAAAAGGGTTTATATAACAAGGACCTATTACTATGATTTTGTGTATTATTTTTATATAGAATGAAGAATATACATTCATTTTATTATTGATAATGGAAGATGGTGAAGTGGGTGGCCCATCCTCTCTCCCATGATGGATAATTTTTTGGTTTCTTGAAGATAGAAATCTACCATTATCTTGGCTTCAAGCTACCCCCGCATTCTGATGATGTTTCATCGATGTTTCCCATGAAATCACATGCCTATATAACCAGAGATGATAAGTTGGTGACCCCTACATCAGAGGTCTCATAAATTCCTTTAATAGTTTATTCATGGATCTCCATTAGTTGCTTCAGTCCATCAGCTTCTATGAACATGAACAAAAATGCAAGATCTTCCTTGATAACAATTTCGGTTATTGGATATGGAATCCAACCATCTGGCATGGTTGGCTCTTTATGTGAAAGAGTGTAGAGTTCCTTGAAGTATTCATATTGCATGAATATATCTTCTAGACAATAGGTTATTGATACAATGATGGATAAGTCCTATCTTGATTTCAAGGATGTAGAGTCCTTGAAGGTAGTGCATACAGATTCTCATGTTTTCCTCTCTTTGGAGTTCGATCCTTTGTGGATGTGATGAAAGGTTCATTTTCTAGGCTGAATCTGGATGGGTCATTTTTCAAGGACTCACATCATGGAATAATTCTTCATGAAGGTTCGTCTTCTCATGTTCAGGCCAATCCTGCAGTGCTTACTGAGAGAATGGAAATGGGAAAAAATCATTGATTATGCACATTGTCTTACCCAAAGGTGAAAAACCATGGAAGCTAGATTATTTATTCTGAATAACCTCGATATTTTGTGGTTTTCCAATTGGAAATGTATGTTTATTGGTTGTGTTTTCTTTCACTTCATTTTTCCAACAGATGACTTGAAGCTTCGTGTGTGGGGTATTTTTTCACTGCTTCTAAATCCTGGTTGGATTCATTTATATGAATGGTCATTGTATTTCAATGTATCTCATGCAAGATATTATTTTTCTTCGGGTTGGGTTCGACTATATGGTCTTAACTGGGACCTTTGGAATCCAAAGATTCTAAATTACATTGGAATGAAAATTGGGGCTCCTATTCGTCTTGTTAAGGAGACTAAGGATGTTCAGTTTGTTCATTTCTCTAGGATGCTGGTGGAGGATGACCACAACTCCATGACAGGGGTCTGCTGGTGACTTTGATTATGAGAATGATATGTAATATTATGATTCTTATTATTGTGATTGAGGGAAATCTGATTTTTTTGACCACTTTCCCTACTCTTATGTTCTTATTTTGAGTAATAAATGTTGAGAAGCTTTGCTCCGGGCTGGACCTCTAAAAAAAGTCATTTTATTATTGTTACTTTGTAAATGGTTTTTAAATCACAAAGTGTATTTTTTAGTTAATATTCAATTAAGAAATATATTTTGGTGAATTAATAGAATTTTAAATTAAATAATATTAAAATAAAATATATTTAAAAAATTACAGTTTATTAAATATAAATTATCGAATAATTTTTATACAATTGTAATTATTATTAAGGTTTGAATGATATTTTTTTCAGAACCCATGAATTCTAAATAAATATTGTTACATTTTTTACAATTGAAAATTGTATCTTTTAGAAAATAATTTAGATACAATAAATATTGTTTTGGGATTCATGATGTCAAAATTATCTAATAGTGAATTTTTCACCATTTTTTGAGATAATGGATTTTTTTGGTAAAAATTAAATACCATTTAAATATATAATGTGTTTTATGACATAATAATGACCCAATAGTGATGTAATAAAAAACTATAAAAGGTTTATTCAACCAATATAAGTTTAATCTTCGAAATAATGTGATTTTATATTTTTTTGATTAATTTTACAATGCCTTAGTGGAACCTCCAAGACTTAATTTTTTTTAGCTCTTTAAAATGATTTCCTTGAGAGTGTGAATCAGCTCGAAATAAGAAAGTATAATATTTTAATAAGTTAGGCCATTAGGCTTATAAAATAATGTTTTCCACACTCCTTTAGAAATAACCATGGGTAAAAACCATGAGATGGTTTGTTGTTTTGAATTTTTAATTATATAGATTCCAAAACCTATGTTTGTAAAATATTAAATAAATCCCCTATCATTTCCAATATAAACCCACAAAAACTCGCACATATCATTACTCAATATCCTTAGAGAACGTCCCTATTCAACCCTCATCTCTCTATAATCCTCCCAAGATGCCACAAGCTTTCAAAAATCCCCTCCTCAAGCTCTTGAAGTCGCACACTCAAGTAAGGGATCATTCCATTCCTTACTTTATTATTTATGTCCAGGTCTCCTTATATTGTTTGCCAATTTTATTTTCAATTAAAAATTTTTGGTTATGGTTTAAAACCACCCCTATACTTCCCTTAATAGTATTTAATGATGAGAGACCCCTTTCCCTCTCACTAATTCCTCCCATGAACACCCATTACCATGTTAAAATTCAGTAAGGGATTTCTCTCTCCTTATTTACATTCCGGAATTTATTTTATATTATGAATCTAAATTCCATTAATATGTTGAGATATTTTGTTACATGACCCCCTTACTGTCCATTTCATGTATAAATGATGAGATACTCCTTTATTTCTCATCAACCCATTTTACTATTTCTATGGGACGATGTTATGCTGTCGAAGTTAGACCAAAATATCCCATTCCAAAATCATCATGTATGGGAATACCATACCCATTTATCTATCAAGGATATTCACATTTATGCACATGTACATGTTGGTTGAGGACTTATATTTATGTATTCCACATATCTTATTTATAGAATAAATTATGATTTTTAAAGAATCCATATTATATTATTTATATGGAACACTTATGCATTAAATAAAATGATTAACAAGGGTTCACCATGATAGAGATCCAACGCATTGGGTAAAGAATAGTATCATGATATGTCATGTGCAATGAGGGTTGACTCGTGATAATCCTTTTTCATTTAGGGATTACTCATGCTAATTCATGTACAACTAGGGTTTACTTGTGCTCAATGTTCTATGAGCCTTGGATTGTGATAATATCATGTTAAATGTTGTCACCACATCTCCATTTTATGATAATCACGCTATATCATGTCTTTATTTTCATGTTTCTTAGATGCTCCATTGATATTACTATTACATATAATGCATTGTATTGTTCATGTTATTTATTGTTTACTCCATTACTGGGATTTATAGCTCACTGTTTTCTTATGTATGTACTCTGGTTATCCCATGAATTTCTTTGTACGAAGGAATGTTGTGATCATAAAAAATTAGTTTTCAATAAAGATGTTGTGTTTTATGTCTTATGTTGTCATGTAATGTTCTTAATTTTCCAATAAACTATACCTTTAGATCTTTAGGGTTGTATTAAGTGCAATTTGATGTAATAAATCATTTTTAAGTATTTAATAAAGATAAGGGTTGTTATAAATATTGTTCCATAAGTAAACCCCCAAAATTATTGATAACAATATGGAAATACATTGAAATTGGTAAATAACCTAAGACTAGTTCACCATTGAGGTCATTTAAAGGTGATGTGACTAAAAAACACATGTGATCAAATTATAAAATTATTGGTCTTTACAAAACATCAATTTTAGTACCTTCAATGGTTTTTTAATTATTTACATTAGATGAAGAAGGAATAGAGACACCACTCTTCTAAACATTGTTCAAAACGGTCATGGTTATTAACAGCCAATGATGAACAATCATTATAAAAATAATATAGAAGAATATAATTGTTTTTAATGAAGATTATAAATAAACATTTATTTGAATAATGTTATGAAATAGGTAATTATTTGGTTTATATTTATGATGCAGTTGGTTAAATAACATCTATGGAAATCCAGGGTAATATTAAGGACTTGTTAACACAAACTCATTTCTTGAAGTTATATAATTTTTTATTGAACTTCATTCTTTTAAGCCATTCCATTTTGAATAATTATATATTTTTTATTTAAAGGGGGAAAGTGTTTTTTATCCAAATAAATTTCCCTGAGATGTTTTATTATAATTTTATTTAATGGATACTTTTTTAAATGAGAAATTTTATTATGAATTATATAATTATTATTATGAAATTATTTTAAAAAATAAATTTTCAGGGTTTGATTTTAATTATATTTAAATGAAATATCATTAATGGAGTTATTTTTAATGTTTAATATTTTTTTATTATGTTATTACTAAGGGTATTCATGTTTTCAATATCATTAAATTTAATACATGGTGTTATTTTTTACCAAATGTATATTTATGAAACCCATTTTTATTTCCATGGGATATTTATAAAAAAATTATTATTTTTTCGTGGTTTTGTGGATCCCATCATATTTCGATGAGTTCATTATGTCTAGAAAAGTGAATGAATTTTATGTGGAACACATATGTTTGTATGATGATAGCTAGGCCCCTATATTACCCTCCATTACATTGGTTAGTAATTTATTTTTCATGAGATACACATTCTAGATTATATTTTCGTTTCTCAGAATCATGGTCACTGATAGTGAATAAAATGAGTGTAATGATTCTATATTCCCATGTTTGTGCCACAATTAAATGAACCAATGCATTATGATATTATGATATCAAAATTCAAGGTTTATGTTTAATGATTAAAAAACATGTTATAGCTATTCTAATTCCATGTAGATATTTTTGGCTTTATGTCATTATTACAAATAATTATAATCTCACTTTTGTATTATTATTATCACTCATACCGATATTATATTTCCCTTATGCTCATGTTCCTCACTTATTCTTACGAACTCATCCTTGATAAAAAATTTATTCATCCTTTGAAAAATATTTTACATCACCCCTTTCTCATGTTCTAATTCCCTTGGGTTTCAGTATGAGTCTTAAAAATGAAATTCTTAGAAGATAGTATAGTAGAATGCCTTTAAGGAGAAATGATGCCACGTTTATTATAATAACATAATATGTTGATAGTCTCCAAATACACTAAACCTATCAATTCATGGGCTATTACTATTTATGAGATTTACTTTTTAAAATCATGAAAAAATTAATATAAATTCATTATTATCTTAGGTCGATATACATAACAAAATTATTTAAAAGATTATAGAAAATAATATATTAATCCCTATATACATTATAGATAAAAATTTTCATTTCACTTTTTGTGCCAAGAATCAATTCAAAAGAGATTAATGTTTCTTCAAATAAAATTATGACATATTCATAACCAGGTTAGTAATAAGAATTTATTCCCTCTTAGTCCAAATATTTTTCTAGTTGAATTCCAATTTATACATCACAATATAAATGATCACCATGATCGCTACGTCAAATGTGGATGAGAACTAAAAAACGAAGAAAAAATTTCATTTATTAATCGAAGAATTCATCTGAAGTTACAAATACAAATAGGTAAACAATGGTCTCTCTTGGATGTGTAATACAAATTTACATTAACTCTTAGGTTGTAAGAGTGGGATCATTCTCACATAATTTTTCACTATAGGTCTCCTGTGAATTATTTTGACCCATATTAGAGATGAAATATTAGTATCATATAGAACAATATTCATAGAACTTATTTTTAAATTATAGGATAGTTTAATGTGTATGTCAATTCATTAATATATCTATCATAATCTCATTATATGTCCAACAATGGTGATAGAGTTCCTAGTCTTCGTTATATAATACAACCTAACCACCACCATAGTGAGAAGGTTGTTTTGTATTTCATGGCTTATATAAGGACACAATATTATTAACATGATGATAAATAATCCTTCTACCAAATATGGTTCATAATAAAATGGGCATAAGAAAAATATCCAAAAATATTTGTTAAGTTCATAATATAAAAAAGGTCCACAATATTAATGTTCCATATTAAAAATATGGTAGAATGATGTAATGGAAGACCAAAAATGGATAGAAAATGATATGATGGGGGATTATAATTCCATATATTATAAATAAGGATAAATATTGGGGGCTTGATAAATTGACTTTTGAACTTATAAATTCTATTATGTGATTATTATGATCTAACACAAAGTTGGGATAAAATATCTTGTCATCGAGTTTTAGAAAACATTATTGAATCTAAATAAAATGACTAATATCATTGATGTAGTATTATGAAATCAATTTAAAAAATTTATTTGGTATATATTCCATAATTATGTTCAAATTGTAAATAACATCACTAATACATAGATTTTATAGCTCGGGTGGAACAAGGCAAGAAAAATCAATCATACTACTCATCTAACTAGTCCCCTATAATTTCAGAGTTGATTTCTCGGAATTGAAAATTTTTATCTAATAAAAAAGAGAAGGATAATTTTTCCTCAATGTAGGCCATATAGAATATTTCAGATAAAATAATAATACATTGGGTAATAATTGAACAATAATTCCCTTGTTAAAGTTAATGGTTATTCCAGGTTCAATAGAACATACGGTCACAAAAAATAAGAATCTTGATGCATTTTCCCTGTGACATAGATAATGTTTTTCCTCTTATATTATTTCATTACATATAATGTTTTTGGTTCATCTTTCTGTACTTTTTGACAGGCCTTTGGGTTATTTATATATATAAATAATATATAAATGTGTATTTTATATAAAAATCAACTACACATTGATTACATGAATATATTAGAGTTGGTTCCCTAAAACTAACCTCTATGAAAATTAGTTAAATAGAATATTCTTGATCTATAATATTTATTGTTATCTTATAAAATGATATTAGTTATTTAGTGTGAAATTTATTAGATATTTTTTATGGGTACATATTTAACTAAATGGCATGTGTGGTTACCTCTATGATGAAAAAATTATTCTGTTATTTCAATATTCATTATCAAATGTTCTATAGTAAGATTTTTTCATCCTATGGGGGAAAATGAAACAAGCTATTAAGGATAGGGTGTTTTGAGAATCCTCCACGAATTCTAGACATAATATGTTCATCCTAAAAATGATCAAATTTTCAGAAATGGACAACAAGATGTGGATCCTTGCAACATTGATATACTTGAATAAAAAAAGAAACTCTATCACCCTAATCATAACTTTTTTGTTTAAATTACTAAACATTGTTTAATTTTAGTATGTAAACATAAAAAAATTATTATATAATAAAACCACGTAAGAGGAAATAAAAATGAATTTTTATAGTGTATGAATTTGTTTTCACACATCCACATAAAGAAGAATAACAATTATCAATTTAATCGGAAGTAAAATTATTAAAATAATTATGATAAATAAACCATGTATATCACTAATAAACATAAAATAATGACACATCAGAAGAGTGGTCCCATTCCTTTTATATATTGTCCCAATTGGTAATCTTGTCATTCTTGAATTCCAATATTCCTATCCATTCATCTTTTTCACTATGAATATAATCGATCACTATATATTTCTATGATATGACTACCAATCACTAGTAAAATAATAGTGTTCATATTTTCTCAATATTTTCCACTTTGTACATGAGTCATTTTGACTCAAATGCTCACTATACCCCTTATATAAAAAGAAATTATTGAAGAATAACAATTGTAACATTCAAACAAGCTGAGAAAACATCAAATGTTCATAAACCTTCAACCACCTCACAACCAACAAATGAAACCCACTACAACTGAAATAATAAATATGAATTTTTTCTTAATGTTCATCCTTTTGGTAAGCTTATTCCAATACATAAAGAGTATTTGGAATCCTCCCAATCTCTCACATTGACACTGATTCAAAGAATCAACGTAATCCTCTAAATTTGAAAACCGAACTTTTTTTACATTGATTTCTAGAAATACTCATTATATCCCTTTTGTTCACCCAAGAAATATTAAGGAAGTGTTTGGTTTTAAAATCCCTTAAACTAATCTCTTGTTATATATTTGCATTGTTTCTTTTTTTCTTGCTATCATCCTCAACCCCGAAAAAATATTTAATAAATATTCATATATAATAGAACATTGGGTCAATTAAATTTTTCATGAAATTAAATAAAACAATTTTTTCCTAAATATATCACACTCTAACTATCATAGTTGATGAGTTAATATTATTTTCTCTTTATGAGATACACAATCATATGTTTTTTGTAAACCATTTCATCTAATGGTATTATTTTTAAAACATATTCATCATTCAATCTAGAGAGTTAAATCACTTGTGGTAGCCTCAACATCTAAGAGATCATTATTTTACCAAAGGTAAATAAAAACATAGTTCTGATTATCTATAAATCAGTTCCTCCATAAAGGCTACATCAACATTCCCACCCAATAGATCATCTTCTCGGATGAAAAGGATAGTATATTCAATTTCATTTAGAAATTTAATAATCCACATCATATTTTCCAGATGCTATTTCCAAAATTTGAGATGATTGTACTCATAGATCCCACTATATGTGACCGATCTGGCTTAGTGTACACCATAGTGTACATGAGACATACTACCATTTATGCATGCAATATTCTCCCAATGTTCTCTTCCACTTCATTCATTATCGATGCCTATTCCATTTAAATTAAAATGGAAATACCATCACTAAAATCATTTAGATAGAAATAATGATATGATTTTATATAAATGAATCTTTTTTATATATGAATTGGTTTAACTTATAAATACTTTTTCTTGAAGTTTGTTTCAACCCAAAAATACTTTTCAAATGTATAATCAAAAAGTGCTAATTCAGTTCATCCATTAATCCAATATGTTACAACATGTTGACTTAAATATCTATATTTATTTGAATAAAATCCATATTCACATATTTGTACTATAGATTTAATCTTATAAAAGGAACCAACGGGATGACGTATTAAATTATAAAATGATTAATGACTAGAGTGAATGTTTCAGAGAATCTAATGCCTTTCTATTACCAAAATACTTGGAATCACAACCACTCAATACACATGTTGTTTTCATTTTTATTATTATTTAAGTGAAAAACCACATGTTTTCATGTGAACTATTCCCATGGGAAAATTATTTATCTCCACTAGATATTTTCATAAAATAATTCAAATACTCCTACATGTAGAACACTAAATTTCTCTATTGACCAAAGATATCCAATTATTCTGGGATTTTTATTTCTCCTCAATTTTTTAATTGTATGAATTTATAGTCAACTAGATGCCTCTATACTAGTCATATAGACCTTATTTATCATCACAAAAACTACTATGGTTATGCTCGTTCCAAAATTAAATCCCCTAGAATTTCATCCCCATAACTCTAAACTGATCCTCACATGTCGTTGAAATTATATATATATCTTTTGTCGGTACCACCCTTGAACCATATATTCTTCCCCTAAAATTTAATCTTAAATATTTTATATTTTATATCCTTAAAGACCTATGAAATATTTAAAATTTATGATATTCTAGTATATTAATTTAGAATGACATGAATAAAAGTTGAAATAGTGATTGTATCTTCCATCACCATCAAATTTGTGTCCTTCTATAGGACCTTGTCAATAGAGATAACATATCTACCTTTTATTATCTATTTTTCACATTATAAAAAATTTTAAATTCATTTTATTTGTCTCCATAACCTATGAAAAGAGAATAACTATATTTAGATTCTATCTTTTCTCTATATTAGGTATCCACATGAGCCTAGGTTAATATTTTAAAGACTATTAGGTGAGAAATATCGTGTGACATTTTTTTCTATAAATATTTATTTAGATTCAATCCCATTAGAACTAAGGGGATATAATATATGAAGAATATTATCATACCAAATTCATTATGCAAAATGGTATTAGGAATCCTTGAATGTTTCTTGATGATCAACACCATTTCTATCAAAGTATTATTCATTTTTTTAGTTAGGACGTCATTATTAGGGGTTAAAGGTATAGTTTTATATTCCTTAACCCCTTAGTATAATTAGCTGTTCCAAAAACCACTTTTTTTGAACTCACTATAATTTATTATATGATTTTAACTTTAGGTGTGGTTGTGCTTCGCAGTTCCCCTGAGTGTGTGCTTTTTGGAATAATTGGAACCCTTGGTGGCCTTTGTGGTGGTTTTGGTGAGCTCGCTAGTGCAACTCCCATATGTCTTACCGACACGCCTAATTTATTCCCCATCAAAGTCAGGTACTTTCAAAAACCACTCTTAGAAAGAAAACACTCAGGGGAATCTAAAATCTCAACCACACCTGAAACTATCTCAACTAGGTTGACATCATGAAACAAGCGGTACATGTATCCTCCACTACAATGTTTGTAAAAACACTGTCACTTGTTCTACCTATAGTCATAGGGTCTTGAGAATCTCACGACTCTCTTACCTACTGAAGAGACTAACAAAACTCTACAATGTACTAAAAATTAAAATGGTATCATCCCCCATACCTTGATATAATTTTCATTGGGAGGAACTGACTTTCCCACATATATTTTCATGGATTTTCAAGAAAGCATCTTAGTAGGGGAAAATATCCATTATCTTTATGAATACAATGTCACATTAAATCACACCACGAACTATTCAAACATCTCATGTTCAAACTGATGTTTAACTCATGAGGGTACCAAAAAACGGACATGGATACCCAAGAAAAAACCCTAGGTCTTACCATTCCCTTCACGCAATCAACCAACACATACCCCCTCCCTGATCACACTAGTTATAGGGGTTCATCCACCACAGCCTGAAACTAATTTATTTGGAGGCACTGAATCACATTCAAGGTTTTAGATCATGTAAAAAAACATATATCGGTTGGGACATGATCCCTCTTTATCATGCATTCAATGATACACCTAACACCACAAACACTCAGTCATACCAACGCCCTAAAAAATCCACTTGCAAAAAAGGAATGAAAAGTGTATCTCCTAATACTTTCTATCAATAATAATATATAATATAGAATGGACACAGAGTGTACCTCACTCCCTTGGAGCTTCTACGTCAATGATCTATATGACATGTAGCTATCCTTTACCCAAACCTCAAGCTCCCTAAGCTAGGTATAGACCACCTGGGGGTGGTGGTGGTGGAAATCATACTATCTTCCAACTCATGATTCTCCACCTACTCCACCGAATACATCACCCTATAAAATACTGTACTTAAAACACTACCTCTTCGAAGGTGATGTATCGACTGTCTCTCTATCTATAGCACGGTGGGTCAAAAATTCTCTAGAACGATGTCCCTAGACATCACAAGTGTAGAAGTTACTATCCTTATGCTAACTAGAACCATGGAGGAGATCTCATTCTTCATAACGATGTGCTTGATTCTAGACAAGGGTATGCTTCCAGTGCTTCGATCCGGCTGCCTACTACCTCCAAGCTATAGTTGACGTATCAAGCTCAAAAACCCCACTATGGGCCACACCCACCTGTTCATCAACCAAGATGTTCTACACCACCCGATGCCACTTTAGTATCGCTACATAGGTTGGAACAATCAAGGAGACCAATCCTACGTGGGAATATATGAGGATTCCCTACTGAAAATTATAAACCCTAAAGAATAGGTCCCGAACCATATATAGGGAGTAATGTGACAAGTCAGTGAACCTCATAGAGTACTCTTCAACGGTCATGCTACCCTGCTGATCCTCCAGAAGCTCTTGGATATGCACTGACCTTAGTGTGTCTGGATAGCACCCATACATGAAGAGACGCTCCAACCTATCCCAAGAGAGAATCTCCTTATCATGGGTATGCATCAGAAGACTGCACCAATTCCCAGCTAAACATGATAAAGGATCTCCACTTGGAACACCATCTAACAAGGATGTTTCCTCACATAGTGGTATATATTCTTGACTATCGAGATCCAATAATCATATGCCATAGGGTTTGGGTCACCCTAGAATCATAGATGTCACTACCTTGGGAACTAATGCAGTTAACACTCCTAAGTGAATCTGCATCTTGCACCGCCAGAATATCCAATCGCTCGATGGGTGGTGAGAAAATAGTTCGGCCACCCATAGGTATAGCCTCAAAATTAGTTCCCTTAACTGAAGCATCGTCTCAGTGTGGGTCATCACTAAAATCCCACAACGGAAACGTTTCTAAATATCATCATGGATGCATCCTAAAATAAAAATCAAGACACACCACAATTCAACTGTATATCTTGGGATTTGACTCAAGAAGGAGTGGAAAAATAAAAAACCAAATATTATATGATTCTTGTACCTTTATTTCTCTATAAATTGTGTCCTAATGTACTGAGTCGAAAGGCAGGTTATTAGAGTCCTTGTAAATGAATTTGATGACTTATGCACCAATACTAAACTCCCTTTCTTTATAGTCAAACATGAAACACCCTAGCTTTATTATTGTACATCATAAACAAAGATCAATGGTAGACCTACATTGATCTATGGTCACAAAGGTGGAAACTACTCTGATACCACTCTTTCATGACCCAACCCAACGGAGCTCGAGCTGTGAATCCCTAAGCCCGCTTTTAATAGTCCAAGGGCGGTAAACTAGCACTTAGTAGGCTATCCCACACATGGGATGCCTTATATGATTTTACCTTTACACATGAACCCATATACACCTCCATGAAATAGTGAATACATATAAAAAAACTAAAAAGGAATGCATGCATACAACTATCCCAAATAGAGTATAACAACTTTACAAAAATGTAAAAATAGGTCCCACAAAAAGAAGAATGAAAAAACATCCAACCTACTTAGATGGAGGATATTGTTGTCAAATGAAACAGTCAGAAAACACCTCATCCCAACTCTGGTAAAAACATAGGTCAGTATAGCTCACTATGATTTGTCTACTTTGTGTCCTCTTGGGACTCCATCTAAAGGCATCTGGGCTACACAAGACACAAGACATGTGTGGGAAAAACCCATGAATGTGTGAGTATAAATATACTTAATAGGTGACCCAAGAAACCAAAAAATAAAATCGAGAAAATAAAAGGAAACAATAGCCTTAATTGAGCTAGGAGAACCCAAACAAGAGAAAAAAACTATCTATAGACCATCCCCAGCTAAACACGACTAGTCACCTCATACCACCCGCATTGACATAAAATAAGTGACAACACCACATGGAAAACCCATAAATCACCGACATATACCCATCTCAGGACCCAAACCTCATGAGGTTCCAACAAAGTTTCCATAAAGAGGTTCCATTGGAGACACATCTGATATAAAACATAGCAATCCTAGCCATGGTTCCTAGAATTGAAGTCCTATCAACACTGACCCACACTCATTATGTAGTTGAAATAACCTATGTGGAGTGTCCCACACCTCACCACTGCCCCATTGTTTAGGGTGTACTAGATTCTAAATGAACCCACAAAGCCTTCATTGCTACTATATAGAGTGACCCACACCTCTGCCCATCGAGGATGGACTAACTCGAAACCATGAATCATGAATAATAAGTGGAGGATGACCCTCCCGACTTCTACTCAAAAAGGGGGAGCACTACTCCATAGGCATGGACCTGTGACCCGGTATGATAGGGGAGTACCACCCTGAGAAATATGGTCCCGCACCCTAACCCAGTAGGGGAGAACCAAAATGAGAAACATTGGAACTCACCCTAACCTAGTAGGGGATTTCCATTATCAGAAACATGGGACCACCCCTAACCTAGTAAGGGATCCTCATTCCATGAAATGTGGGCTCACACCTTAACCAATAGGGGATCACCCCTCTTAGTAACATGGGCGCACACCTTATCCCAATAATGGAGTTCTATTATGAGGCTAGAGGCCCTACAAAATGGTACTACAAGGGAGTACCGAATCTACCATCCAACTTGATTAGGGAGACTGTGCCATTGAATGACAGGGAAGGATTCCATCTTTACGATCGTCATGGGGAATGTGCACTATAATCAATCAGGCTAGTAACCTCGAAGGATACTATCCAAATGTAATGAACCCTGACTGATGACATGGAAATTCCCATTTATAGCTTATAAGAGATCTGGTAAATCCATATCATAATGCCATAGGGTAATACCTTACCTATATTCTCTCTTCATGAACATAACTGATCTCCAACATCGGTTGAGCACTGCTACACATTCCACATTATATCACGTCAACATTAAAGAGGACAACATTTCGTTTTAGGCAGAAAATTGCTCAGGATAAGCTAATCACAATCCTGAATGCATGACCTAGATATGGAGATATGTAAGTAGGAAGACATCCTCAAGTAAAACCTCCCTCTAAAACAAAATATACTAAATAAACCTTGTAAATTACCTCTATAAGTCAAAATTATCCCACCATTTCAATCTACATGAAAAAATTATTAGAATGGAAAATTCACATTCCCAAATATGACTTACAGTAAAAAACTACCGAAAACCCCTAAGCTGAAAAAAGTACATGGAATTTAATTTTTATTACATGGTGTTTAGACAAATATCTCCTCCTAACCATGTAATTTTACATAGATAGAGCAACATGGGGTCTACCTATGTAAAACAACACTATGTGTACTTTAAACTACACAGAATGTACTGTTCAAAAACCTTATTTTCGTGTTATTTTTCACATGGACACATGACCAAGTACTAATACAAGGAATGTACTCAAATTAAATGTTAATTTCTGATAAAAATATGTTATTCCCTTTATGGTAAGAATAGAAAGATTTTATGACTAGTTTACACACCGTGTAGATGGGAAAATCTAACGGGATTTCCCTACAAATAGCCCAGATCATCCCCGTTCACCTAGAAACACACATATCAACCCATTAGGGGTACAAATTTTTTCATTAAAGGAATTATAACATTAAAATAATGCATAAAAGGGGGATAAGGACTAAAACACGAAACTATCTACCTTGGGGCAGAATGTCGAAGGTCCAAGGTCGAATCATCTCTCAGAAGATATTGTTGTGTGATCAGGGAGTGTCCATTGTTAAGACATCAGACCAACAACACTTTGTTTTCTCGATCCGGACTTCGGTTCATTCTTCTGTCGAAGAGTGGGGATAGGGGTTGTGACAATGTCTTCTTCAACATAAAATAGAGGGTGTGGGAGATGGATTTAATTTTTATTAAATCCCCAATCGTCTATCTAACATCCCACCTCGACTTGCCTTCGACGCGACATCCAGCGCTAAAAATATTTATGATGTTCTCAAGGTAAACATGACATATTGAACTTAT
This sequence comes from Viscum album, assembly GCA_963277665.1. Taxonomy (NCBI): domain Eukaryota; kingdom Viridiplantae; phylum Streptophyta; class Magnoliopsida; order Santalales; family Viscaceae; genus Viscum; species Viscum album. The sequence continues at coordinate 1,456,373,787 of OY728138.1, forward strand.
CCACAGTCTCATAAAGATGATATGAGACTACACTCCAGTTTTATTTTTGTTTCATGTGAAACTATGTGCGTGTAAAAAAATATGTTTAATATGTTTAATATCATCGCAAAAAGGCTCATAGGGCCCCGACTCACACAATGAATCAATGACCGGATTCAGGAATATTCATCAGAAAATTCAAATTTATTACATCTCAAAACAAGAGTCACTACATCATCCCCACCTTAAGGATTTTCTTATTAAAAATTGATGGTTTAGGCTCACATGAAGAAACTAAGCTCTCAACTGGGACTCCAACACTAGTGATCTCACCAGAACCACTACAAAGGCCACTAAGGATTCATGTGCTTCCAATAAGAACTCACTTAGAGGAACTAAAAAGCTCAACCACACATGAGACCAGCTCCACCATGATGATATCATAAAACTAGAAGAACATGTCTCATCTAATACAACATGTGGGAGAACACACACACTTGTTACAACTGTAGTCATAGGGTCTAGAGGAAATTACCCCTTGCTAACATGATGTAGATACCAACAAAACCATACTCTTAACTCAAAAGTCAAAGGGAATCATCTACCACACCTTGATACTATCCTTTTTGGGAACCACTGACTCACCCACACAATTTTCCATCACAACTCAAGATTGAGTCTTAGTGGTAGAAATTTTCCCTTATCCTCCTGAGTGAGAAGTCACATTAAACTACACCATGACCTCCAAAAATATCACACATTCAAACCAATGATGAACACATATGGGTACCAACAAATGAATAGGGCTACCCAAGAAAACACCCAGGGTCTTAACAGGACCTTCATGCAAACCACCAACACATACCCCCACCCCGATCACACAAGTAAGAGGTAATCGTCCATCACAGCTCGACACATTCTGCTTTGGGAGGCACTAAATCTCCCTCATGGTTTTATATTGCATCACAAGAACGCATATCAGTGGGGGAGGATCCCTCTTTCTTGTTAATTCAAATCTATGCTTCACAAAACCATTATAAGGTCTTACCAATTCCATAAAAAACTATAGAAAAAAATGGAATGTAAAGAATACCTCCTAACAGTGTCTATCAATACTACTATAGAAAGTAGAAAGGACACAAAAAATATATATATATACCTTGGATCCTCTGGTTTAATGGCCCCTATAACCTGTATCGGTCCTTTCCCCCATCCTCCAACACACTGTGCTTGGAATAGATCTCCTGGGGTGGTGGTTGTAGAAACTCATACCATCTTCCACCTCTTACTACTCCACCCTCTTTGCTGGGTCCTTAACCCTATGGAACATAAAGCTCAAAAAATTACCCCTACCAACATGTACCACATACTGTCTCCATATATATAGAATGGTGAGTCAGAAAATCTCTAGAAAGATATCCCTGACCATTGCAAGCATAGTAGCACCTCTCCTACTGTTGACCAGTTCCTTGGCATGGCTCCTACGCATTATACCCATATTCCAAAGTCCAAGCATCAGTTTTCCTCCTAAACTTTGATCATGCAACCTACTGGCACCCAACTATGACTAATGACATTGACTCAAAATCCCCATTGTGAGATAAATTTTCCTATCCCCTATCCGGGATGCTCGCCACCACTAGAGCCTTCACCTATACACCTGCACAGGTGGGAAGACACAATAAGACCACACCTACACAAAAATATCTATAGAGGACTTTATCAAAAGTCTAGAACCTAGAGAATGGGTTCTGAATTATAACGATTGAGAAAGATGATAGGTTAGTGAACCTCTTCGGGAACCCTTTCATCATCATTCTACCCTGCTGAAGTAGATAAAGCTATTGGATACACACTAACCTCAGCATGGCCTGGCAGAACTCATCCCTGAAGAGATGCTCATACTCATCCCATGAACACATATTCTCATCATGTTTCTCCATCACTAGAATCCTCCAACACCGAGATGAACTCAGAAACAGGATCACTGCAAGGAACAAAATCTGGCCGAGAGGTGTCCTTATGAGGCTTAATACATTCAAAACTATCATGATCTAGTCATTAGCTACCTAGAGTTCTTGGTCACCCTAGAACATCAGAGGTCACTACCTCTAGAACATCTTTAGTACACTCATCTAGTGTGTATCATCATCAAACACCTCCAGAATAACCAGTTGCTTAACTAGTGGCGATACTACAGATGGTCCACCCAGAGGTCTAGCCTCATAACTAGGTTCCAACACTAATGCCTCATCTCGGGTAATATACTCACCAAAATCCCTCCATGGAACCCAATATGGTTTTCATCGTGGAGGTATCCTTAATCAAAATCGAGAAACACCATTTTAAAATAATATATCTGAGGAGATGACTTAAGGAGGAGATGAAAAACAAAAAACCCAATCTTCTATGATTCATGTACTATTATTTCCCTATAACTAGTTTTCTAATGTACCGAGTTGAAAGGAAATTTATCAGAGTCCTACTAAATGGATATGTCAGTTACCACACCAATATTGGAGTCCTTGGCATAGAAGTTGATCTAGAAATATCCTAACTCTATTGTTATGAAACATAAACCAAGATCACAGCTAGACCAACAATGCTCTATGGTCTGAAATTTTTAAGCTCCATGATACCATATTTTCATGACTCGAACCAAAGGGGCTCGAGAAACTACACCCCACAACCGCCTCCAATAGGCCATGGGTTGGAAAATAGCACCAAGTATTTTGTCAAACACATGAAATGCCCTAACCTATTATACCATTTCACACAAACCCACATAAAATTCCATGAATAATGAAGAGATATATAGAAAACAGAAAAATAATGCAAAAATACATCTATCCCAACCTGAGTACAAAAAAATGTACAAAAAGGGAAAATAGGGCCCACTGGAAAAAAACTGAAAAAGCATACAACCCTCTTAGATGGAATGGATCACTATCAAATGAACCCACCAGAAAACACCTTGGTCCGTCTACATTAAACACCCCATTAGGTCTATCTCACTAAGTTCTACTTGCTCCAAATTCTCAAGGGACTCTGCAGAAAGGCATGTGGTTTGCACAAAACAGAAGACATGTTCCAGAAAATCATGGTCATGGGTGAGTATAAATAAACTCAATAGCATCCCCAAGAATACCCAAAAAGAAAAAGGAGAAAATGAAATTCAATAGTTTGCTCAACCCAAGAAGAGGGAACCCAAAAAGTAGAGAGAAACTACATCTTGAGGCCATACTCTCCTAAACACGACTATTCAGCACATACCACTAGATGTGTCGTCAATGAAGTGACAACCCCATAATGGAAAACTAGAAATAAACTAGACATACTCATCTCAAGGACCAAGTATCACGATGTTCTAAACTGATCAACAATGACAAGTTCTACCTGAGAATCTTCCTAAAACAAGACACCAATCCCATCCTATGTTCCCAGCATTCGAGGTCCGGCCAACAGTGACCCGCACTCAGTTTCAGGTCGTAAGAACCTAGGTGGAGTGTCTTAAACATCACAACTACCCCAAAATCAAGGGTGTACATGATTATAAATTAACCAATGAAACCTCTTTCACTAATGTATATATGGAAAATCTCCTCCTTTCATCGAGTGAGAAATAACTCATAACAATGAATCATGAATAACATGTTGATGTTCCTATGCCCCACTTCTACTCGAATATTGGGGGAAACTTCTCCATAGGTATAAACCCACCCCCTAGTATGGTATTGGAGTACCAACATAAGAAAAATGTACCCACACACTAACTCAGTAGAGATGAACCACTATGAGACACATGGGCCAGCACCCTAACCCAGTAGGGGAGGGTCATTCTGAGAAACATTGTCCCACACCCTAGCCCAACTAGGGAGAACCATTCCAAGAAATGTTGGCCCACACCCTAAACTAGTAGGGGTTATCCACTCTGAGTAACATTGGACCACACCCTAACATATTAGGGGAGTGAGATTATGAGGCTAGAAACATGCACCTTGGTACAGAAGGGGCGTATTGACTCTAACATCCAACATTATTAGAGAGCCCATGCCTTGGAACTATAGGGGAGCAGACTAAATTTAATATCATCATGGGGAACCCTCATCCTAGAACATCAGGGGAATAACAATAGAGGATACTAACCAAGGTAATTAACTACACCCATGACATGGGGAGTCTCATATCTATCGAAGATGAGGTAAGGGATACCTATACTCTAACACCAAAGGGGAGTACTTAATGCATCGTCTCTCTTCATAAACCAAATAGATCTTTAATATCAATTGATCACCTCTACAAATGATTCTCACTTGATTATTGACCCCTAATATTTTGAATGTTGTAATAGAGACCACCATCACATTATAGTCGTAAAAATACTCAAGACAGGCTACTCACAATCCTGAATCTTAATTCTAGAGAAAAAGACAGTAAAGGTGGAAGACCTCAAGAAGGCCCCTAAAGAAAACCACCTTCTGAACCAAAAATTACTAAATACACTTCTAAATGAACCATATAAGTCTATATAATCCCACCATTGTAATATATGTGAAAAAAATTAGAATGGACTACCCACATTCCCAAATCTGACTTCCCTGGAATACAATACCCAAAACCTCTAAGCTGGAAACAGTACATGGAATTTACATTGGCGTACATGGAATGTACTCTAATCTCCCTTTATAGACATGTAATTTTAAATTAATAGTGTAACATGGGGTCTTATTATGTAAAACTACAAGGTGTGTTCTTTAAAGTACACAATGTGTACTCTTAAAAAACAATATTTTTATGTTATTTTTTCACAGACACACGACCATGTAGTAGTACATGATGCGTACTCCTGGTACACAGTGTTTGTTTGAACCATGGCTTTTATATGAAAGAATTGGAGTATGGATTGTGTTTGTTTTCAATCCTCAGTTGAAGTTCAAAATGTGTGCCAGCAAAGTGATCATGCAAAACAAGCAGATAAAAATGTTAAAGGTGGCACCGTTTTCCAGTGTTTGCCAATTTTTTGGATATGAAAATCGAAAAATGGAGAAAAGTGGTTTTTGGCAAAGAGACATGCGCGCCAATTACTTGGAGGCTTGGAAACATGATCACCTTATGTTTTTAATGATTATAACATGAAAATATGGAAAAGGGTGAAGGGCGCCCAAGTTTGGATGTTGGTCACACAAGTGATTTTCGAGGGTAGAGACTTTCGTGTCGAAACATTAGTTCTAAAGGGAGACATTCACGTCGTCACGCAGGGTGTCTGAATTCCTATAAATATAGGTCAACCCCTCCTCATTTGGTATGATGTTCAGAAATAGAGAAAATCAGAGCTCCCGCCGCGTAGGTGTAGTGGTTTCGCAAGTGGTGGTGGGTCGCGAAAGTTGAAGTTGCATGACAGTTGTTTGTTGTGCATCCAAGGAGTTTTGAGAGACAAAGGGGTTGAGTCTCCCATTTTTGGAGTTGGTGAATAAGGTTTCACACAGGTGGTGTGGTGATACTTGTGCACTAGAATTTTAAGAAGCGCGATAGTTCAAAATTGCACGCCAAAATCAGTTTGGGTGTAAAAGTAGTTGAGTCGCGCATGATTGAAGTTGAAGAAGTGAGTTTTGCGCATGTGGCTGAGGTAAAATTGCACGCAAGTTTGGACTTGCACTCTGTGACTTGCGCTCCATCTTGAAACATGTATGATGGGCTTGGAGAAGGGTGCTAGGTTTTGTTGAAGCACGCCGGTTTTTTGGGGCTGCACAATAGCTGGAAGATTTCCGGATACCTTCGGTGCAATGTGTGATTAGTCTATGGGTGAAAGTCAAACATCAATAGAGAATCTCCCGACAAAAGAGGATGCATTATTTTGCAATGATTAATAGACCTTCACATCTATAAACTGAGTGGGACTTCACCAAATGTAGTGATCTAGGGGGAGTCAACTGGAGTGACTCGAGGGACGCAGTGAGTTATCCCTGAACTTTTGTAAAGGCAGCGAGCCATGGACAGACAAACTATTCCAAAACCTTTGTAATCCACAATGAGTGAAGAATAGTGGAATTTGGTATGACTAACAACATGTCGGTGTATACTCCTTGGACGTAGCCCTTAGTGGTGAACCAATTAAAAAATTTTGTGTAATCTTTTTGCATGTGAATGTTTTATTTATTCTCATATCCATCATACAGATTAAACTAGGTTTTACCAAAATGGGGACAAGATCCGTCAGTTTAAAAGAAAAAGTTGACACCCTTATTCACCCCTCACCTCTCCGGGTGTCTCGGGGTCCTTCAAGTGGTATCAGAGGCGAGGTTACTGGTCTTTGATATATCTTATACCGCCATGGAAAATTCATCTAGTGTTAAGGGAGTTCCCCTCTTTGATAGAAGTGATTTTTTGATTTGGAAGAGTAGAATGATATCTCATCTAAGATCCCATTGAATGGATGTTCTATTTTCCACTATGCAAGGTATACATGTTGCTGATCCAACATGGATGGCTATGTCAGATGTAGAATAATTTTTTTTGATACAGATGCTTAAGCACAAAATGCTCTCACCACAACACTTTCTGATCAGATATATCTAAAAGTGATGAGTTTCACCTCAGTAAAGTCCATGTGGGATAAACATGAAAATATTTATGAAGGACATAGAAAATCTAAGGAGGTGAATCTACAAGTCCTGCACAATAGGTTTGATGATCTTAATATGCATCCTGATGAGAATGCAGAATTCTTCTTTAATCGAATTATTGATGTGTTTGGAGCAATTTGGGGTCTAGGTAAAGAAATCAAAGACGTAGACATTGTGAAGAAAATATTAAGAAGACTTCCACCCCTTTACAATGAAAAATTTTCATCCCTTGAGGAAAGAGATCTTTCCAAACATTCATTTGATGATCTGTTGAGCAGCCGAGTGGCATATGGAATGAGAGTCAAACCAGAAGATTCTACAACATGAGTAAGAAAGGAAATGGGATTGAAATCCATGGAGAAACTGAAAAATTAAAATTATATAGGTAGTGAAGATGATGAGGAAAAAGAAATTCTATCTCTCATTTTCAAGAAGTTCTAGAAGGGAAAAGGTAAATTCAAAGGGATGTTACCTCTAGCTTGCTTTCGTTGTGGCAAAGTCGGGCACATTGCTTCACAGTGCATAAAAAAGATTGATGAGGATGATAGCGATGCTGAAAACTTTTAGAATCCTTAGAAAATGTTTTTCAAGAAAGAAGAAATCAAATATAGAAAGAAAGTTCTGAAGAAGAGTTTTGTCTGTGAAGAGGAAGATGATAATAATGAATTCTGTGAAGAAGAAGAACCAAAGTTTAAAACTGGGAACCATGCTTCCATGATGGCCACTGTTGAAAAATCAGAGGATACTGGTGGATAAAATCAGTTCAAAACTGGTGCAGATCCTGAGTTTCAACTTAAGGATGCTGTTAGTAAGCTTGATATTAAATGTTAAGAGTAGAAATAAGTGAAAATCAATTGTAGAAGAATCAAGTGTATATACTGATCAGCTCGAAGCTGAAATTGAATGACTTGAAGAATTTGTTAAAGTTCAGTCATAAATCATTAAAAGAAATGAAGATATAGTGGATCTGAAGCTGAGAATTGAGGATCAGGGAAAGGTCACCAATGAACTCACATCCAAACTAGAAAAAAAGAACAAGGCTGCTAAGGGTAGTTATGAGGAAGTTGTTACTCTTAGGAGGAAACATGAGACTAAATCAATTTCAAAATAATCAAGGAAGAAAATATAGTTCGGAAGGTTCTCAGACACTGAGCTATTCGAGAGAGAAAAATGTGGCACTAATTGAGTTAAAAATATTTTAATTGATCTTATACTTGCCTGAATGGGAAATAGTGGAATTGGTTTGGAGGAAGAATCATTAAATTCTGCAAATAAAGGGGACCAAAATAATGGCAATATGAAAGTGGGTGATGTGGGAAAGTCTTCTGAAGTGAAAAAATAGAAACCCACAATTCAATCTGAAAGAAGAAAAGAAGATTATCCTAGAGCCTCATGGAATAAGGATCCCTCATACTCTTATCCCACAGAAGATGAAATAAGGATAAATAGAAGTTAAAATACATTTCCTCTCATGAAGTGTCAGTTATGTGGATATTTGGGCCACACCATGCCTTATTGCGAAGAGGCAAGAAGCTATCTAAATGGAGAAGATATAGGAGTTCAACAATGGAAAAAAATTCATATCCTAATTATTATAGATTAAACAATTTCTATAGATATTGTTTTCGTTGTTCTATCTTTGGTCATAAGGCTGTTAATTGCAGATAGAGAAGGGATATGGACACCTCATACCGAAGATCGAGACAACTCAAGTCTCGTTAGCAAGATAGAATTGCTCTTCCAAACAGCTTTTCTCCTCTCAAAGAATATTTCTACTATGAAGAACCTAGATACACAAAAGAGATAATTTAAAGGAAATCAGTGCTCTATACTCAATCCAATATCCCAAGGAAATAAAGGAAAAAAATTGTGAAATCCAACCTTGGAGAGGTGGCCCTCAAAGATATAAAAAGTAATAGTACCTATGTAAAGACCTGTAAATTTAAAGGAAAATTTTTTCTTAATTTCTTTGGGATTTTATGAGTACGCAGTTTCTAACGGCACCTGATTTCGGGGCCCGGTGTGCCCAGAATCAATTTCTGATGCTTAGCTCGGGTATGTTCAGTGAACGAACAAGTGGGTTTTTCTAACTTTTGAACCAGGGCTCAGAATCGAAATCCGGGGGCACTGATGAAACCATAGCACCAGTAATTGCTTAATATGACTTTTACTGGAGTTGTGTTTGCTCGGGAAGACATGTTTAAAATTGTGGTTTAATTGTGAGTGAAATAAAAGTGCGTTAAGAGTACTATTTGTTTTTTCCAAGTGTTAGAACCTAGGTGTGGGAGTTGGAGTGGGACCCTCTGGTTGTTAACTTCCCATGAGTGGATTAAAGGTGAGGTGGGGCCCACATGAGCCCCCACCTTTTCATTTTCCCCATAACTCCCTAACTCCTCTAAACCCCATATTTAATTATGAAACACTCCATTTAATTTTCACAAGTTGAGATTAATTAAATGAGGTGAATTCAATTTTGAATCTGGGAGTTTCTTAAATGCATGGATTGAGAAATAAAATAAGAAGAGTCTTATTTTATTTTGTTGGAAGCTTTTTGTGTTAAGTTTCTAAAGAGTATACTCTATGTCTGGGAGATCTCCATCATTCTCGTTGAAGAACATTAATACATCGACGAAGAACGTTGTCACCGCAAAGAGAGATCAACGTGCCGTTCTTCCCTTCTCTGCAACCGGTGTGAGACGTCATCCCTCCTTGGACGTACGTCAATGACGATGTCGAAATCATCCCCGCGATGCAAGCTTCCGTGAACTTCATTGATGTAGGGGTCGTTCATCATCCAAGAATTACTATTTGACGTTCTTCGTCATTTCTTCGACACTTGTTATCAATATAATGAGAGGAGGTCGGACCACACAAACATGGCCGACCCTCATCCCCCTTTGTTGTTGGACGTCGTTGTGGTTTGGAACAGAGGCGGCGCGGTGCAACGACACCATGCGGGAACGAGGGAACCATGGCGGGTGCGGGCCGTGGTGATGGAGCGCAGCGCCGTAGCGTGGCGCTGGTCGGACAAGTGCCACGACCTAAGGCCGCGGCGGTGGAGGGGAGGGCGACCGGACTCAGCTGTCCGTTGGCACTTTGGAAGGCGGGATACACGAGGGCCCCGCGGCGTCACACCGGCCGACCAACATAGCCAGCCGTTTGGGAATTCCGGGGGATGTAACCCCCAGCGGCAGACAGGGGCGGGCACGACCATGTGGGGCCGCCATTTCAAAACAAGGAAGTAGCACCCCCCCCCCTTCCACGTCCGCTCCACGCGTGGGCGCCCGCACCGGGCTGGACCGCTCGCGCTGGGCCAGACCGCCCGCGCCGAACCGGACCGCCCGCGCCGGGCCGGGCCCCACTTCGGGCGAGGCCGCCCCGGCTGGATCGGGCCGCTACCAGCTGGGCCAGACCCGGACCCAGGTTAGGTCAACCTGGTTCGGGCCGACCCAAGGGGTATTGGGCCGGGTTGGACTGGGCCCAAACCCCCTATTTCCAGACAGATCCGTTCAAACTCTTATAACATGGGCTATAGACCTCCGAACGACGCACCGTCAGTTGAATAACGTTCCTTGGATTGAGAAGTTCGTTTATTTATATTACACTCAGGGTTTTAGAGAACATTGGTTACATCCATGTTGGTTCAAACACGAAACCAACTGGGCCCTCAGAGCGGAAACACTTATAACATGAGCTCCGGACGTCCGATTGATGTGTCGTCGACTTTGTTGGTTTCCTCTTAGTGAGACGGTTCTTTTCGCTTACTCTGTTCGAGGTTTTGACACAGCTGGAGTACGGTCGTGTTGTTTTTGACTTAAAACCCAACTGGGCCCCTGGGACGAAAAAGCCAATAACTCTTAGACCGGGCGTCCGATTGACGCACCGTCTATCGCGTTGTGTTATTTTCGACAACACGGAACTTTGGAATATATCAACTATGTACATTTTGTCAGTTGATGTATTGACCCCCCTTATCTCGGGGAGCGGACCCTCCGGGAATTGAGCATGCTATGTATGGGAACCCTGCAGCTGGCTGCGACTACGACGACGATGACGACTGTACTGGGATCTTACATGGGTTCAGCAGCAACGGCGACTGTACTGGAAGCCTTCATGGGTTCGATGGTGATGACTACTATTTTTGTATCCTATGTGGGTCCGGTAGTACATTACTACTATTCTTGTTTCCTTTGTGGGTCAGACAGTTCATGACTCTATACATGTATCCTATGTGGGTCCGGTAGAGTATCTGGTCCTGTATCCTATGTGGGTCCGACAGCTTAGATGAATCAGTGGCTATTTCTGATCATCTCTATCATCTTACGAAGATGTATACATGTGTGAGCTTATTCTTAACTTACAATCAACATCATCGATATGATTATTGTGCTTTCCTATGTGGATTGGGTGGTACTTTCCTGTGTGGATTGGGTTGTGAATTCCTATGTGTAATGGGTTATGTTTTCCAGTGTGGACTGGAATGTACTTGGGATCGTGTTCTAGAGAAGAGATAGAATTGATGACTTAGGTATGTGTATGGGAATATACCTAAGTAGAGTTGGTTGTTACTTCGTGATTGTATATTTCCTTTGCGGTTTATCCTTCGTGGATTCTAGGAGACCTTCGGGGGTCTCAGGGTCCCTACTAAGTAGCGTATACTCACCCCTGCACAGGCTATGCCGGCACTATGTTATGTTAGATGCAGACGATGGACAGTGATGATCAAGGTGGGAGCTCATGGAGCTGGATGGTAACTGGAGGTGTATCACTGGACAGGATGTACACAGAGCGGATAGCCGGAGCTAAGGAGTAGAGGAGACTATTTGTACCCACCTTTCAGGTGGGATTTCCAGAGAACGGCTCAGACTCACTGCTTTACTTTTTAGTTGTTGTATTTCATTTCAGTAGTACATTACTTTCAGTTGGGTTTGTACTCTGGCCCATTTACTTTAGAGAAGTTACTTTTGTACTCAGTATACTTAGTGTTTACTCAGCTTGCGTACTTTGTGGTGTTTGTTTACATATAAATAAAATTCCTTCCCTTTTCATCGGGATTTACACCTTGGGTGCTAGTTGCCAGCCCCTGGCCTAAGGAAGGCAGGCTTGGGGTAGTCACGACACGGGCCCCGAGGACGGGTCATGACAACCTGGATCCTGGATAGCAGTTTTTCATCTCATATGACAGGAAATGTTGGCCTGTTAACAGATATCAAAAGGAATTTTGATGGCACAGTACGATTTGGTAATGATGGAGCTTTGAAAATCAAATGAATTGGAAGTACTGAATTAAAAAATGGAGAGAAAAAGAAGACTGAATTTATTTATGTAGATGGACTACGTCATAATCTACTCAGCGTGAGTAAGCTCTATAACTCAGGACTTATAGTTACTTTTAATTAGAAATGATTCACTATCAAGGGAAAGACAAACAATTCACTTATGAAGGGATGCAGAATAGAAGGCAACTTGTATCAGGTTGATAGTAAAGAAAATGTTTGTTACATAACGGTTGAAGAAGAAAACAATTTATGGAATCAGAGACTAGGACACATCAATCAAGAAGACATGGAGAAAAGATCAAAATTGAGAATTTTCATCGACATTCCCATCCTGAAGCATGAGTGTGAAAAGTTCTGTGATTCTTACATTCGTGGGATGCTTGTCTGCAGTTCATATCAGCCAAAGAAGAAAAGGGAATCCCATCTTCTTGATCTAATTCATACAGATCTATGTGGGCCGATAAATGTTGCTGAAACTCACGGAGAATGGTATTTTTTCATTTTCATCGATTATTATAGAAGAATGGCATGTGTAATGGTCATTCAAATGAAATGACAAGTGCTTGGGATACAGCATGAGGTAGCTGCTGTGATAACTCCAAATCGAAATAGAGTTGTTGAATGTAGGAATCGACAGGTGAACAACATGGCACAAACTGTGCTGATTGAAAGTTGTATTCCACGACATTACTAGAAAGAGGCTATTCAAGATATAGTATGTATTGAAAATTTTACATGACTTTATATGGGTGAGATGAAGACACCATATGAATTGTGGAATGGAAGGAAACCCTCTTGGAAATAATTTCGTGTTTTTGGAAGTAAATTCGTCATTAGAAACAAAGAAGGAAATGAAGCTAAGTATAGTGATAATGTAGATGAAGGAATTTTCCATGGATATTCAATGAACATAAAATCCTAAAAGTTTTTCACCAAGCGATTATGAAGGATTGTGTATAGCAGTGATGTTAATATAATTGAAGAAAAACTATAAAGGCTTCAAGGGTGTCATATGAAAATCTGATAGAATGTGAGGAAGAAAGTGAACGTGGAGGAAATACCAATATAGAAATAGAGGAATCTGTACAAAACACTCAGAAGCCACATAATGATGTTGACTTAGAAAAAGAATCTGAAGAAGAAACTATGGCTGGAGAGAGTGAAACAGAACCACTCAAGAGAAATTATAGTTCTATGATTGATCCATCTAACATAATTGGTGACAGAATTGAACCCACTAAAATAAGGAGAATGGGGAATAACATGTAATCCGCATTTCTGTCAGTTTTGGAGCCTTCCTCATTTGAAGAAGCCGCAATGGATGAATAATGGGTGAAATCCATGAATGAAGAGTTAGATCAGATTGACAAGAATCAGACATGGGATCTAGTCCAGAGACCCGATGGTCAAAATGTGATTGGTAAAAAATGGATCATCAAGAACAAGTTTGATGAGCATAGAAGTTTTATTAGAAACAAGGAATGAATGGTATGTAAAGGATACTCCTATATTTAAGGTGTTGATGTTGAATAAACCTTTTCTCTAGTGGCTATACTGGAGTCAATCAGGATTTTCCATTCCATGGCACTCCAAAGAGGATATAAAGTGTATAAAATGGATGTCAAGATAGTTTTCTGGAATGGTGTATGTGAAGAAGAATTCTACATTGAACAACCAGTGGGTTTTGTTCTTGGTAATGATGAAACAAAGGTCTAAAAACTGATGAAATCTCTATATGGTTTGAAGTAGGCACTATGATCATGGTATTCTCAGCTGGATTCAAATCTCAAGAAGCTGGAATTCAATAGAGGAGGAGTAGACTACAATCTATATGTGAAGAATTTTACAAAAGATCAGTTCATGATTATTGTCTATGTTTATGACATTATATTTGGTGGCAACAGGCAGAAATCAGTGGATGAATTTTCCAATCACATGAAATCAGAATTTGAGATGACTATGATTTGGGATCTGACATATTTACTGGGGATGTAGGTGATTCAAAGGCAAGATTACACATTCATTTCTCAGGAAAATTATACAAGAGAGCTGCTGAAGATGTTTAATATGAATGACTCCAAACCAATATCAACTCCGATTGTAGTTGGAACCAAACTTGGAAAGCATGAGGATGGGTCATCTCTAGACCCCACTATGTATATGTGGATAATTGGGAGCCCACTGTACCTGACAGCGACACAGCTGGATATTGTCTTTGAAACCTGCCTAGCAGCCCACATTCAGAGTAATCCAAAGGAGGAACATATGACAGCAGTAACAAGAATCATGAGGTATATCCCAGGTACTCAAAATTGTGGCTTATACATTGCTGTAGGAAGGGTAGTGAATTATAAGAATTTTCTGATGCTGAATGGGCTGGCAATGTAGTGGGCAGAAAGTCCACCAGTGGTGGAGCATTCTATATAGGGAATAAATGTGTTGGATTGTTGAGAAAGAAACAAGAAATTAATTCTCTTAGTACTGCAGAACCTAGTATATCTCTACCATGAAGTCATGCATTTAACTGCTATGGATGAAGAAATAACTAACATATATTGGTGATGAGGTGATGAAACCAATGGTAATTTACTCTGATAACAATAGAGCAATTGATCTTACAAAAAATCATGTCCAGCATTCTTGTATAAAACATATTGAAATCAGGTATCACTTTATCAAAGAAAAATTTGAGCAAGGCATGATTAGAATGGACAATGTGGAAACTAATGAGAAAGTGGCTGATATCCTGACCAAGACACTATAAGAGGATATGTTTGACAAGCATCGGTTGAACCTCGGGTTTCATCCACCTACCAGTGCATAATGAGGTTACACAATTCCCCTCTCCGCAGTTATGTTTACTAATTTTTATCTATTTATGGCAGTGATGTAGGTTTTTCAGGGAGATACTATCCAGGTGTAGTGTGCATTGAGATGAAAAATGAACAATTGCCGGTCTTTGGGTTTTTTGTCAATGGGGGGGAAGGAATAAATTCAGGCATGTAATGCTTCTGCGACACATTGAGAATTTAGTGTCGGTGAGAAGGATGGGAAGGAATATATTGGACATGTAATGCTTATAACACTGTAAGAGAATTTCTTGGGAGTCATTAAAAATTCCAAAACACAGGAACCCAATTCATGATTTCCCTATTGTTTTCTACCCTGAGCATTGCTCACGTAGACTTATAGTGTTGGTTGAGTTGATTCTTGCATTTTTGGATTACATATGGATTGTGATCTATTGAAATTATTTGGTGATTGCCAACAAACCCAAAGGGGGAGATTTTTGGAACCACATATATTATATACATGAATTGGAGTATGGTTTTTGTTTGTTGTCAATGCTCAGTGGAAGTTCAAAATGTGTTCCAGCAAAGTGATCATACAGAACAATCAGATAAAAATGTTGAAGGTGGCACCATTTTCAAGTGTTTTTCAAATTTTTGGGTCTGAAAATCAACAAATGGAGAAAAGTTGTTTTTGGAAAAGATACTTGCACACTGATTACTTGGTGTCTTAGAAACATTCGTGACTTTTTTTTCATGATCAGAATAGGAAAATATGGCCAAATGAGAAGGACACCCATGTTTGAAAGTTGGTCGCCCAAGTGATTTCTGGGGGTAGATACTTGCACGCCGAAACTTGCGCGCTGAGGGGATACTTGCACACCGTTGTATAGGGTGTGCAACTAACTATAAATATAGGTCACTAACTCCTCATTTGGTATGAAGTTCAGACTTTGGGAAAATTAGAGCTCCCGCCGCACAGGTGTAGAGGTCGCGCAAGTGGTGGTGGGTCGTGCAAGTGGAAGTTGTGCGACAGATGTTTTCTGTGAATCCATGATTTTATGGGTTATAAAGGGGTTGAGTCACCCATGTATGGGGCTGGTGAAGAAGGTGTCTCATAGGTGGTGTGGTGACAATTTCACACTAGAATTTGAAGAAGCGCGACAGTTCACAGTTGCACCCCAAAATCGGTTTGGGTGTAAAAGGAGTTGAGTCGTGCATGTTTGAAGTTGAAGAAGTGTGTGTCGTGATTGTGGTTTAGGTGAACTTTCATGCCAGTTTGGAAATGCGAACCATGACTTGCGCGCCATCCTGAAACTTGCACTCTGGGCTTAGAGAAGCCATCTAGGTGTGGTTGAAGCACGCCGGTCTTTTGGGGTCGCACGAAAGATGGAACATTGCCTGATACCTTCGGAGGAATGTGATATTAGTCAATTGGTGAAAGTCGAAATTCAACATAGCATCTACATAAAATAGAGGATGAATTCTTCTGAGAAGATGAATAGACCTTCATGTCTATAAACTGAGTGGGACTTCACCAAAGGCAGGGAGCCATGGGGAGTCAATAGGAGTGACCGGAGGGACGCAGTGAGCTATCCCAGAACTTTTGTAAAGGTAGTGAGCCTGGGACAGAGTGAATGTTCTCAATCCTTTGTACTCCAAAATGATTGAAGAATAGTGGAATTTGGTATGACTGACAACCTGTCGGTGTATGCTCCTTGGACATAGCCCTTACTGGTGAACCAAGTAAAAAGTGTCGTGTCATCTTATTTTTCTAGTGAATGTTTTATTTATTCTCATATCCATCATACAAGTTAAAATAGTTTCTACCAATGTGGGAACAAGATCTGTCAGTTTAAAAGAAAATGTTGACACCCTGATTCACCCCTCCCTTCTCAGGGTGTCCCGGTGTCTTTCAATATTTACCTTTGAAAAGTAATTCTTCCATAAAAAATAAGAATTCCTGGCATGTATTACTAGTTTATACT
This sequence comes from Viscum album, assembly GCA_963277665.1. Classification (NCBI taxonomy): domain Eukaryota; kingdom Viridiplantae; phylum Streptophyta; class Magnoliopsida; order Santalales; family Viscaceae; genus Viscum; species Viscum album. The sequence goes on from OY728138.1 coordinate 1,456,390,445, forward strand.
CCTTGTAGATAGGAAAATACGATATGATTTCCCTACAAACAATCTGAATCGCCCACATTCACCCCGAAATAAATAGATTAACCCATCAGGGGTCCCAAGCAATTGTATAAGTGCTCTATAATATTTAAACAATGCATAAAAGGGGGATCATGACTAAATAATAAAACCACATTCCCTTTGGTGGAATTCATAAACATAGAGGAAGAGTCAGAACTCGGAAGCTGATGATGCACGATCCGGGAGTGTCGTCCATCAAGATCTGAGGCCAACGACACTTCATTTTCTTGATCCCACCTTCAGTTCATTTTTCGGTCGAAGAGGGGGGAGAGGGTTTGAGGGTCCTCCTTTTGGAACACAAGGGAGAGGAGAGAGGCGAGGGAATTTATTTTTATTAAATCTACATCCCTCCATCAAACATCCCATTCCATAATTTCCTCCGACCCGACATCCGATGCTGAAAAAATATTATTTCATGTTGAGGGTAAACGTGATGTTATGAACTCACCCACAGTCTCAATAATCGGATCCAAGACTCTACTCAAGATTTATACTCGTTGATGTGAAACAGAGGAACCATGAAATAATATATTTATTATTTTTATTATTGTTGCACTGAGGCTCCACGTTCCCAATCTCTTTCATAGACTCAATGCTCGACTTCATGAAATACTAAATAGAATATTACAAATTCATATAGGTCAAATCCCGAGTCAATAAATCCTCCACACCTTAAGGATTTTTATCCATGAAAAGTGAATGTATTGATTTATAGTAGGGAACTGAGCTCTCAACTAGGACTCTGACACCGTCAAGCTCACCAATACCACCATAAATTCCACCAAGGGTACTTATACTTCTAGAAAGCAAGAATTCAAGGGAACCAAAAAGCATAACCACACCAGAGACTAGCTTTAATAGGTTGATGACTTGCAACTATTAGAACACATCTACTCTGCTATGATGGGTGGAAAAACACAATCACCTATTCCACCTACAATAATGGGGTCTAGTGGAAGTCCCCCCTAAGTAACCTAATATAGAGAAAAAAACCCTACTCAACACTCACAAGTCAAAGGGACTCATCCATTAACCTTTGATACTTTACCAATTGGGCGGCACTGACTCGCTAGAATAGTTTTTCATCACGTCTCAAGAACACGTATTAGTGGGGGGAAGTCCTATATCCAAATTAGTGCCAAGTCACATTAATGTTCACCATGAACTCCTCAAACATCTCACATTCAAACTGAAATTGAACACGTGAGGGTACCAACAATGGAATAGGGATACCCAAACACACACCCTATGTCTTACTATGAACTTTTCACAAACCACCAACACATACCCCTTCCCCAATCACACAAGTTAGAGGTACTCATCCAACACACCTCAACACTGTCCACACTGGGAGTAAATACTTTTACCTCAACGTTTTAGATCACATCACAAAAATGCATCTCAGTGGAGGGAGGATCCCTCTTTCTTTTCCATTAAATACTATAACAAATAAAAACAATACAATTTATTAATAATTTTCAGGGAAAAAATTGAGAAAAAATGGAAAGGATAGAGTATATCCTAATGGTTTCTTTTAATACTAATATAGAAACTAGAAAAGACATAGATTGTACCTCTATTCCATAGAGCCTTTCGGTCGAAGGCCTCTATGAGTGAAATCTATCCTTCCCCAATCCTCCAAATCCCTGAGCCTTGCGTGGATCACCTATAGGTGGTGTTGGTGGAAACTTATACCGTCTTCCACCTCTTGTAACTCCACCCGCTTCTCTACATCCTCCAACTAATGGACCTCTGGGATTGAAATGTTTCCTTTTACATGGTGGTCCATCAACTATCTCCCACTCTATATCATGGAGAGTCAGAAAATCCTTGGAAAGATATCCCATGCCATCAAAATCATATCAGCACATCTCCTATAGCTGACCAAAACCCTGAATCGGCTCCAGTGCATCGTACACACATGCCTGTGTCTGAGAATGGGTATGCCACTTATGCTTCGATCCTGCTTCCTAGAACCTCCCAGTTGTGGCTAATGTATTAGACTTAAAAGTCCACTACATGCCACATCCACCTATCCCTCAATTAGGATTATCTTCACCAACAGATCCCACTCTAGAACACTTATTTAGGTTGAAAGGAATTAAGAGACCACACTTGTACGGAAATATATACAGAGTCCATGCTCAAAGGTCCATAACCTAACGAATGTGTCCCAGACCATATCTTGCGAGTAACGTGATAGGTCAATAAACCTCATTGAGTAAAATTCCATGGTCATTCAACCTACCGAATATGTAGAACTCCTCAATACACACTAATTTAGTGTGACCTAAAAGAACTCATCTCAGAATATCTGACCAAAATCCTCCAACAAGAGTGTCTCTTCATCATGGGTCTATAACAAAAGACTACACAAATTTTCTAAAAAATGAAAAGGTTCTTTATAGGACCACCATTTTATTGGGAGGTTTTATCCTGAGTCAAAATACATGAATGACTAATGAAAGACACTCATCAACTATCTGGGGGTTTCGGTCACCATGGAACTTCAGAGATTACTACCTTTGGATGTCGTGCATCCCACTCAGCCGGTGTGCATCCCCATCCTGCACCATCAGAACAATCAGTCACTTGACGGGTGGTGACATAACATGAGGGCCACCCAGAGGTATATCCTCAAATCATGTACCTTTTACTTAAGCCTCATCTTCAGGTGGATCATCACTAAAATCCCACCGAGGACCCCTATCTATCTGTCTTCATGGAGGCATCCTGAAAAAAAATCAAGATGCACCATGTTCAAAGAGTATAACTGGGGAGATCAATCAAGAAGGATATTTAAAACAAAAATCCTAGAACTATATCAATAATGTTCTATTATTTCTCTACGAATAGTGTCCTAATGTACGGATTCAAAAGGACCGTCATCAGGGTCCTATTAAATTGATACATCAGCCACCACACCAATACTGGAGTCCCTAGCCTGAGATTAGAACTCTAAAAATCAAAACTCTAGTATCTGTCAGCCCAAACCACGATCACAGCTTGAAAAAATGTGATAATTGGTCCCATAGGTGGAATCTCCTCTGATACCACTCTATCACAACCTATCCCAATGGGGTTCGATTTGTAACTCCACAAGCCCCCTCCAATAGTCCAGGTGACGGAGACTAGCATCAAGTAGGATTTCACACACATGGGAGGCCTTAACCTATCTTATATTTATACACACACCCACAAACACCTCTAGGCAATAGTGTAGATATATATATATATATAACTGAAAGGTAATTCATAGATACATCTTTCATAACCAGAGTACATATAAAGTGACAATAGGGGAAAACATGGCCCTCTAAATGAAAATTGAAAAAGTATGCAACATTCTCATATGGAGGGGATCACTGTCAAATTAACATGCCAGAAAACTCTTTATCACAGCACTAGGAAACACCCCATTCAGTATAACACAAGAATCTCTTCCTGCTTCGGGTCCTCCTGGGACTCCATCAAAAAGCCTATGGAATTCACAAGACACAATACATGTATAGGTAAATCCTATGCAAGGGTGACTATAAATGATAGTCAGTAGGCTCCTAAAAAAGGAACCCCAAATGAAAATGTAGAAATTTAAAGGCAATAGTCATATTTTCCAAATTAGGTGGAACCCATATGAGGGAGAAACACTATATTGAGATTTTCCTCAGTTAAAAAATACTGCTCAGCTCATACCACTAGGTGTGACATCGAAGGGGTGACCACACTAGAAGGGAAACCCAAAATTCACACAAATATACTTAATTCAGTCACCAAGACTCATGAGGTACTGACCTCATCACTATGGATAGGTTCTACTCACGACTCTTCCGGAAAAAACACACCAAGCCCAGCACCAATGTCCAACATTATAGGTCCTACCAACACTGACCCACACTCAGTGCATGGTTGAAATAACATAAGTGGAGAGAGCTATACCTCAACACATCCCAACATTCCGGGGATTACTAGATCTTAAATGAATGCATGAATCTTCCTTAAATTTTGTATGCTGGGTCCCATGACTCATCTGATCAAATGATCAATAATTCTAAACCATGAATCATGAATAACATGTTTAGGGGTCCATTGAATGTTTCTAATCGAAGAAATGTGAACACTACTCCATAGGAATTGACCCAATCCCTGGTACGACAGGGTAGTACCACCTTGGTATACATGGGCCTACACCACAACCTGGTAGGGGATCACCACTCTGAGAAAAATAGGCATGTACCCTAAACCGGTAGAGGAGACCCATTATGAGACACATGGGCCTGCACCCTAACCTAATAGGGGAATAATTTCGAGAGACATGTGTCCACATCCTAACCTAGTTGGGGGAACCACTCTGGGTAACATGGTATCACACCCTAACCCAATAAGGGAGTGCCATTTTGTGGATAGAGGACCCACACCTTGGTGAGACAGGGGAATATTGACTATACCATCTAATGTGATTGGAGAGACCGCACCCTGGAACGAAAGGGGATCAATCTAAATTTATGATCTCCATGGGACCTGACTCTCACAATGACTCAATGACCGGATTCAGAAATATTCATCAGAAAATTCAAATTTATTTCATCTCAAAACAGGATTCAATACATCCTCCCCAACATAAGGATTTTCTTCTTAAAAATTCAAGGTTTAGGCTCACATGAAGGAACTAAGCTCTCAACTGGGACTCCAACACTAGTGATCTCACGAAAACCACTACAAGGTCCGCCAAGGATCCATGTGCTTCCAATAAGCACTCACATAGAGGAACTAAAAATCTCAACCACACATGAGGCCAGCTCCACCAGGGTTATTTCATAAAACTAGCAGAACATGTCTCATCTACTACGATAGGTGGGAGAACACACACACTTGTTCCACCTGTAGTAATAGATTCTAGAGGAAATTACCCCTTACTAACATGATGTAGATATGAAAAAACCATACTCATAACTCACAATTCAATGGGAATCATCTACCATAACTTGATACTATCCTTTTTGGGAACTATTGAGTCACCCGCAAAATTTTGCATCACATCTCAAGATTGAGTCTTAGTGGCAGAAATTGTCCCTTATTCTCCTAAGTGAGAAGTCACATTAAACTACACCATGACCTCCACAAACATCACACATTGAAACCGATGATGAACACACATGGGTACCAAAAAATGAATAGGGTTACCCAAGAACACACCCTGGTTCTTAATAGGCCCTTATTGCAAACCACCAACACATTCCCCCACCCCGATCACACAAGTTAGAGGGAATCGTCCATCACAGATCGACACATTCTGCTTTGGGAGGCACTAAATCTCCCTCATGGATTTATATTTCATCACAAGAACGCATATCAGTGGGGGAGGATCCCTCGTTCTCATTAATTCAAATCTACACTTAATAACAACAATATAAGGTCTTACCAATTCCATAAAAAAACTTTATTAAAAATGGAATGTAAAGAATACCACCACACAGTGTCTATAAATACTACTACAGAAAGTAGAAAGGACACAAAACATATATACATACCTTGGATGCTCTGGGATAATGGCCCCTACAACCTGTATCGGTCCTTTCCCCTATCCTCCAACACACTGAGGTTGGCATAGACCTCCTGGGGTGGTGGTTGTAGAAACTCATACCACCTGCCACATCTTACTACTCCACCCTCTTTGATGGGTCCTTATCCCTATGGAACATAAATCTCAAAACATTACCTCTACCAACATGTACCACATACCACCTCCATCTCTATAGAATGGTGAGTCAGAAAATATCTGGAAAGATGTCCCTGACAGTTGTAAGCATAGTAGCGCCTCTCCTACTTTTTACCAGTTCCTTGGCGTGTCTCCTAGACATTATACCCATATTCCTAAGTCCATGAATCGATATTCCTCCCACACTTCGATCATGCTACCTATTGGCACTCAACTATGACTAATGGCATTGACTCAAAATCCCCACTATGGGATACATTTTCTTATCCCCTAGCCAGAAAGCTCTCCACCACTAGACCCTTCACCTATACACCTTCACAGGTGGGAAGACACAATAAGACCACACCTACACAAAAATAACTGTAGAGGACTTTCCCAAAATCCTTGACCCTAGAGAATGGGTCCTGAATTATATCGATTGAGAAAGATGATAGGTTAGTGAACCTCTTTGGGAACCCTTCCATCGTCATTCTACCCTATTGATGTAGATAAAGATAATGGATACACACTAACCTCAGCATGGCCTGACAAAACTCCTCCCTGAAGTGCTGCTCAAACTCAGCCCCTGAACACATAGTCTCATCATGGTTCTCCATCAAAAGAATCCTCCAACACCTTGATGATCCCAGAAACATGATCACTATAAGGAACAAAATCTGACCGAGTGGTGTCCTTATGAGGCGTAATACATTCTTAACTACCATGAGCTATTCATTAGCTACCTAGGGTTCTTGGTCACCCATGAACATTACAGGTCCCTACCTCTAGAACATGTGTAGTAAACTCATCTAGTTTGTATCCTCATCAAACACCTCCAGAATAACCAATTTCTTAATTAGTGGTGATACTACAGACGGTCCACCCGGAGGTCTTGCCTCATAACTAGGTCCCAACACTAATGCCTCATCTCAGGGAAGATACTCACAAAAATCACTCCAAGAAACCCAATATGGTTTTGGTCGTGGAGGTATCCTTAATCAAAATCGAGACACACCATATTAAAATAGTATATCTGAGGAGCTGACTTAAGGAGGAGATGAAAAACAAAAAACCCAATATTTTATGATTCATGTACAATTATTTCCCTATAACCAGTTTCCTAATGTACCGAGTTGAAAGAAAATTTATCAGTGTCCTACTAAATGGATATGTTAGCTACCACGCCAATATTGGAGTCCTTGGCATAAAAGTTGATCTTGAAAGATCTTAACTCCATTGTTATGAAACATAAACCAAGACCATAGCTAGACCAAATATGATCTATGGTCCGAAATTTTTAACCACCATGATACCATATTTTCATGACTCGAACCAAAGGGGCTCAATATACTACACCCCAAGATAGCATCCAACATGCCATGGGTTGGAAAATAGCACCGAGTATTCTATCAAACACATGAAAGGCCTTAACCTAATTTACATTTACACACGAACCCACAAAAACATCCATGAATGATGAAGAGATATATAAAAAACAAACAAGGATTGAAAGAATACATCTATCCCAACCCGAGTACTGAAAATGTACAAAAAGGGAAAATAGAGCCCACTGGCAAAAAACTGCAAAAGCATCCAACCCTCTCAGATGGAATGGATCACTATAAAATGAACCCAACAGAAAACTCCTTGGTCCATCTCAAGTAAAAACGCCATTAGGTCTATCTCATTAGGATCTACTTTCTCCACATTCTCAAGGGACTCTATAGAAAGGAAAGTGGTTTCCACAAAACACAAGACATGTGCCAGAAAATCATGTGCATGGGTGTGTATAAATAAACTCAATAGCATCCCCAAGAATACCCAAAAAGAAAAAGGAGAAAATGAAATTCAATAGTTAGCTCAACCCAACAAGAGGGATCCTAAAAAGAAGAGAGAAACTACATCTTGAGTCCATCCTCACCTAAACACGACTATTCAACACATACCACTAGATGTGTCGTCAATGAAGTGACAACCCCATAATGGAATCCTAGAAATAAACTAGACATACTCATCTCAAGGACCATGTATCATGATGTTATAACCTGATCAACAACAACATGTTCTACGTGAGAATGTTCCTCAAATAAGACACCAATCCCAGCCTGAGTTCCCAGCATCAGAGGTCCGGCCAACAGTGACCTGCACTCAGTTTCTAGTCGTAAGAACCTAGGTGGATTGTCCTAAACATCACAAATACCCCAAAATAAAGGTTGTACTAGATCTTAAATTAACCAATGAAACCCCCTTCACTAATTTATATATGGAACCTCTCCTCCTTCCATCGAGTGAGAACTAACTCATAACTAGGAATCATGAATAACATGTTGATGGTCCTATGCCACACTTCTACTCGAAGATGGGGGGCCACTTCTCCATAGGTATGGTCCCACCTCCTAGTTTGGTAGTGGAGTACAAACATAAGAAACATGGACCCACAACCTAACTCGGTAGAGAAGAACCACTATGAGACACATGGGCCTGCACCCTAACCTAGTAGGGGAGGGCCATTCTGAGAAACATGGTCCCACACACTAACCCAAGAGGGGAGCACCATGCAAAGAAATGTGGACCCACACCCTAAACTAGTAGGGGTTATCCACTCTGAGTAACATGGGACCACACCCTAACAAAGTAGGGGAGTGAAATTATGAGGCTATATGTCATGAACCTCGGTACAGAAGGGGAGTATTGACTCTAACATCCTACATTATTGGAGAGCCCATGCCTGGGAACTATAGTGGAGTAGTCTAAATTTAAGATCTTCATGGGGAACCCGCATCCCAGAACATCAGGGGAATAACAATAGAGGATACTACCCAAGGTAATGAATTACACCCATGACATGGGGAGTCTCATATCTATCAAAGACAAGGTAAGGGATACCTATACTCTAACACCAAAGGGGAGTACTTAATGCATCATCTCTCTTCATGAGCCACAGATATCTACAATATCATTTGAGCACTTCTACACATGATTCTCACTTGATTATTGGCCCCTCATATTTTTAATGTAGTAATATAGTCCAACATCACATTTTATTCATAATATTACTCAAGACATGCTACTCACAATCCTGAATATGAATTCTAGAGAAAAATATACTAAAGGCAGAAGACCTCAAGAAGGACCCTATGGAAAACCAACTCCTGTACAAAAAATTACTAAATCCACTTCTAAATAAACCATATAAGTCAAAAGGATCCCACTATTGTAATATTTGTGAAAAAATTAGAATGGACTACTCACATTCCCAAATCTGACTTCCCTGGCATACAATACCCAAAACCTCTAAGATGGAAAAAGTACATGGAATTTACATTGGAGTACATGGAATGTACTCTAATATCGCTTTATAGACATGTACATTTACATGAATAGTGTAACACAATGTCTTATTATGTAAAACTACAAGGTTTTTTCTTTAAAGTATACAATGTGTACTCTTCAAAACCAAATTTTTGTGTTAATTTTTCACAGACACACAACCATGTAGTAGTACCTGATGTGTACTCCTGGTACAGAGTGTTTGTTGGAACCATGGCTATTATATGAAATAATTGGAGTGTGGTTTGTGTTTTTTTTCATTCCTCATTTGAATTTTAAAATGTGTGCCAGCAATGTAATCATATAGAACAAGAAGATAAAAATGTTGAAAGTGGCACTGTTTTCCAGTGTTTGAAATTTTTTTGGATATGAAAATAAAAAAATGTATAAATGTGGTTTTTGGAAAATGGACTTTTGCGCCGATTACTTGGATGCTTGGATACTTGAGCACCTTTTTTCAAGATCAGAACATGAAAATATGGAAAAGGGTGAATGGCGCCAAAGTTTGGATGTTGGTTGCACAATTGATTTATGGGGGCAGAGACTTGCATGCCGAAACTTTAGTTCCATGGGGAGACTTGCGCACCATCACGCAGGGTGTCTAAATGCCTATAAATACAGGTCAAATCCTCCTCATTTGGTACGAAGTTCCGAAATAGAGAAAATTAGAGCTCCCACCACGCAGGTGTAGTTGTCGCCCAAGTGGTGGTGGGTCGCGGAAGTTGAATTTGTGCAACAGTTGTTTATTGCGCATCCATGGTGTTTTGGGAGCGAAAGGGGTTGAGTCGCCCATGTTTGGTGCTGGTGAAGAAGGTGTCACACAGGTGTTGTGGTGACAATTGCGCGCCAAATTTTGAAGAAGCGTGACAGTTCACAGTTTCCCGCCAAAATCTGTTTGGGTGTAAAAGGAGTTGAGTCGCCCATGTTTGAAGGTGAAGAAGTGAGATTTTCACTCATGGTTGAGGTGAAATTGCATTTCAGTTTGGAATTTCACTTTGTGACTTGTGGGCCATCTTGAAACTTGCGTGCCAGGCTTGGAGAAGGGCGCTAGGTGTTGTTGAAGCACACCGGTCTTTTGGGGCTGCACGAAAGCTGAAAGATTTCCGGATATCTTCGGTGCAATGTGTGATTAGTCTATGGGTGAAAGTCAGACTTCAAAAGAGAATCTACATAAAAAAGAGGATGTATTATTTTTCAATGATTAATATCCTTCACTTCTATAAACTGAGTGGGACTTCACCAAAGTCAGTGAGCTAGGGGGAGTCAACTGGAGTGACTCGAGGGACGCAATGAGCTATCCCAGAACTTTTGTAAAGGTAGTGACCCAGGAACATAGTGACTATTCTAAAACATTTGTAATCCACAACAAGTGAAGAATAGTGGAATTTTGTAGGACTGACAACATGTCATCATATACTCCTTGGACGTAGCCCTTAGTGGTGAACCATGTAAGAAGTCGTGTGTCCTCTTTTTGCATGTGAATGTTTTATTTATTCTCATATCCATCGTACAGGTTAAACCAGTTTCTACAAACATGAGGACAAGATCCACCAGTTTAAATGAAAATGTTGACACCCTTATTCACCCCTCCCCTCTCAGGGTGTCTCAGGGTCCTTCAAGTGGTATCAGATGCGATTTTACTGGTGTTAGATCTATTTTATACCGCCATGGAAAATTCAGCTAGTGTTAGGGGAGTTCACCTCTTTGATGGAAGTAATTTTTTTTATTTGGAAGAATAGAATGAGATCTCATCTAATATCCCTTTAAATTGATGTTCTATTTTCCACTATGCAAGTTATACATGTTACTGATCCAATAGGGCTGGCTATGTTTGATGCAGATAGAACAACTCATGATGCATATTCTTAAGCACAAAATGCTCTCACCACAACAATTTCTGATCAGATCTATCTAAAAGTGATGAGTTGCAGCTCAGCAAAGTCTATGTGGGATAAACATGAAAATATTTATGAAGGAGATTATAAAGTGAAGGAGGCGAATCTACAAGTCCTACACAATAGGTTCGATGATCTGAATATGCATCCTGATGAGAATGCATAATTTTTTCAATCTAATTACGGATGTGGTTGGAGCAATGCAGGGTCTAGGTGAAGAAATCAAAGACGTAGAAATTTTGAAGAAAATATTAAGAAGGCTTCCACCACTTTTCAATGCAATGTATTCATCTGTTGAGGAATGAGATCTTTCCAAACTTTCTTTAGAAGATCTGTTGAGCAGCCGAGTGGAATATGGAATAAGAGTCAAACCAGAAGACTCTACAAAATGATTAAGCAAGGAAATGTCATTAAATGCATGGAGAAACTGAAAATTACAAAAGAGAGTAATAGTGAAGATGATGATGAAAAAAATTATTTTTCTCATTTCCAAGAATTTTCAGAAGGGAAAAGGGAAATTCAATAGGATGTTACCTCTAGCTTGATTTCGTTGTGGCAATGTCAGGAACATTGCTTCTCAGTTCTTAAAAATGATTGATGATGATGATAGCGATGCTGAAAACATTGAGAATCCTTAGAAAAGGGTTTTCAAGAAGGATACATCAAATATAGAAAAATTTTCTGAAGAAGAGATTTGTTTTGTGAAGAGGAATATGATAATAATGAATTCTATGAAGAAGAATAACCAGAGTTTAAAACTAGGAACCATGCTTCCATGATGGCCATTGTTGAAAAATCAAAAGATACTGGAGGAGAAAATCAGTCGAAAACTGGTGTAGATCCCGAGCTGCAACTTAAGGATGTTGTTAGTAAGATTGAGATTAAATGTAAGAATTTCAATAAGTGAAAATAAATTGTTTAAGAAGCAAGTGTATATGTTGATCATCTGGAAGCTGAAATTGAACTACACCAAGAATTTGTTAATGTTCAGTCATAAATCCTTGAAAACAATGAAGATGTAGTGGATTTGAAGCTGAGAATTGAAGATCAGGGAAAGTTCATCAATGAACTCACATCCAGACTGGATGAAAAGAGCAAGGCTGCTAAGGGTCTTGAAGAATAAGTTGTTACTCTTAGGACTAAACATGAGACTGGATCAATTTGAAAAAAATCAAGGTAAATAATATAGTTCAGAAGGTTCTCAGACGCAGAGCTGTTGGAGAGAGAAAAACGTGGCTCTAATTGAGTTGAAAATATTTTAAATGATCAAAGAACTGCCTGCATGGGATATAGTGGAATTGGTTGTGAGACAGAATCGTAAAATGTTTCAAATAAAGGTGAAAAAATAAAGGCAATATGAAAGTGGGTGATGTGGGAATGTCTTCTATAGTGACAAAACAAAAACCCACAATTCAATCTGAAATAAGAAAAGATGATTATCCTAGAGCCTTGTGGAAAAAGGATCCCTCATACACTTATCCCACAGAAGATGAAATGAGGATAAATAGAAGTGAAAAGACATTTCCTCTCATGAAGTGTCAGTTCTGTGGATATTTGGGCCACACCATGCCTTATTGCGAAGAGGAAAGAAGCTATATGAAAGGATAACGTATTAGAGCTCAAAAAAGGATAACAAATTCATATCTGAATTATTATCGATTAAACAATTTGTATTGATATTGTTTTCATTGTTCTAAATTTTTTCATAAGGTTGTTAATTGCAGGCAGAGAAGGGACATGGACACCTTATACCGAAGTTTGAGACAACTGAAGTCTCTTTAGCAAGACATAATTGCTCTTCCAAATAGGTTTTCTCCTCTCAAAGAAGATTTCGACTATGAAGAACCTAGATACGCAGAAGGGATAATTGAAAGGAAATCAGTGCCCTATACTCTATCCAATATCCCAAGGAAAGAAAGGAAGAAAATTGAGAAATCCAACCTTTTAGAGGTGTCACTAAAAGATATAAAAAGAAATATTACTTCCACAAATACCCGTAAACTTCAAGGAAATTTTTTTCATAATTTATTTGGGATTTTATGAGTACGCAGTTTCTAAAGACACCTGATTCTGAGGCCTGGTGTGCCCGGAATCAATTTTGAAATTTTATATTGGGTACATTCAGTGAATTAACAAGCAGGTTTTTCTAACATTTGAACTGGTGCTCAGAATCGAAATCTGAGGGCACTGATGAAACTGCAGTGCTGGTAATTTCTTATGATGACTTTTACTAGTGTTGTGTCTTCTCGGGAAGAGTTGTTTAAATTTGTGGTTTAAGTGTGAGTGAAATAAAATTGAATTATGAATTTTATTTATCTTTCCCACGTTTTAGAACCTAGGTGTGGGAGTTTGAGTGGGACCCTTTGGTTGTTAACATCCCATGAGTGGATTAAAGGTGACGTTGGGCCCACAATAGCCCACACCATTTCATTTTCTACATAACTCTGTAACTCCTCTAAACCCCCTCGTTAATTATGAAATACTCCATTTAATTTTGACAAGTCGAGATTAATTAAATGAGGTGAATTCAATTTTGAATCTCAATGTTTTTGAAATGCACGGATTGAGAAAAAAATAAGAAATGTCATCTTTTATTTTTTTAGAATCATGTTGTGTTAAGTTTCTAGAGATAATAATCTATGTCTTGGAGATCACAATATTTCTCATTGAAGAACGTCAAGGCCTTGACGAAGAACACCGTCACCGCAAAGAGAGATCAATGCGTCGTTCTTCTCATATCTGCAGCTGGTGTGAGACATCATCCCCTCCCTGGACGTATGTCAACGCCGATGTCGAAATCATCCCTCGCGACGCAAGAATCCACGGACTGCTTTGAGGTATGGGTTGTTCATCATTCAAGAATTACTATTTGAAGTTCTTCGTTATTTCTTGGATGCTTGTTATCAATATAACGGGAGGAGGTTGGATCACACGAACATGGCCAACCCTCCTCCCCCTTTGTTTTTGGACTTCATTGTGTTTTTGAAAAGAGCCGTCGCAGTGCAACGACATCGTAGGGGAATGAAGGATCCATGACCAATGCGGGCCGTAGTGAATGAGCGTAGCACCGTTGAAGCCGAAAGAGGCTGCAGCCGAAGCCGGGCCACGACGGAGGAGTGCGGCGCGGTTGCACTGCGCCGGAGCACCAGGAGGCCACAGCCAGGGTAGGTCATGGCAGAGGGGCGCGACCGAGGGGCGTGGCACTGTCACGCCGTGCCGATCGGACAAGGGCTGTGGCGGTGCAGGGGGGGGGGGGGGGCGGCCGGACTCAGCCGGCAGCCGATGCTTTGGAAGGAGGGACCCATGGGGGTCCTGCGGCGGCACACCAGAAGGCAAACATGGTCGGCCATTCGGGAAGTCCGGGGGATGTAACCCCCGACGACAGACAGGGACGAGCCCCTCCACATGGGGGCCTCCATTTCAAAACGAAGGGGGAAGAGCCCCCCCTCCCCCTCCCGCATCTGCTCAGTTCACTGTCACCCACACCGGGCTGAACAGGCCGCGCCGGGCCAGACCGGCCGCGCTGGGCCGGACCGCCGGTGCTGGGCTAGACCACCGCGCCGGGCCGGGCCGCAACGACTGGTCCCGGCCACGCCAGCCGGTCCAGGCCACACCATAATGGGCCGGACCTGGACCTGGGTAGGTTCGACCCGTTTGGGCCGACCAAGGGGGTATTGGGCTGGGTCGGACCAGGTCCAAACCCCCTATTTCTGGACAGATCCATTAAAACGCCCATAACATGGGCTACGTTCTTCCGAACCATGCACCGTCAGTTGCGTAGAGATCCTTGGATCGAGACGACCATTTTGGTATATTAAACTTATGGTTTTAGAGAACATTGTGTACGACCAGGCTGGTTCGAACACGAAACTGACCATGCCCTCAGAGCGGAAACACTTATAACATGAGTTCAGGACGTCTGATTGACGTGTCATCCACTTTGTTGGTTTTCTATTATTGAGAAGGTTTTTTTTGGCTTAATCCGCTCGAGGATTTGATGCAGTTGGAGTATGGTCGTGTTGGTTTTGACTTAAAAACCAACCAGACCCCTAGGACGAAAATGCTAATAACTCTCAGAACGGGCATCTAATTGACGTGCCGTCTATCACGTCGTGTTCCTTTCGATGAGACGAAACATTGGGAAACATCAAATTAGGACTTCTTTTAAATCGATCTTTCGACCCCCCTTGGCTTGTAGAGTAGACCCTCCCGAATTCGAGCATGATGTGTGCGGGAACCCTAGAGATGGTTGCGACTGCGACGATGATGACGACTGTACTAAGATCCTCTGTGGGTTCGGCATCAACGACGACTATACAGGAATCATCTGCGAGTTTGATGACGATGACTACTGTTCTTGTATCATATGTGGGTCCAGAAGTACATGACTACTGTTCTTGTATCCTATGTGGGTCTGGCAGTACTTGACTCTATACTTGTATCCAATGTGGGTCCGGCAGAGTATCTAGTCTTGTATCCTTTGTGGGTCTGACAACATAGATGGTCTTGTATCCTTTGTGGGTCCGACGGCTTAGATGAATCAGTGGATACATCTAATCATATATATCATATTAAGAAAAAGTATACCTATGTTATCTGATTCTTAACATACAATCAACATCATCAATATGATTGTTGTGATTTCCGATGTGGATTGGGTTGTACATTCCTGTGTGGATTGGGTTGTGAATTCCTATGTGGAATGTGTTATGTTTTCCTGTGTGGACTGGATTGTACTTAGGATCGTGTGCTAGAGCTGAGCTGGAATTAATGACTTAGGTATATGTTTGGACATATACCTAAGTAGAGTTGGTTGTTACTTCGTGATTGTATACTTCCATTGTGGTTTATCCTTAGTGGATTCTGGGAGACCTTCGGGGGTCTCGGGGTCCCTACTGAGTAGCATATACTCACCCCTGCATGGGCTATGCCTGCACTACGTTGTGTTGGATGTAGACGACGGACATCGCTGATCGAGGTGGGAGCTCATGGAGCTGGATGGTACCTGGAGGTGGATCACTGGACGAGACGTACATGGAGCGAACAACCGGAGCCAAGGAGCAGAGGAGACTATCTGTACCCACCCTTCATGTGGGATTCCTATAGGACGGCTCAGACTAGCTTCTTTACTTTTCAGTTTCTGTACTTTCATTTCAGTTGTACATTACTTTCAGTTGGGTTTGTATTCTGGCCCATTTACTTTACAACACTTACTTTTGTACTTAGTTTACTTAGTGTTTACTCAGCTTGCGTACTCTGTGGTGTTTGTTTACTTAAAAAGGCAATGCTTTCTCTTTTCATCTGGATTTATGCTTTGGGTGCTAGTCGCCAGCCCCTGGTCTTTGGAAGGCAGGCTTGGGGTAGTCACGACATGGACCCCGAGGACGGTTTTTGACAACCTGGATTATGGATAGCGGTTGTTCATCTCATATGACAGAAAATGTTGGACTATTAATGGATATCATAAGGAATGTTGATGGCATAGTACGATTTGGTAATGATGGAGCTTTGAAAATCAAATGAATTGGAAGTACTTAATTAAATAATTGAGAGCTTAAGAATACTTAAGTCCATTATGTAGATGGACTACTTCATAATCTACTCAGCATGTGTCAACTCTTTGACTCAGGACTTATAGTTACTTTTTATCAGAAAGGATTCACTATAAAGGAAAAGACATGAAATTCACTTATGAAGGGATGAAGAATAGAAGGCAACTTGTATTAGGTTGATAGTAAAGAAAATGTTTGTTACATAACTGTTGAAGAAGAAAACAATTTATGTCATCGGAGACTAGGACACATCAATCAACAAGACATGGAGAAAATATCAAAATTAAGGATTGTCATGGACATTCCCATCTTGAAGCATGATCGTGAAAAGTCAAGTGATTCTTGCTTTCATGGTAAGCTGGTCTGTAGTTCATATCGGCCAAAGAAGAAAAGGGCATCCCATCTTCTTGATCTAATTCATACAGATCTATATGGGCCCATAAATGTTGCTAAAATAGATGGAGAATGGTGTTTTTTCTTTATCATAGATTATTACACTATAATGGCATGTGTACTGGTCATTCACAGGAAATGACAAGTGCTTGACTACATGAAAACATATCGGCGAATCTCCAAGAATGATACTAGATGAACAATCAAAGTGTTGTGATCTGACAATGGAGGGGAATACATGTCCATTGAATTTGAAAATTAGCTGGAGAAGCATGGGATACAACATGAGATAGCTGCTGTGATAACTCCAAATTAAAATGGAGTTGTTGAATGTAGGAATTGACAGATGAACAACATGTCATGAACTATGCTGATTGAAAGTTGTATTCCACTACATTACTGGAAAGAAGTTGTTCAAGCTATAGTATGTATTAAAAATTTAACAGGACTTTATATGGGTGAGACGAAGACACCATATGAATTTTGGCATGGTGGGAAATCCTCTAGGAAATACTTTCGTGTTTTTGGAAGTAAATTCTTCATTACGAACAAAGAAGGAAATGAACTGAAGTTTAGTGATAATGTAGATGAAGGAATTTTCCATGGATACTAAATGAACAAAAAATCCTACAAGTGTTTCAACAAGCGATTATGAAGGATTTTGGAAAGCAGTGATGTTAAGATAATTGAAGAGAAAACTACAAATTATTCAAGAAAGTCATATGATAATGTGATAGGAAGTGAGGAAGAAAGTGAATGTGGAGAAAATACCAATATAGAAATAGAGGAATCTGTACAAAACACTCAGCAGTCACATGATGATGTTGACTCGGAAGAAGAATCTGAAGAAGAAAATGTGGATAGAGAGAGTGAAACTGAACCAAACAAGAGAAATCAAAGATCTATGATTGATCCATCTAACATAATTGGTGACAGGAGTGAACCCACTAAAACAAGTAGGATGAGGAATAACATGTAATCTGCATTTTGATCAGTTGTAGAGCCATCCTCATTTGAAGAATCTGGAAAGTATGAATCATGGGTGAAATCCATGAATAAAGAGTTAGATCAGATTGAAAAGAATTAGACAAGAGATCTTGTCCAGAGACCCGAAGGTCACAATGTGATTGGTAAAAAATTGATCTTCAAGATAATGTTTTATGAGCATGGAAGTGTTATTAGAAACAAGGAATGACTGGTATGTGAAGTATACTCCTAGATTTAAGGCGTTGATGTTGAATAAACCTTTGCTCCAGTGGATAGACTGGAGTCCATTATGATTTTCCTTGCCATGACACTCCAAAGAGGATATAAAGTGTATAAAATAGATGTCAATATAGATTTCTTCAATGGTGTATGTGAAGAAGAATTCTACATTGAACAACCAGTGTGTTTTGTTCTTGGTACTGATGAAACAAAGGTCTACAAACTGAAGAAAGATCTATATGGTTTGATGTAGGCACCACAAGCATGGTATTCCCAGCTGGATTCGTATCCCAAGAAGCTAGATTTCAAAAGAGGATGAGTAGACCACAATCTACATGTGAAGAATATTCCAAAAGATCAGTTCATGATTCTAGTCTATGATTATGACATTATATTTGGTGGCAGTAGGTAGAAGTAATTGGATGAATTTTCCAATCACATGAAATTAGAATTTTAGATGTCTATGATTGGGGAGCTGACATATTTCTTGGGGCTGCAGGTGATTCAAAGGTAGGATTACACTTTCATTTCTTAGGAAAAGTATATAAGAGAGCTGCTGAAGAAGTTTAATATGCAAGACTCCAAACCAATATCAACTCCGATTTTAGTTGCAACCTGTCCAGTGGCCTGCTTTCAGAGTAATATAATGGAGGAACATATTACAGAAGTAAAAACAATCATGAGGTATATCTATGGTACTAAAATATGTTTCTTATACATTTTTGTAAGAAGGGTAGTGAATTATAAGATTTTTCTGATGCTGAATGGGCTGGCGATGTAGTGGATAGAATTTCCCCCAGTGGTGGAGCATTCTATTTAGGTAATAAATGTGTTGGATGGTTGAGAAAGAAACAAGAAATTACTTCTCTTAGTACTACTGAACCTAGTATATCTTTTCCATAAAGGAATGCATTCAACTGCTATGGATGAAGAAACAACTAATAGATATTGGTGAGGAAGTGAAGCAACAATGGTAATTTACTGTGATAACAAGAGAAGAATTGATCTTACCAAAAATCATGTGCATCATTCTCGTACAAAACATATTGAAATCGGGTATCACATTATCAAATGAAAATTTGAGAAAGGCATGATTTGAATGGATAATGTGGGAACTGATGAGCAATTGGCTGATATCCTGACCAAGCCACTATCATAGGTTGTGTTTGTGATGCATCGGTTAAACCTCGGTGTTCATACACCTCCTAGTGCATAAGGAGGTTACACAATTCCCCTATCCCTAGATATGTAAACTAATTTTTATCTGTTTACGGTTGTGATGTAGGTTTTTCGGGGAGATGCTATCCAGGTAGAGTGTGGTTTGAGCTGAAAAATGAACAATTACTAGTCTTTGGGTTTTTTTCAATGGGGGGGGGAGGAATAAATTCAGCAATGTAATGCTTCTATGACTCATTGAGAATTCAGTGTTGGTGAGAAGGATGTGAAGGAATATATTGGACATGTAATTCTTCTGACACTGTAAGATAATTTTTTGGGAGTCATTGAAAATCCCAAAACACAGGAACCCAATTCATGTTTTCCCTCTTGTCTTCTACACTAAGCATTTCTCACGTAGACTTAGAGTGTTGGCTGAGTTTATTCTTTCATTTTTTTGTTTTACATATGGATGGTGATCTACTTAATTTATTTGGTGATTTCCAACAAACCCAAAGGGGGAGATTGTTGGAACCATGGATATTCTATACATGAATTGGAGTATGGTTTGTGTTTGTTGTCAATCCTCAGTGGAAGTTCAAAATGTGTTCCAGAAAAGTGATCATACATAACAAGAAGATAAAAATGTTGAGGGAGGCACCATTTTCAAGTGTTTTCCAAAATTTTGGTTCTGAAAATCAACAAATGGAGAAAAGTGGTGTTTGGAAAAGAGACATGTGCACCAATTACATGGAGTATAACGACCCATACTTTACATACATTGTTAATACATCAAAATTGAAGCATACTTATTATAACATATAACAAAACCATGAAAGGACAATATAGGTATAGTGTCTTTAGAAAACTGGGAAACATAAACAACTGGTTCATAAAGCGTCTACACTGTCTCCCATTTATTTCATCATATCTATAGTCCCTTTTGGCATATCTTACTTAATAACCTTCTTCCTGACCTGGGGAAAGAAAACATAAAAAATGGTGATCTCAAATGCTCTGTAAGGGTAATCAAAAGAAATATCAATCACATCATATTCATAAGAACATAACTTTTGGAAATCGTCACCTGCAAAAGAGATCATAATTTCATAACATGGGATAAATCATAGTAGTGAAATGTAATCCCAATAATCATAACTTAAAACATGAAACTTTGTGGCATACACACATAATCATAGAGAATCATTTCTTATTAGTCAATACTCATTTCCAAGACTATCTTAGTGGACAATGTCCATTTCTGAACCGAGTTCACTCCCCATTTCAGACCTGTTTCACTGAACCGGTATAACCTACCGTTCCAGCCATGTCTATCTCATGAGATATAAAATCTTTACCCAATGAATTGGAGGGAGATATAGGTCCCACCCATCTAATAGTCATTCCATTCATATGTGTGCCACAAAATCATAAATCATACATCATTACATAACCCATGTAATAAAAATGGGAATCTTAAACATCGTGACATCATCAAACAGTTCATATAAGATAAAGGAATTCATAAAAATAATTCCACCACAACATAATCAAATCAATGGAATAATAGGGATATAAACAGAACCCTATATTTTCTTAGATGGAAAATAATTTTGATAAAACACTTGAACTCCATTCTTGAGGAAAATATCCTTTCAAATTCAAAAAACATTTCCCTTTTTTAACATGTCATACAATTTTAAACTAAAGAAGTTGATTAAAAATAATCTTGAAAACTTGTAAAAGAAGCTTCTTGGAAATAATGTTTTAAAAATCCATTCATGCCGTATAAGTTAAAAAAACATTCTTCTCGTACTTTTGTCGAAAAAGTAAAAAAGTACCTCGTACGAAAAACGACAAAAGATTCATTTCATATCTTTTACTAAAAACTCACCGAAGGGTAAAACTGGATTTAAACAATTTTATGTGGATGGAAATAATATTACATATTGAGGAAACATGGATGTGGATGATAAAATACACCCCAGAAAATTTCAAAGTACAAACAATCTCGGATAAAAATGAGATTGTGATTTTTCCCTTACCTTAGGCCCGATTTGCTTAGTAAGTGTCCGAACCTCCTGTGTAATGACTTAAATAATGTTATTGACATATTCCAGAGTCATAATCATATATGTTCATATTATTAGCATCTTATTATTAATATTTCATTACTACTTGTTATTCAGGTGTTTATTACTTTTTGTTCTTATGTGTGTTTTGTCGAATAAACTCTTATACTTCACTTTAGGTTATAGATACCTCATTTCTAGAATATTATTAGTGTAATATATATCATATTCATTCATTCAATTCATTTATATAATCATTATTCAATGAAGATCATGTAGAACGAGTCGAGTCACAACGTGAAGACGGTATTCCGTACGTACGCACGAGTGATGATATGGTTCCTATGATCGTGGAATTGTATTGGAGTGTATGTATACTATTTCAGAATCAATATCACTTTCTAATAGTCATATATAGTCATTATTTACACCATTATACCCATCCAAGTAAGGTGGTGGTGGAAAATAGATTACACCACGGCGTGGAGACGGTATTCCGTACGTACGCATGGTGATTTCTTTTTCCGTAGGATGGATAGATGGTGAAATAGGGTTGTTTCATACTTATAATAACATATCGGTATATGAGTGATACTGATGTTATTACTTCATAATGAAACAACTAAAGAATAAGAGGTGGAAGATGAAATAAAGATGGAATAATCGGTAACAGACAGTACCTCTTCTTTGAAGTGCTTCTTTGAGACCTCATTTTAGGGCACTATAATAGGTCTTTGAAGAATACTAGAACCCCTATGATGTTTCTAGGGAAGTGGATAGGAGACAATGTCCGGGGTTGGCCAAGCACGAAGGCTCAAAGTGGTGTGAGGAAGAGGGGGAGGAGGTGCCCTTTTATAAGGGAGGAGAGGGGAACCTTTGGAATAACTAAAAATATTATTTTATTATAAAGTCAAATTCGGTTTTTAATAACTCCAAATTAATATATTTCGAAGATAATGTGGGTAGGGGTAGAAATACTCTCATACAATAGAATTTATACAAGTTTAGGTATCAATTTTAACCTTATCATTTAGATTTAACTTTAAGTTAGATAATTTAACTTTCACCGTGTCTTCTTGTTTTCTTACACTATAAGGTAAATAAACATACTATATCAAGACAAACGAACCCCAAGTTGTTTATTATTAATATATATAACATTATCTAAGTAATTTGGCCGAACCTTATATTTTTAGGAACAAAATAACAATTAATAATATAATATTTGTTTTAAAAACTATTTTATGTCAATTTTGACACTATTTAGTAATTGATTTTTGTGAAAATTATAACAGAATTATTAGTTCGAACCAAGTTAATTAAATCAATACTAACATGTCATATTAACCTATTAAATTAGTTGAATTCATAAAAAGCCTCAAATTACATTTATTTTGGTATTTATAACATCAATTATGTCAATATTTCATTAAAAAGATAATTACTGCATCATCATTGTGTCATAAATAAATTAAATTATTTAATGTCTAAAAATTACAACTAAAATACCATTATGTAAGAAATCTTTTTATATTTCTAATGAATATTTATAGTCAAATTTATCTTATGTATAACCCCATATTAAAAAGGATTTACTTATTAAACATTGATTTTAAATATTTTAACCCTTCTTTAAATAAATTAATAATAAATGTCCTAATCTAATCCATGTGGGCCTAAATGGACATATTTTATTCCTAAGGTTGTTTTTGGTCGAATTAAACTTGTCCAATAGAATTAGGACATGTTTTAGGGTAATAATAATATCATTTTTACCCTTAATTACCCTATTTACTTTTAACCGTGGTAAAAAAAAGTAAAAAGATACTATTCACCAAAAAATTATTTTCATCTCATTGAACCACATTTTACTTATTGACATCAACCATGTCTCTCGGATTTTCTAAATTCCACTCACAGAAGTGGTAGAATTATGTTTTATGAAAAATTCATCTTTTTAACTACCACTTAGTGGTTTCACTAATCATCAAAAATTGAAAGTTTTCAGAAAAATACCAAAATTTCACCCTATGCTAATTTTGATATTCCAAATCAAAAAATAAAGTCCACTTTGAAAAAAAAATATTTAAAATTTCAAAAAGTGGTTATTGCTATTCATAACAGCTAGTTTTAATAATATTTTAATAGCATATCATTGTTTAGTGAAACTCGGTATTGCGTACGACGCAAGCTATCGAGGAAGGCCGCGGTTGCGTGTAAAGCAAGCCAAGCTAGTGTTGTGTGTAGTGAATGATTCCTTTGATGATTTATATAACATAAAAACAAAATATTTCACATAAAAGTCTCGGGTGTTACATTCTACCCCCCTTAAAATGAATTTTGCCCTCGAAATTCATCACTTTGTAACAAAAATATGAGGATACCTCTCCCTCATCATATCCTCAAGCTCCCATGTATCTTCTTCTAATTGGTGGTTCCTCCATAAAACTTTCACCAACCGAGTGGTCTTTCTTTGTAGGAATTATTCTCTACGATCCAGAATCTCTATCGGCTGTTCTTCATAAGAAAGATCTTTATCCAGTGGTACAACTTCTGAGCTAAGTACATGTGAAGGATCAGGTATGTACTTTCTCAGGAGAGATACATGGAACACATCGTGAACTTGATAGAGATTCGGTGGAAGCGCCAATCGGTATGCTACCTTCCCAACATGATCCAGTATTTCGAAAGGACCGATTTATCTAGGGCTCAACTTCCCCTTCTTTCCAAATCTCATGACTCTCTTTCAGGGAGATATCCGTAAGAACACTTTATCACCCACTTCAAACTCTAGGTCTTTTCTTCGGTTGTCAGCATAACTTTTCTGTCGACACTGAGCTGCTCTTATGTGTTGTTGAATAGATCTGACCTTTTCTGACATTCCATTAACAAGATAAGGTCCTAATAGCTTTCTTTCCCCAACTTCATCCTATTAAGTTGGAGTCCTGTATTTCTTTCCATAGAGAGCTTCATAGAGAGCCATCTGAATAATGGAGAGAAAGATATTATTATAAGAAAATCCCACCAAATGTAGGTGTTGATCCCAACCACCTTTGAAATCCATAGAGAAAGCTCTCAACATATCTTCTAGAGTTTGAATTGTTCTCTCAGACTGACCGTCTGTCTAAGGATGATAAGCAGTGCTGAAACTCAACTCTGTATGCAGAGTATGCTGAAGACTTCGCCAGAACTTTGAGGTAAATCTCAGATCCCGATCGGATATAATAGAAAGTGGTACTCCATGAAATCTTACCACTTTCTTTACATATATCATGGCAAGATGATCTAGAGATAAATCCTCTCTAATATCAATGAAGTGTGCAGACTTGGTAAGACGATCAACTATGACCCAGATAGCATTATTGCCTTTGGATGTTTTAGGAAGTCCTGTGACAAAGTCTATAGTGATGTTTTCCCATTTCCGTTTGGGTATGAGTAATGGTTGTAACATCCCCTTAGACTTCTGTCTCTTAGCTTTAACTTGCTGACAAACCAAGCATCGGGAGACAAATTCATCAACATCTCTTTTCATGACATCCCACCTGAAGTACTCTCTCAGGTCCCTATAAATCTTTGTGCTTCCAGGAGGAATAGAGAATGATGAACTATGAGCCTCATCCAGCAGCTCCTTCTTTAATTCGGGGATGGGAGGAACACAAAACCGATTCCTGAACATTATTATCCCATCACAATCAAGGTTGAATTCAGGAACATTTCTCACCTTCTTTCGTAACTCGACATCTTCTTTCTGTGCCTCTTTAATCTTCACATGTATAGATGGTTGACATTAATTTGAGAAAGATAAGATTTTTTCCCTTCCATTATAATTCCAAGATCCATCCTTTGTAAATCCATAAATATTGGATCTTTTGTGATCCTCATCATGGATAAACTGGCATGGTCTTGTCGACTTAATGCATCTTCCACCTTGTTTGCTTTCCCAGGGTGGTAATGGATTGAGCAGTCATAATCCCTAATCAGCTCCAACCATCTTCTTTGACGCATATTCAGATCCTTTTGTGTGAAAATATACATTAAAATTTTATGATCAGTATAAATGTCACACCTTTCTCCATAAAGATAATGCCTCCAAATCTTTAATGCAAAGATTACTGCAGCTAACTCCAAATCATGTGTTGGGTAATTTTACTCATGGATTTTCAACTGTCGTAAGGCATAAGTTATCACCATATCATTTTTCATAAGAACACACCCCAATCCCTTCTTGGATGCATCACTGTAGATCACAAACCTTTCTCCACTACAAGGCAGTGTGAGCACAGGTGCACTGGATAACCTTCTTTTCAACTCCTTGAAATTATCTTCACATTCTTCCGTCCAAACAAACTTAACTCATTTCCGAGTCAACATGGTGAGTGGATTAGATAATCATTAAAAATCATTCACAAAATGTTGATAATATCCAGACAAACCAAGAAAACTTCGGATCTCAGTTACTGTTGTTGGTCTCAACAATCTTTCGATAACCTCTGTTTTTGCTGGATCCACAGATATCCCCTCTTTTGAGATTATGTGACCCAAAAATGAAACTTTTTGAAGCCAAAATTCACACTTGGTAAATTTGGCATAAATATTATCCTTTCTCAGGGTCTTCAATATAATTCTCAAGTGATCTTCATGTTCTTCCTTAATCTTTGAATAGACAAGAATATAGTCTATATAGACTACCATGAACTGATCAAGATAGTCTCTAAAGACTCTATTCATCAGATACATGAAGATAGCAGGGGCATTAGTAAGACCA
Source organism: Viscum album (assembly GCA_963277665.1). Classification (NCBI taxonomy): domain Eukaryota; kingdom Viridiplantae; phylum Streptophyta; class Magnoliopsida; order Santalales; family Viscaceae; genus Viscum; species Viscum album. The sequence goes on from OY728138.1 coordinate 1,456,416,565, forward strand.
AATGGCATCACTATAAATTCATAGTGTCCATACCTTGTATGGAAAGTCGTATTTGGTATATCCTCCCTTTTGACCCTTAATTGATGATACCCTGAATGAAGATCAATCTTGGAAAAGTATTGAGCTCCGCGTATTTGGTCAAATAAGTCATCAATGTGTGGGAAAGGATATTTGTTCTTGATAGTGATCTTGTTAAGTTCTCGATAATCAATGAAGAGCCTCATTGATCCATCTTTCTTCTTAACAAATAGAACAGGTTCTCCCCAAGGTGACGCACTAGGGAGTATGAATCCCTTATCAAGATTCTCTTGGTGTTGCTTCTTCAATTCCCGCAACTCAATTGGGGCCATTCTATAAGGTGTCTTTGAAATTGGCAAAGCACCCGGTATGAGTTCTATTGAAAACTCAACTTCACGATTTGGTGGAAGACCGGTAATTCCTCCGGAAAGACATCATAAAACTCATGTACAATGGGAATATTGTTAATCGTGAGTTTCTCACCAACCATTTGAGATAAATAACCTTCATATAGTGGAATCAAGACCCATAACGTAGAAGGAATTTCCACTGGAAGGTTATGTTCATCCTTGCATCGATAGACGATCATAGATTGATCTGGAATATGAAATGTGACTTCCCTTCTTTGGAAATTGATATGAGCTCCATGTAGAGAAAGCCAATCCATGCCAAGAATCACATAAAATTCCACTATAGGAAGGATCACAAGATTTTCAGGAAGCACTTTCCCACAAACATCAATCAGAGAGGAATTATAAACTTTTGATGCGACTGTTGTGCCATTAGGGGTTGTCACAGCTTACTCAACATGTAATTGTTGAGGTAATACGGTGATACCCTTAGAAAATTCTTCAGAAATAAAAGAGTGGGTGGATCCAGAATCAAATAAAACATTTGCTACTTTAGAGTGGATGGTAAGTGTACCTTTCACCACATCGTTATCGTACTCTACATCGCTGACAGAAATTGCATGTGACTTTCCTTTTTCTTTAGCCTTAAGAGTTTTTTGACGTCGACCATCATCATCAACCCCTGGATTAGGGCATTTATTGGAATAATTCCCCATATCCTTGCACTTGAAACATTGAAGTGTAGTAGGTTCATTATATGTATCCCTTCCTTTTTTAACATCATTAGACATCTTCTTCCCATCATTGCGGCATTCAAATGCCCGATGACCTTCCTTTCCACATTTGAAACATTTACTTGTCCCTTTAAGACAACTCACTCCATGTTTCTTTCCACACTTTGAGCATAAGGGAAAGCTCATCTTCTTTTCAGTGTGCTCTTTAGATTTTCCATTGAATTCCATTTTCCTCTTCTTATCAAACCCATATGACTGATGGTACTAAAATATGTTTCTTATACATTTTTGTAAGAAGGGTAGTGAATTATAAGATTTTTCTGATGCTGAATGTGCTGGCGATGTAGTGGATAGAATTTCCCCCAGTGGTGGAGCATTCTATTTAGGTAATAAATGTGTTGGATGGTTGAGAAAGAAACAAGAAATTACTTCTCTTAGTACTACTGAACCTAGTATATCTTTTCCATAAAGGAATGCATTCAACTGCTATGGATGAAGAAACAACTAATAGATATTGGTGAGGAAGTGAAGCAACAATGGTAATTTACTGTGATAACAAGAGAAGAATTGATCTTACCAAAAATCATGTGCATCATTCTCGTACAAAACATATTGAAATCGGGTATCACATTATCAAATGAAAATTTGAGAAAGGCATGATTTGAATGGATAATGTGGGAACTGATGAGCAATTGGCTGATATCCTGACCAAGCCACTATCATAGGTTGTGTTTGTGATGCATCGGTTAAACCTCGGTGTTCATACACCTCCTAGTGCATAAGGAGGTTACACAATTCCCCTATCCCTAGATATGTAAACTAATTTTTATCTGTTTACGGTTGTGATGTAGGTTTTTCGGGGAGATGCTATCCAGGTAGAGTGTGGTTTGAGCTGAAAAATGAACAATTACTGGTCTTTGGGTTTTTTTCAATGGGGGGGGGGAGGAATAAATTCAGCAATGTAATGCTTCTATGACTCATTGAGAATTCAGTGTTGGTGAGAAGGATGCGAAGGAATATATTGGACATGTAATTCTTCTGACACTGTAAGATAATTTCTTGGGAGTCATTGAAAATCCCAAAACACAGGAACCCAATTCATGTTTTCCCTCTTGTCTTCTACACTAAGCATTTCTCACGTAGACTTAGAGTGTTGGCTGAGTTTATTCTTTCATTTTTTTGTTTTACATATGGATGGTGATCTACTTAATTTATTTGGTGATTTCCAACAAACCCAAAGGGGGAGATTGTTGGAACCATGGATATTCTATACATGAATTGGAGTATGGTTTGTGTTTGTTGTCAATCCTCAGTGGAAGTTCAAAATGTGTTCCAGAAAAGTGATCATACATAACAAGAAGATAAAAATGTTGAGGGAGGCACCATTTTCAAGTGTTTTCCAAAATTTTGGTTCTGAAAATCAACAAATGGAGAAAAGTGGTGTTTGGAAAAGAGACATGTGCACCAATTACATGGAGTATAACGACCCATACTTTACATACATTGTTAATACATCAAAATTGAAGCATACTTATTATAACATATAACAAAACCACGAAAGGACAATATAGGTATAGTGTCTTTAGAAAACTGGGAAACATAAAAAACTGGTTCATAAAGCATCTACACTGTCTCCCATTTATTTCATCATATCTATAGTCCCTTTTGGCATATCTTACTTAATAACCTTCTTCCTGACCTGGGGAAAGAAAACATAAAAAATGGTGATCTCAAATGCTCTGTAAGGGTAATCAAAAGAAATATCAATCACATCATATTCATAAGAACATAACTTTTGGAAATCGTCACCTGCAAAAGAGATCATAATTTCATAACATGGGATAAATCATAGTAGTGAAATGTAATCCCAATAATCATAACTTAAAACATGAAACTTTGTGGCATACACACATAATCATAGAGAATCATTTCTTATTAGTCAATACTCATTTCCAAGACTATCTTAGTGGACAATGTCCATTTCTGAACCGAGTTCACTCCCCATTTCAGACCTGTTTCACTGAACCGGTATAACCTACCGTTCCAGCCATGTCTATCTCATGAGATATAAAATCTTTACCCAATGAATTGGAGGGAGATATAGGTCCCACCCATCTAATAGTCATTCCATTCATATGTGTGCCACAAAATCATAAATCATACATCATTACATAACCCATGTAATAAAAATGGGAATCTTAAACATCGTGACATCATCAAACAGTTCATATAAGATAAAGGAATTCATAAAAATAATTCCACCACAACATAATCAAATCAATGGAATAATAGGGATATAAACAGAACCCTATATTTTCTTAGATGGAAAATAATTTTGATAAAACACTTGAACTCCATTCTTGAGGAAAATATCCTTTCAAATTCAAAAAACATTTCCCTTTTTTAACATGTCATACAATTTTAAACTAAAGAAGTTGATTAAAAATAATCTTGAAAACTTGTAAAAGAAGCTTCTTGGAAATAATGTTTTAAAAATCCATTCATGCCGTATAAGTTAAAAAAACATTCTTCTCGTACTTTTGTCGAAAAAGTAAAAAAGTACCTCGTACGAAAAACGACAAAAAGATTCATTTCATATCTTTTACTAAAAACTCACCGAAGGGTAAAACTGGATTTAAACAATTTTATGTGGATGGAAATAATATTACATATTGAGGAAACATGGATGTGGATGATAAAATACACCCCAGTAAATTTCAAAGTACAAACAATCTCGGATAAAAATGAGATTGTGATTTTTCCCTTACCTTAGGCCCGATTTGCTTAGTAAGTGTCCGAACCTCCTGTGTAATGATTTAAATAATGTTATTGACATATTCCAGAGTCATAATCATATATGTTCATATTATTAGCATCTTATTATTAATATTTCATTACTACTTGTTATTCGGGTGTTTATTACTTTTTGTTCTTATGTGTGTTTTGTCGAATAAACTCTTATACTTCACTTTAGGTTATAGATACCTCATTTCTAGAATATTATTAGTGTAATATATATCATATTCATTCATTCAATTCATTTATATAATCATTATGCAATGAAGATCATGTAGAACGAGTCGAGTCACAACGTGAAGACGGTATTCCGTACGTACGCACGAGTGATGATATGGTTCCTATGATCGTGGAATTGTATTGGAGTGTATGTATACTATTTCATAATCAATATCACTTTCTAATAGTCATATATAGTCATTATTTACACCATTATACCCATCCAAGTAAGGTGGTGGTGGAAAATAGATTACACCACGGCGTGGAGACGGTATTCCGTACGTACGCATGGTGATTTCTTTTTCCGTAGGATGGATAGATAGTGAAATAGGGTTGTTTCATACTTATAATAACATATCGGTATATGAGTGATACTGATGTTATTACTTCATAATGAAACAACTAAAGAATAAGAGGTGGAAGATGAAATAAAGATGGAATAATCGGTAACAGACAGTACCTCTTCTTTGAAGTGCTTCTTTGAGACCTCCTTTTAGGGCACTATAATAGGTCTTTGAAGAATACTAGAACCCCTATGATGTTTCTAGGGAAGTGGATAGGAGACACTGTCCGGGGTTGGCCGAGCACGAAGGCTCAAAGTGGTGTGAGGAAGAGGGGGAGGAGGTGCCCTTTTATAAGGGAGGAGAGGGGAACCTTTGGAATAACTAAAAATATTATTTTATTATAAAGTCAAATTCGGTTTTTAATAACTCCAAATTAATATATTTCGAAGATAATGTGGGTAGGGGTAGAAATACTCTCATACAATAGAATTTATACAAGTTTAGGTATCAATTTTAACCTTATCATTTAGATTTAACTTTAAGTTAGATAATTTAACTTTCACCGTGTCTTCTTGTTTTCTTACACTATAAGGTAAATAAACATACTATATCAAGACAAACGAACCCCAAGTTGTTTATTATTAATATATATAACATTATCTAAGTAATTTGGCCGAACCTTATATTTTTAGGAACAAAATAACAATTAATAATATAATATTTGTTTTAAAAACTATTTTATGTCAATTTTGACACTATTTAGTAATTGATTTTTGTGAAAATTATAACAGAATTATTAGTTCGAACCAAGTTAATTAAATCAATACTAACATGTCATATTAACCTATTAAATTAGTGGAATTCATAAAAAGCCTCAAATTACATTTATTTTGGTATTTATAACATCAATTATGTCAATATTTCATTAAAAAGATAATTACTGCATCATCATTGTGTCATAAATAAATTAAATTATTTAATGTCTAAAAATTACAACTAAAATACCATTATGTAAGAAATCTTTTTATATTTCTAATGAATATTTATAGTCAAATTTATCTTATGTATAACCCCATATTAAAAAGGATTTACTTATTAAACATTGATTTTAAATATTTTAACCCTTCTTTAAATAAATTAATAATAAATGTCCTAATCTAATCCATGTGGGCCTAAATGGACATATTTTATTCCTAAGGTTGTTTTTGGTCGAATTAAACTTGTCCAATAGAATTAGGACATGTTTTAGGGTAATAATAATATCATTTTTACCCTTAATTACCCTATTTACTTTTAACCGTGGTAAAAAAAAGTAAAAAGATACTATTCACCAAAAAATTATTTTCATCTCATTGAACCACATTTTACTTATTGACATCAACCATGTCTCTCGGATTTTCGAAATTCCACTCACAGAAGTGGTAGAATTATGTTTTATGAAAAATTCATCTTTTTAACTACCACTTAGTGGTTTCACTAATCATCAAAAATTGAAAGTTTTCAGAAAAATACCAAAATTTCACCCTATGCTAATTTTGATATTCCAAATCAAAAAATGAAGTCCACTTTGAAAAAAAAATATTTAAAATTTCAAAAAGTGGTTATTGCTATTCATAACAGCTAGTTTTAATAATATTTTAATAGCATATCATTGTTTAGTGAAACTCGGTATTGCGTACGACGCAAGCTATCGAGGAAGGCCGCGGTTGCGTGTAAAGCAAGCCAAGCTAGTGTTGTGTGTAGTGAATGATTCCTTTGATGATTTATATAACATAAAAACAAAATATTTCACATAAAAGTCTCGGGTGTTACATTCTACCCCCCTTAAAATGAATTTTGCCCTCGAAATTCATCACTTTGTAACAAAAATATGAGGATACCTCTCCCTCATCATATCCTCAAGCTCCCATGTATCTTCTTCTAATTGGTGGTTCCTCCATAAAACTTTCACCAACCGAGTGGTCTTTCTTTGTAGGAATTATTCTCTACGATCCAGAATCTCTATCGGCTGTTCTTCATAAGAAAGATCTTTATCCAGTGGTACAACTTCTGAGCTAAGTACATGTGAAGGATCAGGTATGTACTTTCTCAGGAGAGATACATGGAACACATCGTGAACTTGATAGAGATTCGGTGGAAGCGCCAATCGGTATGCTACCTTCCCAACATGATCCAGTATTTCGAAAGGACCGATTTATCTAGGGCTCAACTTCCCCTTCTTTCCAAATCTCATGACTCTCTTTCAGGGAGATATCCGTAAGAACACTTTATCACCCACTTCAAACTCTAGGTCTTTTCTTCGGTTGTCAGCATAACTTTTCTGTCGACACTGAGCTGCTCTTATGTGTTGTTGAATAGATCTGACCTTTTCTGACATTTCATTAACAAGATAAGGTCCTAATAGCTTTCTTTCCCCAACTTCATCCTATTAAGTTGGAGTCCTGCATTTCTTTCCATAGAGAGCTTCATAGAGAGCCATCTGAATAATGGAGAGAAAGATATTATTATAAGAAAATCCCACCAAATGTAGGTGTTGATCCCAACCACCTTTGAAATCCATAGAGAAATCTCTCAACATATCTTCTAGAGTTTGAATTGTTCTCTCAGACTGACCGTCTGTCTAAGGATGATAAGCAGTGCTGAAACTCAACTCTGTATCCAGAGTATGCTGAAGACTTCGCCAGAACTTTGAGGTAAATCTCAGATCCCGATCGGATATAATAGAAAGTGGTACTCCATGAAATCTTACCACTTTCTTTACATATATCATGGAAAGATGATCTAGAGATAAATCCTCTCTAATATCAATGAAGTGTGCAGACTTGGTAAGACGATCAACTATGACCCGGATAGCATTATTGCCTTTGGATGTTTTAGGAAGTCCTGTGACAAAGTCTATAGTGATGTTTTCCCATTTCCGTTTGGGTATGAGTAATGGTTGTAACATCCCCTTAGACTTCTGTCTCTTAGCTTTAACTTGCTGACAAACCAAGCATCGGGAGACAAATTCATCAACATCTCTTTTCATGACATCCCACCTGAAGTACTCTCTCAGGTCCCTATAAATCTTTGTGCTTCCAGGAGGAATAGAGAATGATGAACTATGAGCCTCATCCAGCAGCTCCTTCTTTAATTCGGGGATGGGAGGAACACAAAACCGATTCCTGAACATTATTATCCCATCACAATCAAGGTTGAATTCAGGAACATTTCTCACCTTCTTTCGTAACTCGACATCTTCTTTCTGTGCCTCTTTAATCTTCACATGTATAGATGGTTGACATTAATTTGAGAAAGATAAGATTTTTTCCCTTCCATTATAATTCCAAGATCCATCCTTTGTAAATCCATAAATATTGGATCTTTTGTGATCCTCATCATGGATAAACTGGCATGGTCTTGTCGACTTAATGCATCTTCCACCTTGTTTGCTTTCCCAGGGTGGTAATGGATTGAGCAGTCATAATCCCTAATCAGCTCCAACCATCTTCTTTGACGCATATTCAGATCCTTTTGTGTGAAAATATACATTAAAATTTTATGATCAGTATAAATGTCACACCTTTCTCCATAAAGATAATGCCTCCAAATCTTTAATGCAAAGATTACTGCAGCTAACTCCAAATCATGTGTTGGGTAATTTTACTCATGGATTTTCAACTGTCGTAAGGCATAAGTTATCACCATATCATTTTGCATAAGAACACACCCCAATCCCTTCTTGGATGCATCACTGTAGATCACAAACCTTTCTCCACTACAAGGCAGTGTGAGCACAGGTGCACTGGATAACCTTCTTTTCAACTCCTTGAAATTATCTTCACATTCTTCCGTCCAAACAAACTTAACTCATTTCCGAGTCAACATGGTGAGTGGATTAGATAATCATTAAAAATCATTCACAAAATGTTGATAATATCCAGACAAACCAAGAAAACTTCGGATCTCAGTTACTGTTGTTGGTCTCAACAATCTTTCGATAACCTCTGTTTTTGCTGGATCCACAGATATCCCCTCTTTTGAGATTATGTGACCCAAAAATGAAACTTTTTGATGCCAAAATTCACACTTGGTAAATTTGGCATAAATATTATCCTTTCTCAGGGTCTTCAATATAATTCTCAAGTGATCTTCATGTTCTTCCTTAATCTTTGAATAGACAAGAATATAGTCTATATAGACTACCATGAACTGATCAAGATTGTCTCTAAAGACTCTATTCATCAGATACATGAAGATAGCAGGGGCATTAGTAAGACCAAATGGCATCACTATAAATTCATAGTGTCCATACCTTGTATGGAAAGTCGTATTTGGTATATCCTCCCTTTTGACCCTTAATTGATGATACCCTGAATGAAGATCAATCTTGGAAAAGTATTGAGCTCCGCGTATTTGGTCAAATAAGTCATCAATGTGTGGGAAAGGATATTTGTTCTTGATAGTGATCTTGTTAAGTTCTCGATAATCAATGCAGAGCCTCATTGATCCATCTTTCTTCTTAACAAATAGAACAGGTTCTCCCCAAGGTGACGCACTAGGGAGTATGAATCCCTTATCAAGATTCTCTTGGTGTTGCTTCTTCAATTCCCGCAACTCAATTGGGGCCATTCTATAAGGTGTCTTTGAAATTGGCAAAGCACCCGGTATGAGTTCTATTGAAAACTCAACTTCACGATTTGGTGGAAGACCGGTAATTCCTCCGGAAAGACATCATAAAACTCATGTACAATGGGAATATTGTTAATCGTGAGTTTCTCACCAACCATTTGAGATAAATAACCTTCATATAGTGGAATCAAGACCCATAACGTAGAAGGAATTTCCACTAGAAGGTTATGTTCATCCTTGCATCGATAGACGATCATAGATTGATCTGGAATATGAAATGTGACTTCCCTTCTTTGGAAATTGATATGAGCTCCATGTAGAGAAAGCCAATCCATGCCAAGAATCACATAAAATTCCACTATAGGAAGGATCACAAGATTTTCAGGAAGCACTTTCCCACAAACATCAATCAGAGAGGAATTATAAACTTTTGATGCGACTGTTGTGCCATTAGGGGTTGTCACAGCTTACTCAACATGTAATTGTTGAGGTAATACGGTGATACCCTTAGAAAATTCTTCAGAAATAAAAGAGTGGGTGGATCCAGAATCAAATAAAACATTTGCTACTTTAGAGTGGATGGTAAGTGTACCTTTCACCACATCGTTATCGTACTCTACATCGCTGACAGAAATTGCATGTGACTTTCCTTTTTCTTTAGCCTTAAGAGTTTTTTGACGTCGACCATCATCATCAACCCCTGGATTAGGGCATTTATTGGAATAATTCCCCATATCCTTGCACTTGAAACATTGAAGTGTAGTAGGTTCATTATATGTATCCCTTCCTTTTTTAACATCATTAGACATCTTCTTCCCATCATTGCGGCATTCAAATGCCCGATGACCTTCCTTTCCACATTTGAAACATTTACTTGTCCCTTTAAGACAACTCACTCCATGTTTCTTTCCACACTTTGAGCATAAGGGAAAGCTCATCTTCTTTTCAGTGTGATCTTTAGATTTTCCATTGAATTCCATTTTCCTCTTCTTATCAAACCCATATGACTGATGGGTTACTCCAATCTCCATCTCAACTTTGAGAGCACATCGAACGATTTCCTCATAGCTATTGAAGCCCCTTATGTCTAAGGCCCTTCGAAGACTTGGTTTTAAGCCACTAAAGAATCGATCGATCTTACTCTCAGGTTGGATAATAATACAAGAAGCGTACCTTACATGTCTTGTAAAATTTGCTTCATAGGTACCAACAGATTCATCATCCTTTTGCTTCAGTTCAAGAAACTCTTTCTCCATATTTGTTCGGAGAATATGAGGGAAGTACTTATTTAAAAATAAGTTCTTGAACTCATCCCATTCCATGGACTCAATTTCATCCCTTTTCCTCATATTCATAATAAGATTCTACTATTGATCAGCATCACCTTCCAAATGATACACTACTAAGATGACTTTATCATGCTCAGAACATTGAAGAACTGAAAATATATTTTCAGTAGTACTATTCCATTGTTCAGCAACTAATGGATCAACAGACCCACTGAATGAAGGTGGACGCTGTCTCATGAAGGATTCAACAGAATTTTGCTCCTTCCTTTACTCGTTTGGAAGTCCTGCATGATTCATATCTTGAGAAAGTTGTGTGAGCATGGATACAAGATTTTTCATTCCAGCTCCCATAACGTTTGGTTACTCAGCGGGGCAATCATTGCATGGCCCATCGCATTCCGCATTAACACGGTTCCTTCGGGTTCCAGCCATTGACTAAAACCACGAAGAATAGTGTGAGAAACACTAATTATAATAGGAAAACCACATAATCAAGAATAAAATTAACACTTAAGGTCTTATCCTAGGTTATTCATGGTCATTTCTAAAATACTAAGATTGTGTTCTATGCTTAGAGTTATCCTTAGGGTTCTTACTAAGGCTTTCACATCCTAGTTTCTAAAGGTTGACTATACCTTTCCTCTGATACCAACTATAACGACCCATACGTTACATACATTGTTAATACTTCAAAATTGAAGCATACTTATTACAACATATAACAAAACCACGAATGGACCGTATATGTATAGTGTCTTTAGAAAACTGGGAAACATAAACAAGTGGTTCATAAAGCGTCTACACTGTCTCCCATTTATTTCATCATATATATAGTCCCTTTTGGAATATCTTACTTAATAACCTTATTCCTGACCTGGGGAAAGAAAACATACAAAAGGGTGAGCTCAAATGCTCAGTAATGGTAAACAAAAGAAATATCAATCACATCATATTCATAAGAACATAACTTTTAGAAATAGTAACCTGTAAAAGAGAGCATAATTTCATAACATGGGATAAATCATAGTAGTGAAATGTAATCCCAATAATCATAACTTAAAACATGAAACTTTGTGTCATACACACATAATCCTAGAGAATCATTTCTTATTAGTCAAGACTCATTTCCAATACTATCTTAGTGGACAAAGTCCATTTCTGAACCGAGTTCACTCCCCGTTTCAGTCCTGTTTCACTAAACCGGTATAACCTACCGTTCCAGCCATGTCTATACCATGAGATATAAAATCTTTACCCAATGCATTGGAGAGAGGTACAGGTCCCACCCATCTCATAATGATACCATTCTTATGTGTGCCACAAAATCATAAATCATACATCATTGCATAACCCATGTAATAAAAATGGGAATCTTAAACATCTTGACATCATCAAACAATTCATATAAGATAAAGGAATTAATAAAAATAATTCCATCACAAAATAATTAAATCAATGTAATAATAAGGATATAAACAGAACCCTATGTTATCTTAGATGGAAAATAATTTTGATAAAACACTTGAACTCCATTCTTGAGGAAAATATCCTTTCAAATTCAAAAAACATTTCCCTTTTTTTAACATGTCATACAATTTTAAACTAAAGAAGTTGATTAAAAATAAACTTGAAAACTTTTAAAGGAAGCTTCTTGGAAATAATGTTTTAAAAATCCCTTAATGCCGTATAAGTTAAAAAAACATTATTCTCATACTTTTGTCAGAAAAGTCAAAAAGTTCCTCATACGAAAAATGACAAAACATTCCTTTCATATCTTTTACTAAAAACTCACCGAAGGGTAAAATTGGATTTAAAAAATTTTAGGTGGATGGAAATAATATTACATATTGAGGAAACATGGATGTGGATCATAAAATACACCCAAGTAAATTTCAAAGTATAAACAATCTCGGATAAAAATGAGATTGTGATATTTCCCTTACCATAGGTCCGATTTGCTTCGTAAGTGTCTGAACCTCATGTATAATGATTTAAATAATGTTATTGAATTATTCCAAAGTCATAATCATATATGGTCATATTCTTAGCTTCTTATTAGTAATACTTCATTAATACTTGTTATTCGGGTGTTTATTACTTTTTGTTCTTATGCGTGTTTTGTCGAAAAAATTCTTATTATTCACTTTAGGTTATAGAAACCTCATTTACAGAATTTTATTAGTGTAATATATATCATATTCATTCATTCAATTCATTTATATAATCATTATGCAATGAAGATCATGTAGAACGAGTCGCATCACATCGTGGAGATGGTATTCTGTACGTACGCACGAGTGATGATATGGTTCATATGATCATGGAATTGTATTGGAGTGTATGTATACTATTTCATAATCAATATAATTTTATAATAGTCATATATAGTCATTATTTACACCATTATACTCATCCAAGTAAGGTGATGGTGGAAAATAGATTACACCACGGCGTGGAGACGGTATTCCGTATGTACGCACAATGATTTCTTTTTTCCATAGGATGGATAGATGGTGAAATAGGGTTGTTTCATAATTATAATAACATATCAGTATATGAGTGATACTGATGTTATTACTTCATAATGAAACAATTAAAGAAGAAGAAGTGGAAGACGAAAAAAAGATGAAAGAATCGGTAACGGACATTACCTCTTCTTTGAAGTGCTTCTTTGAGACCACCTTTTATGGCACTAAAATAGGTATTTGAAGAATACCAGAACCTATAGGATGTTTATAGGGAAGTGGATAAGAGAAATTGGCAGGGTTTGGCCGAGTTTGAAGGATCAAAGTGGTGTGAGGAAGAGCGGGAGGAGGTTCCCTTTTATAAAGGAGGAGAGGGGCACCTTTGGAATAACAAAAAATATTATTTTATTATAAAGTCAAATTCGGGTTTTAATAGCTCCAAATTGATATATTTCAAAGATAAGGTGGGTAGGGGTCGAAATCCTCTCATAAAATATAATTTAGACAAGTTTAGGTGTCAATTGTAACCTTATCATTTAGATTTAACTTTAAGTTCCATAATTTAACTTTCACCGTGACTTCTTGTTTTCTTACACTATAAGGTTAATAGACTTACTATATCAAGCCAAACGAACACCAAGTTGTTTATTATTAATCTATAAAACCTTATCTAATTCATTTGTCCGAACCTTAGAAATTTAGGAATAAAATAACAATTAATAATATAATATTTGTTTTAAAAACTATTTTATGTCAATTTTGACACTATTTAGTAATTGATTTTTGTGAAAATCATAACAGAATGATTAGTTCGAACCAAGTTAATTAAATCAATACTAAAATGTCATATTAACCTAGGAAATTAGTGTAATTCATAAAAAGCCTCAAATTACTTTTATTTTGGTATTTATAACATCAATTATGTCAATATTACATTAAAAATATAATTATTGCATCATCATTGTGTCATAAATAAATTAAATTATTTAATGTCTAAAAATTACAAATAAAATACAATTATGTAGGAAAGCTTTTTAGATTTCTAATTATTATTTATAGTCGAATTTATCTTATGTATATCACCAAATTAAAAATGATTTACTTATTAAACATTGGTTTTAACTATTTTAGCCCTTCTTTTAATAAATTAATAATAAATGTCCTAATCTAATCCAAGTGGGCCTAAATGGTCATATTTTATTCTTAAGGATTTTTTTGGTCGAATTAAACTTGTCCAATAGAATTAGGACATGTGTTAGGGTAATAATAATATCATTTTTATCCTTAATTACCCTATTTACTTTTAACCATGGTAAAAAAAGTAAAAAGTTACTATTCACCAAAAAATTATTTTCATGTCATTGAACCACATTTTACTTACTGACATCAACCGTGTCTCTCGGATTTTAGAAATTCCACTCACAGAAGCGGTAAAATTATGTTTTATGAAAAATTCAGTTTTTTAACTACCACTTAGTGGTTTCACTATTCATCAAAAATTGAACGTTTTCAGAAAAACACAAAAATTTCACCGTAGGCTAATTTCGATATTTAGAATCAAAAAATGATGTCCATTTTGAAAAATAAAATTTATAAAATTTCAAAAAGTTGTTATTACTATTCATAAAGGCTAGTTTTAATAATATTTTAATAGCATATCATTGTTTAGTGAAACTCGGTATTGTGTACGACGCAAGCTATTGAGGAAGGTCGTGTTTGCGTGTAAAGAAAGCCAAGCTAGTGTTGTGTGTAGTGAAAGATTCCTTTGATGATTTATATAACATAAAAACAATATATTTCACATAAATGTCTCGGGTGTTACATGGAGGCTTGGAAACATGCGTGAATTTTGTTTTTCATGATCAGAATAGGAAAATATGGACATGGGAGAAGGATGCCCATGTTTGGAAGTTAGTCGCACAAGTGATTTCCGGGGGCAGAGACTTGCGCGCCGAAACATGCGCGCTGATGGGATACTTGTGGACCGCCGTGTTGGGTGTCCAAATGCCTATAAATATAGGTCAACACATCCTCATTTGGTATGAAGTTCAGACTTAGAGAAAATCAGAGCTCCCACCGCACAGGTGTACTGGTCGCGCAAGTGGTGGTGGGTCGCGGAAGTTGAAGTTGCGCGATAGTTGTTTGATGTGTGTCCAAGATGATTTGGGTGATAAATGGGTTGACTCACCCAAATATGGAGCTGGTGAATAAGGTGTCACACAGGTCGTGTGGTGACACTTGCACACTAGAATTTGAAGATGCGCGACAGTTCATAGTTGTGCGCCAAAATCGGTTTGGGTGTAAAAGGAGTTGAGTCGTGCAAGTTTGAAGTTGAAGAAGTGAGTGTCACGCAAGTGGTTGAGGTGAACTTGCCTGCCGGTTTGGAATTGCGCACCATGACTTTTGCGCTGTCTTGAAACTTGCGTGTCGGGCTTGGATAAGCGCACCAGGTGTTGTTGAAGCACGCCGGTCTTTTGGGGCTGCACAAAAGCTGGAAGATTGCACGATACCTTTGGTGAAATGTGAGATTAGTCTACGGGTGAAAGTCGATCTTCAACAGAGAATCTACATAAAATAGAGGATGTATTCTTTTGAGATGAAGAATAGACCTTTGTGTCTATAAATTGAGTGGGACTTCACCAAAGGGAGTGAGAAAGGGGGAGTCAACAAGAGTGACCTGAGGGACGCAGTGAGCTATCTCAGAACTTTTGTAAAGGCAGTGATCCTAGGATAGAGTGACTGTTCCCAAACCTTTGTACTCCAAAACGATTGAAGAATAGTGGAATTTGGTATGACTGAAAACCTTTCGGCATATTCTCTTTGGACGTAGCTCTTAGTGGTGAACCAAGTAAAAGGTGTCATGACAACTTTTTTCTAGTGAATGTTTTCTTTATTCTCATATCCACCATACAAGTTAAACTGGTTTCTACTGATGTGCGAAGATAATCATTCATTTTAAAAGAAAAAGTTGACACCCTGATTCACCCCTCCCCTCTTAGGGAGTCCCGGGGTCCTTCAACATTTTACCTATGAAAAGTAATTCTTCCATAAAAAGGAAGAATTCATGCCATTTATGACTAGTTTATAATCTGTGAAGACAGGAAAATCTGATATGATTTCTTTACAAACAAACCGAATCACCCTCATTCACCTTGAAATAAATAGATTAACACATCAGGGGTCCCATGCAGTTGTATAAGGGCTCTATATCTTAAAATAACGAATAAAAAGGGGGATCATGACAAAATAATAAAACCACATTCCATTGGGTGGAATTCTTAAACATCGAAGATGAATCAGAACTCAGAAGCTCTTGATGTAATATCCGGGAGTGTCCTCCATCAAGATCCGAGACCAACGACACTTTGTTTGCATGATACCACCTTCAGTTCATTTTTCAGTCGAAGAGGGGGGATAGGGGTTGAGGCTGCTTATTTTTGAACACAAGGGAGAGGAGAGAGGAGAGGGGATTTATTTTTATTAAATCCACAAACTTCCATTAAACATCACGTCCCATAATTTCCTCCAAACCGACATCCGATGCTGAAATATATTTTTTCATGCCGAGGGTAAACGTGATGTTATGATCTCTCCCATGGTCTCAGTAATCTGATCCAAGACTCCACTCTAGATTTATTCTCATTTATGTGAAATAGCAGACCCCTGAAAAAATATATTTAGTATTTTTATTAATGTTACACCGAGGCTCCACGTTCCCCATATCTAACATTGAGTCAATGCCCGACTTCAAGAAATACTCACTAGAATATTCCAAATTTGTATAGGTCAAATACTAATTCAATACATCCTCCACACCTTAAGGATTTTTATCCATGAAAAGTGAAATTCATGATTTGTAGTAGGGAACTGAGCTCTCAACTAGGACTCCCACACCATCGAGCTCACCAAAACCACCATAAAGGCCACCAAGGGTTCTTATACTTCTAGAAAGCATGCATTCTAGGGAACCAAAATGCATAACCACACCAGAGACCAGCCTTAACAGGTTGATGTCTTGCAACTATTGGAACACATCTACTCTGCTATGATGGGTTGAAAAACACAATCACCTATTCCCCCTATAATGATGGGGTCTAGTGGAATTCACCCCTAAGTAACCTAATGTAGAGAAATAAACCATACTCAACACTCACAAGTCAAAGGGACTCATCCATTAAACTTTGATACTTTACCATTTGGGCGGACCTGACTCGCTAGCCTAGTTTTGCATCACATCTCAAGAACACATATTAGTGGGGGAAAATTCCCATATCCACATGAGTGCCAAGTCACATTAAAGTTCACCATTAAATCCTCAAACATATCACATTCAAACTGATATTGAACATGCGAGGGTTCCAACGATTGAATAGGGAAACCCAAACACACACACTATGTCTTACTATGACCTTTTCAAAAACCACCAACACATACCCCTTCCCCCAATCACACATGTTAGAGGTACTCATCCAACACACCTCAACACTGTCCACTTTGGGAGTAAATGATTTTCCTTCACCATTTTAGATCACATCCCAAAAATGAATCTCAGTAGAGGGAGGATCCCTCTTTCTTGTCCATTCAATAATACACCAAACAACACCAATACAATGTCATACTAATTTTCAGAAAAAACATTGAGAAAAAATGGAAAGTATAGAGTATATCCTAACAGTTTCTATCAATACTACTACAGAAACTAGAAAATACATAGATTGTACCTCTATTCCATAGAGTCTTTTGGTTGAAGGCCTCTATGACAGAAATTTATCCTTTTCCCAATCCTCCAAATACCTGATCCTTGCGTGGAACACCTATGGGTGGTGTTGGTGGAAACTTATACCATCTGCCATATCTTGTTACTCCACTCGCTTCCCTGCATCCTCCATCCAATGGACATCTGGGCTCGAAATGTTTCCTTTTACATGGTGGTCCGTCAACTATCTCCCACTCTATATCATGGAGAGTCAGAAAATCTTGGGAAAGATGTTCCAGGCCATCAGATTAATATCAGCAACTCTCCTATACCTGACCAAAACCCTGAATCAGCTCTTGTGCATCATACACACATTCCTATATTCGAGAATGGGTATGCCTCTTATGCTTCGATCATGCATCCTACTACCTCCCAGTTGTGGTAAATGTCGAGGAAATTAAAAGGCCACTAAATGCCACATCCACCTATCCATCAACTAGGATTATCTTCACCAATAGATCCCACTCTAGTACACTTATATAGGTTGGAAGGAATGAAGAGACCACGCTTGTACGGAAATCTATACAGAGGCCATGCTCAAATGTTCATAACCTAACGAACACGTCCCAAACTATATCTCAGGGGTAACGTGACAGGTCAATAAACCTTATTGAGTAAACATCCACGATCATTCAACCTACCGAAGATATAGAAACTCTTCGATACACACTAATTTAGTGTGACCTTATAGAATTCATCCCGGAAGATCTGACCAAAATCATCCCAAGAGAGTGTTTCCTCATCACGGGTCTATAACAAAAGGCTCCACAAATTACATAAAAACCATGAAAAGGATCTTTATAGGACCACCATCCTATTGGGAGGTTTTATCCTAAGTCAAAATATATGAATGACTAATGAAATCCACTCATCAGCTATCTGGGGATTTCGGTCACCATGGATCTTCAGTGGTTATTGCATTTGGAAGTCATGCATCCCCCTCAGATGGTGTGCATCCCCATCCTGCACCATCATAACAATCAATCACTCGACGGGTGGTGACACAAAATGAGGGCCTACCAGAGGTATATCCTCAAAACTTGTACCTTTCACTGAAGCCTCTTCTTCATGTGGATCATCACTACAATCCCACCGAGGACCCCTATCTATCTGTCTTCGTGAAGGCATCCTGAAAAAAATCAAGATACACCATAGTCAAAGAGTATAACTGGGGAGATCAATCAAGAAGTATATTCAAAACAAAAATCCTAGAACTATATCAAGAATTTACAATTATTTCCCTACTAATAGTGTCCTAATGTAAGGATTCAAAAGGATGGTAATCAGAGTCCTATTAAATTGATACATCAGCCCCACACCAATACTGGAGTCCCTAGCCTGAGATTCGAACTCCAAATATCATAACACTTGAATTTGTAAGCCCAAAACAAGATCACAGCTATACCAACCATGATCATTGTTTCCAAAGGTGGAATCTCCTCTAATACCACTCTATCAGGACCTGACCCAATGTGGCTCGAGTCGTAACTACACAATACCCCCTCCAATAGTCCAGGTGACAGAGACTAGCGTCAAGTAGGATTTCACACACATGGGAGGCCTTGTCCTATCTTAAATTTATACACACACCCAAAAAAACCTCTAGGAAATAGTGTAGAGATACATATTTAACTGAAAGGTAATTCATAGATACATCTTTCCCAACCAGAGTACAAATAATGTAAAAATAGGGGAAAACATGGCCCTCAAAAAGAAAATTTCAAAAGTATGAAACCTTCTCATATGGAGGGGATCACTGTCGAATTAACATGCCAGAAAACTCCATAGCACAACTCATGAAAACAGCCCATTTAGTCTAGCACAAGAAGGTCTTCCTTCTTCAGGTCCTCCTAGGACTCCATCAAAAAGCCTATGGAATTCCCAAGACATAAAACATGTGTAGGTAAATCCTATGCAAGGGTGAGTATAAATGATAGTCAGTAGGCTACTCAAAAAGGAACCCCAAAAGAAAATGTAGAAAATGAAAGGCAATAGTCATATTTTTCCAATTAGGGAGAACCCGGATGAGGGAGAAACTCCATATTGAGATTGTCCTCAGTTAAACAATACTAGTCAGCTCATACCACTAGGTGTGACATCGAAGAGGTGACCACACTAGAAGGGGAACCCATAATTCAAACAAATATACTTGATTTAGTCACCAAGACTCATGTGGTACTGACCTCATCATTTGGGACAGGTTCTAATCATGACTCTTTCTGAAAATGACACCAATCCCAGCCCCAATGTCTAAGATTAGAGGTCCTACCAACACTGACCCACACTCAGTACAAGGTTGAAATAAACTAAGAGGAGAGAGATATACCTCAACACATCCCAACATTCAAGGGTTTACTAGATCAAAAATTAATGGATGAATCTTCCTTCAAATTTTTATGGTGGGTCCCATGACTCATCTAATCAAGGGATCAATAATTCTAAACCATTAATCTTGAATAACATGTTTAGGGGTCCACTGAATGCTTCTACTCAAAGAATGGTGAACACTAATCCATAGGCATGGACCCAATCCCTAGTACGATAGGGTAGTAACACCTTTGGAAACATTGGCATGCACCATAACCTGGTAGGGGATCAACACTCTGAGAAAAATAGGTATGTACCCTAAACAGGTTGAGGAGTCCCATTAAGAGAAACATGGGCCCACACCCTATCCTAATAGGGGCATAATTTCGAGAAACGTGGGCCCACATCCTAACCCGGAAGGGGGAAACACTCTGGGAAACATGGTATCACACCCTAACCCAATAAGGGAGCGCTATTATGTGGCTAGAGGACCCACACCTTGGTGAGACAAGGGGAATATTGACTATACCATATAATGTGATTGGAGAGACCGCACCCTGGAATGAAAGGGGATCAATCTAAATTTATGATCTCCATGGGGAACATGCACCCTAGTCCATTAGGTGAGTAAACCTAGAGGATTATACCAAAAGTAATGAACCTAGGCCCATGATTTGGGGTGTCTCGTATGTACCTAAGAATAGTTAAGAAGAAACCACACCTTGAAGCCCCATGGGAGTTCCTAACCTAGAGTCTCTCTTCACGAACCACACTAATCTCTATAATTTGTTGAGAACCACCACACATGTGCCTTTATAAATTCCTGAAACATCTTATCTATAAATCCATAACAGTGGCCACCATCACGACTTATGTAGAAAACATCTAAGGTTAGGCTACTCACAAACCTGAATCTGAGTCCTAGATAAGAAGAAACGGAAGGAAAAAGACCTCAAATATATCCTCCAAGAAATCATCCTTTTAAAAAGATTAAATTAACCACCTTTTAAATGACCTATTATAATTCAAGAGGATCCCACCATTGTGATCAATGTGGAAAAATAATCATAATCGACTACTCACATGGCCAAATCTGACATCCAGGTTACAAACTACCCAAAACCTCTAAGCTGGAAAAAGTACATGGTTTGTACTCTAATCACTCCTCTAGCCATGTACATTTACATTTCTAGAGAAACTTGGTGTCTGCCTATGTAAAACTAGACAGTGTGTAATTTAATGTACACAGTGTGTACTATTCAAAATCCCCATATCTATACTATTTTTTACATAGCCACACAGACATGTACTACTACACGGTGTCGACTCAGAGTAAATGGCATGTACCTATGAAAAGTACATTTTTACTGAACCGTAAGAAAACCCAGTGTGTATGAAAAGTTAACACACCGTGTAGGTGGGAGAATCAGACAAGATTTCCCTAGAAATAGTCCAAATCTCCCCTGTTCATCCTAAAACATACAAATCAACCCATCGGGGGTCCCTAGTAGTTGTCTATGGGATATATAACCGTAAAAAGAATAAAAAACCGGGACAATGAATAAAAAACCTTCTACCATAGAGAGTAACACTGAATCGTTGAGGTCAAATCGGTTATTGGAAGCAGCTGTTGCATGATCCAGGAGTGTACGCCTTTAATATTTGAGACCAATGGTGCTTAGTTAACTTGATCCAACCATTGCGTAGTTTTTTAGTTAGATATGGGGGTAAAGGGGAAATAAATCCTCCTTCATTCACATAAAAGAGAGGATATGGTAGATGTGTTTTATTTTTATTTAATCCCCAACCCTCCATCGAATGTACCGACCACAACTCCCCTCCAACCCGAAACCTGGTGCCAAAAAAGATTATGTCATTCCCATGGTAAATGCCACATTCTGAACTCATCCATAAGATCATAAATATGATACAATACTTTAGTGTAGAGTAATTCAAGATTCATGATACACTACATGTGTGTGAAAAAATATGTATAATAATTTTAATAACACTACGGTGAGGATCCCTAGACCCCGGATTCTGCGCCGACTCAACACCAAAGTTTATAAATATTTGTCAGAGTATTCCAAAGTCTTACAGGTCAAAACCCATGACATGATATCCTCCACACCATAAGTCTTTTCATCCATATAAAGTGAATGACTCATCTCATAGGAAGAAAATGTGCTCTTAACTGGGACTCACACACCAGCGATCTCACCAAACCCACTAGAATGTCCAGTAAGGGTTCTTGTGTTTCTAGAAATCACACATTCAGGGGAACCAAAAAACTCAACCACACCTGAGACCAGCTCCACCAGGTTAACCTCATGAAACTAGAGGCACATGTATCCTCTACTATGACAGGTACAAAACAACACTGGTTCCACCTGTAGTCATAAGGTATTGATGAACTGACCACTTGATAACCTAGTGAAAAGACAAAAAACACCCTAATTTGAACACACAAGTCAAAGGGACTCATCCAAATCACGTTGATACAATATTCTTTGGGGAACACTGACTCACTCGCATGGATTTTAATCGCATCACAAGAACGTGTCTTAGTAAAGGGGAAACGTACCTTATCCTCATGAGTGCGTAGTCACATTAACCTATACCCTGATCTCCTCAATAATCTCACATTCAAACCACCACTGAACAGGTGAGGGTACCAATTAATTAATAGGGCTTCCCAAGAACACACCCTAGGTCATAGTATACCCTTTTTGAAAACCCCCAACACATACCCCTGCCCTGATCACACAAGTTTGAGGGACTCACCATCCAAAACTTGACACTGTCCACTTTGAGTTTCACATACTCACCCTCATGGTTTTAGATCACATCACAATAAAAAAAATGTGTGTCGGTGGGGGGGGGGGATCCCTCTATCTCATTAATTTAATTCATTATCAAACAACACATACATAGAGTTTTGCCAACACCCTGAACAAACCTCGAGAAAAAACAGAAAGGAATATGTACCTCATAATAATGACTATCAATACTACTACAGATTGTAGAAAGGATATAGAGTGAACCTCTATCCCTTGGAGCATTTGGGACAAAGACCTCTATGACCTATAACTATCTTTACCCTATCCCTAAACTCCATAATCCCAGCGTGAACTTCCTGGGGTGGGTGTGGTGGAATCTTGCACCATCTGCTACCTCCTAGTGCCCCACCTACTTCTCCACGTCCTCAATACCACATGCATCAATTATCAAAACGATGCCTCTTCTATGGTGTTTTTTGACCATCACCTTATCTTAATCATGGTGGTTTGGAAAATCTCTGGAAAGATGTCCCCGACAGTCAAAAACGTAGCAGCGCCTCTCATGCTACTAACGTGAACCCTAGAGCATCTCATGTGCATCATAACCATGTTCCTAAATCTAGGCATGGGTATGCCTCCTGCACTTCAATCCTTCTTCCTACTTCTCCCAATCTATGGCTAACGTCTTAGCCTCAAAAACCCTAATGTGGGCCACATCCAACTATCCTTCAGTTGGGAATCTCTCCACCACTAGAGCCCGCTATAGTACACCAACATTGTAGGGAAGGCACAAAGAACACACCTACGTGGAAATCTCTACCAAGGACCTTATTAAAAGTATAAACCTTAAAGAACGGGTATCGAACCATATCCAAGGAGTAAAGTGATATGTCAGTGAACCACGTCGAGTACTCTACCATGGTCATGCTACCCTGTCAATGTTGTAGAAGCTCCCAGATACACACAAACCCACATGTGGCTGAATAGAAATCCTCTAAAAATATCCACTCAAAATCAACCTAAGAGAGTGTCTCCTCATCATGGGACTATGTCACTAGACTTCAACAAAGCCATTCTAAACCCTAAAAAAGGCTCGTCGTAGGACCAACATATGATCACGATGCGTTCTCATGGGGCGGAAGACACACCTGACTACCGTGAGCCAGTCATCAGATGGCTAGTGGTCTTAGTCAACCAGCAACCGTAAAGTTCAAAACCTTTAGAAATCATGACGCACACTCAGCCTTTGTGCATCATCATCTGGAACCTTTGAAACAACCATTCACTCAACTAGTGGAAACACAATAGGTAGTCCACCCAGAGGTAGTGCCTCAGAACCATTTCCCTACACAAAAGCATCACCATGGGTTGCATCATCACCACAATCTCGTAAATAAACCTTGTTTAAATGTCATTGTGGAGGGATCCTAAAATAAAAATCAAGACACACCATGTTCAAAGAGTATATCTTGGTAGTTGACTAATGAAGGAGAGGAAAAATCCAAAAACCCAGTCCAATATGATGCATGTACCATTAATTCCCATTTAACAGTGCCCTATTGTATTGATTCAAAAGGATGGTTATCAAAGACCTAATATATGGATACATCAGCTACCACACCAATACTAGAGTCCTTACCCTGAATGACAAACATAAAATATCCCAACACTATTGTAATGAAACCTAAACCAAGCTCACTACTAGACCAACTAAAATATATGGTACCAAATGTAGAAACTCCTTTGATGCCACTCTATCACAACCCTTCCAAAATGGGCTCAATCCATGAACCCCCATTCCCTCATCCAATATTCCAGGGGCTAGAGACTAGAATTGAGTAGTCTATCACACACATCAGAGGCCTTAGCCTATTCTACCCTTATAAAAACACCCGCATACACCTCTATGAAACTGTGAAAATATATATAAAAAACATAAAATTATTGAATTCATACATCTATCCCAAGAAGAGTAAACAAAATTGGAAAAGATAAAAATAGGGACCACTGAAGGGAAACCAAACACTCATACAACTTACTCAGATGGAGGGGATCACTATAAAATTCACCCACAAGAAAACTCATCTTCCCAGCTCTGGTGAACTCACCGATCAGACTAGCTCTATAAGCTCTACCTTCTTCGGGTCCTCCTAGGAATACATCGAAAGGGATGTGTTTTACACAAGACACATGACATGAGTAGGTAAATCTTGTGCATGGGTGTGTATAAAGATACTCAATAGGCACCCCAAAAACCCCTAGAAGAAAAAGGGAGAAAATGAAAGGCAATATCCATCATCATTTAGCTAGGGGAACCCAAATGATAGAGAAAATTCATTTCGAGACCATCCTCAGATAAAAATGACTAGTCAGATCATTACACTGAGTGTGATATTTATTAAGTTATAAGACCATAAGGGAAACCCAAAAATCAACCAAATATACTCATCTCATTCACCACGAATCTTGAGGATCTGACCTCATCATTAGTAATTGGTTTACTTGAGAATCTTCCTGAAACAACACACCAATCCCCTGCCCGATTCCCAACATCAATGGTCCTTCCAACACAAATAAATGCTCAGTGAAAGTTCCATTGAACCCAAGTAGAGAGTCTCTCACCTCTCCATTTACCATAGTAGAGGGTATCCGAGCTCCTAAATGAATATATGAACCCTCCATTTCTCTTATATGGAGGGTCCCATGCCTAATTCGATTGAGGTATCATTAAATCAGAACCAAGAATCATTTATATCAGATGGAGGGGAACGCTCCCCACTTATACTCGAT
This sequence comes from Viscum album, assembly GCA_963277665.1. Lineage (NCBI taxonomy): Eukaryota > Viridiplantae > Streptophyta > Magnoliopsida > Santalales > Viscaceae > Viscum > Viscum album. The sequence goes on from OY728138.1 coordinate 1,456,441,964, forward strand.
GATGAGGGAGAACTAATCCATGGGCATGGCCTGTGCCATGGTATGACAAGGGAGTACCACCCTGAGAAACAGAGGCCCAAAACCTATCCCGATAGAGGATCACCACTCTGAGAAACATGTGCTAGAACCCTAAACATGTAGGGGAGCACTATTCTAGGAAACATGGGCCCACACCCTATCCCAGAATTGGAGTCCCAATTTGAGTAACATTGGCTCAAACTCTAACCTAGTTGGGGTGCACAATTCAAAGGCTAGAGAACACACACCTTAGTACGGTAGGGGAGTACCAACTCTACCATTCAACATGATTGGAGATCCCATGCCCTGGAATGATAGGGGAGTAGTCCATCATTATGATCGCCATCGGGAACCCGAACCCAAGTACATCCGGGGGTAATCTAGAAGTATAATACCCAAAGAAATCACACCCATGCCCACATCATGGGGTTTCCCGTCTCTACCTATGTATATGTAAGGGAATCAGAAACCCTAATGCCATAATAGAGTACCCCACCCAACATCTCTCTTCACGAACCACACTAATACGCAACTTCATTCGACCACCTATATAGACGGATCTTGATCAATTCATTCCACCTTATATTTTTTAAGTTGTAAAAGAGGACACCATTGTGATCTATGAATAAAACTACTCAGCATAGGCTACTCACAATCCTGAATATATGTTCTAGATAATAATTTATGGAAGGCGGGAAACCTCAACGATATCCTTAAGGAAAAACTCTTTATAAACCCTAAATGACAAAAAAAAACCTTTTAAATGAACTCTACAAGTCAAAATGATCCCATCATTGTAATATATGTGAAACAATTCTCATAACGGACTACTCACCTACCCAAATATGATTTATAGGGCACAAAATACCCAAATACTATATTTTAGAAAATAAACATGGAATGTACTTTGGAGTAAATGGCATGTACACTAATCCCTCCTTACGGCCATGTAAATTCTCATTGATAGAGAAATATAGGGTCTACCTGGGTAAAACTACATGGTGTGTACATTAAAGTACACGGTATGTTATGTTCAAAAACCATATTTCCAGGTTATTTTTAGATAAACACATGATCATGTACTACTACATAGTGTGTACCCATATTACATGGCATGTACCCATGAAAATTCATTTTCCCCCAAACGGGATGAAAAAATACATTCTATGACTGGTTTACACACTATGTAGATGGGAAAATCCAATGGGGATTCCCTGCAAGTACCCTGGATCATCCCCGTTCACCCAAAAACACATAGATTGACCCATCATGGGTACCTAGATACAATATAAGGGCTCTATAACCTTAAAAAATAAATAAAAATGGGATTCTGGATGAAAATGAAAAAAATACATTGGGTTGGAAGTTTTATGGTTCAAGTCCTAATCAGCATTTGGAAGCTGCTGCTACATGATCCAAGAGAGTTCCCCATGAAGACATGAGACCAACGAATCATTGTTTTCTTGATCCAGCCTTCGGTTTGATCATCGGTTTTAGAGGGAGGATAGAGGATACATATCATCCATTGTGAGAACATGGTAGAGGATTGGGGATGTGGATTTATTTTTCATTAAATCCCCAACCTTAAATAAAACATCCTGACCCCGACTCACCTCTGACCTGACATCCGATGCAGAAAATGATTATATCATTCCTAGGGTAAATTTGACATTCTGACAATAACTATGGTATCAAAAATCTGATATGACACTCAAATTGAGTGTTATTTATGTTCCTAGAAATATAAATTCATGAAACTAAATAATTTAATTTTTTTAATATCATTGAATCGAGGATCCTCAACCCTCAAATTTCATGTAGACTCAGCGCCCATCATCAGAAATATTCGCTGGAATATTTCAAGGTGTTAGGGGGTAACCTGAGTTTCTACATCATGGAGGTATGTTTCTATTTGAATTTTGTTTTGAATCACATAAATATGGATAATTAAATATATTTTTGAGAGTATGAGGAGTTTTGTGGGTGTCCCTGGGGCTTTAGACACAATTGAAAGGGAAACCAGGTCATTCATTGCTTGTTTCTTGGGTTTTGGATGTTTAGTGAAAACTGTATGAGGGTCATGGCCAAACAATGAAGCCATGGATAGAGGCTTCCTGGATAGCTTGTATATAGTTTTTCAAACCGTGTGGGAATTTCTAAGAAACCATGAGGCTCAAATTGTACAATGGTAGGTACATGGATTGAAAATAGTATAGAAAAAATAGATGCCAAACTGTTCCCCCTTAAAATGTTCAATTTTACCAAACTAACCCCTCTAGATTCTTATGTTCTCGTCCAATTTCCAAACCTTTCATGTACACCCATCCCTAGTGATGAACCTAAACATTAATATCTCTCAAGGATTTGTCTCCCTCATTTATAGGTTGTTTGGAGAACCTTTGTTTGTGGTTCGAAGCTCTATATAACCATAATATTCCTCTTACTATTACTTTCTAAATTAGGGCTTATAACTTTGGATCTCTCCATCAGAAGCCTTAACACCCTCTTTCTCCAGTGTAATCTAGTTTAATTCTTCAATGGGAGCTTTAATGAAATTATAATGATAAGTTGAAGGGTGTGTTCATCTATAGATTCGATGTAGGTGGTCTACAAGTTATATCAAATTGTATATATATTGATTTGTTCTTTCATGTGTATGTGTTTTCCATCCACTTGTAGCATTATTAATTTCCATAGTATTATTTTTTAATAATTGTTGTCTAAATTGGATTTTGAACACCTAATGACCATTGTGGGGTTCATTAAGGTTGACTAGACAAATTTTGGGCAAGTAATGGGGTGCACCAATGATTCTGAAAAAATAATATGGTAATTTTATGACCATAAATGATTTTTGAGTAGGTATGGACCATGAAGAATATGTTGGTACCAAATATTGAATTAGAAATTTAAAATTAATATTTTTTTCAACATTTTTGTAATGGCATAAGGGATTTTTTGTCTTAGCATGAGTAGAGTTACTTTTAAATAATGATATTTCTCTATGTGATATATGAAATATACCCCAAATTCATAAGAAGGTTAATGAAAAAAATATGGTGGAAATTTTTAATCCTTAAATTCTGAATAATTTGTAAGTGTATCAAATGTGTTATGATGTTCAATGAAATCTCATAAATGGGATAATACATGAATAAGGGAATTGGATAAATGGGTTATCCTATGTAAATAATAAATGTATTAATGGGTTAAGGTATTAGTGTGATTTATGTGATAAATTAAATGTGAAATGTGATTGTAATGTGTAATGGATTTTATATTGTTTTTATATGGTATACGTAGTCAATGGTTATATATAAGAATGTGAAAATTTATTGGTTTTCATGGGGTATTGGACCTGAATATCTACTCCCACGGGTCATGTTATACTGAGGCTCTAAGCCCCACCACCAATGAACATTCTAGTTAAGGGGGATGGGGATCTATACTCATAACATATGCATTTGATGAAACAACATCAATAAAGGATTCAATGTTAGTTTATTTATCTTGTTAATTTTTTTTTTCTAACCCAGTGAGTTAAGGAACAAAACATTATCCCTTATGCATCATAAATTGAATGGCTTAGGGCATTGTGTGAATGATGTGAATGCCTAACTAAATGAAACATGTAATGAATATTAATTTAGTAATAAATAAGGTAAAGTGAAGGAAATTTAATTAATGATTAAAATGGTTAAGTTTGACATTGATAACTGATGGAACCCAAGTAGTCCTTTCAATGACTTGTATTTTATTTTTTTATCTTGAACTCACTATATATTCATGTTAGATATTGTGTGATGCCATTGGTGGTGGTATACGGAGTTGTAATCACATCCTTCTTAGGCCATTGTTGGGTACTCGAGCATATTTCATGGTAGTTGGTCAGGATAAGGTAAAGATTCATATGATTGAAAGTTGAGCCGAGCAAGGGATGTGAATGATGAAGGGTCCATACTTGGAGTGAGGAGCCATTTTTGGAATTTAGCTATTGTTCATTAATTTAAGGTGTCTTTAACCATAATATTGTTTGCATGACATGACATATTTACTATTTGGTTTTGTTTTTAGATTGTTTGGGAAACGGTTGTTAATTCATGATTATGTTTTTTATTACTTTCATTGTTTTTATTGTTATCTATATTGGATTACTATGAAAACTATATTATATTTTCTCCATGTTCTCTACTATATTCTTTCCACTAGTCTGTAATGTCTATAATATGGGGAGGTGTTCTTGAAGTCATGTGGCTACCCTGGTTGAGGTACGAGTTTAGTGGCTTCTAGGTTAGGGACATTACAAGGTGGTATTAGCAAAATTATTTTTCCAGGGTCAAATTATATAGGGAATAGAAGATTATAGATTAGGATGGATTGGTCTTTGGAAATTATCTCTTTATTGGGAGTATCTCACCCATGTATGAGGGAAAAACCATGTCACATAGGTTGGGGATTTTTGTTCGTGGTTTATTCTATTAAGGTTGAAGGATATTTATTTATTTGGTGATGAACATGTTTTTTGATATGACTATTTATTTTTATTTAACTTGTGGCTAGAATGAGAAAATGTTTTTCATGAATGAAAAATCATAGGCACCTAGGGATATAGTTGGCATGAATCACGGTAGGGACACATGGGATGAGTGTGTGGGACATGAAGGATATAATTCATTTTATATTCTTGAAAATTTGAGGAAAAGGATGTTGAATAAAGATATTGTAAATGGTAAAAGGGAGATAATTTTAATGAATTATTAAATAATTTCAATTAATGAAATTTTTTATATGTGTTAACATATGGGTTTTAACAAGTTATAATAATGGGAAACCTATCTATGAGAAATGATTGACAGAGTGGGTGTGAAAATGGGATTAAAAGGGTATCCAAATTAATGAATTATAGCAATGTGTGTTGGTTTACCCTAGCATAGATAGGACCTATGGTAGGAATGGTAAAATATGGTATTAAAGGCATGATGGTGTTATTTGGGAAAGTGTGTTCTAGATAAGTTATTATGGCTACTATATAGCCTACTTTTATGAAAATTGTGGACGTTTTATACTATATGATCTAAGATTCATTCATGGAATTATGGGGAGGATAACACCTTGATGAAATGTGTCGGTTGTGTGATAAGGGGACGTCACTAAAACGTCCCCTCTAAAAGTGGGGTATGATATTCTAGTTTATTGATGTAATAGAGGAGAAGAACAGTTCCATGTGAACTTTTCTCATTAAATGCAGATGATGGAATGTGACACAATTCAAGTCAATCCTAGAATGTTCGATCTGACTAGAGTGATCCATTTAAAGCACCCTTAGATTTTTTCTAATGAAGGTGGACCAGAGGATACATAGTTCTTGATAGATTCCATTCATATGATGTTGGACCATGTAGAGAATCCTACAATGAATCGATTCATGTTGGCAGCATACATGTTGTGGGGACCAACAATGTACTGGTGGGGTATACTAGTTCATACTCAGTAGACCAATGGTATGTTATTGCAATATTTTAGGAGATGTTTTAAGATAATTTATACCAAGAGGCCTTGAGGCAGGAGAAGGCAACAAAGTTGATGAGGCTTATGTAGGGAATTATGTAAGTGACGAATTACATGAGTTGTTTCATGGACTTTTAATGTTTTTTTACAGCACTGGTAGGGGATGATGATGCTATAGAAAGGATATTTTAGGATGTTCTTAGGAATCTAATAAATTATCATATTAACATCTTCATATTTAAAAGTTTTTTATACATTTAGATCATGTCCTTGTCGTAGAAGAAAATTTAATGGGGGCTTTAGGTAGTAGATTTGTGGCTCTAGTAGGATGAACCAGTGGTGTAACTTTAGAGGGATGGAAGCATTGTTTTGAGAATGTTCACCATGGTAGTAGCATGAAGAGTAGGTAAAATAGAGGATCATCCACTCAGGTATGAAACTAGGTATTTTTCTATTATTGTTGCTAGTGGGGACACATGCGGGGTCAGTGCCCCTGACCACCAGTGGAGTACCAAGCATGTGGCCAAATAGAGAATGCGTAGGGGTTATTTGGGAACCCATGATAGTTGGGAATGGATGGAGGATCGAGGAAGATGTCGAGTGATGCATATAGGGTCGGTTACCCTATATCAGGAAGGAAGATGGATCTCTACCGGATGCACCGGTAGAGGATTCGAGCATATTACTCCTAGATGAGAGTGTCCATATCATATGTTAAGTACGTCACCCAGGATTTAGACCAAGGCCCATGGTAGAGGTAAATGTACAATTTTTTTATTTCAGTATACTCTAAAATGTGGAGTGGCAGGTCCCATGATTGTTCGAGGTACGATTGTTGTATATTACACAATTTCTAGTGCTTTATTTTTTTCAAGTTCTATAAACTCCCATATTTCTGATCTATTTGTTGTTGTATCAGGTCAATTAGTGGAGTGTTTGTGCGGGTTTATGTATGTTGATACAGCATTATGTGTGTGAAATGTGGATATCCGACAATGCAAGGGGTGTGTGCATGAGGTTTGTGGGTACCATTTCTTATGGTATTTTCTTATGCTTGAGATGGTAGGTTTTGATCTATTTTTAGGATTTAACTGACTAGTAATATATCATGAAAACATTGATTGTTACCATAATAGGGTAACATTAACATATCTTGAGGGAAACTTGTATGTACACCATGGAAAATAGGATGTTATGGATGGCCCTATAGGGAAAAATTTCTGCATTTAGGTGAACTCATTGCCCAATTGTCATGTCTGAAACATAATGATGGGGGAATGGAGTAGACTGTCATTCCTATAGTGTTGGATTATTTTTAGGATTTCATTTATCAAGATTTATCAGGTATGCAACCATAGAGTGATGTTGAGTTCACAATAGAGTTACAGCTGGGAGAAAAACCATTTTCTATACCGCCATATAGAATGGAATCGATAGAACTACATGAGCATAAGACTCTACAGGAGGAGTTGGAGAATAATAGTTTTATCCACCCTAGAATGTCACCTTGGGGATATCCTATAATTTTTTCTAATATAACAGATGGATCATTAGGTTTTTTCCTTGATAAAGGAAGCTAAAGCATATTATCGTTATGAATCAATATCCTCTTCCATGAGAAGATTATCTGTTTGACCACTCGATAGGTGCTTTAGTGTTTTAAAAAATATATATATGCTATGTGTATTATCAGCTGAGGGTGATACCTTCTGATACAACATGATCCACCATTAGGAGAAGGTGTTGGTTGTATGAGTTTTTCATTACATTATTTGGATTGAGTAGTGCAGCAGAAGTGTTTATTTCTCCAATGAACCAAGTCTTTCATCCTAAACATGACCAATTTGTAGTTGTCTTTGTAGATGAAATAATTTTTTACTCCAAAACTCACGATGATCATGAAAAAAAACATGACATCATCTTGAGTATACTACGTAATCATCTTCTATATTCCAATTTTTACTAGTTTGACTTCACGATTGATAAGTTGAATTTCTTAGGGAACATCATCTCAAACTAATGTGTGTCTATTGACTAGGAGAAATTGTATGATTTTTTGTCTGGGGAGAATCCAAAAATTAATCCTAATTTCAATGTTTATTTGGTTTAGAATGTTATTACCTAATATTAATTAAATAATTTTTCATTAGGCTGTACTCCCTTTAGGTCTGACTAAGAAGGGAATCATTTTTGTGCAGTCTGGTGCATGTGAGAATGTCTTCAAACAGTTAAAGAGGTGATTGAAAAACACTCTGACTCTGATCTTACATGGTCATGGTAAGAAGTATAATATATTTTGTGATATATCTACTGTTTGGAATGGGGAGGTTTCAATGTAGGATGATCGTGTTTTTGCATAAAGGTCACCACAACTAAGCCTAATGAAATAAATTATCCTACGCATGATCTTGAGTTGGTCATGGTAATTCATCCCTTAAAATGATGGTGGAATAAATTTTTGGGAGAGTAGTTCCTGGTGTACACTGATCAAAAAATATTTAAGTACATCATTTACTAGAGTGATTGGAATCTTTTTCAATGAAGATGGGTGGAATACTTGTATTTTTGGACTTTGATCTAGTTTACATGCTAGGAAATGGAAATATTGTTGCATATTATTTGAATCAGAAGACTTAGATTCATGCTGTTATGAAATCCAGTTCTTTGTGCAAGATGATATAATTTTTTACTGATATGTACCTCATGTTATAGAATGACAAATGTAAAATGGTCCCTACATCATTTATAGTTGGGTCACAGATTCTATTAAGGATTAAGGAAAATTAATATGAGGGTCCTAAATGTTTTTACTTTAGGGAATGATTTAATAGTGGAGAGTCACCATAAAGTTGGATCATTTTATATAATGCAATCATTCATGTTCCTGGCTGTGTGGTTGTTCCAATGTGTATGTAGGAATAGTTAATGCATGAGTTGTAAGTATTCAAAGGGGTTGTGCATCTAAGTTTTACCATAACATTTCGTGATCTTTATAGTCAGTATTGGTAGGCTGGGATTTAGAAATTGATTTCATGAGTCGTAGGGTGATTCCTTACATACCAACAAATTAAGGATGAACATTAGGGACTCAGTGATCTGTTGAAACCATTTCTAATTCTATAATAGAAATGGGATAATGTGAAAATGGATTTTTATGTGTATTTTTTGGATTCCATAGAAGTATGATTTGATTTCCATATTAGTGGATCACTTGATTATGGTGGATCATTTCATTCCAATTTGACTGACCTTCACCATAGACAAGTTGGGAATGTTACATGTGTGGGATATATAATAGTAGTATGGATTACTACATACCACAATTTCAGGTTGGAATTTTCATTTTACATCACAGTTCTGGTAGGGATTATATAGGGACCTTGGTACACATGTGTTCTTGAGTATGACTTTCCACTCGGATAGGGATGGACAATCAAAACATACAATTTAGGTACTAGAAGACATTTTGAGGGCTTGTGTCCTATATTTTGGTAGATCATTGGACAAGTATGTGTTACTTGTCGAGTTTTCCAGAAATAATAGTTACACGGATACAATCAATATAGATCCATTTGAAGTCATTTATAGAAGAACATATAGATGTCTATTTTGTTGGATGGAAAATGGAGAATTCAAGTTGTTGGAAAAGAGTCCTATACAGGAGACGTCATATTAGGTTTAGTTAAGTCAAAATCACATAGAAATAGATATGATTGGGAAGAAGTAATATTTATATTGAAATCATAGAAATATTTAATTTTTTGTGGGTGATATAGTGTTTCTTCAGGTGTCTCCAAATTTGGTTCACCATTGAATTCCAAAGAGGGGAATATAGGAGCCCAAGTACATAGGGTCATTCAAGATTGTGGGGACAATAAGACCGATGGAATACTAGTTGGACCATCCTCGGTGTTATAGTGTCACTAATGATTTTTTTCATGTTTTAAAACATCTATAAAATAACCGTAATCCCTCTCATGTGATTAATATTGAGGAGGTTGTGATTAAGGATGATGTGTTCTTTGAGGAGTATACATTCTGTATTATTGATACTAGAGATAAATACATGTGGGGAAAAACAATTCCCCTAGTTTGGGTTTTTTTGAAACATGGAAATTTATAGGGAGAAAATTGTGAAAGGAAGTCATATGTTTGGTCATAGTGGACCATTTTCACTTCTTTTGAATATCAATGTTTGATGGAGTTGCATCTCGAGGATTATCCATTTTAAGGTGGGGAGGTAGTAAAATCCTATGCATCATGGAGGTATGTTATTATATAAATTTTTTCTATGAATCTCTTAAAAATGGATAATTATAAGTTGTATGGTTGTATAGGGATGTTAGGCGGTGCCCTGTGTGTTTAGAACATGGAAGAAAGATAAATCAAGTCATTCTATGGAAGTTGAACGTTTTTCACACATTTGGTGAAAAATATATGAGTTGGAGGAATATCTGTGCAAACATGGATAGAGGCGTCCAATATTGTTGGTGCATGGTTTGGAAAACCGTTTAACCCTTCAAATGTAATTGTGAAACTCTACTACATGGGATAGTGTAAGGCGCACAATTTTCGCACGGTTTGGAAAACTTTTTTTTCAAACTATGTGCCCCCATTAAAAAGTGAAATTTTATCAAACTACCACCTTAGTATTTTTATTTTATCATCTTTTTTCATCCACATTCTTCTACTTCCATCCCTATGGATTACACTATACCCTGATGATCTCCCATGGATCAATCTCCCTCATTTCTAGGACATTTGGAGTGCCATTGATGGTAGAGCCAAGATCTAAGAATATTTAATGGTCCTCATTATATTCTATTATGGATTAGGGATTGTCTAGTTGTATATCTCCATCTAAATCCCTTACACCCTATTTCTCTAGTGGATTCTAGTTTAAGGATTCAAGGGGAACATGAATCTAGATCTATGTAAAATATGAAGGGTTTGTTCATCTTCGAAATTGAGGTAGGTGGTCTTCATGTTAGATACCTAAGACTTTATGTGGATTTTTTCTTTCATGGTTGTGTGTCTGCCTTCCACTTCATGTTCATTTAAATTCATTAGTATAATTTGGTAAATATGGTTGTCTAAATAGGATTTTGAACCCATCACAATCCCAAAGGGTGCGTAGAGGTTGACTAGACGAATTTAGGGACACCCATGGGGTGAGACAACAATTATGAACATAGAAAATGGAAATGATAATCCCAAAAATGATTTTTGATAAGTTATAGACCATGGAGAATATATTTATACATATTATTTAATTAAAAAGGGGAAATGAATAGTTGTGTCTAGATTTTGGTAATGGAATATTGAATTTTTTTCATAACATGCATTGAGTTAATAGTAATGATTAAATTTTTTATAAGTGATTATGAACTGTTCGCCAAATGCATAATAAGATTAATACTTATGAAATGGTGAAAACATTTAGTGGTTAAATTCTTGTGAGTTGATAATTGTAAAAATTTGTTATGAGTTATAATGGAATCTTATAAATGTGATATCAAATGAAAAGGTAAATTGGTTAAATGGGATAGGCTATATAAATTGTTAATGTGTTAATGTGATAAGTAATAATGGTGATTTCAATGTGAAATGAAATGTGAAATGTAAAAGTCATGTGTTAGGGATTATGTATGGTTTTTGATATGGTATATGTGGTTAATGTTTGTATATAATCAGGTGAACATGGCTTGGATGTTGTGGGATATTGTACATGAGGATCTATGCCCATGGGATATGTTAGATTGAGGCTCTACACCCCATCACACAATGCATGGTTTATGGAAGAGGATTGATGCTCTATTCCACAAACATATTCATTTGATGAAACTACTTAGACCAAGGTTCCATGGTATCTGTTTTGAGTTTGTAAAATTGATGTCTACCCTAGTGTGATATAGATCGTAACATAATCCTTTATCCATATTAAATTCATCGGATTGGTCTATTTTGTAAATAGTATGAAACCCTAATGCAATAGAACATGTAATAAGGATGAATTTAGTAATGTAGAAGTTAATATGAAGGAAATAAAATTAATTATAGAAACCATTAAAATGAAAATTATTACCTAATAGAACCCAAGTAAAAGTTTCCCTACCCTTTTTTTATTTTTTCAATTACATGCACTATATTTTCAGGCTAGATATTTTGTAGACACCTTTGGTGGTGGAATAATAATTTGTAATCACACCCTACTTGGGTCACTGTTGGGTACCTGAGAAGATTTCATGGATTAAGGTCTTTAAAAAGGAAAGGGAAATGTGCTAGGAATATGAGTGTGGTGTTGGACATAACTGTTGGAGGATATGGTCATGGATTTTTGACCAATTTTGGGGATTCATCTGTTTTTCATTTGGTTGGGTTTTTATTCACTGTAGTACTATTATCAGGAAATGACAGATTTACTATTTTTTTGTGTTTGTATACCTTGTTTGGGAGATGGTTTTTAATTCATGTTTCTTCTTATTTGTTATTGGTTACATTATTTATTATGTTTATATTATTTTTATTACTCTAATAAAGAGGTTATAGTCTCCCCACATGCCTCATTAGACCCTCTCCACTAGTGGGAAACTTCTAGAATAAGGGGAGGTGTGCATGTAGTCGTGTGGTGACATGGCTCAGGGAATATATTTAGTGGCTTCTAGACCATTGATGTTACATCTATATACACTATTTATATCTTTTTTATGTTCTATTTTCTTTTAAAAAGATTAGAAATCATATTTCACTGCATACCGAGTATAAACAATAAAAAAAATGTTTTATTGTTTCTATTTATCATAATATTTCCTCATGATTCAACATAGCTTTCTCATAGAAGATCCCTATATAATAGTACAATATATACATTCTTCCAAAAGTTGATTTTTTGAAGTGTAAATATCACATACCTTAATGTCATATACAATATTCCATCCTTTATTCATATAGTAATGAAAAGTGATCATGGAGTCACTTTCCAAACTATATTAGGGAAACTAGTTTCATATCGATCTCCATTAAACTAACCAACTGAAATCAAGTTCATCCATATTCCTAGAATACAGAAATCATAATTTATAATAACAAATAATCCCAATTCAATTGAACATTAACATCTACTTTCCCCATGATAATGACAGATTAATCATCTATTCGACTCACTCTTCTTAATCTTCTTAATACAAATTTCATTATGATCATTTTCCATAGTGGAGTGTTATGATGTTCCTGAATATATCCATGAATATATTGGTGTTCTAACACTCATATCTATATTTTCATTACAATATTTTGTTGACCTGATAAAAAATTATCCCAAAAAAGTTAATTTTAAAAAATTTACCTTTTTTTAATAGAGATTCTTACTTTGATGAACAATTTTAACAAAGTGGAAACTCACTTGTTCATGTATGATATATTTTCTTATACTCCTCATGCTCAAAATATCTCTCCATATTCTACAAATTTTTATCAGGTGAGGCCCCTCAACCCTCTAAACTAAATTAATTTCAGCAAGATTATCATGTCTAAAAAATCCTATGTTTCTAATTTAGGATCATGTTATGGGTATCTACAGATATCACATCATCTTTTCCAGTATATTTAAATACTAAGGTCATCATCAAAACAACTAAATCCTTTTGAACATTCTTTCCGAATTACTCTTTCCCTATTTCATATAGATTCTCACATTTTAAAGGAATATCTAGTTCTTTATAGATGAGATAAACCTATATCTCCATCCTAAAATAATTGAAATACTTTAGTATTATTTTCTATCAATGAACCATGCTATCTTCCAACCTCACCACATTTTGAAAAATCAATTATTACTAAATCTAAAAACATCCATGAAAGATGAGAATGTGACATGTATTTTGGTAGTGAAAACCAAATTTCCTGTAATTAAAATGCCTAATACTCAGATACAAATTATTGAGTCTCCAATGAATTTCATAATCAAGAAGTTATTCTAAAAGAATATCATAATCTAAGAAACTAATCACCAGAGTTGAATCAGACAATGTGAAAGTACTAGAAGTAGAAAGAGTGTGTCTCAACTTATTTGGTGATTATATATTCACTTACTCAATACATTTTTATCTAAATCACCGAACCATAGATATCAACACAATATAATTTAATTATGTATATGTTCACATGAATGGGTTGAAACCCTTTTATTGAAACAATGACCTTTTTATTCATTCACACAAACATCAAATATTATTTCACATCCATCCATTTCACTATGATTCTAACTTCTCCATGTACTATTACTTGTTATTACTACCTATAAATGGTTTAACAATTTCATTAAAAATTTCCCCCACCATTTTTAAGGAACAAAAATCAAATGGATTCAATTTCCTACTACCCACTTCTATAAATACCAACTCTTTCTGAACATTCCTTGTGTCAGACTGATATATTGAGAAACTATTATATGATCAAAAATGTCTATCCACATCACATAAAACAATTAATATTTATACCACTAGACTAAAAATGAATTATAGTTTCATAAATCGTGGTCATTTATTAAAACAACCCATGAACAATAATAATATTCAGACTCATAAATATGTGAATAGATGATATTAAGACTACTTCCAATGTATTTTATCTAGGTTAATATCAAGAGAGGATATTTTGATAATAGAATCAACAATAGAAATAACTCATAATTTTTATTCCATTGGTTTTCCTATCCAAAAACATGTATAATTCCAATTGTATATGATATTATTATTATAACACCCCATGATTTTGGAAAATATTTCCCTAAATTAATATTATGTTCAACAGCTTTTTCCACACACAACACCTAACTAAAGTGAGGTATGATATATTATATTGGATATTAATAAGAAAATATAACAAAAATTTTAAACAATTGTAAATAAATATATTTTAATTAATTAGTCGTGCATAAAAATATGATTAAGGGCACATTAATTTCTAAAATGATAATTTTCATGAAATCTAATTCTTTTATACATATTTTATTATCATTTAAATGAAAAATTTTAAAATTTAGAAATTTAACTTGAAAAAATGATCATATATTTTTTATTTATAATTTATATATTTTATTAATTTGAATTTTTTTGATTTATTTAAATTATAATTGACTTTTTGTGAATAGTGAGAAATTACCGATTTTAATTGTACCATCATTTTTTTGACATTATCATAATAAATTTATAATTAAAAATATTTTGAAAAATATTTTGTATAAAAATATAATTTTAATTTCAAATTAAATCATTTATATATAATATTATTATTATATAAAAACAATGTGTAACTTTTTGGAAGCATAAGAAATATTTTACTATAAAAAGCATTATTTTTATTCAGTTTTATTAAAATTATGTATTCATAAACATTATTAATTAAATATAAAAAATGAATTTAATATTTTATATCTAAATTTTCAAGCTATCTAATAATTTCATCTTTTTTTATCCATTAAAATAATATTAATATGATTAATGATAATTATCATAATAACGATAAAACTATTATTTTAAAATAATTGTTCTATAAGACATATATACTTTATCTACTATCAAATAAATGAATATCATCTAAAAAACTTCTAATATAATATTAATTATATATTTTATTATATTACCACTCATTTAATAGGTAATTAAAGTAATAATATATTTGTAACACTTAACGGTGAAAATAATTTGTTATCTAGAATACATTTTTCTATATAGTCAATCTTTCATTTTAGTAGTTAATTTATATTATTTTGAAATCTAAATGAATTAATTAAAGGAAAAATTTAGTATAAAAAAACAAAAAAAATTAATGGTGTGTTATATTATTACTTTTAATAAGACATATATAACATAGTTAAGAATAATTTACCAATGTGAAAAAATGGTAAATTGTAAAAAGATAGAGGTGATAGGGTTGAAAAACAATTAAAATATACTAATAAATTATTGGAAGATTATTTTCTGACCTAATATAACTCCATAATTCATTATTTTCCAATTTTGATGTAATTAACTAATGTATAGTTTCATGATGTAATTAAATAATATTAGGTATACAAAAAGTTCCATTTTTATCGTTTATAGAAAGGGATCACATCCACCACATTTCACCACCAATTGCAAAGAATAGACTCTATTTAACACCTCTTATTATCTATAATAAATATATATATGACTAATTGATTCCTTTATCAATTCCAAATACGATTCTATGGAGCCTTGAGGTTTTACCAAAGGGAGAACATCTAATAAGAGATGTAACATTCCGAACAGATCTCTCTTATTTATTTTAGGTTTCTATAAATATTAACCATCAATGAATGTATGATAAAATAAATATTTTTTATTTTTATAAATTTTATTATATAATTGTATCATATCTGTACTCACCCCATAAATTTCAAAAATGAAAATACCTCAAGTTTTACGTGCAGTCTACCTCATCCCTACATGATGTGATCAGTTATTCATTACCAAAATACATGTTAGTATCATTGGATGAATCGACTAAATAAATATTATATTTATATGATAAATAATATTACATAAAATATAATAAAATCCATACTTCATTTAGGTTTTATGTTATAAAAAACATCAATCGTGTGAAAATATTGATAACCAGCTCCATGAATATGACATATTTCATTTTTTACATATTCTTTTCTTATTTATGAAAATCTATTAAAAAAGGAATCAAATACATTGAAAATAAATAATATCAAATAGATTTTTTAAAATTATATTATTCTAAATTAATCACATTTTTAATCATAATCATCCACATATTATAATTTCGCCTTGTTTGGGTTGGTCTAACCACCAATATGAAAAATGATATTATTTTTTCCATCAATAACTATTGAAAATTAAATAAAGGTTTTAATTATAATTAATAGGGAAAGATTTTTTTATAGGTATTTATAGGATACAATATTATTTATATAATTATAATTTTATGACCGTTTTCCATTATAATTAGAAAAAGAAGCTTATCAAAAAAGTCATCATTATCAATCGTAACTAAAATACCTGTAAAATAAAATTATTATATAATAAATCGTTATAAAACAAGATTAACATTACGATAATTATACTATAATGATGATCTTTGAGTTTATAAGAAATAATAAACATCTCTATTATGAGTCTAGTGTTAAATTAATAATTTAATATAAAAAAAATTTATTATGAAAATAAAATACAACTATCAAATGAATTTATAATAAATTATTGTATATTATGTTTATAAAAGGATGTAGGTATGAATAATTCTATTAAATAGGTTATTAAGATATTTTTTTTCAAGGAGGTTAGTGAACGTTCATCTAATCATGATTTAAAGTAAGGGTCTTTGCATCTCAATTTTTTCACTGAGATTTGATGCATATTAACAACTTGTTTCATTTTTTTGGTATGTATCTTGTCCATGGACTTCATTTATCATAAAATTTAATGCAACATAATTTATTTTAAAATCCAAATTATGTATTAACATTCATGAGATATCAATTCAAAATATAAGGATGAAGTTTGTGTTCTATTAACTCAAAACCCATTTCCTTGAGTTATAAGGTCTCAAAATGAACTTACTATATACACTCTTGGTTCTATACATGATAAGATTATTAATTTGAAATTATATTTTATATGGAAAATGTTAAACTCTTTATTCAAATATTCAATATCTATGAATTTCAACTTCATAGATTCATGGCATTGTTAAGAAAAATTCTAGTTCTTTGTGAAATAATATGTTTGTTTCATTTACATATTTTCTCTTTCATTACCTATTATCCATTATATTTGGAAGCCTAGATATGGGTTATCCTATATAATGTTGCGTCAGCCTTATTGGACCTTCTCAAAAATTAATAAGTGGGCCATATGGGATATGTTCTCTAATTAAAAAATGTCCCCTCATATATATTATTACAAAAGGAATGTTGTTCCATCTATTATATTCTCATAAAATATATTTTGGGAATTATTGGATATTCTTACATTATAAAGGGTGATACATTTTTGATAAGAACATAATATGACGATTCCTTGTTTTTTCTATTTGTCCATAGTTTATTTTTATACCACATTTCCATGAAATTATATATCTTTATTCTAATTATTACGACCTCAAGATCATGTATAGTATATTATGATTATATTCAGTAATTCTATGGTATAATTTTTGTATCTTTGAGACTATTTTTGTTCTTATCTTGATATATCAAAAACTCTTATTTTTTCATGTTCTTTTTAATAAGTTACTTCACTTAGGCTCATGTTTCCTCATATTCTTATGATCTATCACCTGGTGATATATTTTTTTCATTCCTATACTGATTATTTTTTATCACCTCTTTATTAATTTTAAATTTCCTAGGTTAAAAAAATTATTATAACCTATTAAGAGTTTAGTGTGGTCAAATTTTAGAAAAATATGCCTATGTGTTCTGGAAGAAGTTCTTTATTTGTTATAAAAACAATATCTATTTAATTATTCTGATTTTGATATTATTTATGAGTTTTAATTTTTATCTTATAGAAATGACATAAAATGTGTAAATTTTTATCTTGGATCTCTATAATGATTTAATAATATTGTGATATAACCACTTTGATGTATTGATAACAAAATCATGATGAAATATGCTAATGGTGAAGTTCATTTTTTTGGTGCATCACAGGTGATATGAAACTAAATTATTATTAGATAATTGTTTATCTTAAACAAATTGGAAGTTTTAATACCTATAACGTTGATTGATATATGACCTTCTGATAAATCATTGTATGTGGTATATCATGAAAATGTTCATTTCATGAATGTCAATGAAAGATAATTCATCATTATTGGATGTTGATAAATTTAAATAAATATTCTTGAATGGATTATATATCTAAAGGGATTATATTAAATAGTAGTAATTCCTAGGAGGTTGTATCTTTTTTAAGAATTAACTCCTTTTAATATGGTTTCGTGGGTGTGTTTTTAGATTCTATACTTATACTTTAGGTCATTCTGCCTAATGGTATAGAGAATGAGGCCTTGAGGGTCACACATTAAGTATATCCATAACCTCAGTTAAATTTTATGTGAATTTAAAATATTCAATTAATATTATTCTCGTATATGATTTAATAATTATTCATATTTTTTATTAGAAATATTCAATCACTAATTATTAAAATGAATATTTTTTAGTTGAAAATTTAATAAATATTAGTTAACTATTTTTGTGATTATGAAATTTATATTTTTATTGGAAGATAATGCATTCATATATACTATATTTCAATAAATAGTCATTATTTGATTATTGATAAATAATAATGATTATTAACTAGTCAAGGTGATTATAAGGCCCCAGCCTTAAACCTTACTTAATCATCAGTTATTACAATATTACACATTGAGGGTCTTTTCAGGTTTAGAGTTTTAGAGAATTAGATCATTAAACTTGCACTACATTCCACATTTAAACAAAGTGGTTACGTAAAGATAATATTCATTCTTCCCATCAAGGGAAACTTATTTAAAATAAAACATGGATTCTTTCTTGTCACTTCCTTGAAACTATCATCATATCTGGTACCTTTCCCTTGACTTGTGAAAAACATTTCAAAAAAACATGGGATGAGCATAAAAAAGCTCAGTAAGGGATATAAAAATATGGAAAGGAAACATGAGTACATGTATACATAAGAATAAATGAAATCATACTTTACTCATAAAACATAGGAACTTTAGCATACCTAATCAAATCATGAATAAATCATTAAAATCATAAGACATAAAGGTAACTTGAGGCATTCATAGCATTCTTACATAGGGAGTAACCCTCTTGGTTATGTTTGGAATACCCATCACAGTATATTCCCTAAATCTCTTCGGACAAACCTTAACGTCTCAATCCTTCGAGTTACCCAATGCTTTGGAGAGCTATATCGGGCTCACCCGCCCTTAGTTTATCACAGAACCACCCATATTCATAATAATTCCCAAGAACCACAACATAATCGTATCACATAAAACATACATAAAGGAAACATAAAATTTCCTTCTCTCAATCACAAGATATCAGTACAACACATTGATATAAAAACATTATGAAAACCATTTTCAATACCAAAATAAAAGAAAAGTAAAACATGGTATTTTTAAAAAAAAATTATCGCTTGTATAGGAAGCCAAAACTCAAATAATGGTCACAGCGGCGGAGAAGTCGTTGTCGCCGCATATTATGAAAAAAACATTCCCTTTTATCGTTTTGTAAAATGCTTCGTATAAAAAAATATTCCTTTTTGATAAATGTAAAAGTAAAAGGGGTTTATACACCGTATAAAAAAATTTTGTGTTTAAAATGAAATATGCCTCAATGAAAGGAGATTGAGACGAAGTCCCATACCTCGAGTCCGACATGACTCGATCATTCTTTAATCTCCTGAATAATAAACTTGAGTTAATTTCTACTTGCTTAAGAACCTTCTTCAAGTTCATTATTCCTTTTATATCACTTATTTACATGTCATGAACACTATGTAACTATTTTAGTTAATAATGGTCTTTTTAACAATCATTGGTACTTGAGTCATAATATGCTCTTTATAATTACAATTTGTTCATGTATCCATTATATCCAGAGTTATAATCATGATGTATATATCATATATATCATATATATCCAGTATATACATGCATTTATAATATTACATAATCATTTAGAGGTAATAAATGAAATGCACCGTTCATGGAGACGGTAATCCGTATGTACGCATGAACGCTACTTTCATTTCTATTTCGTATTTTATAGAATGGAATCATATTGATATAAAGGTATATTATAATTCAAGTGTAATATCATATATAATATCATTACTCTATCCTTTATACCTCCCACATATGGTTCAATTCGAGGATAATGTGATAAGGGTTCGAAATCCACCCATCCAATAGGTTTTGGACATGTGTAGGTCATAGATTTTACATTATCATTTCATTTTATTTAAATCCTCTATTAATGAGGTAATCGCTGCATCATCATGATGTCATATATAATTTAATTTATTTAAAGTATAAAAATTAAAAAAATACTATGATGTAGTAAATCTTTTTATCTTTCCAATGACTATTTATAATAAAAAATCTAACTTGTATAACCGCATGTAAAAATGGTTTTAGTAAAATAACTAATGTTTGTGTCATTTTTACTTTAACCTTAAATAAAAAGATATTAATGTCATTTTCCTACCAAAGTGGCTCAATGGAGTCCCCAAGTTTACCCATGGATTGTCTTGGTCGGCCAGGACATATCCAATATGGGTAGGACATGTGTCTAGGTCATTTCATATTATTAAAACATTATTTTCACCTTAAACTACACTAATTATCACTAATCGCGATTAAAAATATAAAAGTTACTATTCACTAAAAAATTATTTTAATCCCATTGAACCAAATTTTACTTCTTAAGGAAAACCATGTATGTTGGATATTTTAAATTCAAAACACAGAGGTGGTAAAATATCATTTAAACAAAAAATCAGTTTTTTAAGTACCACTTAGTGGTTTCACTATTCATCAGAAATGAAGTTTTTCAGAAAAATACCAAAACTTCACCCTAAGCTATATTTGATATTCTGAATTCAAAAATGATGCCTATTTTAAAAAATTCAAAACATATAAGTTGCATAAATTAAATTAATAATTAATTCCCGCTGTCAGAGCAAATAACGTGTTTTTATGTAACAATAAGTATCTAAAGATTGACATAGTTTAAGTCCAATTTCAAAGTGAAATTAATTCCAACGACCACTATTAGATTAAATGGTAAAAATATATTCTAATTGAACTTTAAAACCAATTCAAAATATATTCTAATAATATAAATGAATTAGATGAAAAATCAGTTTTGATGTAAAATGCCTTATTTTTCACTATTCATTAAAAAATGAACATTGTCAGAAAAATACCAAAAATTTACACAAAGTAAATTTTTATTTCCAATCATAAAGAATAAGTTTATTTTGACAAATAGAGCATATAAAATTGTCAAAAGATAGATTTAAAAGATGGTTTGCCATAAAAAGGCAGTAAAACAATCTTTTAAAAAATATTAGTGTATTTCATGCTTAAGATTGGATTTGTTCTCCTTTTAAGCCTCTAAAACACTATATAATTCATTAATAGGCATAGATAAAAATATCTACTATTCATTACTTACTTCAGATGTTACATCCTTTCCCCCTTTAGAAAATTGCATCCCCGCAATTTATTTACTTATCGAATAAGTGGGGGTATTTAGCCCTCATTGCATTTTCAGATTCCCATGTTGCCTCTTCAATCATGTGGTTTTTCAACAAAACCTTTACCTGATGAATCACCTTATTCCGTAACACCTGCTCCCTATGGTCAAGAATCTGGCCTGGTTGTTCCTCATAAAATAGGTTCTCTTCCATCTGAACTACCTCTGGGCTCAAAACATTAGATGGCTCTGGAATATACTTTCTCAACATCGAAACATGAAAAACATTGTGTACCTGAGATAAACTCAGAGGTAAAGCCACTCAGTAAGAAACTGATCCAACTCTCTCCAAAATTTCATATGGTCTAATGATCCTTGGACTTGTCTTTCCTTTATTACCAAATCGTATCACACTTTTCCATGGTGAAACTTTGAGAAAAACATGATCACCTACCTCAAAAAATAGACCCTTCCTCCTGTTGTCTGCATAACTCTTCTGCCTACTCTGAGCTGTTATCATGTGTTTTTCAATCAACTGAACTTTTTCTGCCATCTCTTCTACCAATTATGGTCCCATCAACTTTCTTTCACCCACTTCATCCCAGAAAGCTGGAGTTCGACACCGCTTCCCATATAATGCCTGAAATGGTGCCATATGTATACTGGAATGAAAAATGTTATTATATGAAAACTCAACCAAAGAAAGGTGTTGGTCCCAACTTACCTGATAATCCATCGAACAATCTCGTAGCATATCCTCCAAGGTCTGAATTGTTCATTCTGACTGCCCATCTGATTGAGGATGAAAAGCCGTACTAAAATTTAATTCAGTACCCAATGACTTTTGAAGGCCATTCCAAAAGATAGAAGTAAACCAGTGATCACGATCAGATACAATGGATAGAGGAAATCTATGAAACATGACTATCTCTTTATGGTACAATCGAGAAAGTTGATCTAGAGAGAAAGTATCTCGAATAGGAATGAAATGAGCAGATTTAGTCAAATGATCAACAATAACACAGATTGCATTATTACCTTGATATGTCTTCAGTAATCCCACAACAATGTCCATGGATACATTCTACCATTTCCACTCTGGAACTAGTAAAGGTTGAAGCATCCACTTCGGTAACTGCCACTCAGATTTAACCTGTTGACAAGTCAAACACTTCATAGTAAAATTACAATATCCCTTTTCATTCCATCCCACCAGTAATACTCCAGCAGATCTCTGTACATCTTAGTACTGCCAGGATGAACTGAAAATGGAGAAATATGAGCTTCACATAACAACTCTCTCTTAAACTATGAATAACAAGGCACACACAATCTCTTCCCAAATCTCAAAACAAAATCATTATCAACTTTGAATTCAGTGAACATACCTTTCTGAACCAGCTCTAACTTTTTCTGCAACTCCCTGTCTTGCTTTTGTGCTTGCTAGATTCTGTCTGATAGAGAAGATTTCACTGATACCTGAAACAAAATAGAAGGAAATCCTGCACAAACAACTTCAATGCCAAATTTCATCAAATCCTTGACCAAGGGATCACGTTCCAAATGCAACATTGTTAATGAAGCCTTACTTTTTCGACTCAAAGCATCAGCCACTTTATTTGCTTCTCCCAAATGGTAATGAATTGTACAATCATAATCCTTGATTAATTCTAGACATCTCATCTGTCTCATGTTAAATTCTTTCTGAGTGAATATAACTTTAAACTTTTGTGATCGGTATATATTTCACACTTTATTCCATACAAATGATGCCTCCAAATTTTTAATGTGAAAACAACAGCAGCTAATTCCAAATCTTGTGTAGTGTAATTTACCTCAGGTGTTTTCAACTGTCGTGAAGCATAAGAAATTACCTGACCATTCTGCATTATGACACAACCATGTCCTTTCAATGAAGCATCACTGTAGATAACAAACACCCCATTCCTGGAAGGTAGTGCCAACACTGGAGCATTCACCAATCTTCTTTTCAATTCCTGAAAACAATCATCGCATTCTTTTGTCCAGATAAACCAAACACCCTTCCATGTTAGCTTAGTCATTGGACGAGAAAACTGGGAAAAACTTCTAACAACCCTTCAGTAATAGCCTTCCAATCCAAGGAAGCTACGAATCTCAGTTACATTTGTGGGTCTTGCCCAGTCTTCAACAACCTTTGTTTTTGCTGGATCAATAGTTATCCCATATTTAGAAACAATATCACCAAGGAAATAAATTTATTGCAACCAAAACTCACACTTGGTGAATTTCCCATACAATTAATTTTCTTTTAAGGTTTTCAAAATAACATTTAGATGTCTTTCATGCTCCTCTTTACTTTTAGAAAACACCAAAATATCATCAATGAAAACCACCACAATCTTATCCAAGAACTCATGGAAAATTCTATTCATTAAGTCCATGAATATAGCAGGTGCATTAGTTAGCCCAAAAGGCATTACTAAAAATTCATAATGGTCATATCTTATACGGAATTCGGTCTTCAGAATATATGATTCCTTTACCTTCAGATGATGGTACCCCGATCTCAGGTCAATCTTTGAAAAATAATGAGCTCCCTGGAGCTGATCAATCAAATCATCGATACGTGGAAAAGGATATTTGTTCTTAACAATGATGTTATTAAAGGATCTATAATCAATGAAAAGTCTCATAGAACCATCTTTCTTTTTAACAAATAAAACAGGAGAACCCCATGGTGATGTGCTAGGTCGAATGAAACCTTTCTCTAATAAATCTTGGAATTACTCATTCAACTCTAAAAGTTCAATTTGAGCTATTCGATAAGGGGGTTTTGAAATTGGATTAGCATCAGGAATAAGTCGACAGTAAATTCAACTTCCCGATCTTGTATTATTCCAGGCAACTCATCACGAAAAACATCAGGATACTCATTTACCACTGGCACATCATTAATCTGAACAGTTCCCTTGTTTTTAATAATATGTGCATGGTAACATTCATTTCCATCTTTTACAAGTTTCTCGGCCTCTTGATAAGTTATCAACAGTAAGGGTTCATTCTTGTACAAAAACTGAAAGTCTTTCTGAAAAGAAACTTCTTTAGCTCTACAGTCAATGTTATCCTGGTAAATAGAGAGCCAATCCATACCTAGTATAACATCAAACTCTAATTGAGGTAAAATAATAAGGTTTTCAAGTAGTTTCTTTCCACAGATAAGGATAGGAAGATTCTTATAAATTCTTTTTGCCTCAACATTTCCCCCATGTGTTTTTACCAAAAGTTCAGGAGTCATTTCTTGAGATGGTATTCCCATTTTACTAGAAAAGGTTTCAGAGATGAAAGAATGTGTAGACCCTGAATCAAACAACACACTGGCATAATCTGAGAAAACAAAAAAAGTACCTGAGATAACTTCATTTGACGGCACGAAATCTGTTGAAGTAGTTGTAAAGGATTTCACCACCCCTTTCTTCTTGTAGTCTAATTTCTTCCCATCACTCAGTCTCTTTGTGGGACACTCGTTTGCCTAGTGACCCATCTCATTGAACTTAAATCATTTCACTAAATGTAAATAAAATTTAGTCTTACAATCACCCTGATCTTTTTCAGTGCAATAACGAGCCTTATGTCTCATATTACCGCATTGGAAGCACTTTACAGAATTCAGAAGACATTCCCCAACATGCCTTTTAAAATATTTATCACAAACTGGAAACATAGTTTTCTTACTGTCAGACCTTTTTGAAGAATTCTTTCCTTTCTCCTGCCACCTCGGTCTCTTCTTCTGCTGGTTGTTATAGAACACTTGATCATCGGAAAACTCCATTTCCACCTTCTCAGCACATCGAACAAGATTGTCAAAACTTTTAAACTCACGAGAAGCTAATTCCCTTCGATATTTTGGCTTTAATCCTGATTAAAAACGATTGATTTTACTATCAATGTGTCAGATAAAATTTGGAGCTGACCTTTCCAACCGAGTGAACCTTTCTTCATATGCGACCACTGAGTCTTCCTCTTGCCTCAATTCCAGGAATTGTTTTTCCATCCTAAGTCGAACAGCCTTAGGAAAATACTTCTCAAGAAACATACCTTTGAATTCATCCCAGTCGAGAGCATAAATCTCATCATTGTCCCTGATATTTTTAACCATCGACCACCACTGATCTGCTTCACCCTCCAAACGGTAAAAAGTAAGACTATCCTTTTGATTGTCTGAACACCCCATGACATCAAAAATCTTCTCCAGTGCTTTAATCCACCCTTCAGCTAGAACAGGGGCAGATGATCCTTTGAATGACGGGGGATGTTTCCTCATTAAATGTTCCACCACTGACATGTTCCTCTGCAGTTGATTTGGATGATCTCGTGCATGGATACCACCTCCATTTATCGCTTGAGTCAACTGCACCATTACTGCAATAAACTATTCAGTTCCAATTCCGACCATCTCAGGAAGCAGATTCCGAAGGTTATTTACTTCTTTATGCCTTCTTAGTACTGTTTCCCTGTTTCCTCTGTGGAAAACCATTCTGAACAAACATGTCTTAGATGAAGCAACATGGTAATCATCAAATTCTATATCATTTCAATTTTACCAGAAAAAAATATTTTTGGATAATCATTTAATAGAATTCTAACTCCTAATGTTATCTAAGCCGACCTATGATACCAACTATAAGGTGCCAGCCTTAAACCTTACTTAATATTGAGTTATTACAAGATTACACATTGAGGATCTTTTCAGGTTTAGAGTTTTAGAAAAATAGATCATAAAACTTGCACTACATTCCACATTTAAACAAAGTGGTTACGTTAAGATAGTATTCATTCTTCCCATCAAACAGAAACATATTTAAAATAAAACATGGATTCATTCTTGAAACTTCCTTGACACTATCATCATATCATGTACCTTTACCTTGACCTGGGAAAAAAAATTCAAAAAAACCAGGGATGAGCATAAAAAAGATCAGTAAGGGATATAAAAATATGGAAAGGAAACATGAGAACATATATACATAAGAATCAATGAAATAATAATTTACTCATAAAACATAGGAACATTAGCATACCTCATCAAATCATGAATAAATCATAGAAATAATAAGACATAAAGGTAACTTGAGGCAGACATAACATTCTTACGTAGGGAGTAACCCTCTTGGTTACGTTTGGAATACCCATCACAGTATATTCCCTAAATCTCTTTGGAGAAACCTTAACGTCTCACTCCATCGTGTTACCCAATGGATTGGAGAGATATATCGGGCTCAAGAACCCTTAGTTTATCACAAAACAACCCGTTTTCGTAATAATGCCCAAGAACCACAACATAATCATATCACATAAAACACGTATAAAGGAAACATAAAATTTCCACCTTTCAATCACAAGATATCAATACAACACATTGATATAAAAACATTATGAAAACCATTTTCAATACAAAAATAAAATAAAATTAAAACATGGTATTTATTTTTCTTTCAAAAAAAGTATGGCTTGTAGAGGATGCCGAAACTCAAATAATGGTCACGGCGGCGGAGAAGTCGTTGTCCCCGCATATATACGAATAAAACATTCCCTTTGGTCGTTTTGTAAAACGCTTCGAATAAAAAAATATTCCTTTTGGATAAATGTAAAAGTTAAAGGGGTTTATACACCGTATAAAATAATGTTGTGTATAAAACGAAATATTCCTCAATGAAAGGAGATTGAGACGAAGTCCCATACCTCGGGTCCGACTTGACTCGATCATTCTTTAATCTCCTGAATAATAAACTTGAGTTAATTTCTACTTTCTTAAGAACCTTATTCAAGTTCATTATTCATTTTATATCACTTATTACCATGTCATGAACACTATGTAACTATTTTAGTTAATAACGGTCGTTTTAATGATCATTGGTACTTGAGTCAAAATATGCTCTTTATAATTACAATTTGTTCATGTATCCATTATATCCAGAGTTATAATCATGATGTATATATCATATATATCATATATATCCAGTATATATGTGCATTTATAATATTATATAATAATTTAGAGGTAAGAAATGAAATGCACCATTCATGGAGACGGTAAGCCGTACGTACGCATGAATGCTACTTTCATTTCTATTTCGTATTTTATAGAATGGAATCATAATGATATAAAGGTATATTATAATTCCAGTGTAATATCATATATAATATCATAAATCCATCCTTTATACGTCCCACATATGGTATAATTCGAGGATAAGGTGATAAGGGTTTGAAATCCACCCATCCAATAGGTTTTGGACATGTCTAGACCATTGATTTTACATTATCATTTCATTTTAGTTAAATCCTCTATTAATGAGGTAATCGCTGCATCATCATGATGTCATTAATAATTTAATTTATTTAAAGTCTAAAAATTATATAAAAATACTATGATGTAGGAAATATTTTTATATTTCCAATGACTATTTATAATAAAAAATCTGACATGTATAACCCCATGTAAAAATTGTTTTAGTAAAATAACTCATGTTTGTGTCATTTTTAATTTAACATGAAATAAAAAGATATTAATGTCATTTTCCTACCAATGTGGCTCAATGGGGTCCCCATGTTGACCCATGGATTGTCTTGGTCAGCCATGACACATCCAATAAGGGTAGTACATGTGTCTAGGTCATTTCATATTATTAAAACATTATTTTTACCTTAAACTACACTAATTACCACTAATCGCGATTAAAAACATAAAAGTTACTATTCACCAAAAAATTATTTTAATCTCATTGAACCACATTTTACTTCTTAATTAAAACCATTTATGTCGGATTTTTGAAATTCAAAACACACAGGTGGTAAAATTTCATTTAAATGAAAAATCAGTTTTTTAAGTACCACTTAGTGGTTTCACTATTCATCAAAAATTGATGTTTTTCAGAAAAATACCAAAACATCACCCTAGGATATATTTGATAGTATGAATTCAAAAATGATGCCTATTTTACGAAATTAAAAACATATAAGTTGCATTAATTAATTTAATAATTAATTCCCGCTGTCAGAGCAAATAGCGTGTTTTTATGAAACAATAAGTATGAAAAGATTGACACTAGTTTAAGTTCAATTTCAAAGTGAAATTAATTCAAACGACCACTATTGGATTAAATGGTAAAAATATATTCTAATTGAACTTTAAAACCAATTAAAAATATAATCTAATCATAAAAATTAATTAGATGAAAAATTAGTTTTGATGTAAAATGCAGTATCTTTCACTATTCATTAAAAAATGAACATTGTCAGAAAAATACCAAAAATTTACCCAAAGTAAATCTTTATTTCCCAATCATAAAGAATAAGTTTATTTTGAAAAATAGAGCTTATAAAATTGTCAAAAGATAGATTTAAAAGATGGTTTTCCATCAAAAGGCAGTAAAACAATCATTTAAAAAAATTAGTGTATTTCATTCTTAAGATTGGATTTATTATCCTTTTAAGCCTCTGAAACACTATCTAATTCATTAATAGGCATAGATAAAAATATCTATTATTCATTACTCACTTGGGATGTTACAGTGATGGTCTAATGCAAAGAAGGTATTAAATACACTATAAAAAATATGATTTTATTAAAATTATAAGAGGTACTCATTTATCTATGAGTTTACCTTTAGTCATGTAAATAATTATTATTATATTTTTATTTTTTCATCGGGGTTTCCATTTATTATGTGAATAATAATATATCATGGGATATTATTATTCATCAACCCTAGATATATATAAAACTAATTATCTCATTTTAAAACTACATGATTGTCGTAAAAAACCAATTCTATATATAATTTTTGAAATCCATAATGATCTGTCCAACTAGAATACTTTGATTAACATAGATTCATTCTATTACTAAAACCTCTTTACATTTGAGATAATAAAATGAGTGTTTCAACATTGAAGAGATTATTATGGTGATTGATGATGAATGATTCCAACATTATAATCATTCTCTTAAACATGTGATGATTTCTATGATGATGTGAAATGATTAATGGTGCACGTTTGGATCACCACAAAAGGGATTTTACCATTAAATTTACACAATGTTACCCACCAAGACCCCACCTTGGATGGTGTTATGATGTCCTTCACAATCCAATCACACCTAAAAAATCCCATGATCATGAGAATAGCAGGAAGAACACATAAAAAATGAGATGTGTGGCTATAGAGTAAACATAGTATAGGAGAAAAACTACCAATCCAATAAGGAGAGAGAATAATTAAGATATACATAACTAGCTATAAATGAAAACATTAATGAATATATATGATACCTGTGATACGATATTAAATGTAAAAGATGATACAATGATTATAATATAGGGCCCATCAAACAAGGATTAAAACTACCACTACCAAAACCACTATGTGAAGGGGAGATCATCATTCCATGGAATCCACTACTCTGAGAACTATATATGAAATCCTTATAAAAAACGTGGGTAATCCATCTCTATCATCTTCACTCACCTAGCTAGATCCATTTCTTAATATAATACTATCGACCAATATGGCATCAGCACAGACACACAATGTATGAGGAAGAAGGTCTATATCTGGTTGAGTATAAGAACAACCCATTGTATTTCCTATAAAAATTTAAATAATGATGAAGATATAAAAAAATGTAGAGCCCAACCATATGAACACCCAACATAACCCAATGGAACACCAATATTGTGTAATGCTATCATTCAACTACCACATAAGATATATACCCTATTCGGTAGTGTAAAACTAGATAAAACCCAACATATATATCATATGTAACAGAAGAAAAAACATGAAAACTCACATGTATCATAGGAATATACCCCTTCTCTACGTTTGTCATAGAGGAATAACTCAATCAATCATTTAATGGGAAAAACTCATAATTTTATCCACTAAAAATATGAAATCGTCTAGGATCCCATTATAATGGTTGTACACGAAACTAATAAACACAAAACTCCACTAAAACATCCACTAACACGTAGGTTGAGTAACGAAAACTGCCTTAATTCTATAAATCAATGAATGAGTCCCCACAATACACCCAGATCACCATAAGAAAAAACTAACTACACCCAGGGCATACGACACGATATAATTAAATACCATGATTTTGAAAAATTGAGGGGAATGAAACCGTCCTCTGTTAATCACATATGATTGGAAAATAACATCCCAGGTACTCTAAAGGATTATAGTAAAAATCATTTGATAGAATGTCTACTTTTTAACTTCCACCTCTCTAGAAAATGAACTGATAGGGCAACAAATGAAGCACCCTATACTCTATAATAAGTTTCATGCACAAACCATCAATATTTGATAAATTTCATTATCACTATTTTATGAAACACAAAACAATAGAGGACCCATGATTCACTTTTAAACATAACCAAGCTATGAGGATACTAACCTTGGACACATATTCATCTTTGTTAAATATTTTCTTATATAAGTTAGACAACTTTTCTACAATACTGGGGAACCCACACCATAGAAAGGGAAGAGATTACCAATCATGGGTACCCCAACCATCTGTGAAGGAAAAGGAATGCCCCATGACATTGTCATTTGATAAAATATTGACACATATGTTTTATCCTCACCCCACCCTATAGGGGGATGTTGAGTCTGTCATCTGAATAGTACCACTCACTCCATGACCTAGTACATACGCTCAATGAAATAATTCAAACTTGTTATGGTTACAATGTAATTAACATAGTTTTTTTGTTGAATGGAGACAATTTGAAATGTTTTGTATTAATTTATCCATTGTATTAATTCAAAACTCTAGATTTAATGTGGATGAGAGAAGTTATCTATCATTTGAAGGAGGACTAGAAACATTGACCTCCTCAACTAAAGATAAATTTTTTAACTCCTCAATCCTTCTAGTTAAATCCACTTATCCAAATTACTACCCTGGGGTTCATGGTCTATAAATTGAAATCCTCCACAAGTATAGAATCTAAATAAGTTCGATAAAAATAATTTGTTTTGAAGAATACAATTACAAAACTAGATGAAACATATCTACCCACAAACCTCCTTCCCTTAAGTAGCTAGTATCCACTAATAAATCTCGAAGTGAACCAATATCTAAAGGCATGAAAGTTTATCATTATAGGTGTTTGAAAGCACTGTGAGTGGGTATGTATCCATCATAGATTATGTAATTTATCATCAATATCATGTGTTACCTTATAAGGGATTATGATCTAAAACCATCTTTGAATTGTCTCTTTAGAGGCCTTCGATAGCGTAGAGGACCTTACTATCCCACTCTATATAAAATGATACGTACAATGGTCCCACTAATTTTTAAAACCCGCTATATGGAATGAAAATGTAAAATCCCATAAAAATAGTGTGGTACATATTTTGTATCAAAAGTACATGAAATATGCAGTTAAATTTACATCCTCTAGAGTGTACTAATATAAAATCCATCATTTATTCCCCTATTACATGAGGTTTCTATATACAACATATGTTATGGGATACATATGTTTATTTCCTTGTACAAACACCCATATCATTTCATGTTTCCCTACATGGAATGTACCGATAAATATCATATTCCACACATGAGTGTTGAACTATGTTTATGGATTTACCTAGAGAATTTTGTGGAATGATTATACTTGACATGTAGTTTTGGCTAGCATACCGTGTGGAATTCATCTCACTCATGAGACATTTTGACCAACTACACATCATGTCATCTTGAGATCATACGATATGTTATCAAGATTCATATATTATAAATACTTTTGATCAAATAAAATCACCAGAAACATTAGGGTATTGATCAAAAACATATAAAATATTGATAAATAGGAAATACATATCCAAAAAAATGAAAGAAAAACTATTGAATCAAAATGATTAGAGATTAAAAAAAATGGTTCCTTACCCATTGAAGATCATCTTAGACTCATAATCATGCATTTATGTTAATTGGTCACCGGTTTCTATATCCAGATCTATATTACAATCATACAAGGATGATCGTTTCCTCCTCCATCACCACCCCTCATCTCCACGTTGTAAAAAGGTATGTGCTTGTGGGAACTCTATTGGGTGTGAATATGAAGAGTGAGTTGAGAGGTTTAGGGTTAATTAATTCCTTAATTAATTAAAAATAAAATCCATTAAATGGGCCCATCCCAAGCCAAAACCTAAAATTATATTATACCTGACCAAGGTAAAACCCCTATTTTATACACAACATTGAAATCAAAATTCAAGACAAGAGATTACATTAAGACATATTGATATTGGAATCTAAGAGAAATAAATAATATTAATTTTATTAAATATTAAATATCACTCATATAACACCCAACTCAAGATCCTATAAAATTCATGCCTAATGTTAAAAAAATAATTTGGTATCAATGGATCCATCAAATTGTTTTAAGTTCATTTGAGGGAAAAAAATTAACAATTTAAAAATTTGAAATTCATAGGGTTATCAAAAATTAAAACAGGATGATTCGTTATATATTAGAATAATCTTAGTTATTAAATTATCCAAACATTAATGATTTTAAAAATATTAAACGAAATGACAATAGTGGGTCTCTAATGTTCCTTAAATTTATCCTTATTTTAAAAATAGTGAGACTATTGTAGGTTCTCCTCTAGCCTAAGGGGCCTATGACAAAGTAGGGATCCAAAATAGATCCTAATATGGAAAAAAATCCCAAATTATTAGGTAGGGAATTCTATATTTGACATTATATTCCCTACATATCACCAGTCAAATTCAAACCATAACAAGGAATAATATCAACCCACACACATATATCTTTACAAAAAATCACCTATGCTTCCCACCCATAGTCATACTTAACCTACAATTAGACTCCCATCGACATAGAAACAAAACAATGTCATGAAAAAAGGTCTCTAATATATATAGTTTATTCACTATGTAACTTTACTTATGTTCACACTCACCGCCTTAAGAATGGGCCAATCCAAATACCATAATTTAGGCACAATAAAACATTACTAAAATTTGAACTCAATTAATAAACTATAGAAAGATAAATAAATATAATAGCTTATCACCAATACTATTGAAAACCATCTAAGAATACACATCAATGAAAAATGATCTAGGTTATCATGGTAACATCACAAAATATCATCCATTCCTAATAAAACCTATAAGGACAATAAATCTGCCCCACAAGTCTAATCATGGTTTCCAATGACCATAAGTTAACAGCTACTTCTACACTGGATCACAAAGTAGACATTACTGAAATTTTAAAATCCCACCATAAAACTAGGGAAATATTATTGAATACTATTTTTTTGGTAATTACACATGGAAACACCATTTAAATCACATTTCATATCCCTTAAGACAATATATAATCAAGAAAAATAGTTTCAAGTTGGCATTGTATGTATGGTTTATGGAACAGTATGGTAAAACCCACATCCATCAATCTTCATAGAATGGACCAAGTATAATGACATAATATATTACTATTATTGTGTCTCCACTTATATACCACACAAAATAAGTGAATAACTCAAACCCTACTCCATCGAATCACAACTATAAGAGTTAGTCCATAAAAAACCTCACCAATTTGTAAAGGATCTTTATAACCTTCATGTTTTTTTCAAACTCCCAATATAGATCCATTTGTTCATAAAGTGGGATGATATAAATATTCCTTATCACTAAACCACCTTATAAAACCAATACCATACCTAATCCATGTTTGAGTGTTACTACCCGTCATAATAAAAACTCTAATGGCTCTTTATATCTACCATGATGGATGAATAGGGATGGAACATATAAAATATTCTCTCATATTTGGTATAAATTATGATGTAATGGGAATTCTTTGTGATACATTTTTATTCATGAAAATATATAACATTACCAAATGATAAATACTATAATGACCCAAGTTCATTACTTGGAAGAAAAGATTCCTTTCATAGGATTTCATCTTCCATTGCACACTATCTAGTACACTAGGCTAATATCTAATCATAAGTACCTCAAGAATTTTCATCACACATGTATCCAAAAAACATGAGATACATTTATCTAAAAACTCTATCCCGTGGAAGGACCTTCTCTAAAACATGTGTACCATGATCCATCCCACATGGTCCCACCTGTGACAACAGTAATCCAAGAATAACACACAAATCCCACATCCAATAGTAATGGGTATAGAGACTATAATTATGAAGGAGTATGATAAATATATAAGTCCTTTTCATAAATTATTTTCTTTGGATAAAAGGTAATAATACAATAATAAAGGGAAATCCCACATAAGATGATGAAAAATAAAATATGTATCAATATATCTAGTATCTATCCTATAACATATGACATAAAAGATGGTATAGGGTATATAATATGAGTCATAATAAATTGGGATATAAATTTATATAATCTTAGGAATAATGAGAGATAATTATTCCACAACATCAATTTCTCAAAAAACCATGGATGATTAACATCATGAAACAAATATGTACTCTACATCTACCCGATCCACCATATTTATCAACTCCACATCCTGTGAAGAAATCAATGAATTTTAATTTTTCTATAAATACAAAAAAAATATAGGTCACAAGCCCAATGCATGGGTAATTTTAAAAAACATAATTAGAATCCTAAAATAGGGAAATTGTTGAAATGATCAACCCAAAATCCGTTCCAAACGATATTACCACCCATCACAACCCAATGGAACAAAAAATAGAATGAAATATATAAAATTACTCCCACATAAGATCTCTAATATATTCAATAGGGGAAGCATTATATAACGAAAATCCCAAATCATATGTACTATGGGAAAACGTTTAACATTTCATGCTCCTTAAGGGAAGACACCCCATAATCAACATTATCTAAATAGGAAAACCTCAAACAGTCAAGGAATGAAAAATAGCACGCAATTTGTTAACATACCTTAGGTGATTTGATATGATACCAAGTCAAAAAAGGATACACAAAAACATGAACCACGATCTTCCAGTAAAACTCCCATCAATACATCGGGTGAGTAACTAAAACTATATCCATTCCATCATTCTCTAAAGGGTCCCATGTAGCATAATAGGTTCATAGGAACACAAAAACAAATACAGCTAGTGATTTTGGCACAGAAAAAGAAGATTAGGCTGAAATCAACTATAAGGCCCCCGCCTTAAACCTTACATAATCTTGAGTTATTACAAGATTACACACTGAGGATCTTTTCAGGTTTAGAGTTTTAGAGAATTAGATCATGAAACTTGCATTACATTCCACATTTAAACAAAGTGGTTACATAAAAGACAATATTCATTCTTCCCATCAACAGAAACCTATTTAAAATAAAACACGGATTCTTTCTTGACACATCCTTGACACTATCATCACATCATGTACCCTTCCCTTGACCTGTGAAAAACATTTCAAAAACTTGGGATGAGCATAAAAAGCTCAGTAAGGGTTATAAAAATATGGAAAGGAAACATGAGTTCAGAAATACATAAGAATGAAATCATACTTTACCCATAAAACATAGGCATATCCAATCATGAATAAATCATAGAAAACATAAGACATAAAGGTAACTTGAGGCATTCATAACATGCTTACGTAGGGAGTAACCCTCTTG
Organism: Viscum album; assembly: GCA_963277665.1. NCBI lineage: Eukaryota > Viridiplantae > Streptophyta > Magnoliopsida > Santalales > Viscaceae > Viscum > Viscum album. The sequence goes on from OY728138.1 coordinate 1,456,478,456, forward strand.
GTTACGTTTGGAATACCCATCACACTATATTCCCTAAATCTCTTCGGAGAAACCTTAACGTTTCACTCCTTCGCGTTACCCAATGCATTGGAGAGCTATAACGGGCTCACCCGCCCTTAGTCTATCACGGAACCACCCGTATTCATAATAATGCCCAAGAACCATAACATAAACGTATCACATAAAACATGCATAAAGGAAACAAAATATCTCCACATTTCAATCACAATATAACATTTTAGGATATTGAAATAATGAATCCATTCAAAAAGAAACCATTTCCAAAACCATTTAAAACATTTAATAAAGAGATTTTTGAATCAAAGTGTCCCATACCACCTTGAATATTTTAACATTTTAAACCATTAATATCCATATAAATAAATCCTTAAAAACATTTTGAAAACATGGATATTAATAAGAAGAAATAATTAAAACATTTAAAACGATATTCTGGTAAAAGGGGTTTTACCAAAATTAGAGACACTTGAATACAATAATTGAGGAATAACATTCATTCAGAACTTTATAATATCATGAGAATAAAAGGATTCATGATATAATACTCCAAAGGACAGTATATACACCATATAAGAGTGAATTGGTGCATAACAACAATGAACCCTCAATAGAAATGTCAAATGTGATGAAATCCCTTATAAAGAAGGTATCCTTAAATTAAGGACAAATAAATCTCAAAAATATGTGTGACAAATATATATACACCCAATATAAGTGGATATTAAGTGTAAAACAATAAAAGGTCATTCACACATATTCAATGGATGACATATTCAATGACTACAAGTTGAACCCAAAGAAGTCGAAATTGGGTTAAGAAGTTCCCTTGACAGCCTAACGGCATCACATCAAAATGAGTTGATGAGAGATAAAAAGAGTATCTCATCACTTGGACACAAAATTTACATCATTAAGGATATATGAGAACATATCCCAACATAACAATATGTAAATTAAAAGACCCAATAAAAGAAGTCTTTTAAAAAGAGGAGGGTGAAAGGTTCCCTTACCGACTTGGGTATCTTTCAAAACATACACCCCATGAAATAAGGACAATAAATCATTGATGTAAATACTCATAAACAAAAGTATATTACACAAAGAGTAGAATAATGGGCAGTACATACACCACTCAAAGGAAATTTGGGCAAATGTAGCATAAATCTCACGGGGATAAAAGTGTGATGAAAAATCCCTTACGAAAACTCGGCAGCCTAACGGCACCACATAAAACTTCCAAAAGGATTGATGAGAGAGAATAGGGTCTCTCATCACATGAACATAAAAATTACAGTAGGAGTAATATAAAATAACATCCCAATCATAAGAAATATGAGCTTAAAAGAAATTACATAAAAGAGTTTACTTAAAAAGAAAGAGAGTTGTATGATCCCTTACCTCGGGTCCGACTTGACTCGATCGTTCTTTAATCTCCCGAATAATAAACTTGAGTTAATTTCTAATTCCTTAAGAACCCTTTTTCAAGTTCATTATTACTTTTATACCACTTGTTACCATGTCACAAACATTATGTAATCATTTAAGTTAATAATATTTGTTTTGCCGATATTTGGTTCTTAAGTCGAAAGTGGTCTTCTTACAATTACATGTTGTTCGTGTAGCCAAATGTTTATTATATCCAGAATTGTATTCATTATGTAGATATCATATATTTTATATATATCCAGTACATGCATGCATTTATAACATTACATAATCATTTAGAGGTAAGAAATGAAATGCACCGTTCATGGAGACGGTAAGCCGTACGTACGCATGAACGCTACTTTCATTTCTATTTCGTATTTTATAGAATGGAATAATAATTATATAAAGGTATATTATAATTCCAGTATAATATCATATATAATATCATATTTCCATCCTTTATACATCCCACATATGGTATTTAACGAATCAAATCACTTTGAGGGGGCGGTAGTCCGCACTTCCTTAAATGAAGATATCACGTATACCCATAATGGAAGCCATAAAGGTAAGACAAAAATGAAAAATACAGAAGCATAAATACAACATAAACATATTATATATCATATATAAAAATAGTGACATCATAATGGCCACCTTTGAAGGTGTTAAATGAGTATTGAACAATCATCGTTTCGGGAGGCAGAATTTCTCCATCCACGGAAACCGTATGTTCTTTAACCATTTGATGCAGTTGTGTGAGAGTGTAGCTCAAATAAATATTATAACAACATCCTAGTATATTGAAGATACTGGTGTTTTTACAAAAGAAGTAAATAAAAAGAGTTTAGGGGGTTGGAGAAGCAAAATAAAACAAATGAACATGAGAGAATGAATTACCTTTAAAAGTGTAACTCCTTTTGATTTAAGCCTAAAGGCTTCCTTTGAAAGGATTCTGCCCAAAGGGAGTCCTCTAGGATGAGGATAGGGATGTGGAGAGAGAAAATGGGCAGGGGTTGGCCGAGCCAAATGCTTGAGAAGTGTATGGAATGAGGTAGAGGTGGGGGCCTTTTATAAGAGGAGAGGAGGGGCACTTTTGGAAAGTAAAGAAACATTACATTATTTGAAAATGTGTTTCGGTTTCAAAAGGTCCCACATTGATAGAATTCGTGGATAAGGTGATAAGGCTTCGAAATCCACTCATCCAATTGGTTTTGGACATGTGTAGGTTGTAGATGTTCCATTATCTTTCCATTTTAATTAAATCGTCAAATAATGATGTCATCGCTGCATCATTATTATGTCATAAATAATTAAATTTCTTTAATGTCTAAAAATTATTAAAAAAATACTATGATATATGAAATCTTTTTATCTTTCCAATGAATATTTATAATCAAAATTTGGACTTGTATAACCCCACTTAAAAATTGTTTTCGTAAAACATATTATGTTTGTGTCATTTTCACTTTAACATTAAATAAAAATATATTAAAGTCATTTTCCAACTAAAGTGGCTCCATGGGGTCCCCAAGTTTGCCCATGGCTTGTCATGGTCGGCCATGACACAACCAATAAGGTTGGGACATGTGTCTAGGTCATTTCATATTATTAAAGCATTATTTATACCTTAAACTATACTAATTACCACTAATCGCGATTAAAAACTTAATAAGTTACTATTCACCAAAAAATTATTTTTATCCCATTGAACCACATTTTACTTCTTAATGACAACCATGTATGTCGGATTTTTGAAATTAAAAACACAATGATGGAAAAATTTCATTTAAACGGAAAATCAGTCTTTATAAGTACCACTTAGTGGTTTCACTATTCATCAAAAATTGAAGTTTTTCAGAAAATTACCAAAAATTCACCCTAGGCTATATTTGATATTACGAATTCAAAAATGAAGTCCGTTTTACAAAATTCAAAACATATTAGTCACATTAATTAATTTAATAATTAATTCCCGCTGTCAGAGCAAATAGCGTGTTTTTATAAAACAATAAGTATCAAAAGATTGACACTAGTTTAAGTCCGTTTTCAAAGTGAAATTGATTCCAACGACCACTATTGGTTTTATTGGTAAAAATATTTTCTAATTTCACTTTAAAACCAATTAAAAAGATAATCTAATCATATAAATAAATTATATTAAAAAGGGGTTTTGAATTAAAATACAACATTTTACACTATTCATTAAAAAATGAACTTTATCAGAAAAATACCAAAAATTTACACAAAGTAAAATTTGATGTCCCGATTCTTAATAAGAGTTTTATTTGGTCCAAAAGAATGTATAAGAGTGATCAAAACTATATTTAATGACAGTTCTCCATCAAAAGGCGATAAGTGAACCTTTAGTGAAAACTTGGGCATATATGCCTAAAATTGAATTCTTTCCGTATTTTAAGTCTCTATCCTTTATTGGATAATTGTAAAAACATTTAAAAACATATATAATCATATTTCAGTTATTTCTATCCATTCCCGCCATTACAACGACTACATGTTAACTACCATTTAAAATAATATTATTTTATTATTAGAGTGCAACGTAAGATTCCCAAGAAACTCGTTGTTGCGTGTTGGGTACGCCATCGAGCATAGCGTCCCCTTTAAAGTAATTTAAATATTTTATTCACAAATATGGATAAATATGAAATGTCATATTCTTTATTTACCTGGGATGTTACATCCTTCCCCCCTTTTGGGAATTGCGTCCTCGCAATTTTAAAATTGCGCTTGGAAACATCCTTGAAAGTCCCACATCGGAACAAAAGTCGGTAAAACAAACACTTTAAAATAAAGAAAGATAAGTACAAAGGTCACCCGAGTTAACCCATACTAGGATTCCAAGTATGAAAATATGGACATGGAGGAGAAAACATAGGGTCATGTTCTTATGGAGAGTGATAGAAAACATGTTTAGGAGAAAGTTAACAATGAGAAAATCACAAACTTGTGATGGGTTAAACGGTATTCGATTCCCCAGTAGGAAAAGTTAATATACAACATTTTTGTTTTAAGTTACTTTTTATTGAGGAATTTATTCATAAGGAAACATAATCACTTATCATATTGACTTTCAACCTTTATTATATTCCTTACACAAACTCATATTTTCTCCAAAAGACGAGTATTTAGGAAGACTTGTTCACATTAAGAGTACTATAATCAACTTCTAGAGGATCACCTAATCCAAAAAAGAGAACTATGTACATCCTATGTCTTTAGGCTTAAACCAGAACCAAAACCAAAAAGGTTAGTACAAGATCAGATAATCCAGAAAAGGATAACCCCTTATAAAAAGAAAATCTATTCTTAATCTCCAAAATTTGTCCAACAAAACCCAAAGTTCAACGAGGACCATCCGATAAACAATTTGTCCATAAAATTATTCAAAGTAATCCAATATAAGATTGAAACCCAAATATTTGAAGGATTTAGTCACATTGTCTTCCAAGTTAAATCGTAACATTTATCTCCAAACAACATTAGTTGCTCCTAAAGTCTCGTATTGAAAAGTAATTAACCTAATCACATATCCTCCATGATAGGTTAATCATTTTTATAAGTAACCCAAAATCAACTTACTCTTAATTCATAAAATCATATAACTAGAATGAATTAGTCAAACTAACCAGGGACTTCACGTAGTCCAGTGGTAGGCGATAAATACCAGTCGCACTTTGGTTGTGGGTTCGATTCTCGCAGCTTTGTCCGACGCGACGGGTTGTCACACGGTCTGCGTGTTGTCCTTTTTTCAAAACTATATAATTCTCAAAACATTCCCCAAAACTAGATAAATTTTCAGAAATATTCACTACATATTTTAACCTCAATTTTATCTCATGCCTTCCACTTCAATCATAACATTTAGTAACCCATAATTTCCTCAAAAGTAAGGATCATATAAACCCAAATGGTTCTTTATAACTATGTCCACAAAAGAAAAGATAACTATTCCTTGGATAAAATTTGCCTATATTAAACATCAGGGTTACACATAATATAAAAAGTCTTCTAATGTAACCCCATCATCAAAAGAGACTTGATAATCTTAAGAATTTCACCATAACTCTTGAAGCCCCTATATGTTGACATCTTACTCATTCAACATTCTTCATGATCCATTATCCATTCCTTTCCAACCTATTCCGAAATACCTCTTTCCTACAAACAAAATCATGAATCATATCCCAAGATTCCAAAATAAGAAAACAATAGTCATGAAATAGTACATACCTTTGATTGGTCATTGTCAGTTTCTTCATCCTCAATTGGAATGGCATTAGGTATTGGTAAACGAACATTTGTACGCTCTTGGTGACCCCATTCACGAAACTTCTTCATAGAACATGTGTTTGCATAATGACCATGCACACCACATTTAAAACATTCAATTGATCCCTCAGAAAGAACTTCTTTCCCTTTCCTCGAGTCAACTGGATGCTTCCTTTTTCCATGGAAAGTTCTTGCTTTATGACCTTCATTTCCACATCTATAGCATATTTCTGTCCCTTTGAAACATTTTCCTAGGTGTTTCTTTCCACATCTTTGACACATAGGTTTTTGAGCACACATACCTTTATGATTATTACCTGTACTTCCGTAGGGATTTGTTTCTTGCATATATGATGCCTTAGAGAAAACTCCAAGGTTTAGGTGGTCAATCATGACTCCAGATAGTTGGTTGAGGATAATCAGAAGAGTTCTCATTACAGCTCCCATATCATTCAGTTTTTTGCTCAAAAAACTGTCACAGTTTCCTTCACATCCACTGTTACTTTGGTGCCTGCTAGATCCAGCCATTTACTAAAACCAAAAAAGGTCAGTGTGAGTATATCAACAAAACCATCATGTACTAATGAGGAAGATAAACACTATGATACACTTACTCATTCACTTTATCTAAAACTATGACTCTTTCTGAAATCTTAACCATTATGGTAATGTCACTTATGCTTAAAGAGTACCCTAACCTCTAAAGTTATCTAAACCGACCTTTGATACCAACTATAAGGCCCCAGCCTTAAACCTTACTTAATCTTGAGTTATTACAAGATTACACACTGAGGATCTTTTCAGGTTTAGAGTTTTAGAGAATTAGATCATGAAACTTTCATTACATTCCACATTTAAACAAAGTGGTTACATAAAAGACAATATTCATTCTTCCCATCAACAGAAACCTATTTAAAATAAAACACGGATTCTTTCTTGACACATCCTTGACACTATCATCACATCATGTACCCTTCCCTTGACCTGTGAAAAACATTTCAAAAACTTGGGATGAGCATAAAAAGCTCAGTAAGGGTTATAAAAATATGGAAAGGAAACATGAGTTCAGAAATACATAAGAATGAAATCATACTTTACCCATAAAACATAGGCATATCAAATCATGAATAAATCATAGAAAACATAAGACATAAAGGTAACTTGAGGCATTCATAACATGCTTACGTAGGGAGTAACCCTCTTGGTTACGTTTGGAATACCCATCACAGTATATTCCCTAAATCTCTTCGGAGAAACCTTAACGTTTCACTCCTTCGCGTTACCCAATGCATTGGAGAGCTATAACGGGATCACCCGCCCTTAGTCTATCACGGAACCACCCGTCTTCATAATAATGCCCAAGAACCATAACATAAACGTATCACATAAAACATGCATAAAGGAAACAAAATATCTCCACATTTCAATCACAATATAACATTTTAGGATATTGAAATAATGAATCCATTCAAAAAGAAACCATTTCCAAAACCATTTAAAACATTTAATAAAGAGATTTTTGAATCAAAGTGTCCCATACCACCTTGAAGCTTTTAACATTTTAAACCATTAATATCCATATAAATAAATCCTTAAAACCATTTTGAAAACATGGATATTAATAAGAAGAAATAATTAAAACATTTAAAACGATATTCTGGTAAAAGGGGTTTTACCAAAATTAGAGACACTTGAATACAATAATTGAGGAATAACATTCATTCAGAACTTTATAATATCATGAGAATAAAAGGATTCATGATATAATACTCCAAAGGACAATATATACACCATATAAGAGTGAATTGGTGCATAACAACAATGAACCCTCAATAGAAATGTCAAATGTGATGAAATCCCTTATAAAGAAGGTATCCTTAAATTAAGGACAAATAAATCTCAAAAATATGTGTGACAAATATATATACACCCAATATAAGTGGATATTAAGTGTAAAACAATAAAAGGTCATTCACACATATTCAATGGATGACATATTCAATGACTACAAGTTGAACCCAAAGAAGTCGAAATTGGGTTAAGAAGTTCCCTTGATAGCCTAACGGCGTCACATCAAAATGAGTTGATGAGAGATAAAAAGAGTATCTCATCACTTGGACACAAAATTTACATCATTAAGGATATATGAGAACATATCCCAACATAACAATATGTAAATTAAAAGACCCAATAAAAGAAGTCTTTTAAAAAGAGGAGGGTGAAAGGTTCCCTTACCGACTTGGGTATCTTTCAAAACATACACCCCATGAAATAAGGGCAATAAATCATTGATGTAAATACTCATAAACAAATTTATATTACACAAAGAGTAGAATAATGGGCAGTACATACACCACTCAAAGGAAATTGGGGCAAATGTAGCATAAATCTCACGGGGATAAAAGTGTGATGAAAAATCCCTTACGAAAACTCGGCAGCCTAACGACGCCACATAAAACTTCCAAAAGGATTGATGAGAGAGAATAGGGTCTCTCATCACATGAACATAAAAATTACAGTAGGAGTAATATAAAATAACATCCCAATCATAAGAAATATGAGCTTAAAAGAAATTACATAAAAGAGTGTACTTAAAAAGAAAGAGAGTTGTATGATCCCTTACCTCGGGTCCGACTTGACTCGATCGTTCTTTAATCTCCTGAATAATAAACTTGAGTTAATTTCTAATTCCTTAATAACCCTTTTTCAAGTTCATTATTACTTTTATACCACTTTTTACCATGTCACAAACATTATGTAATCATTTAAGTTAATAATATTTGTTTTGCCGATATTTGGTTCTTAAGTCGAAAGTGGTCTTCTTACAATTACATGTTGTTCGTGTGGCCAAATGTTTATTATATCCAGAATTGTATTCATTATGTAGATATCATATATTTCATATATATCCAGTACATGCATGCATTTATAACATTACATAATCATTTAGAGGTAAGAAATGAAATGCACCGTTCATGGAGACGGTAAGCCGTACGTACGCATGAACGCTACTTTCATTTCTATTTCGTATTTTATAGAATGGAATAATAATGATATAAAGGTATATTATAATTACAGTATAATATCATATATAATATCATATTTCCATCCTTTATACATCCCACATATGGTATTTAACGAATCAAATCACTTTGAGGGGGCGGTAGTCCGCACTTCCTTAAATGAAGATATCGCGTATACCCATAATGGAAGCCATAAAGGCAAGACAAAAATGAAAAATACAGAAGCATAAATACAACATAAACATATTATATATCATATATAAAAATAGTGACATCATAATGGCCACCTTTGAAGGTGTTAAATGAGTATTGAACAATCATCGTTTCGGGAGGTAGAATTTCGCCATCCACGGAAACCGTATGTTCTTTAACCATTTGATGCAGTTGTGTGAGAGTGTAGCTCAAATAAATATTATAACAACATCCTAGTATATTGAAGATACTGGTGTTGTTACAAAAGAAGTAAATAAAAGAGTTTAGGGGGTTGGAGAAGCAAAATAAAACAAATGAACATGAGAGAATGAATTACCTTTAAAAGTGTAACTCCTTTTGATTTAAGCCTAAAGGCTTCCTTTGAAAAGATTATGCCCAAAGGGAGTCCTCTAGGATGAGGAGAGGGATGTGGAGAGAGAAAATGGGCAGGGGTTGGCCGAGCCAAAGGCTTGAGAAGTGTATGGAATGAGGTAGAGGTGGGGGCCTTTTATAAGAGGAGAGGAGGGGCACTTTTGGAAAGTAAAGAAATATTACGTTATTTGAAAATGTGTTTCGGTTTCAAAAGGTCCCACATTGATAGAATTCGTGGATAAGGTGATAAGGCTTCGAAATCCACTCATCCAATTGGTTTTGGACATGTGTAGGTTGTAGATTTTCCATTATCTTTCCATTTTAATTAAATCGTCAAATAATGATGTCATCGCTGCATCATTATTATGTCATAAATAATTAAATTTCTTTAATGTCTAAAAATTATTAAACAAATACTATGATATAGGAAATCTTTTTATCTTTCCAATGAATATTTATAATCAAAATTTGGACTTGTATAACCCCACTTAAAAATTGTTTTCGTAAAACATATTATGATTGTGTCATTTTCACTTTAACATTAAATAAAAATATATTAAAGTCATTTTCCAACTAAAGTGGCTCCATGGGGTCCCCAAGTTGGCCCATGGCTTGTCATGGTCGGCCATAACACAACCAATAAGGTTCGGACATGTGTGTAGGTCATTTCATATTATTAAAGCATTATTTATACCTTAAACTATACTAATTACCACTAATCGCGATTAAAAACTTAATAAGTTACTATTCACCAAAAAATTATTTTTATCCCATTGAACCACATTTTACTTCTTAATGACAACCATGTATGTCGGATTTTTGAAATTAAAAACACAATGATGGAAAAATTTCATTTAAACGGAAAATCAGTCTTTATAAGTACCACTTAGTGGTTTCACTATTCATCAAAAATTGAAGTTTTTCAGAAAATTACCAAAAATTCACCCTAAGCTATATTTGATATTACGAATTCAAAAATGAAGTCCGTTTTACAAAATTCAAAACATATTAGTCACATTAATTAATTTAATAATTAATTCCCACTGTCAGAGCAAATAGCGTGTTTTTATAAAACAATAAGTATCAAAAGATTGACACTAGTTTAAGTCCGTTTTCAAAGTGAAATTGATTCCAACGACCACTATTGGTTTTAATGGTAAAAATATTTTCTAATTTCACTTTAAAACCAATTAAAAAGATAATCTAATCATATAAATAAATTATATTAAAAAGAGGTTTTGAATTAAAATACAACATTTTACACTATTCATTAAAAAATGAACTTTATCAGAAAAATACCAAAAATTTACACAAAGTAAAATTTGATGTCCCGATTCTTAATAAGAGTTTTATTTGGTCCAAAAGAATGTATAAGAGTGATCAAAACTATATTTAATGACAGTTCGCCATCAAAAGGCGATAAGTGAACCTTTAGTGAAAACTAGGGCATATATGCCTAAAATTGAATTCTTTCCGTATTTTAAGTCTCTATCCTTTATTGGATAATTGTAAAAACATTTAAAAACATATATAATCATATTTCAGTTATTTCTATCCATTCCCGCCATTACAACGGCTACATGTTAACTACCATTTAAAATAATATTATTTTATTATTAGAGTGCAACGTAAGATTCCCAAGAAACTCGTTGTTGCGTGTTGGGTACGCCATCGAGCATAGCATCCCCTTTAAAGTCATTTAAATATTTTATTCAAAAATATGGATAAATATGAAATGTCATATTCTTTATTTACCTGGGATGTTACATCAACCCCTATAGATGGAACACATTATTCAGAATATAGAAAAGATAGGTAACTATCATCTTAGACACACATATAGAAACAAAATTTGATTGAATAGGAACTTCCTAAATAAATAACTCTTTAGAAAATTATCTTATAAGTGATTAACTGAATCCCCCCATGATCCAGAAGCCTCTACGTGCATGAACCATCCATGGAGGACATCTATTTTCATCACAAAACCATACAACCTAAAACCATCATTGGATTCTAACTGATCATTGGTATACACAAAATACATATGTTGGTACATATCATTTTCAATGAACTATATTTTTGAAACAGCTACATAGAACACCATTCCAAAACTATATCTATTTCAAGGAAACTACTCCCAATGAAGGGTAAACACATTTATCAAGAGTAATATAACATCAATTAAATAATTACTCAAACCTCACAATTGAGGTGTTCAGAAAAATATAACCTAGTATGGAGTACCCAAACCATCCCATATATGTGGATTCCATTTCTATCTCCCTAAAGAATCAACTTACTCATCATCCTAGAACAAATGTCATAAAAACACAAGAAATCACATTTCTACATTTTATCACATTAAAGGACTTAAATCTAATATTATAGTGAAAGGAAACCATAGATCGTGTTATGAATAAATATATCTATATATCATGGTCAAAAATAAAGATAAAATATTGAAGGGAATAGATATTTAATATCTGAATGAGGATTTTTCATAGAGGCTCCCTTTAATATGGTACATATTTCTGACTCCTCTATCCTATAAGTCAAATCAATAAGCACTAGTACCAATCTGAGGGTGCATGGGGAGATGGAGGTACTCATCCACGAGTCATGAATTTGATTAGACCTCATCAAACTACTGTACTGATAAGAAGATACCACTCATGAATGGTATAAAACTGGTGTTTGTGACGTTTTATACTCTAATTATCCAATAATTAACAAATACTCTCAGAGGGAACTAATTTCTAAATGCATTTGACGGTCCCATGCTTGATATCTAAAATAATGCATGTTATGTTTGTATCATGTTTACTTTTTTCATCCAAAATCTAGATCTTATCTCGATCTCATGAGGATTAAATCCATCAACAACCCCTGAATAGTATAGCCAAATACAACTTATTGTGAAGTCCAAAACTATATATATGGTAATAAAAAGCACCAACCTAGAAGAATATGGTAGTAAAAATGTGTACTATGATTATATGGAATTTTCTCCCAAATATCCATCCATAGGAATTTAACCTTCTCAAAATATCCATATACTTCCTTTATATTCATAGTTTACATATATAACTTGTGGTGTTATCTACAAAGGTTCTTGACCATGTAACCCAACCCATATTGTGTTGTGTTTCCTAAAATTTATTATAATTGCATAATCCATGTTCCACACATAGGTGAAAATAAATGTTTTTGGATATACCTTGATTCATGTTACCTAGGTTCTTAGTCGACAGATAAATCTAGCCTAAATTTACTATTGACCTTTTCTCATAAATTAGATGATTCGATTAAACACAAAAAAGTGTGTTCATGATATCACAAGGCATGTAGTATGGTTTCATTGATGGAGAGTTCCTTTGATATGAAAAATTACCCAAAACATATGGGAATCACTGTAAAACAAAGATAATGATAAACAATAAAAAAATACCCCATAAGAATATACATGTACAAATAAAAAATCAAAACAATTTGAAATTGAAAAATAAGCAGTCTTGCCTTAGAGAGGTTCATCATAAATTTATAACAATGAATTTTTGATCCTTGAACCATGGTCATTGAATCTAGATCCACTCTTTAATCATAACATGATGAAAATTTCCTCCACTATCACCTCTTCTTGACTCCGATTCATTAATAGGAAAAGTGAAGGGTAGTGGCCTCCTTCAGATATGAACATAAAGAGAGAAGGGTATGGATTAAGCTAATTAAAAACTTGAATAATTATAATAAAAATACATTTCAATATTGTTAACATATACTTATAAGATAAATAGATATTATTCCTCTCTTAGATAAAACCCCCAATACTAGATCTAATCGTGATGTTATAATTAAAATCAAGAGACTCATTTAGAATATATCCATGTATGAACCCATGAAAAATAAACTATATTTATTTTAGTATATATTAAATATCCAAAATAAAATTTCCAACATAAAATCCACCAAAATTACAGAACAATGGAAAACTATACAGTATGGAATTAATAAAACCATCTAATTTTTGAATCATTTTTACAAGAGAAAATTATTATTTTATCCCTTAAAAGGCCAAAAGTTAAAGAACTCTGAAATGAGAAAAGGCTTTTATGCATAGAAAACCTAGATTTTTACATAAATCCTATAACATAGTTATTATATGATGTATTGTGGTCAAACAATACTATAAAAAATAATGAATTCTAACATGTGGTAATTATGAACTTTTATATATTAATTATAAATTTTATATATAGATCCAGTCTTTTAAAATCCAATAATTATATTTGACTAATATGAGTGGGAATACAATGACTTTGAAAATTACTACTACTGGGAAAAGGCTTGGCCACTTCCCCTATACCTATGATCCATCAACTAGTGTTAATTTGATCACATATCAATTTGTCATTATTTTATCATCGTTGATCAATTATAACAAAATATTATCGTTTAAATTTTTTGAATCATTTTTTTCTTTAAAAATTTTGTTAACATTTTTTCAAAAATTAAACATGCTTCATTATGTTTTATACGATCATAAAAATATCAAAAATAATTCAAAACATTCAAATTCCATATGTATGTATTGGGGATTTCAGGTGGTTAAAACTGTTACAGGGTGAATAACAACATGGTACACAACAAATACCATATATTATTAAATTATAATGGAGTGTAGGATACATGGAAAACCTAATAATATTATAACATGTGGTTTTATTACAAAAATAATTTTAACAAGATAGGGTGACAAATTTTTAAACTACATGGAATATAGCCGGTATACATGCCTTTTAGTGTATGAATTTTCAAAACACTTTTCATAGAATATGCATGTTTAAAAGAGAACCCAGAATTAATACACGACCCATGGGACAAAAAAATAGGAAAATCATGGTTATAGTACATTTAGTTTTCATAAATGGTGTATAACTAATAAGTTTCTAATGATAATATACATACCGAATCTTTAGCCTCATATCATATACACAATAAAAATGACATACATGGAATGTAGCTCATTAGTATATATTGTATATTTTCTAGGAAACACCACATTTCTATAGGTGTACATTATGGACACATTTGAGTGATAAAAATTGTGTATATCTCATTTGTGAAGATTTTATACTCACCAAGTAATAAATAGAATTAATTTACATGAAAAATAAATAATCTAATCATTTAAAAAATTAAAGGGCTAAAAACTATTATGATCACTATCTAATAAGGTTTTTTGTCTTCTTTTTTTAATATTAATAACATGTAATTTTACAAAAATTTGAGGAATGATAGTTACATTCTATTTTTCATTACATGATAGGAATGACTGAGAATATTTTTATGTAAATTACAGTTAACAAGTTAATATAGTGAATAACTAATTGAATTCATTTAAGTGTATATATCTTAATAGTGAAGAAAACATTGAAATTAAAGTTCTCTAGTTTACATTTTTATATTAGCAGAATGCCATGATGACTGTGAGCTTTAAATGACCGGTGTATGTGATTAGATTATTTTTATTTGTTATTATTAAATTAAAATAAAGTCAAATATGTCATCCTCAGTATTAAAATACATTGGACATATCTGTCTTGGTCTACTTTTATATAAGCCCCCTTAAATATTTCAATAGTTCCATTCACCTAAATATGATTAAAATCATAGTTAATGGGTGAAGATCCAAGGTGAATAGTGGTAGACCAAATTTAGAGCCAATGTCAAGCCAACTAGGAGGAATACCTGATCATTAGTGGATTGTAACAACACTAAACTAATGTGGTTCTATGATTTAGTTCCTTATTCTGAAGGATTTACTTATCATGCACTTGATAAACAATTCATTAAAAAATCTCATAACCATTGCACTTAATTTATTTTATTTTAATTATATAATGCGTATTTTTAATTATTATTGAATATTTAACATTAAGTAAATTAATTAGAAAGCATTATAAAATCATATAAAAGGAACTTTGACTGTGTGAAAATTTTATCTAGAAATGGTTAAATGCCTAAAATACCATCTTTATATTATAGATCATTTATTAATATAAATAATCAATATATTATCCATGAAATGAATACAAGAAATGAAATATTATGTTTTAAAATCCTTCTTATACATTAGTTGAATTCAAACCATAGATCAATGTTCTTTAGCAACCTCTATTTTGGATAATTCATTTATAAGCAAATTCCTTGCTTCAATTTTGGGTAGACTTATCCAGGATCATGTTAAATATTAATATTAAATAAAATAAATAATTAAACTATTAGGATTTTTATAATGAAATCCATGTCTATGATTTCAGGATTGGTGAGTCCACTAAATGGATCTTGGATATATTACATAATATATTTGTAAAGTTATTCTTATAAAAATATATACAACAAGAATTCTAAATCAACATATTGGCTATGAATAAGGGAATTAGTATCTCTTACAATATAATATCCATGTCAAAGAATATCTGAAAAAATGGTGGGTGATTTTATATTTCAAAAAAATATAGGGAGAATAAAAATAAAATAATTATTACATCATACCTCTTGGTAATGAAGATAAAAATTAAAATCAGTATTTAATTAATGTAGGATATAAGAAAAAAAATAATCTTAAAAATGAAATCATTGATTATACAATGAAATAGGATAATATTAATTGATTATATTTTAATATTCATGTGCTTTAATGTCTATAAACATGATATTTAGTTAATTTTATAAATTTGACTTCATTTCAAAAAATTCAACAATTCATGTTCAAAGTGTCAATTTTGACCCAAATTATCATTAGTTTGTGCAATTAGTTATATTAAACATATAAATTTTATATTTTCATAAATTATTGATCACTTTTTGAAAAAATTTAATATTTTATGATCAATGTATGAATCAAAAGAGAATATGGACATTTGTGTCCATTAATGCAAATGTTTCTAGACAAAACAGAATGGGGCTTAGGCCCATCAAATAAAAGTGGATCCTACATTTAAATCCCAATGAAGGTAAAAGTTTATATATATATATATATAATAATTTTTATCATTTTATAAATCAATTAAAATTGATAATTTTAATGTTTTTCTTGGTGATCAAGGTTTTCAATGAAGAAGATTAAAATATGGGACATATTTCATGATTCTTCAAGTTATAACAACAATTTAACCATATGATCTTAATAGATTAATAAATTGTTCTGAAATTTATCCATCAACAACATGAAATTTTATAGAACATATTTTAAATATACTCCCATAAGAAATTCATAAATATTGAATGTTATAAATTCTTGTATATAGGGGGGAAATCTTGATCTGATTACCTAGTTACCTTTGAAAATAACCAATTTCCTATTATTTATCACCCACATTTACTCTCCAAATTAATGGGTAATGAATATAAATATGGTGGATCAATCCTAGTTTCAAAATATACCTATTTAATGTGGGTTTTGTTTTGGAATTTTGGGATCCATTTTTTTCTTTCAATTGTAATGTTTTAGTACCATTTTTAATAAATTATTCAATTTCATTCATGTATGTTATTGGAATAAATTTTTTTCATAATAAAGTTTATTATTATTCAAATTTTATATAATTATTCATATAAAATTGATACTATGACTTTTTGGAGTGAATCTATTCACATTATCTTTTGTGAAATAATTTAGATGACTGTTGAATGATCGATATTAAATGATTTTCTTCTTCAAATCTACCCTCAGGAGTCAAATTCCCACATTCATTGATAGAATATCATTAATGGTGGGAAACCGTCTTATGGATTGATCCAATGGTGTAGAAAGGGGAATTATTGGATATTATTTTATGTTCATTAGTATTTTAAGAACTTCATTATTTGATGATTTCCAATCATTGAGTTATTTCCTTCATCAAATTCTCTAACTTTAATGGTGAATCATTTTGTGTGCTAGTATGATCCAATTCCATTGAGATAAAATTTATGTGATACTCTATGTTAATTAGTTATTAGAAATAGAATTATGTAAGGATTAAATTGGTGAATGTGGTTAGATAGTTATCTAATTTTGTGGATACATCTTGAATTATTGATAAAAAATTTCATAAAAAACAAATACATATAATCTCTCCCTTATGAAAACCTTGGATCAAAATATATTATTTTATTACCACCATTCAAATCATTAGTTTTTATTTATTAAATTCAACCCATTCTCATAGGTTTGTTATTATTATTTTTATAATCAACACCACATTTGGAAACTTCATAGAAAATCCTCTATAGAATGTACAATTCTCTTTCTTTCTTCTTATGTATTTTGGAATTAGATCACTACTATTACATCAATGATCTCTTCAACTAGTAGGGTCAATTTGGGAAAAAAAAGTTTGGATCTGTTTTTGGGGACATAAGTATGTTATGTTAAAAATTATTATACTTTTCCCATTACAAATTCTCTATTATCACCCCCATTTGTCTTCTCTCTTCCCCATTCTATTTATGTGTGTCCTAAAAATCTTACATCCAAATATCTATCTACACTAAAGGAATATATTCAATGTTTCCCCAACATAAACTAAAGATGGATTGAAATGAAAAAATAAATATTTTGAATCACCAAACCTAAGGAATATCTTTGAACAACACTTGAATGATTACTCCACAACCAATTAGGTGTACAATCACTAAGATGATGATTTTTTAAATGATAAATTTCCAAACATTTCAAGGATGATTGAAGTTATAAAACTTGTGGAAGTCCATGATATCCAAACACCTATCTAGACTTATCCCCATCAATTACATAAAAAATTTTGTGAGAAAATGTATAAAATAAATTTTTATGCTTGATCAATAAGATTAGTGTACGAAGGAATTTAAATGATTATGGACCCCATTCCCCCTCATACAATCCCTTATCAATATAGATTGAGAACTATTATTACACACAAAACACTCATTAATTTACTAATGAACGAAACATAGTATTTGGAATAGTAGAAAAGAATAAAGTAATTTTTCAAGGATCTTTAAATTATGAGGAAGTTTATTTTTATATTCCAAAGAAGAGATTTTGACATCATAGATTTAATATTCTGAATATATAACCATTGATGATTTTTCAGGGCCACCGATCACTGAACCATTGGCAAAAATAAAAAACATTGAGTCCATTCCCAGTCCTAATATTATTCCCAATTTTTTGGATGAATGATATTTTCATAAGGATACAATAATGTCTAAATATATTAGAGAATAAAATATTTTTTTTTCCAAATTTCTAATATACATTAAAAAATTTCAGTCTACCCAAATTGTTTTCTGGGATTTCTTGGTCAAGTATAACTTCATAGTTTATAATAATGTAATTTTTGTATTAATTATTTCAAATCATGAAAAACAATATATAGTAATGATCCTTGATCTTTTAGGAAAGAAAAAAAGATGAACTAGATCAGCCATTTTTTATATTCCTTTGATTTTCCAACTCATTGGATCACATATGTTTGTACATGAAACAAATTATAATAAAATTTTTAATAAAAATATTGTAAAAGTATATGAAAATTAAATAAATATAATATTTATGGTTGGTATTGAATAATTTGGGTGGTCTAGGTCATGTTCATGACATTAAACTACAAAATTATTAGTCGAAAACCAAACTTATGCAATGTTTTTATTTTAATTTGTGTTTTTATTGTGTTACGGGAACCCCCTTGGACTTTTAAATTATATCTAATGTTTATATTGTGTGAGATTTAATAAATAAAACAGTTTCATATTTTTAAATTAAAAACATGCCTTACCAGGACCAAATCTATCCTCCAATCACACTTATAGAGGCTTCATGTGATGTGAATCCAAAGTGATTAGTTTATTATTAATGGATCATCAACTTCAAACTAAAATGTTTTGTTCCATGAATTAATTTAAATTCACATTATCCATAAATTTCATCAAAATTATTAACCTCAATAATATTTTACCACAGAGGGTAGTGTGATTCTATGTTGGGAGGGGAGTGAAAATCTGATATTTTGAAAAAAATTCTTTTATGGAAAATTTAAACTCTTCATAAATTCATGTGTTATTTTTCACTCATGAAACTAAATGTACAATATTTATAAATTACTTCTTTATAATTTTAATTCATTTTTATGTTCATGAAAATAGTTTTTTTTGGAAAGTGCAGTATTTTGATGTGATTATTCAATGTTTATACTCTCATCCCCTTAATTAAAATTCCATAATCCATGTTTTTTAGATTTTTGATGAAAATTTTATTTATTGTGTAAATTTAATTATAGAACTAGTTTCGGGACCCCTTATTATAATTTTAGTATCCAAGAAATTAGTAAAACACCACATACTAAAATATTTTATCCAAATGTTTTGAGTTTGACACTAGGGGATCGTGACTCAATTATTTTATTTCCTATATTTAGGAATGAAATCACCATTATAGAGAATTCAATTGAAAATATATTTTGTGTTTATAAATCTAAGATCAAAACACTATATATTTCATTACCATAGCTTGTCTTTTCATATCTATTATGGTAAAAAATAACAAAAAGAAGAAAAAAATGAAAAAATTTTAAAATCATCTTAAGGATTAATATGATTCCCACATAGATATTCTATTTATTTTCCCATTGAAAAATAAAAATGTACCCTTATCTATGGTGATTCAAAACAAATCATAAATATTAGTTGAAATTATATGGAATGTGTCTATGAATATCAACAATGGAATGAGATTGGTCTTTGAACATAAATGTTTACATGGATTGAATGACATTATTTTTAGGGGTTTCATGATTTTTTAAACTATTTATTTTGGTGATAATTTTTGGTAAAATTGTTTTTATAAAGGGAATTTAGATTTCATATTTTTTATTTATAATTTTACGATGAACTTGAATAAAATCATGTTTGAGGTGTTATTATCCACTGAAAGAGGAAAATAATAAAATATTATATATTAATATTCATTTTTTTTCAAATTCCATAATCACTAATTTTAGTTCATTTTATAAATTGAACTTCATTTCACATAATTGTGAAATTCCTTTTTAATGTTTCAATTTGAGATCCAATTATCATTATAATGTGGAATTCATTATTCTAATTACATTTATTTGATATTTTGTGATTGGATATATCACTTTGTGTGGAAATTTTTTTTTATGATTTATGGTTGAATAAAATGGTCATTTGGACATTTGGGGCCATGAATGTAGAAATTTCTAGAGAAACCGATATCGGCCTTAATCCCGTCAAATAAAAGTGTATACAATATTTTAATCCAAATGAAGATTAAATTTTACTTGTATATAGAGAATATTTTTGGGAACATTTCAATAAACTCTTACAAGAGATATTTGTTATGTTTTTATCGTGAACTCAAAGATGCTGATTAAAACATGGGCTAGATTTTAAGGCCCAAAAAGTAAACCCACCAATTTATTCATTTCATTTAAATAGATGATCCAATTGGGCTGAAAATTCTCCAAAACATAGATGAAATATTTTTAAACATATTTCTCCACTATAAAACCCAAATATTTAGCTTTATTAAAATATATAAATTCACATTATCAAGGAGAAATAATCCTGATCTGATTTCCTTATCAACTATGAAAAGGTGTAATGTCATTTTATCACCCACCAACCATTTACTATCCTAGTTAATATGGAAGGAATAGATTAATGGAGGATAAAAAATAGTCACATAATATACCTATTAATTATGGGGTGGTGATGAAATTTTTGGATCAATGTTTTTCTTTAAATTGTAATGATACAATATACTTTTGTAATTTATTCTTCAATTATGTTCATTTATGTTGTCTGTATCAATTTTTTTTGAATAAATTTTCTTATTCATATCATTTTCTAGTATTCTTCTTATCAAATTGGTAATTGTTCTTCACATAGTAAATATTTTCAAATTATGTTTTGATAAATTCATCACACAATGGTGTAGTGATCATTATTTCACTACTTTTATTATTCAACTCAACCCTCATGAATATTATTACTTCTTCCATTAATAGAATAGAATCAATGGGTGGATACACCTATTATGGTTTGATCCAATTGAATTTAATGGTACCAAATTCAATGTTATTTTATGTTCTTTAATATTTTAATTAGGTCATTATTTTACGATTTCCATTCAATGGGTTATTTCCTTCTTCATCTTCACCAACGTTAATAACAACACATTTTGAATACTATTAAGATCCAATTATATGGAGTTATCATTTAAGTGAATCTCTAAGTAAAATGATGATTATAATTGTAATTTTTTATGTATTATATTGTTGAATTATGTTGGAGAGTTATTTCATTATGTGGATACATAATTAATCTATGATCTGAAATTTTTTATGAAAACAAATACATCCAATCTATCCCTAACGATATCCTAGGATCAACTGACCTTAATTAATGGTTTCCATTTAAATATTTATAGTTTAATTTATCTATTAAATCTATTCTATTCATTATTTTATTATTATTATTAAAATCAACACCATAGTTATCAATTTCATAGCCAGTACTCTATATAATGTATGTGGCTATAGGTCTCTTCGCATGAATTTTTGGATTAGATACCTAACTATATGTCAAGGAAAGAATGTACCAGTAGAGTAAATTTGGAAATCACCAAATTTTATCACCATTTTTGGGGAACCATGTATGTTATCTAACACAAAAGGATCATTTTATCACCCTAAATTCTCTATTCTCACACCATTTCTCTTATATCTTCCTGTTCATATTTGTGTGTGTCTTGAAAATATTAAATCCAAAACTCTGTCTAATCCAAAGGAATATCATAATAAATTACCAAACATAAATCCGATTTGGAATAGAAAAGAAAATAAATATTTGGAATTGGCCAAATTTCAATATTATTTGATCAACCATTATATGATTACCCCACACCCAATGAGATGTAAAATCCCATGGAATATGATTATTTGATAGATTAATTTATATCCATATCAAAGTTGATTAAAGAGAAAAATCTTGGGAATGACCATGATTTACAAACACATGTGTAGACTAATGGACATAAATTACTTGAAAAATTTAGTGTTCAAATGGGGAAAATTAATTCATATGTTTTATCATTTGGATCGGAGTTAAAAAGAATCTATATAGTCATGGACCCCATTCCCACTCAGACTATACCTTCCACATTATTGATAGAAGAATATTATTACACACAAAACCTAGATTTATTTATAGAAGAAACAACCTCAATATTTGGGATAGTTGAATAGGATCATTGAAATGTTTAAGGGTCATTAAAATAGGAGAATTTTTTTTTTGTATTTAAATGAGGAGAATTTGTCTTCAATGATTGAATATTATAAATATCACCCCATTGATTTATTTTCAGGAAATCCAATCACTAAACCATTGGGAGAAACCCAAAAAATTGAGTCCATAACCACTCTTGAAATATATTTTTAAAAATTAGGTGATGAATCATATATTCGTAAGGAACCAATTATTTCTAAAAATATTGGAGAATAAATTTTTTTATTCTAATTCTCAATCTGTGTTAAGGAATTTAACTCCACCCAAACTCAACATTCATTTACTACCCTCTGTGGAAAATTATCCCTTTATAGGTTATAGAAAATAATTATTGGTATAAAATAATTCATCTCTTGTAATTAATAATATAATAATGATCCTTGATATCTTAAGAAAGACATAAGAATCAACTAGATCAATAATTTTTGATATTCTTTATAGTTTCCCACTCATTGGAATTCATATGTTTGAACTTGAAAAAAATCATAAAAAATTACCATTATCAATATTTTATAAGAGATTAAAAATTTATTCCGTAAAATTTTTAATGTTGGTATTGTATAAGTTTTAGGGTCTACGTCAATATAATGACATTAATCTATGTTCTTATTGGGAGGAATAGTGACTTATACATTTTCTTGTTTTTGTTTTGTGTTAAGGGAACCCCCTTTGGGTTTCCAATGTAATCTAATGAATCATGTGTGTGGGTTTTAATAACTATTATAGTTTCTCTTTTAAAATAAAACACATTCCTTCTAGATACCAAACCAAAACTTTCAATGAACCTCAATGATTTATCTTGTGACTTGAAGCCATATTTATCAATTTCATATTGATGGGTCGTCAACATCAAACAAGGTGATGTTTCCATGAATTCATTTAAAATAAGATCCCCCCTATTTCTTCTAAATTAATAATAATATCTTATAATCTCTTTCAACACTAACGTTAGTGTCATTCTATATTGTAGGGAGTGAAAATTTGATATTTTTAATAAAATGGAATTTTATGACAACTTTCAATTCATTATCACTTAATTTGTAAATTTTTAAACATTAAAAATAAATGTAAAATAATTTTTAATTCGTTCATTATGATTTTAATTAATTTTTATGTTCATTATCATGGTGTTTAGAAGTAGTAGTTATCTGATGTGATTTTCAAAGTTTTCATTTTAATTCTCGTGAAAAAAATGTTAATATGCATGTCCATTGGATCTTGGGAGTATTTTTTTAGTTCTTGCATCCATTTTATTACATAATTGGGTTTGGGAGCAATTTCATTATAATTTGAGTATCAAACAAATGAAAATTGAGTAAATACCACATATAGCAATTTTTTTTTTCAAAAAGTGTGTCATTCGATAGTTGGAGATCATGAATATATAGTTGTCTTACCCAGAGTTTGGATTTAAATATCTAATATAGAGCATGTAACTGATAATATTTGTGGATATAAGAACTTGGGGATTGTGACTCCAATGTTGTCTTTCCAAAAGTTGGTCTATTTCATCTCTATTGCAGTAAAAAATACAAATCCCAACAAACAATGGGAAAACATTGTTGGATACTCATATTAATGTATAATGTGATTCCCACCTAGGTATTCTTTTTATTTTCACGTTGAACATGAAAATGGGCCCATATATATTTTCATTCATAAAAAATCATCATTCTTAATTGAAATTGGATTAAATGTGATGGTGATTTTGAAAAAGGAATGGGCTTGGGCTTGGGATATGCTTGTGAACCTTGATTTATGTAGAATGATTTTGATTTGATTCAAGATTATTTGGAATTATAGATTATTTTTATCATTTTACGTTTATTTGTTTTGAGGGAGGCATTCATGTTTATCATTTATGAGATAATTTTTATTAAGAATATAAATAAAACAAGTTGGGGTGTCTATATACTAAAATGGGCTAATATTAAATGATTAGATTTTAATATTATTGTGTTTCAATGTTCATAAACACCAAATTTAGTTCATTTTATAAATTTAAATTCATTTAACATAATTTTACAATTCATGTTTAAAGTGTCAATTTGGGACCAAATTATCTGTATCTTGTGGATTTCATTATTTTTTCTAATTCATTTTTTAATTTTTTTATATGATTTATCAATTGGTTTGGATAATTTTTTCACTTAGTATAAACTAATGAGTCAAAATAGAATATGGACATTTGGGGCCATGAATCCAGGAATATATGGGCCAAATAGAATGGGAATTCAACCCATACAATTAAAGATGAGCCAACATTTCAGGACCAATGATGGTCAAATATAAACTTTTTAAAGATAAAATCTTAGGAGTAATTTCATTCAACTCTTGACAGATCTAATTTTTATGTTTTCATGTTGATCCGAGAGGCCAAAGATGAAGATTAAAATATGGGAAAGTTTTCATGGCTCATAATGTATGCGCACCAATTAAACCATATCATCTGAATAGATTGTACAATTGGGAAACATTTCCTCCATAAAATATAGGATATATGGAAGAAAATATTTCTCTTCTATGACACCAAATAATTCTTCCATATTCAATGTAATACATGCACATCATCAAGGGGAGTGAATCTTGATATGATTTTCATGTCAACATTGATAAAGACAAGTTTTCTTTTATTTCTCTCCCACATTTTACTCTCATAATTAATAAGGAAGTAAATAATTGATGGTGGATCCACCCTAGGTTCTTAATATCCCTATTTAAGTTGTGGTGTTTATTTAATTTGGGGATCCATGTTTTTTCAATTATAATCTTGTATTGTACATTTTTAATCATTTCTTCAATTTCATTCATGTAAGTTGTTTAAATAATTTTTATTTATTAATAAATTTTCTTCTTAATGAACTTTTATTTTAATATTAATATCATTTTTGTGCCATTTAGTTATGGATTGAATCTATTGAAATAATATTTTTATATATTAACACAATTTTTTATAGATCACTTTTTACTTCTTATCTTCTTCAACTATTCCCTCATGAGTCGACATCCCACTTCCACTGAGAGATTAACATTAATAGAGTTGTAACCGTCTTATTATTTTATCCAAGGGATTATATAGGGTCTTGATTTGATTTTAATTCATGTTGTTTAATTTTTTAATCAGTTCATTATTTTATGATTTCCATTTGATGGGTTCTTTCCTTATTCATCTTCACCATCCTTAATTATTACACATTTTGAGTGCAAGTATGATCCAATTATGTTAATTTATCATTTATGTGATCCAATAAGATAACTTTTTATTATAATTTTAATTTTTTGATGATTAAATTATGGAATGATGTTAGATATTTATCTCATTTTGTTGATACATCTTGAATTAGCGATCTTAAATTTCATAAGAAGAAAAATACATCTAATCTTGACACGGTGAAAACCTATGATTGACTTAGAATATTTAATTATTTCCATTAAAATACATAGTGATTAATTCGTAAGGTATATGCACTGTCCTGTGTATTTTAGTATTCTTTTTTATAATAAAAAGCATAGCTATAAACTTGAGATCCAATCCCCTGTAGAATCTAAATTTCTTTAGGGTTATTTTTAGGTCTATATAGGTTCAGTCATTAATTGTACTTAAATGTCCGCTTCTACTATTATGTTAAATTTTGGAATAAATAATCATTTAGGACACTCAAGACATAGATGCTTCCCTCACTATCATATATATCCAATGTAGGTATAGTTTCTAAATATATTACACTAGTATAAGAAAATTTATACAATGACAAGGAGTCCCCTACACTTGTTCAACTGATTCACCAAGAATGTGAAGGTGGATAGTGTTACTACATGAGGTACATAGGGATGGTTCAATTATTCATTGCATTAAGATAATAGTTATGTCCGGAGAATTGATAATGAATCATATGTGAATGACTACTTATTCCATGTAATTTCATCTAAAAAATATTGAGAAGGAGAAAATAAGTATTTAGAGAAAAAAGATATTGTCACTATACTATTAGTTTATAAACTTAATGATACTTACTTATATATTAATATTGACTTAAATATAATGCTGTATATTTATTATTCATCAATGTTAGAAATCCCCATGGATAATAAATTTTCCATTAATCCCATATTATATTCCCAACTTCCATGTTATCCTTATTAGTCAATAATTATTATATAAGTAGTATAGATAATAGTTCAAGATTATTTTATGTAAGTTTTACTAGGTAAAGAAATTTTTTAGAGAATTTAGTTCGACAACCCTTTTAGTGAATCTTATGTGAATGAAATATAGGAATATACATGACCAACTCAAGTAAAATGGATCATTTATGATCTAAATTTAAAATAAAATTATTCAAAGATAGTAATAAAACTATGGAGATATTTTGCCCTCAAGTGAGAAGAAAAGTCATTTAAAATAAAATATAATGATTTAATTAATCAGTTAAAAATTGTGTATCCTTTATTAATATATAATTCATAGGATTATTTGTTTCTATCCCACTTATAATATATATTTTTTATTTTTATTTAATTAATAATATTTTACTGTGTGTTATCCTAGTGGGTGAGATAAGATGAATATTTTTTCAGTAGTTAGAGAGGCATAAAATATTTATAAAATGTAATGTGTCATATCCCTTTGGCTAGGAAAGATTTATTCCTTTGTAAGCAATTAGAATCACATGACTTTAAATGTACAATTTTTTATCCTAGTGGTAGTGAAACGGTGATTCCTATGTTAGCAATGAGGATCACATTCCTTAAAAGTATAGTGTTTTCTTCCAGTGATTTAGAAGGTGCGATTAAAAAGTTATCAATGAAAAACAAATGAATTCTATTTTCCTTGTAGAAATATTCAAGTTGAATATTTTTTAGTGTCTCTTAAAAAATTACCTTAATATTGTATTTGAAACATTGAGATAATATATTTTTTGGGATTTTTTTATGATATTACACACATAGATAATATGTTTGTAAAACATGAATCATATAAAACCAAAATATTTATTTAATGATGAATATAATTTCAAAAAAAATAACTACTTGTGAAAGGATAATTATTAGTGAAGTATAACTATATGATTCAATTTATATACCTAGTTTTATATTAAGAATAATTAGAAAAAATATATTTTGTATATGAGAACCTTTTATTTAGAATAAGGAACCTTTAAATATTTAGGTAAGCCACAATGATTATGATGTCATCTCATGATTACTGATGTGAATTATTCCAAGATGAAGATAATGGTATGTTTATATACTCTGAGATATCAATTTATGAAATTTTTTGAATTTCTAGAAAAATAATGAATATACTTAGTAAAGGATGTATATAAATCCTAAGGGATTTTTTCATAGAATATATTAGCCATGTATTCACTGATACTTTATTATTGATTGAATGTTTTTCTAAACTCACATTTTCTTATTAACATCTTAATGATGATGATAACATAAGGATGGTTGACATGGATTCTTTTATATGTCATACCACCATTCATGATTCCATTATAGATATTTTTTTACAAATATTTATGAAACTAAAAACCATATTCCATCTATACTTTCTAATTTATATCATACAATATATGATATATGGAATGTCTTTAATGTCACAGCCTCATGTATTTAATGGGACCAATTTACAAATTTTGTGAACGATTTAAATTGATATCATGAAATTCTCCCAGTTTATCTCTATAATGAATCTATTTCTAAAAAATATATTAATATACAGAAGAAAGAAAATGGTATTAATCATACCAACAATATTTTCTTGATGCATGTACATCTCTTTTGAGATAACGGGAGAATTTGAGACTTTATTTTAATCTTTTTATCTATATGAATATGATTTCAAACAATCCATAATCTCTTATAACGTTAATTGGATTAATTATTCCAGATAAATATACCTTTTTGATGTTTAAAACTACTATTGGGATTTTAATTTCACCGTGGTGGGAGAAATATAGCTCTATTATGATAATAAATTATATACAAGATATTAATATTAAAATAGTAATGACTAAAAAATTATTTGAATTCATAAATGGATTTCATATACTAAAATTTATTCTTTATTTTTATAGTTGAGGACACACCATTGGTGGGTATTCAAAAGAAACTATACATGTATGGTTAAAGTGGTTTTCTAATAACTATCAATTAGTTATATTGAATTATTATTCCAAATTTGATTAGAAATATATATTTTAAAAAATTATATGTCCATTATATTAGGAATCAAATGTTATGGTTACCTACCTTGGAGGGAAATTTTTCAAAAATTT
Source organism: Viscum album (assembly GCA_963277665.1). Taxonomy (NCBI): domain Eukaryota; kingdom Viridiplantae; phylum Streptophyta; class Magnoliopsida; order Santalales; family Viscaceae; genus Viscum; species Viscum album. The sequence goes on from OY728138.1 coordinate 1,456,507,407, forward strand.
GAATATTACATGTCAAAAACTATTGTTGATGTCAAATAAATAAATTATGAAATGTAAAATTCATTGATACATTATTTATTTGACACAAGTATGATGATCAATGTATATTTTTTTATAAATTATTTTTAGTTTCATACATGAAAATATTGGGATGGAAAGTATTTTCTATGATATATATAATTAAATCCATGTAGAGAATAGGTGACTAGTATTAAGTTATGACCACCGTTAGTTTGTACAACATTACTCAATTAACATCTCATGTTTATTGAAGCATGATATTTTATATTAAATTAAAGGGTTTCTTTATCTATGTGATATTTCATAATGGATATGGTTATGAAAATAAAATATGGAATAATTCAGTTGAATTATTTTTACTATAAGATGGTATTATTATTATAAATCTACTACATATTCATAATACTACATCAATAGCCTACCTCAAATACCATGATATGTACTGATTTTCATCTTGATTATTCATAAAACATATAATGAATATATCAAATAAGAATTGGATAATTTCTTGAGTTGGAAGTTATAACTATATGATAATTCATGAGAAATATAACCTATATCAGTTATTAAAAAATAGAGAAAAGGGGATAATTGTTTTAATTGTATACAAAAAAGTATTATTCATATCAATTTAATATATAATTATACTAAAGATAAGTTACTATAAATCTGTAATGATTATTGCAAAATGTATTTTTCATATATATATATATATTATCATGTATTTTGTGACCTTTGAAATATCTTATGAAAATTTTTAGCAAAAATTTGTTCAATAGTTTGGAGTAGTACTCAAAAAGTAAAATTCAATCATATCATTTTTAATTCTCACTATGATATCATCCATGATGCTAGAAATGAATGAAAGAAAAATGTATAAACCAGGTGATATCACTAAATAAGGAATATTTTCAATGATATGAGGCCATAGGAATTAGTAAAAAACATAGCTTGAATATTGGTCTCATAAACTATAAAAATAATTAAGAATAATCATTTTTAACATATGAGGATAAAAATTTAGATAATTAGTTGTTGACTCTAGTGAAACTAGTATTATGTTGGAGTTAGTTCCCTAGAACCAAAAAAATTTAACATTATATTTTTGAAATATTAATTGTCTTGAATATTGATTTATATATTTTTACATGATGAATATTCTTTTATATTACTTATATGTGATAACTTCATAAGGTTAGTTATTAAGATAAATGATCATGGTAGTTCCCTTATATGGTGATAAAATTGATGTGTTAGGATAGAAATAATAAATACTTGTTCTATGGATAGATGAAATCATCGGTTGGGAAATAGATGATATAGGAAATTATGGGATGGGGCTCATAAGACACTGTGATTACTTTTCATGTAGTTTATCCTTGGTAATATTAAGAGTAGAGATTATGATAGTTGTAACACCCCTAGTTTTTATAAACCAATTTTTTCTAATTAATTTTAATTTTAATTTATATCTTACAATTAACTAAGTAAAATATTCCTTTCAACTTGAATTGACTTGGAATACGTTTCATGAAACACATACTCGATGTCTGATGCATGCAACACTGAGTCGGTGTACGATACACATAACACCAAGATTCAACAAAATATCTATTTTATTGTTTTAATTATTTAAGTAATATAATTATAACCTATAGGTTAAACATAGTAATATGAATATTAATAAATATTTTTAAAATATTTATTATTATTTGTTTTTATAAATAATACATATTTATAATAAAATTTGTGATTTTTTAGTGAAGTCCATTTTTATGTTTAAAAACATCATTTTCTCGAAGATAAAAGAATATTTTACTCAGGAAATGTTTTTAAAAGACCTTTAAAAATTATTTTTCCATCTATCATAACATTCTTTAGTGTTTCTCATCCCTTTATGTGGAAAATTATTCAATTTTTCTATTCATATTCTTTCTGTAAATGGATTACATTTTTAATGAATGATGTATTTGAATCCAGTTTCTCTTTCTTGGGTGATATAATTTTGAAACCCGATTCCTTTCATAGGATATGTTTATGATGAAATGATGATGAAACCTATATCGTTTAATAGTTTATGATATGTTTACATGTTTATTATCCCCATCTCATTTCATGGGTTATGATATGATTATCTACGGCCATGTGGAACATTTATATATGATTTCATTTTGTGATAGGTGGGACCTATATCTTCCTATAATGTATTGGGTAAAGATTTATATATCAGAAGATAGACATGGCCCGAATATGATTTTATTTGGTTCAGTAATAATAGGCTAGAATGAGGGTTTATCCAGTTCTGTAATACAAGGCTGCAATGAGGGTTTACATAGATCAGTAATATAGGGTTGGAACAGGGGTTCACCCAGTTCAGTAAAGGACTTTTCCCACTTATATGATCTTGGAATTGATTCTTTGCATACTATGGAAATCATTATATACATTGGTGTTGAAACAATTCCATGTCTTGCTCATATTTTATGCTTTCATGTCCAATGTGCTTTACTTTCTATTGATTCGTGTCATATGAAATACCAAGATTTATTCCTTGATTCATGTATATCATCTTTGATATGTACGGTATGATCTTATATTTTCATGATCCTGTTCCCATAACCTTATTTTAGAGACCCAAAGCATGACGTACATGGAAATTACATTACTTTTTCAGAATACTTAATATTAAACAAAAAACCAAAACTCATGTATCGTAATAGTTTAGTGTCTTTGGAAACTCGGAACAAAATCTTCTAATCATTGTGAAAGATCTTTAACATCTCCAATAATGATCTTCCCCTTTGGTTTTCTTACATTAACATTTCCTTATACACTGGGAAAAATTAAACATATAAAGGGTGAGCTCAACTTCTCAATAAGGGTAAGCATGGAGAGAATAAAACAAACCATATACATTTGAAGTTAAAAACATGAACATAATGTTTAATCATAAAAATCTTGAGCAATGACATAAAACATAGAAGTACATAAGGCATAGATACATCAATCATGATAAAATTGCATGGGAATAAAACATTTAATTGTGTAAACAATTAAGCACATGATATGATTTCTATAGTATCCAAGGCATTGCTGACAAGACTATCTTAGTGGAAAAAGTCCCTTTCTGAATCCAGTTCACTATTCGTTCCAGCCCTGTAACACTGAACAACATTATCTTACCGTTATATTCATGTATAACTCATGAGATGTAAATCATTACCCAATCAATGGGTGGGAGATATGGGTCACACCCATCTCATAATGAAATCATTTTTACTTCTGCCACAACATAAACAAAAATCATTCATCATAACCCAATGAATAAAATGGGATTCATAAACATCATCTCATTATAACATAATCCATATGAAACAAATGGATATAATTTCATAATAAGAAAAGTGAAATCATGTAAATCATAGAGACATTATACTTTAATCATACACATATTAAATAATGTCACCTTAGATGGAAAGTGGTTTTGATAAAACACTTGAAATGGATTCTTGTGGAAAATATCCTTCTTCAAAATCATTTTCTTTTCACAAAATGCCTTGAAATTTTAAAAGAAAAGGATTTCATTGAAAATAGTCATGAAATTTTTTAGATTAATATTTAGGAAAATATGGCGTTATGAAACTATAAAAATCCGTTCATGCCATATAAGTTAAAAAAACATTCTCCTCGTACTTTTAACAGAAAAGTCAAAAAAGTACCACGTATGGTAAACAAGAGAAATATTCCTTCCATAATACAAAGTAAAAGTCAAATAGGTTCAAAAATTAATTTAAAAATACATGTAAAAATATTAAACACTTTATTGAAAAAATTTATAGACATGGATAAAAAATATAACCCCAGTAAACACTTATGTATAAGAAATCTTGGATAAAAAATGAGATTGCTAAATTATCCCTTACCTTAAGTCCGATATGCTTCATACGTATATAAAACTCCTATATAATGATTTAAATATTGTAATTGACTTATTATATAATCATATTAATTGTTATCATATCATATATTGTTCACTTACGACATTATATTACACGTTCTTTTGTAAATTCCATGTTAAAGCAGCGTTTTGGGTAAAATCATTTTGTTTATCGTACGTGTTTGGACTTGTTGTTCATGATATTATTATTACTTATATCATGATTTAATTACTTCCATAATGTAAATTATAATTTATATATCATATAAATTCAGTATATATATATAATGGATAGATAAATGAAATGAAATACATCGTTCATGGAGACGGTAGGCCGTACGTACGTATGAACACAATTTTCTATTCCTTATTGACTAGAATGGAGGTATGTAGATGAAATATATATATATATATAGTATAATTATTATGTCATATATTTCATGATTACTTATTATATATACTTTATAATCATTCTTGAATTGTTAACAAGGAAAATGAATCTCATCGCGTCGTGGAGACAGTAATCCGTACGTACGCAGGAGCAGTGATATCGTTACCATATTTATTGAAAGGAACAAGAGTGGATGATATAATATCTTAGAATCAGTATGATTTTATAATAATAATATATTTTTATTCTTTAAACAATTATACCCATCCATGTAAGGTGGTGGTGGAAAAACTGATTACACAACGACATGGAGGCGGTATTCCATACGTACGCACGCGCGGTGATTTTGTTTTCCATAGGATGGATAGAAGGTGAAATATGATTGTTTCATATTTATAATAAAATATTAGTATATAATAAATACTGAAGTTATTAATTTATTATTAAACAACTAAATATGAGGAAGTAGAAGAAGAAAGGTACTTGAAACAGATGGTAGAAGAGATTACCTCTTCCTCGATGCACCTCATTTAAACTTCTTCATAGGGCACTAGAGTTGTTCTTTTGAGGATAATAGAACCTCTATGATATAACTAATGATGTTGAGAAGATTAATTTTCAGGGGTTGGCCGAGCTTCATGGCTCAAAAGGTTGTTAAGAGAAGAGGGAAGGGGTGCCCTTTTTATATGGGAGGAGATGGACACCTTTGGAAGAAACTAAATTTTTTTATAATAAAGTCATATTTGGTTTATAATATTTAAAAATTGATTTATTTAGAAACTAAAGTGGGGACGGGTCTAAATAATCTCAACCATTATAATTTAGACATGTTTAGGTTACTATTTTAACCTTATCATTTATATTTAACATTAAGTTAAATAATTTTACTTTTACCGTGTCATCATGATTTCTTACACTATATGGTTAATAAACATAATATAATGATCCAAAATAACCCTAAGTTGTTCCTTATTAATATATATATCTTTATATTAGTCATTTGGCCAAACCTTATATTTTTATGAAATAAAATAACAATTAATAATATAATATTTTTTTTAAAAACAATTTTATGTCAATTTTGACACTATTTGGTAATTGATTTTTGTGAAAATCATAACATAATTATTAGTTAAAAAAAGATAATTAAATCAATACTAATATTAAATATTAACTTATAAAATTAGTGTAATTCATAAAAAGTTTCAAATTACATTTATTTAGGTATTTATAATATCAATTATGTTAATATTTCATTAATAAGGTAATTACTACATCATCATTGTGTCATCAATAAATTAAATTAATTAATGTCTAAAAATTATAAATAAAATAAAATTATGTAGTTAATGTTTTTATATTTCTAATGAATATTTATAGTCGAATCTATCTTATATATAACCCTATATTAAAAAATTTTAGTTATTAAACTTTGAGTTTAACTCTTTTAACTATTCTTTGAATTAAATAATAATAAATGTCCTAATCTAATCCAAGTGGACCTAAATGATAATATTATATTACTAAGGTTGTTTTGGTCAAATTATAATTATTAAAATAGAATTAGGACATGTGTTAGGGTAATAATAATATCATTTTTACTCTTAATTACCCTATTTACTTGTAACCGTGATAAATAAATGTAAAAAGTTACCATTCATAAAAAATTATTTTTATCTTATTGAACCACATTTTATTCTTTGATGTTAGTCGTGTGTCTTCGATTTTCTAAATTCCACTTTTAGAAGCGGTAAAATTATGTTTTGTCTAAATTTTCAAATTATCCTAGGAGGTGGGTAAAAGACGGCGAAAAGTTCAATAAAATTTATATATATAAAAAATTATTATAAAATGACTCAAATGAATTACATTGATCATATATAGGTATTATGTATCAATTTTGACCTAAAATAATTTTAAATAAAAATTAAATAATTCTTTAAATAAAAAGTCAGTTTTTAAATAGTAACTCATTGTTTTCACTATTCATCAAAAATTTAATGTTTTCAGAAAATTACCGAAAATTCACAATAGGATAATTTCGATATTATAAATTAAAAAAAAGTCCATTTTGAAAAATAAAATTTATAAAATTTCAAAAAGTGGGTATTCCTATTCATAACGGCTAATTCAGAATAATATTATAATAATATATCGTTTAGTGAAACTCGGTGTTGCATACTACACACTCTATTTAGGAAGGTCTTGATAGCGCGTAATGCAAGCCAAGTCAGGGATGCGTGTAGTGAAAGCTCAGTTTGGTGTTGTGTATAACATAATCAAAACATATTTCATTTATACATTAAACAAAATCTATACTTAATGTTGGGTAAAATAATTTCAACAAAACGAACCTGAAATTGTGTGAAACACGAGTCAATAATAGAGTTGCGTATACCGCAAGCTAATATGGTTTTCTGTATAGAGAAAGCTAATTTTGGTGTAGCATACAACAGAAGAAATCAATGAAATTAAAAAGAATAATTCTCATAAAATCTTGGGTTGTTACTTTCTACCCCCCTTAAAATGAATTTCACCCTTGAAATTCATCCAGGTGATAAATGGTTTAATACTTGAAAGATTCTTTCATAGAAACCCACATCATAAAAAGTAATACCAAAACTAAAATTTAAAAACTAAATTATGAAACGTAATGGTTACCCAAATTTACTAATCACTAGGTTTCCACATAGGAGAACATATGTGAAAATATGGATATGGAAGAAAAATCTAACCATCATGTTCTGATGAAGTGTGGTAGAGGAAATGGATATCAAAAATCCAACAATCACAAATCCATAAATTTGTGATGATCTAAGGTACCATCTGATTCATCATATATAAGGGCACTAGGACAACATTTTTGGTTTTCAAGATGATTTCCCTAAATATGAAGAATTTGAATTAGATGAAATGCTTACTTTTTTTGGTATAATCTCACCATTGTTCGTGCCTTGAACAATTTTCACTTCATTTCTTAAAGAAATGAAGTTGAATTTTTCATTTGTGATGTGTTAGCAGGTCATGTGATAGAATGATGGGTCATTCCATGTCTTAAACAAAAGATTAGAAAAAGTTATCAAATATAACAAGTCCATCTATGGTGGGGTTAAACATATATGATTCCAAAAATGGACTTATACTTCATCAATCAGTATGCTTAATCAAACTTGTTTCTACTAACCAGGGACTTCCTGTAGGCCAATGGTAGGAAATAAAGGCCTGTCGAACTTCGGTTGTGGGTTTGATTCCCACAGCCTTGTCCGACGCGACGGGTTGTCTCCCGTCCTGTAGGTTTTCTTTTTTATAAAACTACATTATTATAAAAATCCATAAATAATATTGAAAAATTTCTAGCCTTAAACAATACTAACTTATGCGCAACATAATCTCTTATAATCTTTAGGCTTATCAAAAATACTTCTGTCCGATATCATAGTATAAATAAAACAATTACTAGAAATGTCATCTGTCGAGCATGTGAATACCATCATTTATCCCCCATATATCTTGTGGGTAAAATTACAAACATCTGAATACCTTAATCATGTATTCTCTTGAAAAATGAATACCCATTGACTCTTACTAAAATCATGATTTCTGTAAAAAATTTACACTTTCCACATACCAAAATCCCAAAATTTTTATTTTCTCAAACCATGATATAACTTTATCCTTATATCAGTCATGAGCTCATTTCTTTCATTATGCGCATATCATCTTCTTTCAAAAAATATTTCAACCACTTTTCATGGTTACGGTACCATATATTTATTGAAAACCAATGCATAGATATTACAAAATTCCACGATGCCATAAATGAGATTCCAGGACACTATTTTGAAATCCCATTACATAAACACTAAATCCTTACACACCATAATTGTCATACTCAACCTCACAAACAGTGATCACATGTGACTTCCCATTATCCTTTTCTTTAAGAGGTTTCTCACATTGATCATCATTACCCCTTGTATTAGGGCATTGATTAGCATAATACCCCATTTATTTAAACTTGAAGCATTGAAGTGTTGGTGGTGCGTTATCTGGAGTCTTTTCTTTATTCACATCATTAGAAACCCTTTTTCCATTACTTTTACACTCATATTCTTGATGACTTTATTTTCCACACTAAAAAAATTTTCTAGTCCCTTTATGACAATCTCTACCATGCTTCATTCCACACTTTGATCATAAAGAAACATTCATCTTCTTTTCACAATTATTCTGAGATTTCTCCTTGAACTCCATCTTTCATTTCTTGTCAAAACCATTCGATGGATATGTGACACCAACTTCCATTTATACATTGATATCACAAAAAACAATTTCTTTATAGCTACTGAAGTCTCTTATATAGAATTCTCTTCGAAGACATGGTTTTAAGCCACTGAAGAATCGATCAACTTTACTTTCAGGTTGGATAATAAAGCCAGATGAATACCTTGCAGGTCTTGTAAAATTCTCTTTGTATATACTAATAGATTTATCATCCTTCTGCTTAAGCTCAAGGAACTCCTTTTCCATCCTTGTTAGAAGAATACGAGGTAAGTACTTACTGAAAAACAAGTTTTTGAACTCGTCCCATTATATAGATTCAATTTCATCTTGGGGACTTGTATTCTTAATTAGAGTCCACCATTGATCTGCTTCACCTTCTAAACGGTAAATAGCCAGAATGAATTTTTCATGTTCTGAACAGTGAAGTATGGAAAATATCTTTTCAATTGTACTGATCCATTATTAAGCAACAATTGGACCAGAAGACCCACTAAAATAAGGTGGAAGTTTCCTCATGAAGGACTCAATAGAATATTGTTCCCTTATCTGGTCATTTGGATTTCCAGAATGATTCATAGCTTTTGTAAGTATAGCAATATGATTTTGAACTCCATATCCCATGACATTGGTTTGTTAAAGGGTAAAATAATTGCATTGTCCATTACATTGATCAACACGGATCCTTTGGGTTCCATCCATCATCTAAAACCCAAAAATAATAGCGTGAGAAGGAAAAATCATGCTAGAGAAAACAACATAATAAAGGGGGATTACCTTCTATATATAACATCTTAGGTTTAATTCTAAGATTGTTACCATAATTCTAGGACTATAACCTATACTAATACTTAACATTAGGGACATCGCTGGACATACCTTAGAAACATCTATAGGGATCTCGCTAGAGTTCTCACATCCTAGTTTCCAAATGTTGAGTAAACCGAACCTCTAATATCATCTGTAGAGGCCCAAATCTTGATTTACATCGAAATTACATTAATTTTTCATAATACTTAATACATAACAAAAACCAACACTCAAGTATATTAATATTTTTGTGTCTTTGGAATCTCGTAAAAAAATATTCTAATCATTGTGAAAGATATTCAAAAACTCCCATAAAGATCTTCCCCTTTGGTTTTCTTACCTAAAACATTTCTTTATATCCCGGGGAAAAGAAAACATATAAAGGGTGAGCTTAAATTCTCAGTTAGGGTAAGAATGGATAGAATAAAACAAACCATATACATTTGAACTTAAAAACCTGAACATAATGTTTAAACATCAGAATCTTGAGCAATGACATAAATCATAGCAGTACATAAGGCATAGATACATAAATCATGATCAAATAGAATGGGAATAAAACATGTAAATTTGGAAACCATTAAGAACATGATATGATTTCTATAGTATCCAAGGCATTTCTTCCAAGACCATCCTAGTGGACAATGTCCCTTTCTGAGTCGAGTTCACTCCTCGTTCCAGTCATGTAACACAGAATCAGATTTACTTACCATTCAATCCATGTCTATATCATGAGATATAAATCATTAACCAATGAATTTATGGGAGATATAGGTCCCACCCATCTCATAGTAAAATTATTCATACTTGTGCCACAACATAAACTTAATTCATTTATCATAACCCAAATAATAAAATGGGTTTCATAAACATCATCTCATCATAACATAATCCATATAAAACAGATGGATATAATTTCATCATATGAAAAGTGAAACCATTTATATCGTAGAGACATTATAATTGAAACATACCCATATGAAATAAGGTCATCTTTGATGGAAATTGGTTTTCATAAAACACTTGAAATGAATTCTTGATGAAAATATCCTTTTATCTTTAAAGTCATTTTCTTTTCACAAAATGCCATGAAATATTAAAATAAAAGTATTTTGATGAAAATACTCATGAAATCTTGTAGATTAAGCTTTATGAAAATATTGAATTATGAAACCGTAAAAACCCGTTCATGCCGTATAAGTTAATGAACATTCTCCTCTTACTTTTAACAGAAATCTCAAAAAAGTACCACGTATGGTAAACAAAAGAAAGATTCCTTACATAATACAAAGTAAAAGTCAATGTGGGGTAAACATGACTTTAAACATACATGGAAGAATATTAAACATTTTATAAAAAACCTTTTTATAGATATGGATAAAAAATATAACCCCAGAAAACACATACGTAGAACCAATCTCGGATAAAAATGAGATTGCTAAACTATCCCTTACCTTAGGTCAGATAAGCATTGTACGTATCAGAACCTCCTATAAAAAAATTTAAATAGTTTCATTAATTTTTTACAAATTTATATTCATTGTTATGATATCATATATGGTTCACTTATGACTTTATATTACCCGTTCTTTTGTAAATTCCATGTTAAAGCGGCGTTTTGGGTAAAATCGTTTTATTTATCGTACGTGTTTGGACTTGTTCTTCATTATATTATTATTATTACATATATCATGATTTAATTACTTCCATAATGTAAATAATAATTTATATATCATATATATTCTGTATATATATATATATAATTGATAGATAAATGAAATGAAATACACTGTTCATGGAGACGGTAGGTCGTACGTACAGATGAATGTTGTTTTCTTTTCCTTATTGACTTGATTGGAAGTATTTAGATTACATATATACATATATACATAAATAAAATAGCATTATTATGTCATATATTTCATGATTACTTATTATATATACTTTATAATCAATCTTTAATTGTTAACATGGAAAATGAATCTCATCGCGTCGTGAGGATGATAATCCGTACGCACGCATGAGCGGTGATATCGTTCCCATATTTATTGAATAGAATTATAGTGGATGATATAGTATCGTACAATCATTATGATGTTATAATAATCATATATGGTTATTCTTTACACCGTTTTACCAATCCAAGTAAAGTGGTTGTGCAAAAACTGATTACGCCACGGCGTGGAGACGGTATTCCGTACGTACGCATGCGCGATTATTTCATTTTCTATAGGAAGATAGAAGGTGAAATAGGGTCATTTCATATTTATAATAACATATCAGTATATAAGTAACAATGACGTTATTATTTTATAATGAAACAACTAATGATGATGAAGTAGAATAAGAATGAAACTTGAAAGAGTCGGTAGAAGAGATTACATCTTCCTCGACGCACCTCCTTTAAACATCTTCCTAGGGAACTAGAGTTGGTCTTTTGAGAAGAACCGAACCTCTATGATATTACTAGAGAGGTTTAGAAAAGTAATTGGTAGGGTTTGGCCAAGCTTCATGTCTCAAAATGGTGTGAAGAGAAGAGGGAAGGGGTGCCCTTTTTATAAGGGAGGAGAGGGGTTTTTTGAAAAACATAAAATATTATTTTATAATAAATTCATATTCAGTTTATAATAGCTCTAAATTGATTTATTTTAAGCTAAATTGGGGATGGGTCTAAATCATCTCAATCAATATAATTTAGACAAGTTTAGGTAACTATTTTAACCTTATCATTTAGATTTAACTTTAAGTTAAATAATTTTACTTTTACCATGTCTTCTTGTTTTCTTACACTATATAGTTAATAAACATACTATAACAAGACAAAAGAACCCTATGTTGTGAATTATTAATATATATAACCTTATCTAAGTCATTTGACCAATCCTTATATTTTTAGGAATAAAAAAATTATTAATATAATATTTGTTCTAAAAACTATTTTATGTCAATTTGGACACTATTTGGTAATTCATATTTGTGAAAATCATAACAACATGATTAGTTAGAAAAAACTTAACTAAATCAATTCTAAAATGGTATATTAACTTATAAATTTATTTTAATTCATAAAAGTCTCAAATTACATTTATTTGGGTATTTATAATATCCATTATGTTAATATTGCATTAATAAGTTAATTACTACATCATCATTGTGTCAAAAATAAATTAAACTAATTAATGTCTAAAAATTATAATTAAAATCACATTATGTAGGAACTATTTTTAGCTTTCTAATGAATATTTATAGTCGAATTTATCTTATGTATAACCTTATATTAAAAATGTTTTAATTATTAAATATTGATTTTAAGTCTTTTAACTCTTCTTTGAATTAAATAATAATAAATGTCCAAATCTAATCCAAGTGGATATAAATGATAATATTATATTCCTATTTTTTATTTGGTCGAATAATACTTATCCAATAGAATTAGGGCATGTGTTAGGTAATAATAATATCATTTTTACCCTTAATTATCCTATTTACTTTTAATCGTGGTAAATAAAAGTAAAAAGTTATTATTCACCAAAAATTATTTTTTCCTTATTGAACCACATTTTACTAATTGATGTTAACAGTGTCTCTCGGATTTTCGAATTTCCACTCACAGAAGCGGTAAAATTATTTTTTCTATAAATTTTCAAATTCTCCTAGGAGGTGGGTAAAAGACGTTGAAAAGTTCAATAAAATTTATATATATATATAATTATTATAAAATGACTCAAATTAATTACATTGAACATATATAGGTATTATGTATAAATTTTGACCTATAATAAATTTAAATATAATAAATAATTACTTAAATAAAAAGTTGGTTTTTAAATAGTAACATAGTGTTTTCACTATTCATCAAAAATTGAATGTTTTTAGAAAAATACCAAAAATTAAACCTTGGATAATTTCGATATTCCGAATCTAAAAATTAATTCCATTTTGAAAAATAAAATTTATAAAATTTCAAAAAGTGGGTATTACTATTCATAACAGCTAATTCACAATAATTTTATAATAATATATCGTTTAGTGAAACTCGGTATTTTGTACTACACATGTTATCAAGGAATGTCTTGATTACATGTAATGAAATCTATGTCAGGGATGCGTGAAGTGAAAGCTCTGTTTGGTGTTGCGTATAAAATAATAAAAACATATTTCATTTATACATTAAAAATATCTATACTTAATGTTGCATAAAATAATTTCCACAAAATGAACATGAAATTGTGTGTAACACGAGCCAAGAATAGTCTTGCGTATACAACAAGCTAATACGATGTTGCGTATAGTGCAAGTTAATTTTGGTGTAGCGTACAACACAAGACATAAATGAAATTAAAAAGAATAATTCTCATAAAATATCGGGGTTTTCACTTATGCTCATGCTAATTCTTTCTTGTCTCTCTTGTTTACCCTTACTGAGTATTTTAGATCACCCCTTTTCACATTTCATTCCCCAGGTTATGAAGATATGTATTATGATTGATGTGTCTATGAAGGGTTCATGTTGCAAACAACCTAGTGGATATTATACTAGTTGAAGATAATATGTCAAGGATAAAATAATATAATTCCATTTACTTATACACATGGATATTCTATGAGTTGAATAATCACATGCAATATCAATAGACACTTTCATAATGATGGAATGCATAATCCCAGACTACATAATCACATATTCAAGGCCTTGCGCCAAGACTAAAAATAAGATTTTGTCAGGGCCTTGTGCCAAGACACTAGTTTGTCTCATTAGACCTACCGATGCATCGAAGATTTATAGCGTGATCCACCCGTCCCTTAAAAAGTCCAATGCATTTTTCATATGAAAATGTGTGAACATAACATAAACATTCGTATTAAAACTAGCATAAGAAATGTCAATACTTTATCCATGAACCATTAATGGAGTAAAAATAACACAACAAAAGTCAAACATATCAAAAAACCTTGAATACAATGTGGAAGTTTTGTATCATAATAAATCAACATCAAATAAGCTTAAAATCCATCAAAGGATGTTTACATGGATGAAATCAAGACCAATTTAGATAAATATATCTTTCTATTTTGAAATCATTTTAGAAAAAATTTATTTTGATAATATCCTTATAATCTTGTAAGGGAATCTTTGATGATGTTATAACAGTGGAAAATAACTGCACCCACCGTATAACTTAAAAAAGACATTCTTACCTTAATTTTGTCGAAATGGTTATAAAGGACCTTGTTTGGAAAACGACTGAAAGATTACCTTATAAAAATCTTATAAAAATTTAAAAAATAGTATAAATGACTTTAACACATAGTCTATAAAATAATAAGAATATTTTGAAATATATTTTTAAGAAACATGGATGTGGATGATAAAGAGGTCCCAGTAGATACTTATGTAAAAACTATCTCGGATTATAAAGAGATTGTGAAATTAACCCTTACCTTGAACTTTTCCTTGGTTGAGGTTAGGTTAAGATCCTTTATAATGGTGAAATAATTGTTATTAAATTATACAAGATTCATATACATTTATATTATATCATATATGACGTTTGAACATTGTTTTGTTAATAATATCTTAGTATTATCGTTGTTTCGAGTATTAAAAGATTAGTTTTTCTTTGTATGATTTGTTACGTAAGTAGTTTTTGTTGAAGATATGATGTATATTATTCATGTCAAGAATGATATCAAGTCATTAAACATTATTTTTAATGATCAAATGAAAATTATTCTTGAATGGATACGATGGAGAATGAAACTCATTGCATTCATGGAGATGGTAATCCGTACGTACGCACGAGCGACAATATCATTCTTTAGATATTAAAATAATATATAATTGGATGTTATGTCATATAGACAGAATTATTCTCATGTTATATTTATTATTTAAATCAATTATACATCATTATTATACCCATCCAAATAATAATTTATTGAATAACAATTATACCATGACATGGAGACGGTAAGCCATACGTACGCACATACGTTGACATGTCATTCAATGGATGGATAGAATAATGAATATAGTTGTACTATATTGATAATAACATAAAAGTATATATAATATAATGGAGTTATTATTTTATAATGGAAACTACAAATAATGAGGAAGTGGAAGAAGAAAGGAACTTGAAAGAGGTGATGTAATATTTACCTCTTCTTCGGGTTATTCCAAATGAATTTATTAAAATAGCTCTTTAGGTTGGCTTTCATACTAAAGTAAGGACTCTAGGATTAAGGGAGGATAGTTGATAGGGTATTTGGGCAGGGTTCGGACGAGATAAATGGCTTTTATGGTGTGAATTAGAGAGAAGGGGATGTGCCCTTTAAAAAGAGGGGTGAGGGGCACCTTTAGAAAATCTAGAAATATTATTTTATAATAAAACTATTTTCGGTTTATAAAGGATCAAAAATAAATTATTTAAAGGGTAAAGTGGGGATGAGTCGAAAACCAGTCAACAAATAGGTTTTAGATATGTTTGGGTAACTATATTAACATTTTCTTTTAGATTTAACTCTTAGTAAAATAGTTTGACATTTACCATGTCTCTTTGTATTTTTTATATTTTACGGTTAATAAACGTACTATATACTTCCAATAGAATACCACATGGTTCATCAATGATACAATTATAATTATATAAGTCTGTTCGCCAAACCATATATTTTTAGTAAAGAATATCAATTGATAATATAATATTTTTTTAAAAACAGTTTCATGTCAATTTTGACGCTATTTGGTATTTTGTTATTCCTAAATTCATAACAACATTATTAATTAGAAAAAAATTCATCTAACCAATTCTAAAATGTCATATTAACCTAAAAAATTCGTTTATGGCATAAAAACTTTCATATTATTTTTATTGTAACATTTATAATACCATTTATTATATTCTTTCATTAATATTGATTATACTGCATCATCATTGTGTCGTAAGTAAATTTAATTATTAAATGTATAAAAATTATAAATAAAATATAATTATGTATAAAATAGTTGTATATTTCTATGTAATATTTATAGTATTAGAGATAACAAGTATAACCCTATGTAATTTTTTTTTACTAAATGATAAATTCTTATGTCATTTTTGTATTTACATTAACTTAATTAATATAAAGTGTCATTATCACTTACATGTGGCTCTATGGGGTCCCCAAATAGACCCAATGATTCCCATTGTCAGACATTTATCTGCCAATAGGTTTAGATGTATAATTTAATATTATTCTAATATTATTTCCCCCTTATGTACCGGAATTACCCTTTAACCATGGTAAATAAAATATTTACCGAAGTAATTAATCAATATGTCTAAAAATAATAGTTTCCTATTTAAAATGTTTGGACCTAATGATTATAGATATGGAATACATTTTCCTAAATTAAAAACATAGAAGACGCAGAAATTAATTTAAAATTAATTCTCATTGTCAAAATAAAAAGCGTGTTTTTATGAAATAATAACTATCAAAAGATTGATACTTGCTTATGTCAAGTTTAAATGTGTAATTACGTCCAATGACCAACATTGGATTAAGTGTTAAAAATATAATATAATTATACTTAATAACCACTCAATATTATAATTTAGCACTATAAAATATTTTGATTAAAAATTTTGTTTGTAATTAAAATTTACTATTTTTTACTATTCATCAAAAACTGAATGTTTTCAGAAAAATACCAAAAATTCACCCTAAGATAATTTCGATATTCTTAACCAAAAAATGAAGTCCATTTTGAAAGATAATATTGATAAAATTTCAAAAAGTGTTATTTACTATTCATAATGGATACTTTGATTGGTCGTGGTGTTTTAGAATCTCGAAGTTGTGTACAATGAAAGATATTGGATTATTTAAAGGAAAAAATATTGTGGAAGCTTGGGGTGTTACATTCTCCCCTCCATCAAATAATTTCATCCATGATATTTCTATAATAATACCACATAAAATGATTCGGGGGGTTCTTCATCATAAGATCCTCGGGTTCCCATGTTGCCTCTTCCATCTTATGGTTTCCCTATAGAACTTTTACCAGACCAGTCGTCCGGTTTCTAATAAATTGTTATTTTGTATCAAGAAACATTATAGGATCTTCACAATAAGACATAACAGGTTCTAGTTCTAATTCCTCATAGGTGAGTACATGCGCTGGGTCAGGCATGTATTTTCGCTATAATGATATGTGGAACACATTGTGAACATTGGAGAGACTTGGCGGTATTGAAAAATGGTAAGCTACAGACCTAATTCCTTCTATAAATTTGAAATGTCCAATGTACCAGGGACTCAATCTACCCGTCTTACCAAAATGTATAACACCCTTCCATGGAGATACCTTCAAGAATACATGATCTCATACATGAAATTCTAAATCTTTTCTTCAGTTATCATCTTACCTCTCTGCCTACTTTAAGATACCTTGATGTGGTTTTGTATTACCTTCACATTTTCCATCATTTCCTCTACATGTTTTGGGACTACGAGTTTTCGTTCACCAACATCATCCCAACAGGTTGGTGTGTGACATCTCTTTCTGTATAATGCTTTACATGGTTCCATCTAAATACTTGAATGGAAGCTATTGTTATAGGAAACTTTTTCCAGAGGTAAATATTGATCTCACATGCCATGAATGTCAAGTGAGCATGATCTCAACATGTCTTCTACGATTTTAATAGTCTATTACGATTTTCAATCAGTTTGTGGGTGGTAGGTAGTGCTGAAACAAAGTTCATAATCCTGGGATTTCTGAAGGGTTTTCAATAATAATTATGTAAAATGGGGATCATGATTAGATAAAATTGATAGTGGTAATCCATTAAGTCTTACAACTTCATTAATATATAGTCTTGCTAAACATTCAAGTGGTAAATATTATCTTACAGAAAGAAAATGTGTTGACTTGGTAAAATGATCAACAATGACCCATATTGCATCGTTCCTTCTATGATTCTTTGACAATCTCATGACAAAGTCCATCATAATATTATTACATTTCCACTTAGTTATGGGAAGAGGATGAATTACTCCTCCGGGTTGTTACCTTAAAGCTTTCAATTTTTGAAAAACCATATATATTGACACAAAATCAAAAATCTCCATCTTCATGTTGTCCCACCTAAAATGTTCCTTCAAACCACTATACATCTTAGTTCTACCAAGGTGCATAGAGAAATTGAACTTATGAGAATCATCAAACTATTCCCTTATTAGATCAGGTATATCGGGAACACAAAGTATCTTCGCAAATTTCAAAATTTCATCTTCATATATGAAGTCACTCAATCTCCCACTATTCATAAGTTTAATCTTCTTTTGAAACTACTCATCATTAGCCTGAGAACACTTTAACCTTTCTAGTAATGATGGTTTAGAAACCATTTGAAAAAATCATTGATGTTTCACCTTCCATGGTTATTCCCCTATCCATCTTTACTAGATCCATGAAAATAGGATCCATTTTAACTCTCATCATGTTTAAAACTCCATGATCCTTTCTAATCAATGCATCTACCACCTAATTTTCCTTCCTTGGGTGGTAGTGTATTGTTCAATCATAATCCTTCAGTAGTTCATGCCATCGCCTTTGACTCATGATGAGTTCTTTTTGTGAGAAAATATACTTCAAACTCTTGTTATAAGTATAAATCTCACATTTTTACCATAGAGATAGTTTCTCCAAATTTTCAAAGAAAAGATTATAGTTTCTAACACAATATCATGAGTAGGATAGTTTTGATCAGTATTTTTCAGCTGTCGTGATGCATAGGCAATAACCCTATCATTC
Organism: Viscum album; assembly: GCA_963277665.1. Classification (NCBI taxonomy): domain Eukaryota; kingdom Viridiplantae; phylum Streptophyta; class Magnoliopsida; order Santalales; family Viscaceae; genus Viscum; species Viscum album. The sequence continues at coordinate 1,456,526,655 of OY728138.1, forward strand.
TACATAAAGACACAACCAATTCCTTTCTTTGAAGTATAACTATAAATAAAAAACACATCATTATCCGATGGTAGAGTAAATATAGAAGCATTGAATAATATTCTATTACGTTCTTTATAACATTCTTCACAATCATTTGTCCAATCAAATTTAATCCATTTTCATGTGATCTTTGTTAATGGATTATCCAATCGGGAACAATTTTGGATGAAATGTCGATAATAACCTGCTAAACCAATAAAATTGTATACCTCGGTTATACTAGTTGGTGCTATTCATTCTTGGATTTCTCTTTTCAAAGAAGAATCAATGAAGATTCCATCATTAGAGACAATATAGACATGAAAAGAAATCTCTAGATGCTAGAATGCACACTTGCTAAACTCCCCATATAATTCATGCCTTCTAGGAGTAGTTAGGAAAATTCACAAGTGATTTTCATTAACTTTGTAGCTTTTAGAGTATACCAAAATATCATCAATAAATACCACGACAAAGTCATCAAGATATTCCTTGAAAACTCTATTTATTAGATGCATGATGACAGAGGGTTCATTAGTCAATCCAAACGACGTTACTGTAAACTCGTAATGTCTATAACTGTTTCGAAATGCTGTTTTTGGAATGTCTTCCTTCTTCACACAAAACTGATGATATCCAGATCGAAGGTCAATCATTGAAAAGTATTGAGCTCCATGAAGTTGGTCAAATAAATTATCAATGCGAGGTAGGGGATACTTGTTCTTTTTTTTATACCATTGATCTCCCTGTAGTCCATGCACAACCTCATAGATTCATCATTTTTCTTAACAATAAGGAAAAGGGATCACCATTGAGAAACACTAGGGATAATAAATCCCTTATTACTCAATTACTGTAGTTGTTTATTTAGTTCCACTAATACCACAGTGGCTATTCTATAAGGGGTCTTCAATATGGGACTTGATCTAGGAATTAAATCAATGGAAAACTCAATTTCGCATTCTAGAGTATGTCTAGGGAAATCTTCTTAAAACACATCAAAATATTTTTTTACAATAGGTACATCCTCTATTTGAACATTCCATCCTCCACCATAGTTATTTCATTCTCTTCCTCCACAATAACTGAAGTTAGTTGAGCTATGAGGGTGGATCAAGATAAGAATTAGGTGGTGACATTTCTTCTCTAAAGATAAGGTACTCCAAATCATCATAAAAAATTGAATCCTCCTTATTCTTATAATAAATTTTCCCATCATGTCTAAAAGACAATCCATACTAAGGATTATATCAAATTCAATCATGGATATGACGATGATATCAGCAGATAAAGAATATTTATATGCCCTAATGGGGACTAATTCACAAAACATTGTTGCAATGATACTTCCCTTATGAGATTTTACTGAGAACTCCCTTGTTAAATGAAATTTTAAATATATAATTTTCATATAAAACTAGGAAGATATGAAATAATTCAATTATATAGAATCAAATAAAGCATTTTCTAAATTTGAGGAAACTATTAAATTACCTACCACCACGTCTTTCAGAGCTTCAAACTCAACAGTAGTGATAGAATAAGCTTGACCTTGATCCCTTGGCCTTTTCTGAGGTATGTTCCCCTGACTCTTAGGATATTTATTCTCATAATTCCCACATTCTCTACAATTGTACAATTCAACAACGACAACCTCCTTCTTTCCCTGCAATCAAAGGCCTGGGGTATTTTTTCGCCGCACTTGTAAGAGACTCCCATTCCCATCAAGAATGTTACAGGGTGATTCCTCCCATATTTACTGTAGGATGGATATTAATATTTTCCCTTCTTACCCTTATTTCGATTTGTAGAGTGTTCAGAAGATCTCTTCTTCTCCTTCTTTGATTTAATGTCGTAAGACATAGAGAATTATTTTTCAGTCTTGATAGCACATGAGACAATATCTTCGTATGAAGAGATGGATTGTGAGGCTAATTCTCGATGGATAAATGGTTTTAACCTATCTAAGAAACGATCAATATTACTTCTTGGGTTATGTATATAATTTTCCACATGCCTCGCAAACCTTGTAAAGTCAGCTTCATACTTGACGACATTCTCATCCTACTTTTATCTCAGACTCAGAAATTGTCTTTCCATATCCGCTCGATGGTCATGAAGAAAGTATTTTTCTATGAAAATTTATTTAAACTCCATCCATTCTATATTTTATACTTAATAATCCTCCTTTGTGTTTTTAATCATTGACCATCATTCATGATCATCTCTAGTGAGGTCATAAACTGCCATGAAAATATTTTTCCTTTCACAACTCCCTAAGGTGTGAAATATTTTCTCTAAGGAATCTTACAATTTATAAGATACAAATGGATTTTTACCCCCATTGAATGTTGGTTTTTGTTTCCTCATAAAGAGATATAACATTTATCTTCCACACTGCCGTCAGGGTGCTCCATACGGATAAGGTTATTATTCATAACCTGAGTGAGTTTTCCCAGTATGGTGATTAGCTCATCAACACCAGTTGCATCCCCAGCTCCAATATTATTATCTTAAGTAGGAGGTAAATCACTACATATAGTGTGTGCATTGATATGGTTTCAATTCCTTCCACTAGGTGATATTTTTAATCAATGGCATACACTACATTAGTTTATTAATGGCAAAACATAAATCCAAACATATAAAACACTTAACATAAATTGAACAGTTTATGGATATTATCCATAATAATAAAAATGTTTTCATTGAGGATGTATATACTCATAAACCCTTCATAATGGTTTTTATCGAAAATAAGAATTATCCTAAGCATATCCCCTGAGAGTGTCGTAACCAAGAGTTCAGCAAGGCCCATTGTTGTGCACCAGTTCTCATTCGAGTCTAGCTAAAAGCGGTGTTTTCAGGTTTTACCCCTAGGTACATCTTTTCTAGAGCCGCCTCTACCACCTCATATCTAGAAAGGGATGTATTTCTTAGAAAAATCACAAAATCTCTTCAATACTAAAATTCTAGGAACATCTTCTATACTAATCCTCTAAGTCTATCTAAGGGTAATGTGCTATAATTAGAGTTTATCCAAATCTAGAATCTAAGGTTTGTAATAATCATCCTCTGATACCAACTATGACGCCTTGAACCCAGAAGCCCATAGTCAGTGCATTATTAAAAAACATTGGCATGATCACAAAAGATCATGTCTCGAAAGACTGATCTGTTTAGTAGCCTTGGAAGTACTAGATACATTCAAGATTTTTACATTACATTATAAAATGAAAAACTATAACAACATTGTTTCCATAGACCAAATTCATATACCCTCAGACTATCCATGCAGGTCAGTCATAAAAGACTTCTTCTCATCCTGGGATAAATAAAACATAGAAAGGGGTGAGATCAGATGCTTAGTAAGGACAACAATATAGCGAAAATTTTCATAAATAAGAAAAAACTTTTAAGGAAAGGTATAAGACTAAAACAAATGCATTTTAATCTTTAACATAAGCATAATATGTCAAAGATAAAATCACATAATTCCATTTACTTATTCACATAGATATTATACTAGAATAAAATGCAATATCAAGAGCCACTTTCATAATGATGAAATTCGTAATGCCAGCCTGAAATATCACATAGTCAAGGCCTTGTTCCAAGACTACAAATAAGATTTTTTCATGGCCTTGTACCAAGACACTAGTTTTTCTTAATGAGACCTACTGATGCATCAAGGAGCTATAGCGGGCTCCACCCGTCACTTACTATGTCCAATGCATTCCTCATATGAAAATGTTTGAACATAACATAAACATTCGTATTAAAACTAGCATATGAAATGTAAATACTTTATCTATAAACCATGAATGGTGTAAAAATAGAACATCCATAGTAAATCTTATTACAATACCTTCAATACAATATGGATGTTTTGTATCATAATAAATGAACTTTAAATAAGCATAAAATCAATCAAAGGATGTTGACATGGATGAAATCAAATGATTTTTTAGAGAAATATCTATTTTTATTTTGTAATAATTTAAGAAAACATATATTTTTAAAATATACTTATAATATTATAAGGGAAGCTTTGATTATGTTATAATGGTGGAAAATATCCTCACTCGTTGTATAAGTTAAAAAAAGACATTCTTACTTTAATTTTTTCAAAAAGGTTTTAAAAGACCGTGTTTAGAAAAGGATGGAAATATTCCTTTATAAAAATCTTATAAAAATTGAAAAAAAGTGTATAAATGAATTTATCCCATAGTATATAAAATATTAATGAACATTTGAAATACATTTTTAAGAATCATGGATGTGGATGATAAAGAGTTCCCTGTAGATACTTTTGTAAAAACAACCGCGGATAATAAAGAGATTGTGAAATTAACCCTTACCTTGTACTTTTCCTTGGTCAAGGGTAGGTTAACCTCTTTTATAATAGTTAAATAATTTTTATTAAATTATACAATATTCATACACATTAATATGATATCATATATGATCTTTTATCATTATTTTGTAAATAATATCTTAGTATTATCATTGTTTCGGGTGTTAACGGATTCATTTTCCTTTATATGATTTGTTACATAAGTAAGGTCTCTTGTGGATATTATGTATCTTATTCAAATTTGGAATTATATAAAGTCTTTAAACAGTATTTGTAATCATCTAATGAAAATTAGTCTTGAATGGATACAATGGGGAATGAATCTCATCGCGTTCGGGGAGACGGTAATCAGTACATACGCACGAGCGACAATATCATTATTTTGATATGATAATAATATATAATTGGATGTTATATCATATATAAAGAATCATTATCATGTAATATTTATTATTTACATCAATTATACATCATTATTATACCCATACAAATAATAATGTATTGAATAACAATTACACCACGACGTGGAGATGGTAAGCCGTACGTACGCACGTATGCTGACATGTCATTCAAAGGATAGCTATAATAATAAATATAGTTGTACCATATTTATAATAACATCATAGTATATAGAATATACTGGTGTTATTATTTTATAATGGAAACAAAAAAGATGGTGGAAGTGGATGAAGAAAGGATATTGAAAGAGGTGATTAAATATTTACCTCTTCTTCAGGTTTTTCCTTTTGATTATATCAAAATGGCTCCTTAGGTTGTATTTATGACTAAAGTAATGCCTCTAACATTAATGGAGGATAGTTTATAGGGTATTTGGGCAGGGTATGGCCGATCCAAATGGCTTTGAAGGTGTGAATTAGAGATAAGGGGAAGTTCCCTTTTATAAGAGTGGTGAGGGGCATCTTCAGAAAAGCTAGAAATATTATTTTATAATAAAATCATTTTCTATTTATAAAGGCCCCAATATGAATTATTTAAATGTAATGATGGGTATGGGTCAAAAAACACTCAACCAACAGGTTTTCTATTGGTTTGGGTCACTATATTAACTTTATCTTTTAAATTTAACTCTTAGTTAAATAGTTTGACATTTACCATGTCACTTTGTATTTTTATATTATATGGTTAATAAACATACTATATACTTAAAATAGAACCCCAAGTGATTAATTAGTGATCCAAATATCATTATATGACTTTTTAAACAACCATATATTTTTAGGAATAGAATATAAAGTAATAATATAAAATTTGTTTGAAAAACTCTTTTATGTGAATTTTGACGCTGTTTGGTATTTTGTTTTTTCTAAAATTATAAAATAATTATTACATCAAAAAAAAATTTTCTAACCAACCCTAACATGTCATATTAACTTATAAAATTAGTGTATTTCATTAAAACATTCAAATTTTGTTTATTTTAACATTTATAATACCATTTATTTGATTCCTTCATTAAAAAGGAAAATATCGCATCCTCATTGTGTCATAAATAAATTTAATTATTAAATGTCTAAAAATGATAAATAAAATACCATTATGTAAGAAATTTCGTTATCATTATAATTAATATTTATAGTCTAATATATAACTTATATAACCCTATGTAATAATTGTCTTACTAAAAGATATATTTTTATGTCATTTTGTATTTAATTTAACTTAATTAAAATAAATTGTCATTATCACTTACATGTGGCTCCATGTGGTCCCCAAATCGACCCAAGGATGCCAATGGTCGGAAATGTATCGTCAAATTGGGTTATAATATGTGTTAGAGAAATTTAATATTATTATAATATTTTTTTTATCCTTATTTACAAGATTTACCCTTTAACCATGGTAAATAAAATATTTACCGAAATAATTAATCAAATTGACTAAAAATAAAAGTTACCTATTAAAACAATTTGGACCTCCTAATTCTAAATATGGAATCCATTTTCCTAAATTAAAAAATGAGAAGTGGTAGAAATTAATTTAAAATTAATTCTCATTGTCAAAAAAAGCTTGTTTTTAAGAAATAATAACTATCAAAAGATTGAAACTTGTTTATGTCCATTTTAAATGTGAAATTACATCCAATGACCAAAATTTTATTAAATGGTAAAAATATAATTTAATTATACTGAAAAAACACTAAATATTATAATTTATAAAAATAAATTAATTTGATTGAAAAAGTTGTTTTTAATTAAAATTTAGTATTTTTCACTATTCATGAAAAAAATGAATATATTCAGAAAAATACCAAAAATTCATCCTAAGATAATTTCAATATTCTGAACCCAAAAATGAAGTCTATTTTGAAAGATAAAATTTATAAAATTTCAAACAGTGTGTATTAATATTCATAATGACTACTCTGATTTGTCGCGGTGTGTCAGAATCTCGAAGTTGCGTACAATGAAAGCTATTTCATTATTCAAAGGAAAATGTAATGTGGAAGCTTCGGGTGTTACAAGAATGGTATTTCATTCTTAAAATTTATCAAACCCAAGGATTGGTGGTGATGATCAACGTCAAAATCTTATTAAGGCGAGTGATAATGGGAAATCTCATGCAATATCTATATCTGATGAGGGGTGGGATGAAGAAGTGTAGAAAGGTACACCTACCATCCACTGTATAAATGCTAATTTCATATTATAATTTGTATCTACGCACTCTTTAATATAAAATTATTTTTAAAGGGTGTTATGAATCCTCCAAAACAATTAGATGTGAAATTATTAGTGAAAACCCCTAATGGTGTGATGATTTCATCTCACGTTTTAGATTCCAATCTGGTTGAAGTTTGTGGGAATTTTCTTATTTCAAATATTTTCATTCTTCTTTTGGTCGAATTAGATGTCATATTAGGAATGGATTATCTTTATCTAAAAAATAACACATCTATTTTCATTTAATATAATTTAAGTTTGATATTTCAAACCTTCCTATGATCATCCATCAATGTGATAACAAGAATAAACTCCCTGTGGAGATTTCATCTAATTTCTTGGCCTTGTTACCATTCTAAAGGGTATTTTATCTCAAATTTGTTGAGGAGAAGATCAAAATCTATGATATGAATGTTGTTTAGAATTTTGTGGATGTATTTCCAGAAGGGTTTCCTATTCTTCTACCGTAACGTGAATTTGAGTTCTCAATAGAACATGTACCTGGTTCCCCACAAATTTCATAGTATCCTTATAGAATGTCCCCGATTGAGTTTTAGGAATTGAATAAGAAACTCTATGAAATTATATATAAGGGATTATTTCAGAAAAGTGTGTCATCTTAGAGTTTACCAGTTCTTTTTATGAATATGAAATATGGATCATTATGACTCTGTATTGATTATCAGGAGTTAACCAATATCACAGTCAAGAAAAATTATCCACTCCCCCTTATTGATGACTTGTTTGTCCAACTACACTGATATCAATACTTTTCCAAGATTGAACTTTGTTCTTTATATCATTAGTTGAGGGTCAATAAGTAGGATATATCTAAGACAGAATTCAATATAAGGTATGGTCTCTATGAATATATAATGATGTCTTTGTGTCTCACTAATTACCTTTCTATCTTCATGGATTTAATAAATAGGGTATATAGATATTACCTCGATAAGATTGTGGTAGTATTCAAAGATGATATTTTTATCTATTAAAATAGAAATTAAGAGCATGGATATCAGTCGATAATTTTACTAAATACCCTAAGGAAGGATTAGATATTTGAGAAATTTACAAAATGTGAATTTTGGCTACGAAAGGAATCTTTTTTGGGTCTCATAATCTCATGAAATGGTATAGTAATAGGTCCATCAAAGATTGAGGCTACTGAAATATATCCTAGACCAACCATGGTGACTATAATATGTATATTTCTAGGATTATAATGTTATTATTGATGATTTTTTGGAGAATTTATCATGAATAACTAATCCTCTGACCAAGTTAACTCAGAAGGGTGAGAAGCTCAGAAGGGTGAGAAGTTCCTCTGGACAGAAGAATGTGAATAAAATTTAAAGGAACTAATGATAATGATGGTCGGTGGCCATAATAATAAATTAAACAAGAGTGGAGAAGGGTATTAAATCTATACAAATGCACCCTTGAATGGATTGGAATGTATTAATATGAATAATACCATAGTTATAGCCTATTCCTCATGAGAGTTGAAGATTCATGAGAACATTTACCCAACTCATGATATGGAGTTAGTGGATGTAGTCTTTTAATTAAATATATGGAGGCATTATATTTATGGTGAATAGTGTGATATAAATACAAGTCATAAAATTATAACATATATATTCACATAGAAGTAGTTGAACATGCACCAGATTAGATGGTTATAGTTGAATAAGGGTTATGACTGATCAATACTTTACCACCCTTAGAAAACGATCAAGGTAGTCGATTCATTGAGTCAAAAGGATCATCATAGTTTTTATATGATGAGGATCACAAAAAACCAATATTTATATTTTTGAAAAGGATGGATATAGAAATCATGAATGGAGGGAAAAATTCGTATCTTTTTTGAATGAATGTTCTTCCCTCTATCAACGTAAAGATAAAGTGGGTGCAGAAGGTAGATAAGGATCTGAAAAAATAAGGTTATAAATTTACCTAAGATTAACCTTGATTAGGATGGAATGATAAGGTTTAGGAACCATGTATATTTCCCTTCCATTCTAGATTTGAAGAAGGAGCAGTTAGAGGATTCTCATGGTTCTTTATTCTCTAGTCATCCTCAGAGTAAGAAGATGTATAGGGACATGAAATAATACTTCTTGGTGGGATGGAATGAAAAGAGATATTGCGATGTCTGTATATCATTTTTGGTATGCCGGTAAGTTAGCACTAAAATAAAAAATACTAAAGGGATGTTGAATCCATTACCCATACCATAATAGAAATGGGAGAACATCACTATGTATGTTTTCATTGTACTACCCAAAACCTCTAATGTGGTTAATACTATATGAATGGTAGTTTATTGCCTTACTAAGTCAGAAATATTCATTTCAATCACATATGATTTATCCCTTGATAAGATTTCCATGACCTACATTAGGGAATTTCCATGGTTTCATGGAGTACCAAGTTATGTTTTATCATATCGGGATCCAAGGTTTACCTCATAGTTTTTACGAAGTCTTGAGAAATGACATGATACAGAATATATTTTTAGCACTTCTTACCATCCTCAAATATATGGTCAGTCTAAAGGAAAAATTAAAACCCAAGATAATATATTGAGATCATGTTCTATGGATTTCAAAGGTGGTTTGGATCAACACCTTCCTCCAGTTGTGTCTTCTTAAAAATAGCTTTCACTCAAGCATTCTGATAACACCATATAAAGACCTCTGTAAGAATAAATTTTGATCTCCAACATTCTAGGATGAGGTTGGAGAAACAAATATATTCAGGCCTGATATCGCATATGAAATGGTCGAGAATATTAGAACCATTAAAAAACACATAAAGGAAGCTTAGAGCTAGTAGAAATGTTATGATGATAACCATCTGTGTGATATATAATTTGATGTTGGAGAAAAGGTTTTTCTATGAATATCACCCTAGAAGTAAGTTATGTTATTTTGGAAGAAGATGAAACTAATCCCTATGTATATAATCCATTTGAAATTCTTCATCATTTTAGGACTGTGTCTTATCACTTGGAACTTCCTCCAAATCTCCCCAATGTCCATGGTGTGTTCCATGTATCAGTTCTGAGAAATTACATACTAGGCCCTTTAAATTTACTTAACTCCATGTTCATACCACTAGATCAGGGTCTTTCTTTTGAGGAGACACCTTTTGAAATTATGGACCGATTATAAAATGTTATTCAAAACAAGAGCACTCACTTAGTAATTGTTTTATGTAAAAATCACTATTTCAATGAAGCTATATCGTAACATGAGCATATAATGATGCATAACTATCCTCACTTGTTTTTACCTGAGTGACGAATTTCGATGGAGAAATTCATTTTATGGGGGGTAAAATGTAACACCTCATGTTTTTATGCACATTTTTTTCGAATAAATTTAAATTTTCATTTATATGTTTAAATGAACAATGTAAAATATTCATTTCACATGAAACTAACTTGGTGTGTGTTCCATGAAACACTGACTCGATGTACGATGCATGCAACACATAGATGGTGTATGATACATGCAATATTGATTTTATACAAAATATCTAATTTTATTGACTTAATTTTTTCAATAAGATAATTATAACCTAGGAGTTAAAAATAGAAATATGAATATTAATAACTAAATTACAAATAGTTTTTATAATTTTTTTATATAAATAAAACATATTGTTAATAAAATATAAGATTTTTGGTGGAGTACTTTTTATGTTTAAAAAAATTGTTCTCTCGAATCAAATACTTCTAATAATGAAATTAATTTTTGAAACATTAGGAAATTGAAATCTATAATGATTGGTAGGATTGGGACTAACTAACTCCAGGTCCTTTTGATTGAATATTTTTAATTTTTAGGGGAAACATCATTTTTTGATGAATAGTGAAAAAATCTGCTATTTAGTTAAAAAGTGCCTTTTGTCTAATTAATTATTAATGTTAAATTATATTATAAATAATTTTTTATGTAAAATTAGATAAATATTACATCTACTAATACAATAAAATTTATTAGGATCAATTTCACTTTGGAATTGAATATAAAATCTTAAGAAACATTTGAACATTTTGTTACTAAAAAACCTCGTTATTTCGTCCCATCTACAGGACTAACACTAATATAAATTTTTATGCTTATGTTATTAGAATTTTAAACATCTGATATAATACATTGTAATAAGTATAATTTTTAGAGTATAATAATACCATGATATGTTTTTGATCAAATGATTAATCAAAGGGATTAAAATCAATCACATCAATTAAGGCAAAATTATGCTTTATTAGTGACTAAATGTTAGAATTATCTTCCAAAATGACCTATAATTTTGTCCAAAACCAATATTCTGTCCATATATCATCAATAAACCATAAATTATTGAGTTTTATCGGTTTGGTAATACTTTTGATATAAATGAACATATGCGCATCCAATTGGTTTATAAAAATTCAATATGAAACCTTTTCATTCCCTATAAAAGGCCACCACCTCTACCCATTCCTCACAACTCTCAAGCCTTATAATATAATACATTATCAGGTCAAATTTCCTCTCAAATATCCTCCATTTGACTTTGAAACCTTTTTTCGGGAAGAAACCCACTCAAGGAAAACATTTGGCACAAACCAAAATGAGTCACCTGATTAAGAGGTAATATCCTCTCTCAAGTTCCTTTCATTTATTTTCATTATCAACCACACAACTCTCATTATTACCTTCTTGTGTGATAGAACTGGAGTCATATATATAATTGGATTTTTTTTCAATGGTTTTGGCCTAAACTTACACACACCTCCATCTAATGGATGTTGATCATACTGTTTTTGTGTACGACGAACTACTGCCTCACAAAACGATGATTGTTCATTTCTCATTTACCACTAATCATGGTGGCCATTATGATGGAAAATATATTCATATATTTAATATATTATATTTATTATGTCATTATGTTTATTTATTTCTTTTGTAACACACATATTTTTACCTTCCATTTGGTGTTAATATGATAATATCGTTTGAGGAACTGTGGACTACCACCCCCTCAAAGCGATGTGATTCATTCACACACCACATGGAATGTTTTAAGGATGGGTTTAATGAAGTTGTATGATATATATGATATATTAATAATATAAAACTAATGAAATATATTGATACATAAATATATATAAATATTTCACTTACATACTTTCATTCAATATGATAATAAAAACAGAAACTGCATTCATGCATACGTATAGCTTACAGTCTCCTTGAATAATGTATTACTTTTCTATCTTCTATATGCTATAAATTGTTATAATATTGATATTATGTATATACCTAATATTTCTATCATTATATACATTCTATAATTATTGTATAATTATAAAGACCTATGATATAACAAATTAATACACATGGGATGAACCAAGAAAATATTACCTGATGTGATAACTTTACATACGATCAATAACAAGAAGGTAATATAAGAACATAATAAAACTATATATGGTATTATGTATAAGAATATGATTTGTTAAAATATTCATAATGAACATATATTTATTATACATTAATCTTGTATGAGTACTGAGATATTCATGACACAAGGTAAGGGGATTTTCATCTCACTATTAATGTCTTTGTGATACATGTTATGTTTTCCAATCATTCTTTTCATGTGGTGTATATAATTTACATGATTTTATTATATGTATCTTTTACATAAATTTATGGTTATTCTCATATGAATTCTATGATCCTTATATCATGGAATATAACATTCAAAAGTTACCAAATCAGTAAAAAATGTTTTGTCTCAATTTGCCTTGTTTCAGACTCATGTTTTGTTATACACCTTAAATCTTTTTCGAGGTGTATATACATACATTGTTCATATTATATAATGAATATACTTATTTTCCTGATATATTAAGATTCATATAATATCCTTTTGTTACATGGAGAGTATGATCCCAAGTATCCAAGTTACACGAGTTTATTAAGACAATCTTATCATTTTTCGAGATTGTTTATTTTTATGCTTCTATTCATGAAATATATCAAGAATATTCATGAGTTTGATTATCATATATTTATAAAATATATCCTCATATTTTAGTAACAATTTTAAACTCTTTAGTACAAAATATATTGTTTTTAATAAATTCAATATGTCTCCCTCTTCTGTCTCAAATCCATAATATTCAAAAACCATGTCTTCAAATATGTTTTAAAAAATGTTTTCAAAAGATACATGTAGATCATTTTCAAGGAAACATGAATTTAAAATTTTTTTTATTGTTTTCAATGCTTCCATTATATGTTATCCAAGCTATTTCAAAATTAAATTTTTTCTAAAATGTTTAATGTTATAAAAATTATTTTTCAAAGAATAAAGGATATATTCCAAAAGAAATGTTTTTAAATAACCTTTAAAAATTATTTCCTATATAACATAATATCCATTGGTGTTGCTGAAGAATTTATGCATAAAAATATACAATTTTTCCATTCATATTCATTCATTGAATTTATTATGTTTTGATAGAATGATTTTTACGATGCTCATTTCTCTTTCATGAGTTATATGCTTTTGAAATCCACTTCTTTTCAGGGGTTATCATTATAATAAAATGATGATGAAACCTATCTATTTAAAAAATTTATGATATATTTACATGTTTATGATAAAAATTTCAATTAATGGGTTATAATTTGATTTTTAATTTTCTTTTGGTACATATATGTATGATTTAATTGTGTAATAGGTGGGAACTTTATCTCCCTACAATGAATTGGGTAAGATTCATATCTCATGAGATTAACAGGGATGGAAATAGGGTTTACTTAGATCAGTAATACATGGATGGAATAAGGGTTTACTCATTTCAGTAATATAGGTATGGAAAAAGGGTTTACTCAATTTAGTAGTGTTGGGATGGAACGGGTGTCCACCAGATTCAATAAAGGACATTGTCCACAAATAAGGTCTTGGAATTGATTCCTTGGCTACTATGGAAATCATTATATACATATGTATTTCCACAATTACATGTATTAGTACTATGGTATGCTTTCATGGATTAGGTCCTTTACTTCCTTTTGACTCATGCCTTTTGAACTGTTAAACTTATTTTCCATGATTCGCATATATGATCTTTGATATGCAGGGTATGATCTTATTTTTTCATGATCATGTTCTCATACCCTTATGATCATGTTTATTATTACCTGACTCCTTTGTTTACAGTTACTGATCATTTGATCTTTCCCGTTTTCAGGTTTCTTTCCACATGTTAGGAAGATATGTATTAAGTTTTATTTTTATAATAAGGATTATAGTTATGAAGATCTTAGTGAGAAATACTGTACCTCACTTATGTACCAGTGTTTTGATTCCATGTTTCCAAAGTCACTATAAAAACTATGGTATTTGGGAATCTGTTTGTATAATATTTAAGTATTTTTCAAATTTTGTGTAATTCTAAGGTTTGTAAAGTGAGGGTTTCTATAATAGTAGTCCCACCAATAGAAATATCATATGTTTTATGTGTCATTATTAATTTTTATCTATACATAAGTGGCATGGTCATTACACTTGAAAATATTTTTTATGAATATCATAAGTCATGTACATTGATGTATTGAAAAAAACAATGATGACAACTTCTAATGGTGTGGTAAAATATGTTGGGTGATTCACGATTGAAATAGAATATAGATTACATTAATAAAGGGTGTTTACCTTCGATATAGTTTAAGTATGCATCTCAATCCATTTGATTAAAATGGAACTGTTTAATAAATTCATTGAAGTAGTGTGATATAAAGATGTTGATTTATTAAAAATCAAAAATATAATTCTATCATATAGGGTTTTGACTAAATTAATGAAATCTTATTTAATGAGATAAAAATATCAATGGATAATTTTACACACTAATCCTTTTTAAAATCATGTTTATTTTTTGACATTAACTTCATACCCTATTGATTCCTTGTCTTTTTTCAAGATGCAATCTAAGAAATTTCGGTGGATAGGCTAAGTCCACTAATAAAGGGGCTGAGAGGGTCACACAATATGTATACTATGATCATCGGTTAAATTAAATATTAATTTAACATGAAGAGTAAATATTATTACTGAAAAATGATTTAAAATTACTCATGTTTTAATGATTTTAAAAATTATTTGACTAATTATTTTAGAGATATATTTGAGTTTAATATTTTAAAATTATTTATTTACTATCTTAAAATTTTTAGTTGTAATTAATATTTCAGTGAATAATGTAATGATGATTATTTTATTTAAATAAATAATCAGTATCCATTGTATGAAATATAATAAGGTTGGAGGATGGATTGATATGACATTATAGTGAAATTTATATATTCAATAAGACTTTCATAACTATTAGTTTTTGAATTAAATAATGATATTTATTTATTCATGATCTTATTGCAAGTCATGTAAATAAAAATAATATAATTATTCTTTTGAATTGGAGTTCTCCATGGATTAATAGAATAATAATTTTACTTTTAAAATTATGATTCTCTAACCCTAGATATGTTTATACAATAGTATATCATTCTCAACTATAATTTTGGTTTTGTATTGTAAAACCTATATACAATTCTCGAATACCATAGAGATCTCTTCCTCTAAAATGGTCTCAGGAATATTTTTTGATTCTATCCCATAACTCTCTCAACCTTACATAAAATCATATAAATCATTACATAATGATGTGATTATTAATGTGATCTATAAAAAATGAAACAAGTGTTTTAAAATTCCATACCAGCACCCTTGGTTTTCTATGGGGATGTACAAAAGTATGATGTATACATATATGTTTCTTCCATAAGGATTCTATGCTTGAATCCTCTGATTCAATGATGATTTTACACAAAGTGGTAAACTGAATCATCTGTTATGAAATTATTCTTAATGAAGGTAATAATTATTATAAAATAATTAAAAATTATATGTGGTGATCCTTTTTCATAGATTCTGAGGTCGGTATTGGTCTATTTCTCAGGAAAACTCCAAATAAAATCTTATTTTCCATTGTTGGGAACTGGTGAAATCACTTATACTACACACTAAATCCTTCAGAAAGCATGTAAAAAAATAAAATTAGTGAATTAATTGTAAATACATATCAAACTAGAATTTTTTAATGACTTATAATTCTATATATAAAGTTTTACAAATTTTTTTAGTAATCCATTCTTATTATGTGACCATGACCCTTTTCACAAAAACTATAATACCAATATTATTTAAAGGTAGATACCACTATTTATCTCATAGGAAAATTGAAAATTCTATTCTATCTAGAGTAATAAATATCTTTTCCATATAAATGTTTTGATTTATTAAATATAATTTCTTATCATGAAACATATTCATCTTGTTTAAAGATAGATTTTATAGATGCAAGAAATTTATCATCATCTTTACAAAACAAGTGAATATAATATAAATAAATAATATGGGTTGGTTTTTTGATCCTACTGGGTTATTTTATTCCAGAAAGGGTTATAGGTGTACTAAATTCATAAGACACCTTATAAGCAAATGTTCCAAAACTCCATATAGAATATCTAAAATGGGAAACCCATGTTTTACCCATAAAAAGGATCCAAAGTAACAATTTGAATCACCATTGGAATTGATTGAGAGTCTTGAACTATTTATAAGGCACTGCATTAATTTTATGTATATATAATAAATTTCATACCTTTATTTAACCATGAATGTGATGTACTCATTCAATCTTTCAAAGGATTTAAAAATAAAATCCTTTATAGAAATGTTTTCAAACTTATATATACTCTGAATAATGTTGTAAGACTATGATTGATTATAGATGCATTAATAGTCTTTCATTCCTAGGATAAAACTAATTAGTTTTTTAGTGAAAATAATGTTTAAAATCACCATAATGCTAATATGAATATCATTACATAAAATTTTTGAAAACATATTCCACACCATGATAGGACTATAATTAAAAATATTTATCGAATGAAAAACATGGGTATAAGAGTTATAAATTAAGAATTTTACCCTTAGGGAATGAATTCTACTATAAAAAATTAATTGAATATCATGGGTTACATAGGTATGAATTACATCAAAATAGCTTATGAACAACCTTTTTGTAAACCCATTTGGCTTAAAAATCTTCAATTGTTGATAAAAAATAGATCTTTACTACTTTCACTATCATCTAGGAAAACAATGTGAAATCTATTTTCATAGTCATAACACAGTAGGTGATAAAATCATCCACCACCATTTCACCCTAAACTAGAAAGGGAAAATTTAAATTTTATTCAATTTAATAGACTATAAAATATTTTATTCTATTATCATTATTGTATATTTCTCCATTAAAAATAAAATATTTGACTATTTCATAAATTTCCATTACCAATTTATAATTCTAAATAAACGTGAGTTTCAATGACGGTACTCAATCCACCATAAATTTGTTTATTCCTTTGTAATTATATCCATGGTATTAATGATATCCTCTAGATTTAGTTTTATTAAACATTTATTAAATATATTCTCATTTTTAAATTTAGTTCTTCCCAGATACTGCATCATTTACAATTAACCTCCATGATTTGGTTATCAAAATTTGAAAAATTACCTATTTCTCACATTCAAAATTAATCATTAACTACCTTATTTTTATGCCCAATAATTTGAAAGTAATTACCTTAAATATTTATGTCCATAATTTGTCAATAAATGTTTCTCCATTGATCAGAATAAATCCATGCATTATTGTATTCGATGGGGATATGATATTTAATGTAGGCTTATTTAATAGTTATCCAAAACAGTGAATGATAGGATTGAACTATAGAGAGAGAAGGAAAAATGAAAGAACACATAATTTCATTATTATTTAAAGAGGCAAGGGTTCTATTATTATTTCAATCTCGCATCCCATTAACAGTCAACCTAATATAGGTTAATTCAAATCCCTTTATTGGTATCTTAGAGAAGAAATATGGGTCAATTGTCATTCCAAAATTTTAATTGGTTGATCATAAAATATTGACCCCCATTTTCATTCAGACAATGAAAAATATTAATTCATCCTATAAGAAATATGTTGAATGATATAAATAGAGATAATGATAAGAGAACCCAAATAAAACTCACCACTATGCAATAATAAATTGAGGACAAATTCATGGAGTTCATTCAGTTATGACCATCACATTCAAAATTAGGGATGTATTGTTATCCAATACTACAAACCTGTGATTCCATTCATATTAGTTGTAATATAATTTTTTTTAAAAAAAATAGCAACTGTCACATTATTTGAAATGAGATTATATATGAAGGTGATATATTTTATGGGCATGAATCCTTTGAATTTAACAATTTTCTAAAAAATACTAATAAATCTAGGATGGTATCATGGAATGATTTTTTATGGACCATTGAGGTTTTATAATTATTCAGCCCAAGAAATTCCCAAAAAAAGAAGAAACATTATGAAGACAACCTACCTATAGATTGGGATCTATTTGAGATTCCAATTGATGTACTTGGCCTATCCAGGCCATATTTTAGAGTAAAAGTTATAGAGATAGATTAAACTATCCCAAAAACTATGTCAACTTCCTAAAAATAACTTCCAATAAGTAATATGCAATCAGATCACACACCCTCCTTGATAAAGTACTACATTTTAAAACAATCCCCACATAGGATATGGATAACAGGGACGTCACTTTCCAGATCTTGGTCCTCCTCTTTAAAGAATGATATATTTGGATTAATTACCTATGTTCTTATTATCCCATTTAAATCATGAATAGTGGGAAAAATAAGGGAAATACTTTTTGCATCAAAATACTATTAAAAATCTATTTCATTTGACAATGATCCTTACGGAATTAGGGAAAAATTTTCTATATTCATAGGTCGATCTTGATAAATTAGTGCATCATTAATGTGAGTTCTTGTAGATTAATAATTCATAACATCAATAAGAGACAAAAAAATTATCTCACCTTGTACAAGTAATGAAATTAGAAATCTGAGAAATATTAATATCAACTAGTCAATGTAAAGAATCCATGATTTTAGAAATTATTATAGGCTCATATATTGCATCAAGAGACACCATAGTTTTTCACAAAAAGAATTATATTCAGTAAGATTAGTTTCATGACCTTTTATAATTTTTTTGACATTCCACATTAGGATCAAACATACTAATAGTTCCTTTAACTGGATCCATATCCATGGAGAGGTTCATCTGTGCATTCCACTTTTTCATATACATGGAAATCGAACTTTTTCAATCTATATATTAGAGGCCCTTGATCATAAAAAAACTACATGAGACATTAGTTCTCAATTATTCATCAGTTGTAAGGCCATTGGACATGCAGTCAACAGAAAAAGGATGCACTCTCTCGTATTTGATTACAAAATTTGTAACATATTCTATGGTTTTCTGAAAAATATCATATATTAGGGTAATAAAGTGACAACATTCAATAATAACACACTAAATCCACTTTAACCTTGATTTGGTTTTTTGACTGTCACATTTATATTATGTACAAATAGATTAGCCAATGTACTCCCAATTTTTGGGTGATAGTAAAACCGATTAGGTCCACGTTCATGAATCCTTACTTGTGTGTGGAGTTTCTTAAATATATGCAATAATAATAACATAGTTTTTAAATATTAATAATTAAATTATTTATTAATTATTTATATATTTAATAAAATCTAATAAAACAACGAATAATAATTAAAAATAATATAATTAATTTTTTTTACCTAAATAATTCTTCACTAATTATATAAATACATAAAATGTAATTAATATTTATTAACTATATAATTAATAATAGTGCTCTTAATAATAATATTTTAACTAATATTCATTAATAATATATTTAATTTAAATTTCACTGATTAAATATAATTAATTATGTAATTATGTTTCATTAAAAATTAAAAATAGTAATATAAAAAATAGTGTAATTTAAAAAATACATAATAACAAAAAATTAAACAAATAAAATATTTATTAATTTATTTAATAATACTTTTAATAATATAATTTATGATGATATTAATGTAAAATATCAAATCCTGCACAAATCCAGTTATTCATAGATTTTTATTAAGTCGAGATGTTATTTTGTGAAACAGTATTCTCTTGTGGTAGTTAAACTTTTTTTTTATTATCTTTATAGAAGTGAATGTAACATTGATTATTTTTTATGTACCTAACCATTGTTTAAAATTTGATTTCAATTGTTTTTTTGTTTTATAGGATGTCAAAGTCGCATAATTGAACATTCTTCATAGAATAAAAATTATATTTTTAAAAATCATTGATTTATCAAATTTAAATATTTTGTGTTTATTCTTTTAATTAATTATTATTATTTTCAAATATTTTTTTATGTTCATATTCAATGTTTCAAATTTTATATAGATTAATATTATATTTTACATTTTTAATATTTTCAATGTTTTGTACTTGAAATATTTTTATGTTTTTTGTATGGTATTTGAAAAGAGTATAAATTATAATGTATAAAAAATTAAAATTAAATTCAAAAAATTATATTAATAATTCAACAATTTTATAAAATGAAAAATAATTCAAATGAAAATGAAAATTATTATTTTAAAACACATGGACTTACTAAAAAAATAATCAATGTTGATGACTTCTAAGGCTTTCAAAATATAAAATATAAATAAAATGTCAAGGAAATTTAACACATTGATATAAAAAATAAAAAATTATTGAAAATAAATATAATTTTTTTAAAAAAGAATAAAAAAATAAATCATATAAATATGATAAAATAATTTTAATTAAAATAAACAATATTTATAGCTTGAAAAAATTTTACGCATATCATAATTTTTTCTTAAATTATAGTTGGTCATAAATTAAAATATTAATTATATTATTATAAGTTAGTATTAAATATAAAAATATATTAATTTTTTAATTTTTGATATTAATTTTTTGGATTACACTATTAATTATATCACTATATCTATTAAGTAGGGATGAATCCATTTTATTAAAATACCAAAATAGAACATATAGAAGATAGGGTGAGACAAAAAAATCTTCACCACGTTACATATGAAATGTCAAGACATGACCTTTTGAAAATATAATCACTAAACTTACAGTATTCCTTACATCGATCCTTCCAATTAATTCCGACTTTCTCATGTCCATGTCTTCATTGATATCACCTTCTCATCAAATATTTCACTTCCTACCAAATGATATTTTTGTCACCCGAGTCACATTCAACAATATCATCCTGGTTTATTTCTCTAAATTTTATTCCCTTTTCTATAGTTGTATGAACTTCCTTTATTTCAAGAGATTAATATGGAAATGAAGCATAATTCATAATATCTAAATTACATTTCTTAATAGTCTCTTTATCTTCATTTAGCAAATGAAATAATCATATTAAATTATGTGTATTGACTTGTGCCATATTTATATCATGTGGAACTATATCAATAGATATCCCAACAATAAATTCCTATTCCAGTCTCAATACTAAGGACCTAGATGAGGATACATAATTAGTAAATTGAGAGGCCATCGGTTGTTCATGTTTTCTCTTCTTAACATTCAATAGAGAATGAATAATAAAATTTCCCTTCCTACTTGTAGATGATTTATATTAATAAAAAATATGATAATAAGCTTGTGATTAAGACACCAAACACAATTCATATTCCTCAATATGTTCATTAGGATAATATTCAATATTCTCAAAAAAAGGAACCCCAAAAAGAGACATCAAATGCAATTGGTTTCTCTTTTTCAAACCACAGAAAACTTTTATTTTTTGGCATAATAAGGCCTACTACATGCACTCTATCATAAGAGGATGAAATGACACCATTATTCCCTAAAACAATAAAAATGAATCAATGCCCTCACATTTTAAATGAATAGACCAATATAATGGTGTATAAATATCTATATTAGTAATATCATAAAATGGGGAATCTGTAGGCCCTTCCCTAGAGTATCCATCCAAACAACCTGATTGTTGTTCCATCATTGAAAACGGGTCAAACACATTATCTAATAGTTTTCCAAATTAATTTAATTAACAAGGCATTACTCCATCTTGAATACGATCTTTTTTAACATTCTCTAGGTGACCATGATGAATAGATTTCAAATTCAATTATTTCTTAACACATGAATTTTCATTGTTCCCACATGCTGAGGAATATATTACCATTAATTATAATTAATGAAATATAATTAAATTATTATATTCCAACTTCTAATTATGTTATTATTTTTCATTAATAAATTACATTACTACTAATTATGTAAAAAAATAATGTTAATTAATTAATTATTTATTAATTTATTGTTAATTATATATTTATTAAACATGTTATTAAGATTTAATTATTTTTTACATTATAATAAATATTATTATTTGTAATATTAATTAATAATTACTTAGGTTATAATAATTTATTAATCATATTATTTTAATTATTACTCATTACATTATTAATTATTATTAATTACATCAATATTTGACAATTAAAAAAGATATTAATATTTATTAATTATTTTTATTACTATTAAATAATATTAATTACATTATTATTCAACATTAATTATATTACATTAATCTTGTGATGAGTGAAAATAATGACCTTCTTTCATTTTATATTTATGCCATTTATGTTTATGATTCTATGAGATTCTACATTAATTTCACGATTGATCAACATGAGGTGCATTTTTCTCTTTGAAGTAATTTATTAATCTATTTTTTTAGAATAGGGTTATCAAATATATAGTTTGAGACCCTAATTCAAAATACCATGTTGACTTGTGAAAGGAAACTCAATTATCATCTTAAAAGAATCTATAGTATGGATAATTCTTCTTAAATAACAAAAATCATTATGTTATATTTTCTATAATATTATTTTTAAATCTTTTTGTGGTAGATCATGTGATCATGGAAGAACTAATCATGATTTTTCATTATTTGATTATCCCACACGCGTGAGTAAAACACGAGATATATCATTTTTCATGACTGAGCTTCACAAAGACAGCATTCAAATCATATTTTTCAATAGTTAGAGTATAACCACTATTGGTAAGGGTTTAATTCATATCATATTCCCATTAATAGATTTGAGATTGAGGAGTTCAGTTTTTTATCCTTCATGCCAATATTTCTTTATTGACTAAAAATTCCCATGCTCAAATTTAAATGTGAATAAATTGACTATAAAGGTAATTTTTTAACACTAAATCCTTTGGGACATTTCCATAGAAGTGGGAATAGACATTTAATTCAAAAAAGAAAAAGAATGAGTAAGTTTTGTGTGATTTTTAAGTGAAATTGTTGAATTTTATCTCTTTCTTTCCTTAACTGGAAAATTGATTTTGGTTTCTAATTATTTTAGAATTTACATTTCCTATTTTTTCCATAAAATACATTCTCTTCTAATTTAGTGTGAAGATATTTGAAATTAAAATGATATTTTTTTTAATTAAATGATTTTCATATATTATAATAAATAAGGTTATTTTATATATCATTGTAAATTCAGGATGTCTATTGGTATTATGTATTCAATGGATTAATAGATTGGTATTTCAGGTATGGATGTTAAGGTTTATAAACCTATGATGAAGATGAATAATGATGATAATTATAATTCCATATGGATGTAGATCGTGTATATATTGTGAAACAAATCACTGGGGAGGGATATAGTTGTTATTCTATGAATGATAGGGTTTATATGTTCTTTACCAGAGTATTCGTATATGGACCTCACCTTAAAACATTAGTTATTCTTGAATTAAATGAATAATTCACATTGAATATCTTTTCAGGTATAGAGTTTTAGAGAAGTAGGCCATAATTATTACATCTTTAAAGATACAAAGAAGACACATCTACTCAGTTTCCTTTTTTTCATAAAATAAAAACTCTTGAAAAAAATTCATATCGAGTTCCATGTTTTAAACAACATGAATTTCCTTGATCCCATCCATGACCATATTCCACTTTATATCATGTGAAAAACGTTTCAAAAACATGGTAAGAGAATAAAAATCTCAGAAAGGAATACAAAAAGAAGAAAACTATTAGTTTTTCAAAACAACAAGTAAACCATGGATAGTTTAACATAAGAAATAAATTTCACCTTTATGAAGTAGTAAATACTCTTCCCTGAATAAATGATCACTACTTACACTTTTGTAACAAAAATATTACCCATATAAAGAACACATAACATATAATTGTAACTTGGAACATAAACATACATAAATGGAATAACAATACGGTCAACAACCACACATGTCACTAAATGGAATAGTCATATGAATGACTTCCATACCCAATGCATTGGAGACTATAATGTAACCACTTGTCCTAGTATTCATGGAACCACCCATCATTTGGTTTATCACATAACCACCCATCAAATGTCTAAGTACCATTATAAAATAATAAGACATAAAACATATATAAAGGAGAGAAAAAATTTCCACATTTCAATTGCAATATATCACTTAAATATATTGACATAAAAAATCCATTATCAAAACCATTTTCAATACAAAAATACATAATATAGTATATAGTATTTATTTTCTTTTAAAAAAATTATAGCTTTTTGAGGAATCCAAAGATAAAATAATACTCATGGTGGCAGAAAGGTTATTGTCACCGCGTACGTTAAAAGAAACATTCCTTTTGGTCATTTAGTAAAATGATATATAGATAAATATTTCAATTTAATGAAATTAAAATTCAAAAGGGTTTTATGAACCATATAAAATAAAGTCGTGTAGAAATCAAATGATGCCTCAATGAAAGGAAATTGAGACAATGTCCCGTACAAAGGCGATATACTTAGATTAAGGTTAAATCAATTATATAATTTTGTGTGACAAATATAAGTACACCAAATATAATTCGATATTAAGTGTAAAACAATCAGAGGTCATCCACACAAATATATATGTTTGTTGTCTCATCATGAATGCACCCATGCAGGTTGATCATTCAAGAAAGTTCATTCATGATTGACAGTCTCTATATGTGCTCAAGAATGGTGATGATGGAGGCCATGCGACTTCTGATTTCGTTGGCAAGGAAATCTTCCTTAACATGGGCTCCAATTCCATGGGAATTCTAGATTATTACTAGAATAATTTATTGAACAATATTCTGGCATTGGCCCCCAAAATTCATGTCCCTATAAAAGTGGGAGGAAGAATACTCAGGTTGGTTCCTTCATCAAGAGTGAGTACATACTCCAAAACCCTTTGGTAGTAGTGAGACAACATGTGATAGAGCTTCCCTAGAGATAGAAATAAAGGTTTCACTTTCACTGTATAGGGACCTTGAGATTCTACCCTAAACCCTGGGACTATAACAAGGGGATCCTTCCTTCGAAATCAGTGAGGTATCTAGAGTAGATGAGTCATAATACCCCTCGAAGGAAGCACCCTGAGGGGGGACCATATCCATGTCAGGACACTCCCTTGGGTGGCTCTCTAAGAGAGGGAAACCCAAGTCGTCAAGGAAGGATCCTCTAAATAATTAGTAGGTACCGAGGGAACGGGGGTAGGCAGAGCCAGTAGACCAATGTGGCTGACCATCATCTCAAAAGCCACGTCCTAGTAAAGAATCCTAGGATATCACAGAAAGAAGTATCAGGAGGGGGATGAAGCCAGCCAAGGAGAAGGGCATTGCATTGGGGATTCAAAATTTGTATCAAAGTAATGGTTTAGTAAATTTTTAGATTATGATGTTTGGTTATGATAATTTAGTTTCTATGTATATTATTTTAGAAAACTTATTTTTTCTAAACAT
This sequence comes from Viscum album, assembly GCA_963277665.1. Lineage (NCBI taxonomy): Eukaryota > Viridiplantae > Streptophyta > Magnoliopsida > Santalales > Viscaceae > Viscum > Viscum album. Next base: position 1,456,552,646 of record OY728138.1, read on the forward strand.
TCATTTTACGAAATATAGAAGAGTTAGAATTGTAATTCTAAACTCCTTGGAACATGTTTTAACATCACGAATATATAATCCAAGTGATTCTATTCATCCAAATTCAGAAAATATAATTTCAAATTTTTCCTTAACTAAGAAAAATGAATCTTGAGGTTGAAATTCTATTATGGGGGGGGGGGTATAATGTTACATCTTTGAAATTTATGATTTTAATAATTGATTATTTAATGATTTTTTTGATATTTAAAACATATAATACAATATAATAATTATAAAATATTAATTAATGGTATGTATAACCTTTGAAAAATAAAAATAAAATAATATTCTAGGAGTAAAAAAATACACTTTATGAAAAATAAAATAAATAATTATAAAAGAATTATAAACATGTATAAATATATACATAACGATAGAATTACAATATAAGTAATAACCTATACAATATTATGGTTATGAAGCTAATATATTCAATAGACAAAATAGAAATGGATAGTGATTTACAGAATATTATTAAAAACTACACTAATTTAACATTATAAATAACACAATAATTAAAATAAGAAATAAAATATGATGATATAATAACATAATATATATATATATCAATAGTTATAAAAGAGATTGTTTGAGTCAAATTGAAATAAATTATTAATCAAATATTGAAAATAATAATAATAATAATAAATAACTTTTGATAATATAAATATGGATTATATGATAGATTTGTAATTTCTCAAGGTTCAATTAGTAGATAATTTATTAATAACACAAGCATATAATTAGATTAAATTTTATTTTACACATATGATAAAAATATGTAGAATATATATATATATATATACAATATAAAAAAAAGTTAAAATTAAATAATAAAAATAGGAATAAAAAACAAAAAATATAAAATAGAAAGCAGAAGAAGAGGTTGCCTTTAACCTCCCTGAGCCACCTGCTGAACATAACAACATAGTTGACCACCGTCGATGAAGCCCTATTGTCTCTATGTCCTGATCTCCCCAGACATTAATGAGCACTGACCCCAGCATTGGTCGACCCCATCCCCTTTCCTAAACTAGTTGAATCCCCTTGCCACCCCCACACTATTAACATACCTAATCAAATTCCTACCTATAATTTTCATCGTCCTCAACCATAGGACACGTTGATGTAGAAAATTTCCACCCACATCATCTTCTCAAACACTTTCAGATCATGACATAAATAAAAACCGAAGTATTAACCATGGTTTATTCTAGTATTACCTTTACTTCCATTGACATTCCAATTCTAAAATATCATATTCTCTTAGAATTTAATAGCACCATCACTTATATATATGAAATTTACAAGGAGAAATCCCTCTCCCTTTTTGGAATTCATTTTAAAAAATAATATTGACTTTTTCTTACTCCTTCCTATTACATTGGACAACTTCCCACCTCTATAAAAGAAAAAGGCCATTTCTATTAGTTGGCTCAAAAACCCATAGTAATAAGGGGCACCTCTCTTTGTTTTCCAATTACATTAAATGTAAGGCGTATCATTCCATTTTATATAAAAACATTATTTATATACTAATCTAAAATTTATGTTCATTCTCTTCATTTATGTTTTTTATATATTAATGTTCATATATGTATTTTCATCATTTTAAATAAAGTAATCATTAATGAAACTGTTCTTCTAAAGATGAAAACTTTTATTTCATGTTTCATAGTTATACTTCTCAAGTATATATATATATATAATATGTGTAATTTCAATGTTAATAATTGTAGGATGTACTCTCATGATTTTTGTATATATAAGTAAGTTTTATGTGTATTATTGATATATATATATATAAGTGTTATATTTCATACACTATAATTTTTTACGTCCAAACCATGTAACTATTATTTTTGGGGTATTGTTATTATATATGTATATATTACAAAAGTTATGATATTAAAATAAGTACACATATACTATTTTTGAAATATTCAATATCATTTAATTTTAAAACATTTAATTTCATGTTTCTAAATATTTAAATTTAAATATTTATATACCACTTCAGTTTTATGTCCTTAAAAAAATATGTTTATGTAATTATTTTTTAATTGAAATGTTATTCATTTTAAATTTTGAAATTATTTCCAATTCTCTAATCATGTAAAGGTATTTCATTTGTGTATATATAATTACATTTTAATAAATTATAAAACTTGACTTATTCCACATAAACTCCTTTATATTTCATGGATAACAGTTCTCATACATTATTGTAGATATATATATATATGTATATACATATGTATATAAATGTGAAAGGATGAAATGTTTTTTTTGAAAATGTTACTTTTTGTATCTAAAATACTTATAATAATTTTAATAAGACAAAATTATTTTTCAATTATTTCATGTGAATAGAAAATTAATATTGATAATATTTTATGTGAAGATATTATACATTTATGTCATTATTATTTTTTGTATAAAATCAATTATGAAAATGGGTTTTTAATATTATTATTCAATGACTATTTTTAAATGATAAAAATATCAATTTATATAAAATGTGTTTCATTAATTTATGAATGAAATTTTGAAATCATGGATCTTCCTTATTACTAATATTAAATAAAAGGCTAAATGATAAGATTTTATGTTTTACTAATTCCCAGAAATTTTTTATAGAAATTTTAACATATAAATATTTATATATTTAAAATGTGTGTATCTCTTATCAATTCATTGTTATGTATTTAAATAAAAAACACATGTGAATAATGTATAAATATATAAGTAAAGATAAAAAAATATTTTATATAAATTGACACTTGAACATTATAAACACGAATGGGAGGTAGGGAGTGAAACCATTCCCAATGACAAGTGCGTAGGTCCAGATAGCCTTAAATGTTTATTGTGGCCCCATTTTTTTAAAGATTGCTTAATATTTTATGAAACAATCACTTCATTATTTTTACGCATTTTCAAAGCGTGTGAATTTTCAATATTATTATAATGTTATCAAAATCATGAGTCTTTTCATAGTCTTTATATAATTTCCAACGTGTAAGTATATTAAAAAGAGTAATTTTATTTTTTCCAATAGAGGGATTATCTTCAATGGATATAGAAAATTATTAATAGCAGAGGTATTTTTCAAACTTTTTATAGGAATATCAAAACTATTTTGAAAGTCATATTTTCAAAATATATTTAGAAGTGTTATCAAAAGACACTATATTTTTATTTTTTTCTAATATTATTTTTTGAAAAATATAAGTATTTTTAAATGATTTCCAAAATTATATATCATCAATAGTATTTTCAAATGCATTTCCAAATCTATTTTTAAAAATTTATTTTCAAAGGTATTTTAAAAAGTACATGTATTTTAAAAAAAAATCACTGGATTATTAAAATCCCCTTACTAGGTAACTATTTTAAACCATTGTTTTTATAAAATGTTGTAAGGATAATTTAGAGTATTCATGGAAGTTGGCTTTACTAAAGAGATATCATGGGAAATTCATTATCCTTAATGTTTATTTATTTGTTCAAATTTGATCATATTTAAGGCTAATTCTTATTCTTGAGATTCTAAACTGAAAAAGATCCTCATATTTGACTTTATATATTTTTTTCAGTTACATTTAACAAATATAATTCATTTTTTTACCAGATCTGGAAGCATGGATTTGGGGGTTCAAAATCAATCCATTATACGACATTTATATATTAAATATATTATTAAATGATAAAATTAAATTATGACGAATTTTTAAAACAAAATATATTGTACACACAAAATATAGTGGAAAAGATAAATAAATTAGTAAAAATTATATATATAAATTAAATTAGACGATAAAAAAACATTATTGCTTGAAAAAAAAATTAAATTTAATTAAATTACTTATCAATAGTTTTATTTCTTACCATTATTATTAATAGTTAATAGTTAATTCATTTATCAGTATTTTTTGAGAAATAATAAATATCAATTAAATTATTTATAATTAATTATTATGTCATTATAATAATTTTTTTTTAAAAAATAAATGTTTTTTAAATTAATAAATAAATAAATTATTATGAATTAGTTAATTTTTTTATTATTTAATTAAAGTTTCCATTAATTATAATAATAATGAAAATGAATAACATTATTACTAATAATAATATTAATAATTGATTGCATTTCAATTATTTTTTATGTGACATTTGTGGAATCAAATGACTCCTTGGTTCTTAGTTGTTTGACATGGATACACTATCCACTAAGCCCTTAAATGATGGTGGTACTACTCAGCATGTAATTATGCATATTGATATGGGGAATATCAAATTTAATATTATAGAAGTTATCAATGACTACCATAATGGTGTCAAAGCTCTTAATTATGAACCTAAATATGAAGAATTTCCACATCATGGGGAACTGGTATGTATATTATTACATTTATTTACTCAATGGATTTTGTTCAAACATATAATATTGATTCTACTTCAGAAATAATATTTTTTTAGCATGTGATAACTAACTAAACTTCTAAAGATAATATCATAAGTTCTAAGTGAATTTTTCTTCACTCAACTTCTTTTTCATGATTGATTCAATAAATATTGCTTCTTGTTTATTTTTTTATAATGAATGAAATAATAATGCTCAAAACATGTACATGACACTTTCTTCTATGACATTTATTGAAGATCCTATTAAACCATTTCATATTGAATCTAAGGATGTTGTGAGAGATTCTGGTATTGAAATCCATGTATCAAATTATATAGGGAGGTTTAGGAATTCGAACCCTTCGGAATCCAACCAAAAACAATATGCTAAAAGAAGTGATTTGACGGATCATGATGAGGCACCCCATGATGGATACACTATTCATTAGGAGAAGAAGGTTGAGGACACAAAAATTGGTGTGATTAATCTTTTAAAAACATAGATAGAGGAATATTCGGAATATTAAGGGAAGAATATGGTACGGTTTCAGGTGAGAAGGGAGAGTCATCTGATATGGAAGAACAAACCAGATTATGGAAGCCACCTATGCAATGGAGGAGTGTTAAACACAAAAAAAGTCAAGGTTGTCTACAAAATAATGGAAGTAGACATAATAACATTATTTTTTGCAAAAATTAGTGATTTTTTAATGTTTATAAGTTTGCAGTGTATGGAAATTTCTTTTCCTAATGTGTATTGGTTTATTGTTTTTTTGTGTCATTAACATGATCTATTTCTTATATATCAAACCCCGTATTAATTTGTGTTCATGCATATTTTTTTAACAATTGTTCTAAGACCAATGGATTCGGATTCCAAATCCATGGTTCAAGATGTTTTTGATTACTTATTTTTTAATTATTTTTAATTACATTAAGAAATATTGAAAATTAAAATTTATATTAATAAGCTATAATTAACTATGTTAACAATATTATTTAATTATGTTATTATTACTATATATTATAACATATATATATTAATAAATATAAATTACAATATTAATATTTATTAGTTATAGTATTTATAATGTATAATAGTTATATTTTAAATTATATTTCTAATAAAATAAATAAATTTAGAATTATTTTATCATTATTTTTTATTATAAGTCATTTATTATATTATTAATTATTTAAATTTAAATAAATTATATAAAAATATTAATTTTATAAATTATTAATAATTATTATCAATTATTAATTTGATCAAAAATTATAATGGTAATTGTCACTTGAAATAAAATTAATAATAACAATAAAAAATTTCTTTTAAATTATATTGTTAATAATAATAATTATTTGTTTTGAAAAATTACTAATTAATTTGATCTTTTAATAATTATTTATATTATAAGTTAATTACTTATTTAATTATTTATAATTAATTATTATATTATTATTTAATTAAAAATGTAAATATATATTTACTTATAATTTGTCATCAATAGTAGTATATATTTTTAAATTGGGGGGAGGGACAATTATAAGTAAATACACACACAAAAAACCAACATGGTGGAAAGGTAGAGCATAACCTTCCAAGGGTTAACCAACCCATAAAGACATGTATTTATATGCCCCCATAATAAATTATATAGAGGCCCAAAAACCCTTAGTTAATTACCCTTAAAGGCTGTCAATAAAAGGCCTGCAGGACCATTTTTTTCATACTATCCTCCAAGGGAATTTCGTTTAACCCATTGTCATGCACCTTCCATGATTGTTGGACCACTAACATCTACTACAATCATCATTCAGATCCACCCCACCCCCGACTGTCAGGGTGGGTGTCACCTATTCTATCATATATAACGATTCGCTTATTGATGATGATACCATTCATGCAACCCTAATTTGTCCAATTTGAAAACCCAGAACATTCCCTTATCTCACCCAAGTGGTCATCCACAACTTGTGTTTCCCCATGAAGACACTCTATTCTCATGGAAAATAGTTTCACATGAATAGCCTCTAAATATTCTCACATGGATCACCATGTTAGGTTATCACCATGAAAGATTGTAATACTAAACCACCCCTAGAAAACTGCCCCCAACCATCCCAATATAGATTTTTGTGTATATATTTTCATTCAAAAATCACCATTCATTTCACCCGCCTCAACAATAACACCACGAATTAATTCACTTGCTACTTGGGTGAAATTTTTACTGGCTGGGATTTAAACCCCAAACTTGAAAAATGTAGAAATCTGTTAAGTACCACTCAACTGCTATCATGGCCATAATTATTCATAATTATATTTTTTTATTAATATTCATAGTGTATTTTTATTGAATTATTTGGTATTATATATTATGCATTACTAATGTAACATATTGACCTTTTCTTTTATTTTTTTTCTTTTGAATTTTGATGTTTTATTTTTATTTCATATGTGATGGTTATTATTTTTTCCATTGTTTTTAAATGATCATTATAACCCTTTTTTCTTTAATTAAAAAGTCTTTTACTGTAATCTAAATAATTTTTTTACATATTGATTGCTCAAGAATAATGTATAGGGCCTATGCAATTGTGGGTACCTTTGATCTGTTCATAATGTTTTTAGGAGTTTCTTAATAATATCCCCTAAATTACATTTTGTGCATATGGTGAGGATGGAGATTCAATGGGTTACATATGGGATGTGTCTCTTTATATGAGTTAGATAATAGTTTGGGCATTATTCCCTTAGCTGTGTAAATGTATGTTCATTTTTATATACACTCCTTATGGGTATCCAATTATTTTCATTGGATTTGTAAGGGTACCCCACGAAGTGTTTAATGGAATGATAGGTTTCTAATGGCTCATTAATTTTATTTCTGTTACACATCCTAAGAGTAAGGTCTTGTTTCCAAAGATAGAATTAATCTCTCTAAGATGATGTCTAAAGGTTACCATGTTATTATAATTATTAGGTAAGGGTATCCTAGACACTAAGTAAGGTTTCAGTAAGAAGAATAAGGGTATTTTTTCATTTTCAAAAGGATGCATAATGATAATCCAAAACCAATACATTCTATATAATTTTTTTTAATATAAAAACAATATTAACCTCATTAAACACTCTTTTTTGGATGAATAATAAATAAAAACATGTTTTTTTAATTTCTACATCTCTAGATCAATCCTGTAACACATCTTATACATTTTAAATTCTCAAAACCATGAGAATATAATCCTATTTTATCATTAAAGGTGGTAAATATTTTTTATGTAATATAAATATATACATTTAGTATTGAAGTGAAATAAAAAATTAATGGGATATCTTAATTTTTGGATATTCATAAAGCAATTCCAATAGTATTTATTTAAAAATATCAAAACCTTCATTGCCCTGGATTATCTTTGGTCCTCTTTAAGAGTGTTGCAGGAATTATAATACAATAGAAAAAGATCTATTGTTTTTTGTTCTTCTCCCCTGGCTGTCAACAATATGAAATATAGGACGTTTTTCCCTAAACATTCATTCTTCTACTCTACAATAGAGGTTTTCATGTCAACAAACTATAAAAATTGTTTAATGTAGGTGTCTCTATACATTGGTGGAATCTCATAATTTACATAATGATATTTAAAATTCTATTGGTATTTTTTAAAAAAAAATTGATTATCCATTTTGGTAGTGAAAGAGGTTTTAAGAGGGGGTCTTCTTTAAAATTGGATTTCAGCATTACTTATGTATGATGAAATGAAAAAAATATTTTTTTCATATAAAATAGATTTTAATACATTTAAATGATCATTATTTATTGTTAAAATTATTTAAAAAAATTATTTGAGGAAATTTTATCTATATAATGACCCTATCCCTTTGATACCTTTTGTTATTTGGAAACCATTTTGGTTAATTTATTAAATTATTTAATTAAAAAATGTGAGTAATGTCCTCTAAAATAAATATTAGGAATTTTTTTAGAAGTATTGATATATGGTTTTTATTTAAATGTAGATGTTCAATTCTTGTTTGAATAAATTTCTTATAGGATACGTTTTTTAAAGTGTATTTTCTAATCATGGGAGTGTTGATACTTTTCTTGTGAAAATATGTAAAAAATTGGGAGTATAATTAATGTTTTATTTTTCAAAAACATGGAACGTAGGATCATATGAGAACAATGTTAATTTAAATATATAATCTTTAGTATGAGTTATAAAACTATGGATTTTATATATGAGCTCAATACGTTGTTCAAAAATATTTGTAGGCTTATATTGACTAACAGTGGAGGGACATGGTATTGTTATTGTTAACATAATAACATAGTGTTACAAAATTTTCTATGTTATTTATTCCCACATCCTAGATCCCAATGATGTTTTTTTAATATTTTTTAACATATATATTATATTTCTTATGCGAACATGATCATATTATGAAATTTGGCTCATGGGCATAGTTCTCATATTTCCAAGTTTTTTATATTGGTTTCATTAGTATACCATGGTTTACATTAAAAACATGTTATTTTTTGGGATTCTGCCATCTTGATTTCTTTCCACTCTTTTTCATTATTATTTATATTCATATTCATGTGGTGGTTTCTATTTAATGTTTTTAAAATAAACCAAAGGAAATTTTATATAAAAATTGATATGGAAATTTGTTTCTAAACATATTTTCTATAGCTTGATCAAGCTTCTTCCAGGTGATATAAATAGATTGGATTCATTGATGGTATATTATTGGGATTACATAAATCATCCTACTTTCATCATTTTGGATTTTGAATACTTATTTTTTAAAGATACATGTAATGGGTAGGGTTCCATTTAGAATGAATACATATTTTAGTTTTTCTTATCCACGTAGTTTTTTAGAATGAGGATACTTATAGTCACATAGAGACTTCGTGATGGGATTGTTTGGTATATATTTCAGGGTCATATTTTTTTAATTATTATTCTATGCATTATAGATGTTTACATTTAAAACATGTTGTTAACTAATATTTTTTCTCATTTTTGGTATTCATTAGACATGTTTTGTAAAAGTTTAGTGTAAAATCATTCCCACAGTTTTATTTGTTGATACCCAATTTCTTTTCACCATCCCATGGTGATCAAGATTGTGCTTTGGGTCGTTTGTATGGATATACATGGTCACATGTTTTGTTCTCCTTAGTAGGATCATTATAAAATACTATCACATACATACCCAACCAGAAGTATGATAACACTACTAGTGTTTCTTTCTTGGTCTATAATATACTAGAGCGGAGAATTGTTATAGCTTGATGTGTACATGGATTATTGGTTCTTAATCACCAGCTAACATGATTCCAATTGAGTATCAATGGGATGTGGGTGTTGAGTTTCTATTTGAATATTGTAATGATATTTAGTTTGATATATTTAATTATGATACTCATTAGAATGTTTTTGTTTCCTTGGGGGTAATTCTTGATCTGAGGTTATACCTAGGAGGGGATTAAATTTTGTGATGATTTTTGGATGTATTGAAAATATGCTCATTTAATGGAAACATGTTTTTTAAATCATTATGATTGTTGTGGTATTATTAACACATGGACATAAATAATGTGGGAAGGTTGAGCACAAAACCACATCCCCTTGTTTTAGTATTTAGAACCAATGAATCATTGATTATTTATATGACTCTCATTAATGGGAAAAGAGTAAAGGCAGTTTTTTGGTTATATACATTTTAATAATTACTTTAACGAATTACAATGGAATGATTTTATTTTTTATATATGGATTATATTATTTATTATTTGAAAATTAATTTCATGAATATGTTATTTGTTTGAAATTTAATTAGTTATTTCATTCAAGTGAAGTAATTCATGGTTGTTGTATGATTTCATAAAAATGGATGATTATCATTGAAATCATGGATTTTTTTTAAAAACTGTAAATAATATTATATGAAATAATTTTATCCAATTTAATAATGGTTTAATAATATTTAATTGATTATAAATAAAAGGTTGTCCAACAAGAAGTTGTAAAGGCATATCTTTCTAAAAAAATACATCATTTTTAACATGTAATCTATATGAGTATGTGGAATTGGAATGTGGAATTATATAACAAAATAAGATCCTAAATTTTACAGAAAATAATCCTTCTAAAATGGATGGTAGTTTATTCATTAAGACCTTTAAATACATATAATATAATTTATGATTATAAATAATAAAATTTAATTCTTTTTAATGAAAATATAAAGTGCTACATTCTATAATTCAAATGTAGTGAAATGTTTCAAAATTTTAATACTCTTATAAATTAATGAAACATTTTACATATGAAAACTATTGTTGTTAAATCACTCTTCCAAATGGTGTATGTAGATTTTCTAAATAATAAATATTTTAATGTTTAGGATCCTTATGTGTGATTTTTTTTGAATCCTTTATGGATGTGTTTACTTTATTTAATGACTTACATGATTGGCATTTCACATTCTTGTGATTATAGGTTATCATAAGTTATCTAATGAACATGAATAGATTGATTTCATTTCTAGTATATTTTGAGTGATTCTTGAAGTTATTTTTTTGAGTTTAAGTGTAATCATTTCCTTGAGAGTGGTCTTTTATCTCATTCCATTGGTATTTCCAAAACATGGAATAGAGTGGAAATTGTTGTCTTATGTCTCTTTTTTATATATACGAAAGGACCTGATGGGAATCCTGATGAAATAATTTAGTGTAATGATGATAATACCTTGTGAGTGTGATTTACTATATGGGTTAATAATGGCTAGAAATAATTGTTTTCATTTATTCCATGGATAGTGTGGATCAATGTGTGTATCCTTTGATTTTTGGGATGATAACTTCTTGGTCACACTCTCTAGATTTAGAGCAGTTTTGGTTTTGGTATTTCCCTTTTTTAGTGTGTTCTTTGATATTTTCCTTGGGTTTCTACATTGAGAATAGTTGATATCCAATTTTTATTCATTCCTTGTTATATATTTTCAATATATGAACTTTCTTCCACATGATATATTTGTTGTTAAATCCACTCCAGTGATTTTGGATTCATTCCCTAGACATGGAGATCCTTGGATTTTCACATGGGTGAAATTATTCAGTTTCATGATATTTTTGGTTGAAATATTTGCTGGTGATATGTTATTACCAATTAGATATCCTAGACCAATGGGAAAATATTTCTAAACATGATTTTTGATATGTGTAGTTTTATAACATAATACAGGATAGATTTTGTATCTTCTATAGAAAGGACTTTGTTTGAACTTTAACATAGTTAAATGAGATGTGTAAGATTCAGTTTTATAAATTATGCCTTATTTATGATTTTTTTGGATGATTTTTAATACATTTATTGGGGATGGATTCTTTTTATAGGTTTTATCTAGTTTTATATTTGTTGGATATACATTGGTAGTGCATTTTTTTTCCATAGTTTGGGATCAAGATCTTATGGGTTTCCATTATTTTATATGTGGAAGCTCAGATGAAATTTTTATGATCTCTTTTATTGATGTAGTCTCTTGTTACAACAACATTTGTGGAAATTTCCAAATTATAGGGAGAATTATATTATGTCCTTATTGTTTTAGATATATATATTGGAAAATATGAATCCTCGGAAAACTTTAAAAGGATGTAAATATGGTTAATTATTTCTCTAACGATGCTTCATGATATGGATAATTTGGTATTGAATTTTTAATAACAAATCCCTTTACATAAAGTTAGGATACACCTTAATGTTTGAAAAAATTGGTTATGGATTAAGTAATTCACTAATTAATGCATCATGAAAAGAATATTTATCACACAGATCTCGAGATGATTATTGTTTTACATGCTTTTATAAAATTAAGACACTGGTCCCTTAGAGATATTCTTTTGATATATTTGGAGTATATACGCCAAAATATTAATTTTAAACATTAGAATATTTTCTAATGATAGTAATGTTGGGTTAATTCATTTTAGATAGTTGATTCTAATATTGGGAATACTCACATAGAAGGAGGTGTGGTCACAAATATATAGAGTAGGTTTTTACCAATGTGAGCTATGCTGAATAAAATAATGTGATATCCTTTGGAAATCATTTTAAAGAAATGAACACGGTTTTTAGGAACTAATGTTCATTTATGTTCAAATTGTGATAACTTTTTCCTTTTATTGGGAAATCTAATTTACCTCAAGAATGTTTTTGGATACTGGTTGATAGCATTGAAATGAGTTCGTTCATTGTTGGGAGACCACATATTTCTATATTTGGTCACCTTATAAGTTATTGTTTCTTAAAATGTAGTTTTTTTGGTATACCTGAGATAGGATTTTACATATCATGAACATAGGCATTATTTTTTCATGCAATCTCATGATATCGATACGTTTCAATACTTTATACATCAATGTTAGAACCCATATTGATCATATTAATTGAAAACTTTATTTCATGATACCTTTCCATTCAGAATGGGTGAAATAGAGAAACAACTACCAACATGTTTAATACATCCATCTCCCTGTAAAATTTGTCAATAATGACCAATTTATGGGGTTATATCAATTATGTTGTAGTGAATTATAACACTAAAAACATTTATTTCAGTTATATTATATTATTTATGATGTTTTTTTTGTTTTATTGTTTAGAATTTTCATTTGATTATAATTTATTTTTTATTAAACATTAGAATTAAAATTGTTTTTTAATTTAAATATTCATTGAATAAAGATTAAATATTTTTTAACAAAAAAATTATCCTGACACATGGTATTAGGTATGCATACAGGTTGGTTCCCTATTACTATATAAATAAAAATTTTAAGATTTTTGTAAGGGAATCACCTTAATTTATTATTTTTTTAATGGGTAGAATAAATATTCTTTGGGATTCATAAGGGTAAGACCCAGTTTATATGAGTTTCTTAAAGGTTTGTAGTGTTTTCCCTTATCTGGGTAATGTCACGTCTTTTATTGGATACATTTCCTAATGGTAACCCTATATTTCCAAAATATGACTAAGGTTAACTTATGCACTATGTAATGGTATATTGATGTTTCTAATGGATCTGTAAGGGTAAGTACCATATACTGAAAAAGGGTAAGATTCAATTTTTATATGGTGTGTAAGGGTACCAAAGAAACTATGTAAAGGTAACCATTCATTTCCAAAGGACATTTAAGGGAACCTTGCAATTATATAAGGGTAGAATGAGATACATAAGAATATATCTTTATTATAATGAGAATATTTAAGGGTAACATAGTGAACATACATGAAATATAATTTTTTCATATTGATAAAATAATTCCCCCTTACAGAACACTCTTTTTGGTTAAAATTATATAAAAACATGGTTTTTTATTTATTCTTCTATAGAATGACCTTGTAATCATATTAAGAAATTTTATTATTTAGAAACTATGTGAATTTAATCTTTTTATAATTCCTAAATGTGGTAAAACATTTTCTATAATATGTTGAACCTTCATTATTCATGATTCTAGTGAAATGAAAAATTAATTTGATTTATTAATTTTTGGGTTTTAATGCTGTTACACCTAGTTTATTTAATTTAAAATATATTAAACTTCACTATCCTTGATTATTTATCCTCTTAGTAATTGTTTTGGTGATTCAAATAGTATATGAGATGATTAAATTACATCAGATCATTTTTCATCATACATGAATGAGGAATCCATGTGAATGTATATATGTTATTTTACAATGAATTTTCAATCCTCCACTCTCCAGCAGAAGTTTTCATGTAAAAAACTTTTAACCCTATATGATATATGTGTCTCTATTAATTGGTGTTCCCCAACGATTTACAAAAATTTATTTTAAATACCTTCATTTTATTTTATGAAAAAATATCTATTTTTCTATCGTTAGTAGTAAAAATGTTTTTTAAATCGGGTTTTCATTGACATAATATTTTTTAACTAAATGTTTTCGATTAATTTAATAAATTAATTATTCATTTATAATATATATCTTTATGCACATAAGCGGTGAAGATTCATTCTAAAATTTTTCTATAAATGTGAATTCGTGTAAGTGTATCTATAAAATTTCTCCATATACTTTATAACCTATGTTTTTATGAAATCAATTTGATTGTTTTCTAAAATTAATTAATATTGGAATATGTGAGTATAGGTTTCTAACATTAAATCATGGGTAGTTTTGAATTTTACATTATAGGGGGGGGGGTTGTTAAAAATAATTTTTTAAAATCACGTGTCTATAGATTTCATACTATATGGGTTTTATTAGGAAGTATATTTTCAATTCATGGGAGTGATAATTATTCATATTTGAAAATTATTTTCAAAAGATTGATTATATTATATGTGTTAGTTTGTGAAAATACATAACATGGGATCATTTGAGAACCTTTTGTATGATCATATAAAAACATGGTGTGTGTGACACCCCTATAAATTTCAAATAGGTTATCCTGAGACTCTGATAGGAGATGTGTTTCCAAATACCGTCAGACTAACGTATGCCTTGGTATCATTGATATTAATATGGTGAATTAGTTTTAATAATTTTCCATAGTTATGTATTCCCAATATCTTGATCTCATTGAAGTTTTTTCAAGATTTTTTCAATAGTGTATCATTTTTTATATTTCACATTTTTATCTTATGGTTTTTTCCATGTGGATAGGGTGCTCCCAAGCCAGATTATATTATCAATGTTTGTTTTGTGTACCATGATTTATATGGTCATCATGTAATCTTGTATGGTATTGCTATTTTTCTTGCTACCATTTTTTGTCATTATTATTTATAATAATATTCTTGTGTCCCATAATATGTAATCAATTAAAAATAATAAAATTGATGTTTTACATAAACTTATTTTATAGATAAATTTCTTTATGAACCAAATTTTTGATTGGTAGAAATAAACATTTCATAGTTATAATATTGAGTGCATGGTTTTATAATAATGGGCATAGTTATCACACCCTAATTTTTCCTTTGGGAATATATTGTCTTTTTCTCATGTTAATGGTGAAGGTAAGGGAGGCATGAAATATGAAAACTCTTTTGGGGATTTATTGTTCTTTTATTATTGTTCTTTTTATTATTGTTCTTTTATTTCATGGATTCATACTTTTATTTCACTGAATACTTTAATTTTTTATCTTATTTTAATTATATAAGAGACATGACATGTTATATTTCAGGGTAAAATTCTCCCATTGTTTTATATGCTAATACCTAGGTGATTGTAGCCAGTCTTTGGTGATCTTGAACACTCATTGGGTCTTGTGTCGGGCCTTCTTAGGTGACGTGTCTTGTAGACCCAATTTAGATCATTAAAAATATTAATATTTTCTTGTAATAAGAATATCAAAGAAAATTGGAATTTGTATGACATTTTTATTTCTTGGATGATATGGAATGAAGGAATCCCCAATTAAATGTTGGGTTTTGTAGAGGTTTAAGTGTGTAATATTTTTGGAATACCATATTCACAGTAATGGAAAATAAAAAATCAATAAAATATATTTTTCATTATTTTTATATATAATTTTATAACAACAATATAACATAATAATTATAATTATAATTATTTAAACTAATCAAGAGGGCTATGGGTGGGATAGATACTTCATTAAACAACTTTTGAATAAGGTTATTTCCCAGATAGAAAATTATATAAATGTTTTTAGATGAAGGTGTTGATCTAGAATGACCCTTATTTAAATATCTTTAAAATAATACACTTTCTGTTAGAACAACCACTAATTTCTCGCAAAACACCCATTAATTGGGAAGTAGTTTTCGTTACTATATATTTTTTGAATATATTTTTTCATTATATGAGACATTTTTTCAATGAAATTTTATTCACAATGTGAACATGACTAGATGCTCCCACAGAGAACTTAATTTTTTTATATAATTCCCCAACTCACTATTAGAGAAACATTAAGAGAAGAAGATCATCATTGTTATAAATATTAATAAATGATTATAAAAACCACAAATAAAAAATATAAGCACACCTATATCCTACATTGTTTAAAAAATGAAAAAAATATTTATTTAGGAAACAAATATTGATTATGAATAATTATAGAAATATATATGTAATTATGTGTATGTGTCTGTATGTATATTTATTAAATAATAACATATAACTATTTAATAATATATATTCACATAATTATATATTTTCCTATAAATATATGTAACTGAACACATTTTTAAATATAAATAAAATTATTTGTATGTAATTAGTAAATGTATATATATATACTAATATATATAATGATTTTTTTATTTTTTTTACATATTTGTATAAATAATACTTTTTTATAATATATTCATATATTTATATCATTATATATATTAAGAAATATAGGATTAACAATATTTCAATGTAAATACAATTATATTAATATTTTTATATTTAATGAAAGTTCCTTAATTTTTTTAAATATTATTAATAAAGTATAAATATTTAATAATTTAGAAGTATATTTAATGATAACTAGTAAAATATATGTTCATAATTAAATATGATTGATGTGAAATTTTTAAATATATATTTTTACACTCGAAATATTTAAAATAACATTAGAAAAAGATTCATCTTTATCAATTCTAAAAATTCTAATAATGTGTACAATTTTCATTGCTAACACATTTAGTGTTGATAAATTATATTTTATCTAATATTTTTTAAAATTTTTGATCATAAAATTCATCATTATATTTTTAAAAATTTAATTTCAACAATTCTACTTCATCCCAAAGATCCACACCATACAAATCCTTGATTAAATATATTTTTTATTCAGTGATAAAAAATAGAAATAGTTTACAAAATATAGTAATATTTTGTAAATAATAAATCATCTAAAAATACCTACATATACCACCCTTTATGTCATTAGGTTCCCTCTTGGATATCAGAGACAACCTTAGATCAAAAGAGGTATATATTAAATCATTTAACAAGATTATTCATTATATCTCAAAATAAAATTAATCATATAGCCTATATACTCTATGAATTTGGAGACTGGATACACAATCAATTTTTTTCACAACCAATATCGAACAACTCCCATAAATATTCATTACTACAAAACACTTATATCATAAAAAATAATCTCAATTAAAACATAAGGAAATGAAAACATGATAATGGGTGAACATAGATGCCCTAAAATGGGTAATCAACAGGGAAGTCAATAAAATATCATATATGTGTAGAAGAAAAGAGTATGAGTTTGAGAACATAATCAAGGTGAATGGAAAAAATATAATAAAATCATACATAATATGATATAAATATTAAATCAGGAATAATAACATATGGCTTCTGGTATAACATAAGATTTGAGTCATTATAGTTTGGAAATGTGAGTAAATTACCAAGATCTATGAGAACATAACATATTCACATTTAATAGAATAATTGTATGGAACATAAATAACTATATAAATAATATAATATATATTTGTTAACTTCCAAAACAGTTATTTTATAATTTAATGGTCCAAACACCTTCCCATAACTGATTGAACATGAGCTACATCCCAAGACCTTATCATTTTGGACTTGGGAATACTGCTCATGTCCAATCATGATCTCATGAGAGATAAAATATACCAAAATAAATTAGGGATATATAATAATTATAAAACACATAATAATAAACTATACATATGTATGAGACACGTATATGAAAATGATAATAATTCTATTATAGCGTAATTATGATATGTGAATAAAAAATATTTCATCATGATTTCCATAAGATTTTACCAGGATATATCAATAGAGAAAATGAATTGAATAATTATAACATATCCAAAGTGATGAAAAATAAAAATTATAGTATGCTTACTTAGGTAAAAAAATACTTTTATAATCTCATCAGAAAATTACTTCAAAACTTAATAATAAATATACTTTACAGTTGATATATTATATTTTAAATGTTTGTAATTTATAAACTTATTTAGAAAAAAAATTATTTAAAAAAACATGAAAATATGGAAATGATTTTTTTAATGAAAACTTATGATCTTGTTAGGAAAATACATTCATGTGTAAGATATCAAAAAATGATTCATTTCATAACTTTTTAAAGAAAGGAAAACATATTATAAAATTGCTACTACATATAATACAAATAAGATAATCCTTTCATTATTCTTCAATGAAATTCAGGTCTAATTTGAAATGAACATTAACAATAATTAATGGTAATATAATATTATTATAGATAAATAATTAATATGAATAAATAGGAGAATTATCCTTGATTGGATAGAAGAGACAAGGTTGACTCCACCTATAAACATCATTTTTGGTGGATTTTAATCCAATGGGAGGGTAAATGGAATGAGTTATTATAAATAGAAAAAATGACAAGATGAGGCGAAAATAAATGTGGTTTTAATTATTAAAATCATACATCTTACCCAAATATAAATAATTCCTTATACAGTCTCAATTTCAATGTCGGACTATAAAGAAACTCTTATTATTTCCCTCCATTTCAAATAAAGAGATATCAACTATTATATAACAAATAAAAAATAACAATCACATTAAAAAATTTATTTAGATCAATTACCATTAATACAATTCAATTATAATTGTTTTTACACCTATATTTTTTAATAATTATAGAAATCATTGGATGTCTGTAATTTTGACTATTTCATAAAAGTCTCATAATTTCGATGTCAATCATCATTATTTAATAACAAAATAACTATTCCATGATTATTCATGGCAGTGGAACCATTTTTCTCAAATGATTCATTTAGTTAAATTTTGATTTGATGGATAGTGTGTGTATGGTCTTTGATAATGTAATCTGGGTTGATAATGATTCCAATAATTGTCTGATATCGTGGTACTTTATACTAAATATTCACATTCATTAAATTTAGAGAAAAATATTAATTAAAAACATTTCTCATTAATATAATTTATTTAATTTATTAATGTATTTAAATTATTTTATATGGAAAATGATGACGATGGTGTAACGTCATCCATATAGGCGGTTTAACTGACCCAAACAATAACATGCTATAATTTTAAAAAATGTATCAGTCTAGAGTTTTATAGTAATATTATTATTTAAATAAAAGAAAAATTATGTTAATAGAATATCATTTTTGTTTATACTGATATTTATAAATATTTCAGTTTATATGGTAACCAAAATAGGTGAAGGACATAGATACCTGATGAATTTGATCCTTCCAAAATGTGTTCCTTTAAAAGGTAGGATTTAACACTCCTATTGAGACCACAAGAAACCTGATATATATAACTGATTTTAAAGAGGAAAGGTAAGAAATGATTCAATGGATAGTAATATTCAAATAGTCTTCTGGGATGGGTATAGAAAGTATCCTTTTAATTGTTATTTTTAGTGAATTTTATCACAAAAAATCATTTTTTAATGCAAAAAGTTGTCATTTTAAATGTATAGTGGTATTTAAAAACATAATAATATTAGTTATTCATCACCTCTTAAACAATATTTATAGATAGGGGTTCATGATATTTTAAATAATTGATAATTATTTTAAGTATTCTTAACCCATTTTCATATATTTTGTAACATAACAGTTTCCTCGGTAAATTATTTTTATTCAAAAAAATGAAATTGACCATCATAAATTGTTTCTGACTAGATAATTAAAAAAATTCATCAATTTAATCTAATTAAAATATAAATTTGGAGAATTTATTTTATAGAAAACATAAAATATAAAGGTTTTTTTATAAAAATATATTTTTATTCATTAAATATTATTTCCACAATTTATATCAAATTAAAAATAAATGATTATTAACATAAATTTCAATAAATTTATATGAATTATAATATTGATTAAAAATTGAAAATTTTTATTTATTATGATAAAATATAGAATACACCTAAAATAAAATAATTTTTTATAAATATCACTTTTAATATTAATATAATTTAATGACACCCAATTAGAATAAATTACTTATCATATTAACATTGATTTATAATAATCAATTTTTTTACTGATCATTCATTAAATTTTATGAAGGAAAAATTTCATTGTTTATTAAAATTATTATAAGAATAATATTTACTCATTAAATTTAAAAATTAGTTGAAATATTTTTTATTAAAAAATTATTTATTATTTATGATATTTGAACCTATAATTTGTTACATATAATTTTTTAATTTTAATATACTTTTTGGATAATAGTATATACAACGAACTTATATCAAACTAACCTATATACAATAATCTTATATTCAATGAGCTTATTTTCAATAACCATATGTATAATGTCAATTTGAATATTGTCATTTTTTAATTCTTAGATAGAGACTTATATATATTCATTGAATAGTTCACCTAATTCATTTATATAATTCAAAATATATATATTATATTTCAAATATAATGAATTACTTTCATAGTAATAATCACATGTATGACCTTAAATGGAAATCAAAAGGACAAGGATTTCAAAATCATTGACTATATATATAATTTGCATTTTATTCAACTTATAGTTTTTAATGATGTTTAATATTTTATTATCACAATGTTTAAATGTTTATATAGTATAGTAATATCTTATCATAATAAAATATACCTCAGTATATTTTGGTTTAGTGCATCCTATATTATAGGATATTGAGCACACAATATTCTTTTATTATGAATTACATATGAAAATATTTACATTGAACATTTTACCCCCCTCAAATTAAATTCAACTATGAAATTTCAATACATGGATGAAAAAATAGGGGTACTTAAGCATCATAAAATTATTGGATTCCCATATTTCTTCCTCAAAATTATTATTTATCCATAAAACATAAACCTGGGGAGTAGTAATGATTGACAGTAATTTATATCTATAGAATATTATTTCAATATATTATTCCTCATTAGTGAGATCATGTTCCTATTTTACTATATATGAGTTCAATACATGTGATGGATCATGTATTTAATTTTAAAAATTTTGATATGTGAAAATAATTATGAACTTGCGAGAGTTTTAGTGGAAGTACAATATGGTAAGATACCATCCCCATGAAAGTAAGGATTTTATATGGAAAAATGTATTTTGGTATTAAAATATCATTCTATATGAATCTAATAACACAAAAATGTTATTATAATAAAATTAATAGCTCATCATTAGATATAAATTCAAAATATTAATGATTATTTCCATCATAACTTTTTATTGACATTTTATAGTTCTATAGTGTCAATAAATTGTTTTAATCATCTTTAAATTTTCATAATATTCATCCAGACCAAGCATTTTGTTCTCTTGACCATCCTCTAAAAATGTGTGAGTTATGGATTTATTTCAATTTAGAGCCTTATATGATTCTAGTTTAATGTTATAATAGAAAATATTATTATATTACTAATCTACTATAGGAAGGTTTGGATCCGGAAATCTTTTGAAATACTTTAAATAAGATCAAAAAATATTCTCTAGATGATGAATAGCCTTTCCATATTGACCATCATGAAGATGATATTATTAATATAGATCATAATTTTATCCATTCATTATTTTGGACTTCTACAAAATTTATAGGTAATCCTCATAACTCAATCAGATACAATTAATATTGGTACACCATGAAGGCTTTCCATATCCATTAAAATGTCATGCAATGTTATATGAGTGATAAATATTCTTTAATAGTATTTAATTCACTAACATTGTAAGATGATCAAGTATAACCCAAATGGTATTATGACATTTAATGGTTTGAAGAGGACCCATAATGAAATACATAGTGACTTATCCCATTTCAATACTAGTATGGGTAATGGGGGAATAAAACACTATGACTTCTAATATCTAGTTATAAATTGTTAGAAAACCAATAATTAGAATAAAGACACTACAATAAGATTAGTTATGTTTTCCCAATTGATATTATTTAATAAAACATTATACATCTTTATTGTAACATACCGGTTCTGAGTGCCACCCAGAGGTGCCCCGTACCCAGTTGGTCACATGGCCTCAAGAACATTTTCCTGAATGACAGAGGCTGATGAATAGCAGTAAGGGCAGTGTGTGTGATAGTGGGGAAACTATTCCATCATTATAAGAGTAACACAACTGACGTAAAACATATATCAATAGTGCAAGAAATAAATCATGCCATAAGTAAATAGAGAAAGTAATAAACAACTGGAGCACACGTATATATATGTTGGATGATACATATGTCTAAGAAAGTATCTAAACAAATCACAATGCTGGAATACAGTACTAAACTAATGTACAAATGAAAATAAAGTAAACTGCTCCACAACATTTCAAGCCTCATCTTGGACTCATGCTCCCCACCTCCATAGAAATCAAGTACCTAAAGTACATGGGACCTTGACATTATCTAGAACTACAATAATATAATATGTTTGGGCCCAAAAGAATGACCCAAATAGGTTGTGCGAAGAAT
Organism: Viscum album; assembly: GCA_963277665.1. Taxonomy (NCBI): domain Eukaryota; kingdom Viridiplantae; phylum Streptophyta; class Magnoliopsida; order Santalales; family Viscaceae; genus Viscum; species Viscum album. The sequence continues at coordinate 1,456,575,640 of OY728138.1, forward strand.
CCCAAGAGGCAACGACCCAATGAGTTATGCCTAATAGTCAGTGAATATATATGGTAGGCAATAAACAAAATGAAGCCGTAAACAAGAAAGTACACATAGTAACCATCCTGCAAATTCAATTTCATTCAATTTTCATATATAAAGTAAGTAGTTAATCAAAATAAGGTAACCCTCTATGAATTACACACAGCCTAGCCCCTCTGGTTCAACCAAAACAAACTCAAGCAACCCTCTGGGAAGTACTCACAGTCTAACCCCTCTGGTTCAGCTTTAGCAAAGACACTATGAGGAAGCATTCACCGTCAATTCCCCATGTGGTCTCATATCAGTAACTAATAGGCACTCTAAGGAAGCACTCAATGTCAAATTCTCCTTGTGGATCATATTGAGGAATCACCAGAACCCCTGAGGGATCACATACATCCATCCCCCCTATAGTCTCCCAACATAAAAGTAAACACACACTCTAGAGAATCCCTCAACATCCATTCTCCCAATGGTCTACTACACTAGGTTCCCACAGCCATGTGTAAGTCAATCATGCATAAATGATACATGGAAGCCAACATACACCTTAATAACTACTTGGATAAACTATCTATAGCATATCATAGCATTTTAGATAAATTCACTCCGTCCTAACAATACTAGGCATGGAAAGCAAGAAGCATAACAAGAAATCTAGACCTAAAAGTCAAAACAAGAAATCAATGTAAAAACATCCATTGTATGGAAAAGTGAACCCTGTTCACAACAATAAACCTCTCTCTAAACAAAAAAGGAATAACAAGTAATAACAGAGACAAAACCATAAACACACAATACCCAGTACAAGGGCATTGGGCACTTTTGCAGATAAAATTTAAAGAATGTCTACGGAAAGGCTCAAACCACCTACCTCGGTATTGTACCGACGAAATACATGAAACAAAGTCCTTGAAACACCATAGAAAATTTTAGATCTACAAAAATGATAAAAACATTCAACCAAGGATATATTGTGAAAGAGGAGAATTCAAAAAATGAGGTTTTAGTAGAAGGAAGAACCCACCGATTCAATTCCAACGCAACTAACAGAGTTCTGATTGTAGAAAGGATGGCGAGTCGGGCGCTCGACTAAGATCTGTACGTCTCATTCGCTCCTGAACGAGATAGGTTGAATAGAATATGGTTCTATCCATTATATGGAAACCCGATCTATTTAATGAAATGAAAAAGTACACGACATGTTCTATAAAACTACACGACATGTACTTTCCTTTTCTAGCCTCCACTTTAAGAGGTCTCCAAGTCACCACACGCGGCCATGTACATGGCCGTTACATGGAAATTACACGGTCACATGTGGAATTCGGGTATATGATGTGTACTTTATGTACACGGTGTGTACTATTGAAATTTCTAGAAACTCCTCTTTCCCTAAAAAACAACCAGAAAAGAAAAACTTTCCTAAAAGATGATCTGGGTTCTTACAAACTTCCCCCTTAAAGAAATGTTTTCCTGAATTTCCCTAGATAGGCAGTGTAGAAGAAGAAACCTTGAATAGCTCCAGCCACTATGATTGTACATCTTCCTCCCTCTCCCACATTTCGTCCATTACTTCCCCATGCTTTCATAGCACTTGTACCAAAGGAATCGACCGGCCATGAAGAAACTACTCAATTCGATCAGAAATATAGATATGATGCTCCTTGAAATATGTTCCCACCTCTAACTCATCCTCATCAGGTTGGAAAACATGAGACGGGTCTAATAAGTAACATCAGAGCTGAGAAACGTGGAAGACATCATGCATAGCCCAGTACCACTGAGGTAACTGCAACAGATAGGCAACGTTCCCAACTCTCTCCAACACCTCATACGGCCCGATGTTCCTCGGTGAAAACATACCTTGTCTTCTAATCCTTCTATGTCCCAACCTTGGTGTGAATCATAGAAAAACCTGATCCTTCACCTCAAACTCCAGAGGCCATCTCCATCGATCATCATAAGACTTCTGTCAGGAATGTACAATAGTCATCCACTTCTGAATCATCTCTATCTGCTCTGTGGTCTCTTGGACAAGACGCGATCCCAACATAGCTGCCTCCCCAACCTCTATCCGTCATAAGGGTGATCGGAATGGCCTACCATAAAAAGCCTCATAAGGTTTCATCTGAATATTTGCATGAAAACTATTATTGTAGGGAAACTCCACAAAAGGTATGTGCTTCTCCCAAGAACCTCCAAAATCTGGGATGCATGATCAAATCATGTCGTCATCCCATTGAAACGTACGATAGGACTGTCCATCTGTCTGGGGATGGTAAGTTGTACTCAGAAGTACTTGTGTACCCAACACCCTCTGATGTCCCTACCAGACCCGGGAAGTAAAATAGATGTCCCTGTCTTAAAAAATGAAGTGTAGAACTCCATGTAAATGTACAATCTCTCAGATATAAAACCTTCCCACCTCATCAACACTGAAGGTCACATTGATCAGCAAGAAGTGAGAAACATTCATGAGTCTGTCAATGACAACCCTTACTACATCATTCCATCGAGTTGTCCTCAGAAAAAATAACATGAATTACATCTCGACAACATTCCAATTCCACTCAGGAATGAGATACTACTAAAAAAGCCCTTCTGGTCACTGATGATCCACCTCCACCTGCTGACAGGTGAGAAACATCATGATGAAACCAGAAATATCTCCCTTCATACCTGGCCACCATTACTAATAGTGAAGATCTCGATACATCTTAGTGGTGCCAGGATAAACTGTCCAAACTGAGGAATGAAAGTTCTGCATCATCTCCTCGCGTATTTCTACCAGCACCCACACAATCCCATGAAAATGCAAGATCTCATCCTCACTTATTGTCTATCCAGGAATAGGGTCATCTCTTGAAACACCTTCACATAGGAATATGCCTTCTTAATCAGATAACTTCCTCATTCTCACTCGATCAATTATAGTAGTGGTAACATCTACAAAATAATGTAAATTCTACCCCTATCTGTCGTGCACCTCCAAATGAATCTCATAGAACATATCCATAAGTTACCAATTACTACTGGCCTCTTGACCTTCTTATATCTGAGTCCTCATGTTCAGCGCATCAGCCATTGTGTTTCCCTTCACAAGAGTATAGGAAAACTCAATGTCAAATTACTGAAGGTACTCAACCAACCATCACTGTCTCAAATTCAGGTCACTTGTTCAATAATTCAATAATTGAATCTCAAAATAATAATAAAATGAAATTAATGTATGTTTTAGTGTCTTTCAGGATCAAATATATAATATAGTTATTTTATGGATCCTGTGAACATTTATCTATAATACTACCATTCTAGGAACATTTTGGATTCCTCATAATATATATTCATCTTTATGGCGTATGTAATAGAAACATAAGAACTGGGATATCTTTGAATAATGTTGAGGTGAATATAAGAGATGAATATTTATAATATCATGTTATTATAAGATAATAAAGTAGGCATGATAATGTAATAAATATTCATAAACATAACATTAAATGATCATACTCAAAAAAATGTATCATAATACAGAAATCGATGTTCTGATAAAAATATATTCCCTATTACAACAAAATATGATTCCAAAGAAAAACATTTGAATGTTTCATGAACATAATAATATAAACAAATAAATAGTAGAGCACAATTTACTACATATTTCCCATAAAAAGATGATAAAGATATCACTACCAGATTCCCATACCATAGTGGAGAAGGAATCAAAAATAAATTCTCTTAACATACATTATAACTAATTATATATGATTCCTATAACATAATGGAATATATACATGTTCATGATTCCCATAGTAGAGAGACCATCAATACTCAATTTATATAATTTTCTAACAAGATATAATAAATGCTGGAAAATTGGATTTTCCCAACACTTGTATACCTATAGTTTGAATAACCCATTGGTAAACTTAATTTTTGCAAAGGTTTTCTTCAAACCATTGGGATAGTGGTATGAGAATTCGATTTTCCAAATAGTTTACTTAAACCGTTGGGAAAATCATGGAAAATCAATATATATACCAACGATTTTTAAAAACCATTGGTAAATTCAATCCTTCCAAATGGTTCTAATAAACCATTGGGAATGTTTCCCCACAAATTGCAGCACTTCCAGAATACCTCTGCCTGATAGAATCCATAAACCTAATTGCTGCTGATGCTCTCTCTTCACCCCAAGGTATCTCTTGAAGCTCTCTCTGAAATTATGTAATTATTTAATGTACACTTCTAATCTATAAGTGGAATTTCATGCATTTATTTTTGTTTTTTATCTATTTTGATTTCACCAAAATGAGATCCATGTGGTCTAATTCTATTTATATTTCTCCTATCATGTTCCCTTGCTACAAGACCCTTCAGCAAGAGTTGACAATGAGAGTGAGGTTTTATATTATTTAATGTGATGGGGGCCTTGGGTATAAGTTCTTCATTGTGTAATCCTTTCCTTTTGTATAGTAAGGCATTCTAGTGTGCCACGTGGAAAGTGAAAATCCATTTGAGGTGTTGAATAATTATGGATCAATTTTGTGTGAGTTATATTATCTCAATTATGACAGGAATTGATTTTATAATGAAACTATTTTTATGGGGCATTTCATGTATAGTGTAGAAGAAATATGATCCATCGATTTCATGTATAATGTGATAAACTGTTTTATTGATTTATATTATTTATATTGCTGTCACTATTGATAAATGTAAGATGTTTTCTTAGTGTGGTTTTGTTTTGGCAGCATCATTGTAGTGACAACTCTTCATAATAAGATATATGGTTACTTACTCAGTTTTTTTTATTCACGTAGTACATGGAATGTGTTTGAAAGGGATAATGGTATGAGTGACTCTTTGTGGTTATATTATTGAGTGAGTTAGGTATGTTTGAAATTGTTATGTGAGTTCCTTGTGGCCAATGTGGTATGATTACAACTTATAGGGGCATTATGTTAGGATGTGGATGATGGTGGATAATAATATTGGACCTAAATTGATTATTTCATATGGGATTGTGTATAAAATTAGGTTATTTCTGAGTTATAAGGTATTCATTTGGTGTTAGGTTATATGGTCAGATGGGATTAGAAAATTGATGATGATTTTCTTATACAAATTTCACTTAGGAGGGGGGTGTGGGCTGTCTTGGGAGGGAGGGGATTTGTCCACCGCCACCCCCCATGGACAATCCCCTGGACACCCCCACCCCTGGACAACCCACCACCTTAGACAACCCTCAGGACACCACTCCATGCCCTTGGACAGCCCCCCACTGCCCAAGAGAGCCCCCTAGACACCACACCGCCCCACCCCCGGGACAACCCCTTGGGAACCACCCCACCCCCTAGACAGCCCTCCCACCCATGGAAAACCCCCCTAGACACCCACACCACCCTGTAAACCCCCACCCACTTGTACAACCCTCCCAAGACACCACCCTACCCCCTAGACACCCCCACCCACTGGACACCCCACCCCCTTGGACAGCCCCCCTGGACACCACCCCACCCCCTGGACAGGCCTCCCACCCCCTTGGATAGCCCCCCCTGGACACCATCCCACCTTCTTGGACAACCCCTACCCCTAGATATAGTTATAAGGATATCCTTCTATTATCAACCTTTCTCCATTTATTTCACTATCTAGAAAAATCAATTTCATTATTCCATATTTCTAGGGATTTTGTAAAATTTTATGATTCGCACAATTTGACATTGAATCAATGACTAATACTTGATTGGTAGATGTATGTGAGTATATAGATTATAGTTTATAAACTATCGCTTAAAAGTATGACCATTTTGTGTTCTTTATGATGTTTAGTATCATTAACATACATTATTATTAATCTCAAATTTAAAAATAATTTTTTTGTCAATACTTTATGAAATTAATCCTTTTTATGATCAATGAACAACCTATTATTGTATAATCGTAAATATTATCCACCTACGGGGTGCACATAACTTGGGGAACTAATTGGGTCATGAAAGGTATGACCACAGGGGTTCCAAGAATGAGTTATTGAACATTAATGAATGATTTGGGATACCTATAACACATAATAGTACCTGAGGCATGTGCCACTTATATGAGACCTATTGAAAATGAATATAAATAGATTTTAATTTAATTTTTGATTACTTGTTCTTTGATTAATTATTTCGAATTCATTGAAAAAACAAACAAAGGATTCATGTAAAAAACATAGCTTTTAATTCCATTTGAAAACCCCATTGGATTCTTGATGATTTGGTTTAGAATACCTTGGGTAAATATACCTTGGATTCAATGTGATTATGATTTAGGAAGCCTTGGGGATGTCCCACTTGAATTTTAAGCTAGATCCCTCTCTCTTTACATAGGCTGGGAATTCCTTCCTACCTATATATCTATATGAATTCAATTATTTTTTTTGTTCAACAATACAAATATTTAAGGCTTAACTTAGTTTTAATGTTTTTCACCTATTATTCTTTGTTTCTATTTTTATTTGACCTAAACCAGGTGGTGACTTGTGTGGAATGACAAACCCAATAAGTGTAGTTTGATTTGTTTTTTGTTTTTGTTATACAATTCAATGTTCATGATTATATGAATCACCTTGATTTGAAGTCTATATGGCCACTAGTTTTAGGTGTTTTTACTTTTTTTAGTGGGGTGATATGGTACTTCTTGTGGACTTTAGTATGGGTGTTATGAAATGTACTAACTTTTCACAATATTTCCATTTTTTAGCATCAATAAATTATTTAAAAAACTCTATTTACACATTCTGCATCTTTCACAAAAAACCTTCACTTTGTAATTTCTTGAAAACTATTTTACCAGGTCTATGGTGTCTTCGTGGTATGTTATAAATGAGAAAATTAAAAAACACATCCCAAATAAAATTTCGGCACACATAATTTAATTAATTAGTATATCTTTATATTTTTTTAATAGTTCACTACATCAACTAGAAACTTCTTCCTTTATCATTAACATAAATATATTTTCGATTAATCTTCAATCTTATTGAATTGATTTTGAAAAAATGACTTATAATAATTCTATTTACCAAATGGATAGAAGTTGGATGTATGAAACAAATTGGATATCAAGTGATTTTCAAAAAAAATTGAAGATCTTTTTAGATTTTTCATTTCACAATGCTTCTGATAGTGGTCGTATACACTGCTCATGTTGCAATTGTGTTGGTAGAACATGGTTGAGCGTGAAGAAGATAACTACCACAGAAAAAAAATAAGGTTTTCAAGAAAACTACTATGCGTGGTATCACAAGGGGGAGAAAATGAAAGCTCAAATTGCTGATGATCGAAATTAAAGGAATGGACTGGAGAATTTGTTAGATGATCGATTTACATTTATTCTTCGTCATGCAAAAGAAGGGATTTTGACTCAAAAAGACATTGATATGAGTACAGATGATGCATCTAATAAAAATTATGATATTGTCAGGGTGTAAAAATTGACTGATGCTACCACAACTCCCGTATATCGATAGTGAGATAAAATGAAAAAGCCGGAACTTTTAATCCGATTATTTCATGGGAAAACTATTTAAGGGATTTATAATACAGCAATCAATTACATTCTTAAATTCTTGAACGATTTACTTCTAGATGATGTAGATATAACCTCAAACCAATATATGGAATGGATGTTTGTTGAGGAAAATGTATTTTAAAGAAACAAAATTGATGCTTGCCAAAAATATTACAGTTTATTCTGGAGAAAACCGCTGAACAAAATGATTGTATAAAATGTGGAACATCCCACTGGATGTCAAAATCTAATGGAAACCATCCCTCGTGACATAGAAAGTAATGTGGAACATTCCATTGATCCCCATACACCAAAATCATTTTATGTCTGATGAAATATTAATAAAAATGAGATGGAATACTACCAAGAGAACGAAGACTACTGATGAGTTGGTTCACCCTACATATGGATTTTCATGGAAAATATTTGATTCTCAACAGCCAGATTTTGCATTTGACATGCGTAATGTGAGGTCCGGTCTTTCATACGATAGTTTTAATTAGTTTGGGAAGATTCTTACTTCACACACCACATGGCTAGTTTTCATACACATTTATAATCATCCCCCATGGTTGTGTATGAAAAGGCCTTTAAATTTCATTAATATACTGATATCTGTCCCTTTTGATCCTGGAATTGATATTGATGTATAAATGCAACCTTTAATAAAAGAGATGAATCTTCTTTGGGATGTGCGTGTGCGGACATGTGATGTATATTTGAAAGACATATTTCAGATGTGTGATGTGCTTATATTGATGATCAATGATTTTCTAGCTTATGCAAAGATGTCTCGATGAAGCACAAAGGGAAAACTGTCATGTACTATTTGTATGATGAATACATGATCCAGAAGACTGAAACATCGCTGTAGTTATAGTTTTATGGGACATCGACGATTCATGCCAATGGACCATCTATATAGAAATAATTGTCGATGATTTGATAATATAATACATACCAATGATCTACCTCAACATATTTTTGGAACTGATGTGCTTATTGAATTAAAAGATTTCAATTTTTATTCGGGAAGGGGAAAATGAAATCTGGAATGAGAAATAATGTTTCCACTGAAACCTGTTATAATTGGAGGAAGAGGAGTATTTTTTTGATTTTCCGTAATGGTCATCCAATTTTTTACATCATTTCTTAGACATAATAATGATTGAAAACAATATATGTGAAATTTTTCTTTTGATACATCTAATGTAAAGGTAATGACCAAAGATGATTTACGATCTCGGCGGGACTTGGTAGATTGGGGCATCAGACAGGAATTGCAACCTATGCGTATCAGTGAAAATAAATGGAAAGTACCATGTTATTCTTATTTGATGACATCTATGAAAAAAAACAATTTCTATAATTATTAGAGACTATTAGAGTTCCTGATGTCTATTCATGAAATATATCTAAATAGTTCAATAGAAGAGAGTTGAAGATAAAATATTTTAAGAATCATGATTATCACGTTCATCTCTATTAGTTGATTCCAATATTAATACTTCATCTTTTGTCCAATAATTTAAGGGTGACTATTATTTGGTTGTGAAATTTGTTTAGATATAATTTTCTAAGATGTTGTCCAAGTATTTTATCAGAAAATGTTGACAGATTCCCCATTAAATTTTTGTGTGTTGAAGAAAATATTTCCTCCATCATTTTTCTCAAGCATGCTACATCCGACTGTCCATATTCCCATTGAAATACTTCTTGGAGGAACCTTTTTTTCGATGGATGTATCCAACTAAAATAAATATTTACACATTAAAGTATTATATCCGAAACATGAATCATCCTAAAGGTTATATCATGAACGGTTACTTGGCTCAAGAATGTATAGATTTTTTCTCAATGTATTTGTCTAATCTTACTACAAGAATGAACAGAACAATGATAAATTTAGAATAATAGTATGAGAAAATTGAACCTAGTTTTCCAACACATCCTCAAACAGGAGGAATTTTTGGATCATATAGATTGAAGACATTAATCCATTAAGAGCGGGAGATAGCACATCACACAGTTTTTTAACTGTGATTTTTTCAATGACTACACCAGGAAACTAAATTGAATATGTATATCTTATTTATATATATATATTAATATAATCATATTTTTTATCTACAGGGAACCTAAAACAATGATAAATAGATAGCATTTTTCTTTATCTTTGAGAAGAAGGGAGACTTTGCATAGGAAATAGTTTTTTTGCATGGTTAAAATTGAAGGTAAGAATATTACTATTTAAAAAAATTAAATCAATATTTAATTAAGTTTAATACTCATTTATATTATAGGTATTGAGTTTTACTACTGACTCCATCTCTGAGGAAATAAGAGCTTTGGATTTTGGTACTAATATTGTGGTTCTTGACTGTAAATCAATTGTTATCAATGGGTACAAATTTATTACCACTGAATGAGAAAAGAATATGAGAACACTACAAGATGGTGTTATGGCTATTACCACAACATATTGTTATGCCGGTGCATCAGATAGTATACCGTGATTTGATAATGTGGGTTATTATGGAGTTGTTGAAAAAATAATAATGTTGGATTATTACTCTCATGGATGAGTGACGATGATAAAATGCCATTGGATTGATTCGATGATGAGAGAGGGCACATTTATTGATGATTGTGGATTTCGAGTAATTAATATATCTCACACTCTTGCTATTAAAGCACCATATGTATTGGAATCAATGGCTAAACAAGTTTTTTAAGTGAAAGTCCAACGTCAGCCTGAATTTGGTGTCATAGTTGAGGTAATTCCAAGAAATATTTTTGATGATGGTGATGATGGAATTGAAACTATCCCTAATTCCATTGGAACCAATCGATTTATTTATATTTATGACTCAAAACACTCAATTTTCATATTTGACTGTGAACCTGAAGTTGTGGTCGGAAATATGTAAAATCATCCATTCATGTTCTCAATTCTTTTGGTTTACCTCTAGTTGGGATGTTAAGGATGGATCTATTCAAATTGATTTAATATTAAAAACTGAATCATCTACCTGAGCTAAAGAAATTAAAATTTTCCTTAATTTTGAAAATTAATTTTCCACTTATGAGTCATGTAGAATCAATGTTCCATTATTTTAATAGACTGATTAAACTTATTAAATAATAATACTATTATAAATTAAATTTCATTTTTACATGTTGTACGATTTATTTACTTCATTATATATATTTTCAAGATCACCTAAATCAATCTTTAGTTAAATTTTCTATGAACCCCCATATTCTCTCTCATTTATGTTGTTTTTTGGGTTACACATTAGTCATCCTTTTCTATTTACTTCCATATTTGTTTTAAAAAGTAGTATATGAAACCAATTGAAGAGAGGCGGTATAAACAGATTATAGACAACAATCATCACATGACCGAGCTGGGCATTCCACCACTAGTTCCTGCAGTAAGTATTTTATTTCAAATATATTTATTTAAATTATATATAATGTCATGTGATTAATTCTTTAAAAAACACTTTTAGGATCCATCTAGTAGGAGATAGTTATATGAGGAGAAGTAGAGTAGTGGTTCCAGTACTCTGGGTGTTCGTACGAGGGGTAGTGGCACGGGAGCTAGAAGATCTGGTCGGTGTAACCGATTAGACACTTCCTCTCCCATTAACATACCATTCATCCCACATTCTGATCCAGGTGCGTCGTTGGGGACACATGCTATATTTAGGCCTACCATGTTTTTACCACCCTTTACATCTGACCCTCTTCACCCATCTGTATCATATCTGATGATGATTCCGAATCCCTGCATTTGACCAGCCATCCCTTTCATATTTGTTTAATACTAATTCGACCTCACCGGGATTTTATATTCCATATTCTTGGACTACTTCTCCACCAGAGTCTATCACTGTGGAGCAAACATTGGGACCCACTCCATCTTTATAGGGTGTTGCTTCAGTTTCTATGGATCATGTGGTGCCCGTGTATCATACTACCATAGGTATACTAATACAACCCTAACAAATTGTTACACCATTAAATATTTTCATTATAACATGTATTGATAAAATATTTGTTTTTCTTTCATAACTGATACATATACTAATAAGAGGTCGGGGCGGGGGCGTACACACTTGCGTTTGGTGTGGAACCACCAGACACATTTTATGGTGGAATACAATGAAGATCTTCAGATGATTGAAAAAGCAGTGCATCAATATTGGAGTTTTTTAGAGACGCTTTCCAAATACTCCGACATCATTCTTGTCAACCCGCTCTCATGGAGACAACTTCCAAATAAAGTGAAGGATAATTCATAGGTGAAGATATGGGTAAACAATCTGGTGTATTTAATGAAATATATTAATTTTTTTATTTATATGAATTAATATTTTGGTTTTAGCTACGGTTTAATCTCACAGATGGTGAGGGTGCACAATAAACACATCTAAATGATTTAGGCGAGCATTGAAGAGCTTATAAGAATGAGTTTTACATTGATTGGTTTGCTAGAGTAGTCACAAAGTTAGAGGCAGTCCCTATCATGGATGATTGTCTATTAGAACAGTACCGACCGATGATTACTCATTGTGCAACTAGCCAATTTATGGTATTAATCAAATTAGATGTATTTAAACGAAAATTTTCAGGTTTTTTGTTAATACTAATTATTGAAATTTATTTAGGTTGTATCTCCAAGAAATAAAAAAAACATTGATGCTAAGAAATACATCCACACATTGGGACATACTATGATGCCATATCATGAGAGACAATAAGTATGACAGTTTATAATATTTCATTATGACTTGAACTTTCTATTGCTTCCTCCATAATTTATTTGATTGCTAAAGTTGTTATATAATTTTATTTATGAAATAACTATTTTTTATCTTAATTTTAATTATGGTTTTCTATATTCAATTTCATTGTATAGGCATAAGATCAATATAGAAGGACGTGTGCCTCGAGAAAAACTGTTTTCCTTGAGTAGAATGAAGAAAGATGGAAGTGTGGTTAATGAACCAACTCAGTAGAAGATTGTATGTTTGACATTGTAGATTTAAAATTTTAATAACTATTTTTTACTTAATAATATATTTAAATTTGTAACAGGTTTCTTTATAGGCCCTTGATTCCTAGGAACCTTACAATTTCTGGCCAAACGATCACTTAAATCAGGTGTTGCGAGATGAGCACCCTAGTAGAGTATGCTGCTGACCTAGGAAGTGTATAGTTCTGACGAGGTATTGGACATCCTCAGGTATGTTTTGTAGTGCCACCGAGTTGCAGTAGGTTAAGGCATAGGCAGAACAGGAAGAAAAAAGGGCCATAGAGATGACATAACAGTCTGCTAGGCCAAGCACTGTATTTATGAAACTGATGGATGTTTTACTTCTATCACTTCCACCAGAGGCCAGCATTGCTTGTGATAAATATATGTCATCGATGCGTTCTATATATGGTTCACTGGGTGGTAGTTCTATTGGTGTTCAGGATAATGGCAAGGAGGAGGCTGAGGTGGAGGAGGAGGAGGGTGAAGAGGAGGCCAAGGTGGAGGAGGAGGGCGAGGAGGAGGCCGAGGTGGAGGAGGAGGGTGATGAGGATGCTGAGGCTAAGTACGAGGGCAAAGAGGATGGTAGGGAAGATGATGGGGACGACGATGAGGATGTGGGTGAGGGTGACGATGATGGTGATGATAGTGATGGTGATGAGGGACAGATTGATCCACTACATTTTTGACTGATATTATTGACCTTTAATTTTTATTGATTTATTTTTCCTAAATATATGTGTGATTATGTAGGTCGCATTATCTTCCATTTTTATCTATTTTAATGAAATTGTAAATTTTTATTGGAATTTAGAAAATTGATGGTCTGATTAGAAGTTGATATATTTAATTTATATTTTTAACTTTGGAATAATTTTCTTAGAAAATATGTTAATACCATCCCAAGTGTCTAGGATAGCTTCCCTGACATCCCCCCAGTCTCCTCCTTAGACCCCAGATAGCCCCCAGAAAACCCCCCAGATAGCCACCAGAGCGCCCCCCCAACCTCCTCCCTAAACCCCAGACAACCCCCACCCTCCTCCCTGGACCCCAGATAGCTCCCACCCACCTCTCTAGACCCGAGAACCCCCCCCCCCCCTCCTCCCTAGACCCTGGAAAGCCCCGCACCCTCCTCCCTGGACCCTAGAAAACCACTGGAAAGCCCCCGGACAACCCCCCCAGACAGACCCCACCCCCTCCCTGGACCCCAGAGAGCCCCACGGACAGCCCCCCAGATAGCCCCCACCCTCCTCCCTAGACCCCGGATAGCCCCCCCTCCTCCATGGACCCTGAACAACCCCCCCCCCCCCCCCCACGATCCTTTAAAGACCCCAAACATCCCCCAAAGAGCCCCTAGATATCCTCCTGGATAGCCCCCCGGACATCCCCCCAACCTCCTCCTTGGACCCCGAACAGCCCCCAAACAGCCCTGGATAACCCCCCAGACATCCCTCAACCTTTCCCCTTGGAGACAGCCCCCACACTCCTCCATGTACCATAGACATCCCCCCTAGACCATAGAAAACCCCCCACCCTCCTCCCATGACCCTGGACTACCCACACCCTCCTCCATAGACCACAGACACCCCCCTCCCTGGACCCTAGAAAGCCCCTCGTACAGCCCCCCCAGACAGCTCCCACCCTCCTCCGTGGACCCCGGACAGCCCCCCGACCCGACATCCCAACATTGGGAGAGTGGTGATTCTGCATATATAAAACATCACAACAATTCACGAAAGTCTAAGGACCACTACCTTGATTCCGGATATAATCTCCCTCTTTATTCGGCATCTTAGATCCTAATCTTAGCTCTCTTGAAAATGGACACCCTTTTATGTAAAAACAACTAGCACACGAAAAACTGTCCAATCTTATTTGGATTGTGTTGATACTTTATCACAAGGATCCATGGGTCATTTGAGATGTGTACAAGTCAACCTCGCCTCAATCCGAGGCACGGTGTGGCTGGTACCACTCAAAGTGACTCGTTTTTAATTAAATTGGACAACATTTTAAGTGAACACAACAACTAGAATACATAAAACTAACCAAAAACATTCATATTCTGTTTAAACGTTAGGAGAGTGATCCATGGGTCATTTGTTACGTGTATATGTCAACCCCACCTCAATCCAAGGCATGGTGTGGCTAGTACCACTCAAACTGTCTCACTTATATTTCAAATGAACAATATTTTAAGTGAAAACAATAAGTTTCATATGAAAAACTGACCAAACATTTTTGGATTCTGTTTATACTTTAGGAAAGTGATACATGGGACATTTGTGACATGTAAGAGTCAACCCCGCCTCAATCCGAGGCATGGTGTGTTTGGTACCACTCAATATGTCTCACTTTTTTTAAGTGGACAAGATTTTAAGTGAAAAGAACAACTTGCATATGGATAACTGACCAAATTATTTCTGATTGTGTTAATACTTCTGGAAAATGATCTATGGGTCATTTGTGATATGTAATAGTAAACCCTTCCTCAATCCATGGCATGCTGTGGACAGTATCACTCAAAGTGTTGCTCTTTTGTTTAAAATGGAAAATGTTTTATGTAAAAACAATAGACATATGAAAAACTTACCAAATGTATTATGATTTTGTTGATACATTATCACAATAATCCATGGGTCATTTGTGATGTGTATAAGTCAACCCCAACTTAATATGAAGCATGGTGTAGCCGGTACCACTCAAAGTTCCTTTATTTGAAATGGACAACATTTTATGTGATAACATGAACTGGCATAGGGAAAACTGACCAAATGCATTCAGATTGTGTTGATACTTTAGGAAAACGTTCCATGGGTCATATGTGATGTGTAAAATTCAACCCCACCGCAATATGAGGCACGGTTTGGCCGGTATCCCTCCAAGTATCATTCTTCTGTATAAAATGGACACCCTTTTAAGTAAAAACAACTGGCATATGGAAAATGCCCAATCATATTTTTATTGTGTTGATACATTAGCACAAGGATCCATGGTTCATTTTTGACGTGTACATGTCAACTCTGCCTCAATCCGAGGCACGATGTCGCCGGTACCACTCAAATGTATCACTGTTATTTGAATTGGACAACAATTTAAGTGAAAACAACAACTAGCATACCGAAAACTGACCAAACACATTCAAATTCTATTGATACTTTAGAACAATGATCCATGGGTCATTTGAGATGTGTAGAAATCAACCCCACTTCAATCCGAGCCATGATGTGGCCAGAACCGCTCAAACTGTCTCACTTTTTTTTTTTCTGAAATGAACAAAATTATAGGTGAAAACAACAACATCCATACAGAAAAACGAACACACACTTTTTGATTGTATTGGCACTTAATTAAAACGATCCATGGGACATTTGTGACATTTATGAGTCAACCCAACCCCAATCTGAGTCACGGTGTGGCCGATATCAATCAATGTGTTTCTCTTTTTTTTTAAAATGGGCAATGTTTTTAATAAAAGTAACACACATTTGGAAAACTAACCAAACATCTTCTGATTGTGTTGATACTTTATCTCAAGGATACATGGGTCAATTTTGGAGTGTATGAGTCAACCCCTTCTCAATATGAGTCATGGTGTGGCCAGTACCACTCAAAGTGTCTCACTTTTATTTGATATGGACAACATTTTAAGTGAAAATAGCTACTGACATATAGAAAACAAAGAAAACACATTTTGATTCTATTGATACATTATGAAAATGATCCATGGTCATTTTTAATTTGTAAGATTCAACCCTACCTCAATCCAAGACATGGTGTGGCTGGTACCACTCATACTATATCACTTTAATTTGAAATGGACATGATTTTAATTGAAATCAACAACTTGAATATGGAAAATCGAACAAACATATTCGGATTGTGTTGAAACATTAGCACAAGGATCCATGGTCCAGTCTCACACAATCCACTTCTCATTTGAGGATATCCTACCACTATTCTAAAAACATGACATTTAATACGCCAATCCCATCCTCAAACAGTGGGTTCTAGGAAAAACCAATGTCCCTTTGGGAATCCAATACCAAATACATAATGAAATATCAATACACACTACTAAAAATGGGGATTCATCTCACATCACACCCGGGAGACCAAATTAAAATTAGCCATATACCCCCTTATTCCAATTGAAAAGTTTATGAAAAACATGTAAGCGATTCTGGTGACCCATCTCATATGTCGAGATTGGACAATGTTTCCCAATAACACAACATGAACCATTTATATATGGATACGTAGTCATTAGATGAATATAAACATCACATGCGCTTCCTATAACTTATCCTAGGTCTGAGAACAAGGCCACTACCATTGACTATATTATGGGTATCATGATCCTTGTCCACTTTAGCCAAGTTGTTTTTTTGTTTTTAAGATAGTCAACCCAAGACCATGAGTAAACATCACCTGTGATACCTATAACATGTAGGTTTTTTTCTCTAGTGTGTATTGGTGTTGTCGTTTGAGTGAGGAGTGAATTCCAAATATTGAATACTGTGATGTGTGTTATTTCTTTTCAATTATAAATTTTTTGGATTCTAGATGTATTGGATTCTTGTTGTATTGGTGATGAATTATATATTTTGAATACTTTTATGTCTATTTGATTCTAGATGTATTGGATTTTAATTTGGTATTGGTGTTATGGGTGTTATTCCATTTCAATTAAGGATGTATTCGATTGTGGATGTACTGGATTCTGGATTTCTCTCTTATGTTGTGGTTTGAGTGAGGAATGAAATTTAAATTTCTAAATTTCTAAATTCTGGATGAATTTTAAAAATTACATGTAGCCTTTTGGATTTTGGGTGTATGTGTTCTTATAGGTCATGAAGAGAAGGTTGGAGGTAGCTGCTAGCAGCTGATTGAGCTGTAGGTGGCTACTGGATACTACTAGAGCTGCATTATATATATACCAACCGTTTTCAAACCCATTGGTATATCCTTTGGATATATATTATTCAAAATGATTGTTATAACCATTGGTATAAACTTCTATAAATGATTTTCAAAACCGTTGGTATATCATTTTCAGGTATATTGTACACTATATACCAATGGTTCTAAACTGTTGGTATATGGGTAACATATACCAATGGTTTGTGAAACTATTGGAATACCTCTTCCTTTAACACATATACCAATGGTTTACACAGAACCTTTGGTATAAGCCTATAGACACGGCTTACTTGGCCACGGTTTGGAAAACCATTGGTATATAATATACCAACGGTTCGGAACCATTGGTAAAGGGTAAAATTCCCCTCGTGAAAATATTACATAATGAATTAGTGGTTGATAAAGGACCCTAAATATCACAAAACAATTCATCCATTAATATTTTTACCATTAGAACATTAATGAATTGTTACACTAAAAATCACTAAGTTAAATAGTTGAAAATTCAAGGGTTTCACAATGAAGTTTACCAAACATTCCATATTATATATAGTAAAAGAATTTCTTTAATGGGATAAGAACTTATATGTAGTGTAACATAATGATAATTATGGATGTTGACATAGATGAATTTTTTAAGATCACTTGAAAAATCACTATGAACAATAATTGAAATTTTTTATTTTATTTTTTTAAACATTATTAATTTGATTAATTTTAAAATCATTTATAATATATTATGGAAAAATAATTGTATATAATGGTCACAACGGATAAATTATTTTTTCAATGGGCAAATCATTAAATGATATTATATTATATTTTTAATAAAATCATAAAAATATGAAGAAAAAAATAATTTTCAAAAGTCACAATCAATGAGTTTACATGTAAACCTTTATTAAACAACATTTAGGATAAAATATAAATAATAAATCCTTCAATAACATATAATTTTTTTTCATGGGAAATTTTTAGTTGAATACACATCGTATGAAAAAATTCAAATATTTTAAAATACCATTGTCGAAAAAAAGACTTTAAAAAGATTTATTTTCATTTAATTTCAGTATTGATAAAGAGAAATAAGTGAAAAACAAGAAAAATAGATATATTTGGAATAAATAAATAATAATTTATAATAATTATTGTAAGGGAAAATATGGATATTGAATTAAAATTTACCATTCAAGAGAAAAAGGGAAATAGTAATATAATATATTCTTTGGGTGGGAAGCTAAGAATCATTGAAATAATTTCATGGAGAAACACTTTAACATAATGAAAGGGGATTTGTTAAACTTAATAATTTATGAACATAGTAACACTTGATTCAAAATACATTTATAGTAGACCTCATGATGAATTTGTGAATATAAGTATTTAAATGAAAAATTTCAGAAAAACATCCAAGGGAATAATTTACACCAAATAATGGGAAAATAAAGTCTGGGATATGGAATAAGTACCAATGATTGAATATTAATATGAGAAACACCTTTCATTGTACTCTTTGTATAGTCCAATGAGCGATACAATACTCTATAATAATAAAAACTCCTGAAAATACTTAGTTTTTAATCTTATATATATATATATATTACCTTTTATTATTTTAAATTATATTTATTTAATAATAATTAAAATATTTTTTTGTATATTTTTATCATTGGATATTTGTAAATTTAATTGAGATTCACATTCATTAAATGTTGATGTCGATGCCTATTAATTGATTGAAATACAATAATTAGTATATTTTATATTGTACTAATATAGATTATTTATAGTGATATTTAAAGTGTAAATTTCATTGAATTATAGTTCTAGTCTGGGTTCTCGGAGATGTAATCGATGTCCTGCTTGTTTCTATAATTATTAAAAAACTGATTGTTATATTAATAATAAGTTAAATATTAATATATAATTTCCCAAAAATTAAAATTAAAAATATTTTATCATTAATGAATAGTATTACTAATTTTGTTTTTCCCATTTTCATCCATGGTTTAAATTTATATCAATGTTCATGTTAGAGATTAGAGTGACCCAAATAGGAACATGCTATAATCAATGTGAAAATATGATTTAAAAGTGATTATTTTGGAACAATATCAATATTAAATGATACTAATTATATAATTTGTATTTATTAAAGGTTTAAAATAAGATTATAATAGGGTAATATATTATGTAATATACTATAGATAGATAATTTCATAAATCTCTTCTTAGAGGTGGTAGTATTTATGTTTTCTAATATGTCATTTTCAATTTCTGTAGCACAAGATAATGATATGAAATGGTTATAAATTTAAATTATATTTTATCATTATGAAAATATCATATTAATAAATTAAATAATATTTTAAAACCATCCATCAATTGGGGTGATAGAAAACTAAAATAAATCATTCAATAATATGTTTTCATCCATGTATACACAATGATGTATTCATATTTTATATGTTAAAAGTGTTGAAGTAAAGAAATTATTCTTCCATATAGGTTAAAATATATATGTATATAAATATATTTTTAATAATGTATTAATTGTTAATATTATTTTAAGGAATAATGATATGTAATGAAAAAATTAGAGTGATTATAACGTCTAATAAAAATCTGAATATTTTCTCAACATACTAAATCTAAATTGAAGAATTCCAGCATCATTTTGTGACAATAAAAATATTAATGTATTATAATATTATAGGTTAATTAAAATGGTCATATTTTCTAGGGAAAATAGTAATTGTTTTGGTTATAGTTGTAGGTGTAGTGGAAATCCCCTTCTATAGGTGGAGGTAATGATATGTTCTTAAATTTATACTATAAATATGAAAAGGAACACATATTTTATATGGAAAGTGGATTACGAAGCAAGAGATAATATAATTTAGATAATATTTTGGGAGAATAAGACCTCAAACATGAATTTTATGGCATTTCAACTTGTTTTATGCCATTTATCTTTTGATTTCACACTTTATAAATTTTTTGTTTTTACAATGGTTACTTATTTTTACCTTGTTAATTTACTTTTTATACCTAAATAATATAATTTAACTAGTAATATAATTTGGAAATAATGATTAAAAATATTAAATCAATTATATAAAATAAAATATATATCAGTTAGAAATTTTAGTGTTAATTTAGTGAATACAACTCTTTAAACCCATATTAAGAAAAAAAAATATATACTTTTAATCGTTCAAATTATGTTTAGTAAGATGTTAGAAATAATATTGATTTCTATTAAATTATTTGGTTTATAATAAATAAATAAACTATTATACATATTTCAATGAAATAAAAAAAATTCAACCTTGTGCATACATAATGGAAGGAAACATGATAAAAATATATTTTATTAACATGATTATTAAAAAAGTTTCAAAATGAAAAAAAATTGGTTTTATGAATTCATTAATATTTTTATAAATGAGATTTTTTAAATAAATTTATTATCATCAATGATTCTTATATATATTATTATATTTTTTTTACAAAATTTATAGTATTTTTATAAATTGTATTTTTCACTATTCACATAAAAATAAACTACTTCAATAAAAAACCCCCAAAAAATAAATTTTTCCTAATTATGACCTAATTAGTTTATTAATGAAGAATATTTCATAAAATTTAGATTGAAAATTTTATAACCATTTAATTTACATTAAAATAGAAAATATAAAGTAAATAAAATTTTAAAAGAAAAATATTATTTTTAACATAAAATTTTATTAATCAAACTTCATTTTAATATCTAATTAAATATATTTTAATTTAATATAATAAATTACTATCTATTATAAAAATATTCTTTTAAATTATTCAAAATTAATTTATTCTGTAAAATTTTCTTCATTTTAAAAATTGATCGTTGAAAAATACCCCTATTAAAAAATTAATTTTTTAAAAAACCATTTATTTAATTATTTTTTTCTACAAAAAATATTTAGACAATAAATAGGTCATTAAAAACATAAAATAAATTGACGAATTCATTAATTTTAAATATATTTTTTAAACAATTTTATTATTAATTTATTTACTTGAGTATTTATTATTATTAGAAATTACATAATGATTTCTCACAACATATTCTATTATTTTAAAAAGGTATGACATAGTTTGTTTTAGTTTGGTGTTGAATTAATCATAATATCTTAAAAATAAAATATATTTTATGGTAAACTGAATGTAAACTCTATGCATTTTACAATATATATTTTAAATAATTTTCAACCTTTCAATTTTATAAAATAATTACTAATTAAAATTTTCTATGGTTATCCATAAGATATTCATGATAGAAGACAATTATTATAATGATATATAATCCTAACTATTTTAATAAATCACATAAGACTTATATTTTCTCTCATAATAGGAATATTACAAAAATTGAGCATTTTTTCAATCATTTGAAATAAATATTGTTATCTAAATAATTAATATATAATTCCTTATGAATATAGAAAATTGACTTAAAAAATAAAATATTCATTGTGTAATATTCATACAAGTCACATTACTATAAAAATCATCTTGTAATATAATAATAATTTAGATAAATGTTTTTTTAAATAATAAAATCATCAATGCAGTAAATTCATGTTCTTAGAAAACATCCGACATAAAAATAGTTTTCTTGAATGAAATTAAATCAAGGAATTCATAACTCTTGAGTAGAGGATATGTATATGTTAATTTTCATGAGTCACCTTGTTATCATAACATACTTTAACAATACTGGTTGAAAAGTCTTTTCATTATACCCATGGTTTCGGAGATTGCTAATTCATGTTATCCTTGTTAACCCTAGAATTAGTTCAACAATATTATTAATTTCAAAATTCAATGAAATAAAAAAAACTACGTGTGGGTAGAGAATCAATTTGTCCTTTGTAAATTACATTTGTATTTGTATTCCTCTATATCTCTCTGTTGTAATCAAAATAATGATGGCCAATCCCTCTACGGTTGAAATATTTTATTGGTCCTTTTAGATCATCACTTGGATACTTATTCTAAAATTATTAATACATATGATGTTATATATTAGCATCACTTTGGTTTTTAAAACAAAAAATTCATAAAACATCATCCATATCTTATTTTTCATGATTATATAATTTATAGGTTTTTGGTTTTTAGTTATATCATATGACATATGGGTAGGAAAATCCATTTTATTTTTTTCACCAGATTATATCCCACTTTGTGGTTCATTAGGATAATCATAGGATTTTCCATTTCTAACATTGTTAAATAAAATATCCCAGGCTTCAACCATTACTTTACATATTGGAATTTTGTGGTATTGGAATAATAAAATAAAAACATGTGAAAATTAAATCTATAATATTATAAGGAATAACATATAAATTACATTTTAATATAACTGATGAATATCTAGGTTTCATACTAGTTTATCCAAACTCATTTTCCTATTACATTTTATAAAAAAAATATTCAATTTCATTATAGTGCATCATAAAGAGTGTGTGAATTTAAAAAGAGAACCCATATAGTTTTTCATAAAAGGTGAATATTTAGTCAAATTTTTCAAAAACAATATTAATATAGAGTTATTACCCAAATTTCTTTTTAGTGTTATCACCTATAGATTCATATGTGGAAACGACCACGTCTTCTTATTTATATCCAGAGAAGAATTTCAATGATAGGATCTAATTAAATTTATACTTGAAATTAATTTGTGGATTTTATCAAATATATAGCTCCTCCCCTAGGTTTTGACCATAATTATCTCGTCCTAATCCCAAAAAAATAAAATATATCAAATGAAATAAAAGAAATGAAATTTTAATACACTATAAGAAACCCCAAATCTGTACTCTAGGTTTTGATTATATGAAGTTATAAATTAAAAATAGATTAGATAAGAAGAGATATTTCCCAAAACATGAATACTTATATTTTATAAATTTAATTATGAAAAAAAATTTCCAATCCATCCCAAGAATTGAATGTGTAGTGTCTCTAATGATCAACTATTTACAAAAATTAGTTTACGATAATTATGAATATGTCCCCATAAAATAATAATAATCTAATCCATTATAGTGTCCTCATATGTTATACAGTTCCTCATATCCTTTTGAATAGAAAAATAAAAATGGGGTGAGATTTGTTTCTCAGAAAGGTAAACTTACTATATAATAGTTAATGATAATAAGTCAACATAAGATAAGCATGTTGGTATGGGAATATAATAAAAATTCAAGGACACAATATTATTATATTATAACAAAATAAACATTGTTAAAGATATTTAAATCACCACTATTATCATAACATAATATCTATGATAAAATAACATGGGCATGATGAATAACATATGAATTTTTAAATATGTATAAATGTTATAAAATATTAGAGTGGGAACCACAATCCCTTTCCTATAACATGATGGAGTTGGAATCACTACCTTATTCCCATAAAATAGAAGGACATATATTACTTCCCAATTTCATTAACCACATATGAGTATACATCACTACCAGATTCCAATAATACATGGATCAGGATTCGTTAATTGATTCCTAGAACATAGTGGAGTAGGAATCATAATTTGTTTCCCATAGCGGGGAAGGAATCCACACTCAATTCCCATAATTATATCATGAGATATAATAATTTACCCAATGAATTTATGAGAGATACATGCCCATTTATATTATAATAATAATAATCCATATATATGTTATCCCTTACATCTTAAAATCATTCAACTCATAATTAACTAACTAAAAAGAGACAAGATTAAAGAATAATATTACTATAACACAACATAATAAATATATATAAATAATATATATGATGTATAAAGAACACATCCCTAATATAACATAATTTTAATTTATTATTATTGATAAAATGGTAAAAAAAATTATTTAAGATCACTGGATAAACCAATTTTTTGAATAATAATAAATTGATTTTTGAAAATTAAATGAAACCGAAGAGAAATGAACACATTTATTTAATTATATTACATTATTAATATTTCTATCTCAAAATTATCCCACAATGTAAATAATATAAGGTATAGTATCATATAAGATTAAATATATATAAACATATTTTAGAAAGCTCCTAAATATTTCTCCACCACCACTCAAATCTAAACCACCTTCTAAATATCTCAATTATAATACGCATTATCAAATCATGTGGAAATAAAAAAATATTAAAGTGGTGAGATTGTAATATTATAGATTGGAACATTATAGATAAAAAATTATGATCATAGGTGAGTAAATTCTAAATAAATGGGTATGAAATCATAATCAATATCCATGAACATAACATATGGAAACCAAGCCTTTCTAAAACGTAACCAATATTATATAAGTAATTATAAAATAAATTTGTTTTAGAACATATGAATATGAAACAAACATGAGTATAGGAATCATAACATTTGGAATCATGGTTCATAACCTATTTCCCTTAGGGTATCAGTATTCTATCCCCTATTTTACGTAGTATATTGTAGCTTCACTCACCCATTAACCACAATAGATATGGCTACACACAACTATTTCCCATGGTGGATCAAGCATTACTCGCATGTTTTCCTTGGTGGATCATTTCATCACAAACTATTTCCCATTATCTTCTAAGATATAATTCTTTACCCAATTGATTATTGGACTATATATGTCCTAATGATCATTTAGTGAAAAAAATATACATACGTGAGCCATAAGAAACCGATCAGTCCAAAAATAATGAAAAATCATGGATGAAAATAAATTTCATTAAACACATTATAAGGAATTCATGGATAAATTAATATGTTAAAAACATTTATAAATGGTATCACCGAAATTTTACTCAAGAATATATAAATTTGATAGCATAAATTCGATAAAAAGGATTATTTCACAAGAAGTTTCATGAGGTGGTTTATTATGTATGATTTTCCAAATGAAAATTATTTCCATATTAAGAGGAAATGGTACTTAAATTATAAAATAGATTATAAAAATGACATTTATTATTATAGTAAAATATGACGGTACAATTTATAAAAAGTTCATTTTATAAAATTCATTTTTTAAGAAATAAGGATAAATTAAATTTAAAATAAATATTTTGAAATAAATATCAATAATGTGTCATTGAGTATACATATATATTTCAAAAAAAGTTTTGTGAGAATATTTTTAATTAATTTTCTTATTAAATTCATTCAACAATAAAGGATAATTGAAAAGTAATTTTTTTGAATGTGGTGTCTTGAAAACAGTTTAAAATATCTTACATTTAAAAAAAATGTTGAATAATATACCATTGAATTGAGTGTAAAGGTTTTTATAGAAATGTTGAGGTTGAAGATAGTTTTTTTAAAGGATGAAAAATATTTTTAAAATTTTGAAATAAAATTGAAGAAATCTGAAAAAAGGAAAATTGAATCAAAACTACAATATGAAAAAAAGGAAATTTTAACGTCATATAAGATTACTATAAATTATTTTTTAAATTTTAATGGTGGACATTGTAAGGAAATAAAAGGAGGAAAATGAGTATAAACCATATTAAAAGAGTATAATAATTATTCTCAACAATTATACAATTTTTTGGGGACGAAAGCAAAAAATGTAAAATATATTAATTAAAAATATTAATTCTCCCTATAGAGGATGATAAAGTACAATGAAATAATTTTTTTGGGTGAAATCAACAAATATTAGAAAATAGTAGTTCTATATGAGCATTATAACTTATTTAAGGGACTTGAATTAACACCAACTAATATATCTTTGATATTTTTTGAATTGAAATTCATTTAAATAAAAAATATTTAATAGGACTTCTAACAAAATTAATTTCAAAAATATGAAAGAGAAAACATTACTTTGTAATAAACCCATATTAGTGATATCATGGTGCATAATAAGATATATGAGTCATGGAATTTAAATTGAAATAATGTATCCCTCACTTTAATTCATGACTTCAGCAAAGGTTCTTGAATCACCAGTATAAAAAATAACTATTTTTATGGACAATTTAGGAGACTTATTCATATATAAATCCTTTTTATAACATTCAATTATCATTATTATAGAAATTTTAATTAGTTAGTTATTATTTATTTTTGATATTATGAGTGAGTAGCATTGATACTTTGGAACTAGTTTCTTGATGATTTTTCCCAACCTTATTATATAATATTTAATAAGGATTATATCTTAAAATGTTATGAAATTTAGGTTTCATGATATTTTATAGAGTTATAATTTCATTATATATTAGTTTTGGAACATTTTATATAGAAAAATTATCGATAAACAATATTTAGTGATTTTTAAAAAACAAATTATGGTATATTAATTAATGATTTTAATAATCAATTTACCATTCCATAAAAAATATTAATTACATTTTTATATAATATATCATCTACAAATAAGATCTCATTATAATCCATGCTATTTTTTACTATCAATCATGTACTTTGTTAAACTGATCTAAAAAATAACGTACCATATTTAATGGAGGATTTTATAGTGAAAGTTATATTTATAATAATATAATTATAATAGAATCATAATTTTATTATTTAGATAAATTTAATGTGTTCAATAATATTTATGTTTATTTAAATTAATATTAAATAATCTAGATAAAATGAGATAAATAAATTCATACAGGAAGAACTCCACACAACCCCTAGATAAGTTTTTGTTTCTCAAATAATGGAAGTTAAATAAGGCATTTTTATTTTTTTTAATTAATAAATATAATTTTATTATTAAAAGTATGATTTATTCATAAATTTAAATCTTATAATTATTGATTAGAGGTGGTGGTATAAAAAATTGGATGTTTTTGAAGGCAGTAGTTTGCAGATCTCACAATTGGCAATTCAATTTTTCTTAATAAAAATATTAATTTTCATCAACATTTATTACAATGGTATAATGAAATTTTTTATAATATAAGTATGCATTTAATTATATATGATCTAAAAAAATATATTTATTAAATTAATAATAAATATAAAATAATTTAGGAAGAAATGTATTAGCATTGAGGACATGGTCATTCCGTTAGAAAACTCTATTAAATGGGTGTCTTAAGAGAATATATTATGACTAGAATGTCAAGTAAAAAGGAATAAAATTTTAGGTCAATTAGAAAAGGGATTATTTTGAAGAGGAAACTAAATTCTTTGAGTTGTACAAATGTGGGGGTATGATCTTTTTTTTAAGTGGTGGGAATGGTATTTTTTGTAAAATGTTCAACATTATTAAAACAGTTCTGATTATTCAATTGTCAAGAAGAAAAAAAGTGTACTATAAGAGATTATTGGATTATATAAGGTCAATAATTCCTAAACAAGTAATTTTCATAGATGTTTTAAAAAAAATTTATGTCCCCTACTCATTGAATTATAACATTTACTATTTTCTATTTTATTATAGTATCTAATTTTTAATTGAGTAATTTAATTTTCATTCAAAAAATAAATGTTTCTTATTTAATAAATATTAGCTAATAATTTAATATTTGAAATTATTTTTTCATAGAAACTTTATTTGTGAGATAAGAATTAATGTTAAGATGTTTTCATGGAAAGCAAGAAAACTCATTATTAGAAATAAATATCCTTATACTTAAAATTTAAGTATATGATAAAAAATTAAATGATTTTTTTAAATGATTATATTAGGTTATTATATAATATTTTATTTTTATTTCATTTAAAGTTAAAAAATCATTTTACTTACATAATATTTAATAAAATAAAATGACTTAAAATAGTTAATTTCATTGGAAACAAATTTCTCTTACTATTAGATATAGATTTTATAAATTAACTATAGTGGTTATAAATCTATATTTACTAATTAATGTAACTATGATGATAAAAAATATAATTTTTTATATTATAATTACATCGTGATATATTAATAAAAACTATGTTTTAAATCAAAAAAATGAAGTTATTTTTGGTAAAATGAAAATTTTAAAATTTTAAAATTTTCTGTTTAATTGAATATATAATATACCTAAAATACCACAATAATTGAAAAAACCCCATTTTTATTATATAGTTTAGATAATACCTTTTTAAAAAAAATTTAGTGGATTAAAAACCTGTTATTTAATGTCAGCTTTATTATTCCTACAATTTCATAATAATAATCTTATAATATTTTGTTGGTAGATTTAGTTTGCTGTTTCATAGGGAGAATGTAATTTAACACAATTTTAATATATAATATATTTAAAATTCTCAAGGCATTACATTTTACAAACAACTAATGAATTTTTAATGGAAATTTAAAATTTTACCTAATAATGAACATATATATATATATAACGATTCAATTTATTGGGATATTTCAACAACACATACATAGGAAAAATAATCATTTTATATATAATAGGATTATTCTAAAAATTATTTTTTCTTCAGCCATTGTGTCACACTCGTCTATGGTTACATTAAATAGTAATTAGGATGGGTAACCAAATAGAATAATACACCCTTCCATATAAACTAGAGGCCACAGACAAGTAGTGAGGGCCTAGGTCATGGCCAATGTGATACTATTATCTCATATTAGAGTAAGTGAAATTTTATAAAATATCTAAAAATTATAAATAAAAATAAAATAGATGATTTTGGAAGCAAGATATATTAGAAAAACTGGATAATAAATGAATTATAGTAATGTATTGAACAACCATGCCATACAAACAATAAAACCCCACTTGGAAGGTGATATATATATATATATACCAGAATAATATTAATTAACATTCATTAACCACCTGATCATCCTATGACTAAATAATCATCAAAATTACATCATCTGTGTAGTATTTGTTGACCATTGTATCTCAGGAATCAAGATAGAACATTGAATACAATAATTTACTAACTACTTGGGTACCCATGTAAAATGGTGTCTCGTGTATGGAGTGTGAACTGAACATTGTAGGGAAACACCAATGTGGTACCATGTACAACCAGTAAATGTGGTGTATCAGTATGTGAGTTACTGAACTAGATAATAAGGATAATAATAACTAATAAAAATAAATTAAATAACCAATTTCTGATCTCAGGCCAGATGACTACATGAGGTGACTATACTCACATTATCCAGTGAAATTAATGTAAATGATAATTATACATAATAATAGGGGGAAATGATTCTTATCCCGTAGATCACCCAGAATCACCTCTACTAAACATAAATTAGGTTTATATTATTATTTGGACAATATTAATGTATGTAATAGAGTATGATCCTATGAATCCCTGGAATACTACTCAAGAGATGTAAAAATATTAGAATATAGATGACATATCCATGAACTTTATTCTTTTCAAATATCACATTCCATAGTATTGGTCCATTTGAAATCATGACATTTAATTTGAATACATCATCAAAGGGATGGAACCTATGTTAAAAATATAGAATACTGTCATTATTTGAGGTGATAACTGATCATACTTAAATCATTTGTTCAAAAACCTATTCGAAAATATCTTTGGAAAATGAAATCATGGTACACCCACCTGATTCAATGTAGTATCTCATTCATCATTTTAAAATATAATCATCCACCTCAGGGATCTCACAAATATCTAGTGCTGAAGAAAAATATTGAAACATTTAATCAATTAGTATCACATCGATCCTAGAAAGTTAGGATTCCATGGAGAGAAACTAACTAATGGGGTTTTCATTATAAACTTTTCAATATCCATATTTTACTGATACAAAGATTAATACATGAAACAAATGTAATTGTATAAAGATTAGAATAAAATGTTTGATCTTGAGCTCAATTGGAATCAATTCATTTACAAGAA
Source organism: Viscum album (assembly GCA_963277665.1). Lineage (NCBI taxonomy): Eukaryota > Viridiplantae > Streptophyta > Magnoliopsida > Santalales > Viscaceae > Viscum > Viscum album. The sequence continues at coordinate 1,456,606,080 of OY728138.1, forward strand.
TTTATTACTTTTTCATGTAAATATTAAATTATATATATATATGATATTCATCATTAATTATGAGATGGATCGAAATCTGTGAGGAATACACCTGTTATTCAATGTATATCATACATCCATATACACAATTATAAACATAGGTATTATTTTAACCATAAAAAACCTACACAATTATCAAAATTAGGATTTTGGATGAAAATATATATGAGATAATAGTTATGTAGTGTTGATTAGTATATAGCCTTATCACCAAGCCATAATACTAGTTGATGGAATCACATTCCATAATCAATTCCAATTAATTTATATTTATCTGAGTATATCCATTTATAATTTAGTTGAATAATGATTTATTAATTATGTAGAATATATAGGGTTCTATGGATTCTATGGATAATCTTATTATGTCACTATCCATAGAGGATGTTAATGTTTACTCATTGATTTGGGGAATACCATTTACAATCCCTACATGTTCCCAGTGGTACATTACCATGGACATAATATAGATATGCACCCTCTTTTTTATCCTATTTAAGGGATATATAAAGTTTGAATCCCACAACTTAGAGGTAGGGAAATATTAATATGTACCCAAAAATACATTAAAACCATTATGGTACTTATGAAATTGGGTGGATGGTTTTTGGGTCATGAATAAAACTGAGGAAAATCATACTATCCCAATGTAATAACATATTAAAGAAGGTAAAAGGAGTCACCCAAGTCTTTTTAATTTAGGTATCTCCCACCCATTCCCATTTTTTATGACACAGGAGGAGGTATATTTTCTTCTATGTGAAAGGATTAATTTAAGGTCATGGCCTATGACTATATAGAATTTTCTATACATTACAAGGGACTAAGGTGGACCATGGAACCTTGTTATATATATAATAAATAAGGAACTATATTTATTCAAGGAAAACCATAATAGTTAATTATGAAGATTAATTAGTTAATTTAAAATTATATTTCATTATGTCTCCCTCACCAATAGTGATGGAATTTGAGAAAATAACTTATCACATATGAATAAGAAAATTAATTAATGTAAAATTATGATAGACTACCTACTTAATAAGATGTTTTTTATTTTATCCAAGAGATTTCAGTAGCATACAATACCCATCAAATCCATTAAAATACATCGAAGGATCTTCTTAAAAACTAAACCACAAAAATTTATTATCTAAAATAAAATTATAACTATTTAGACAATTACAAGAAGATAAAAAGAACAAAAAAATATTTATATAATTATAATTACAAATTTTGTACTAGTTAATCTTTTCATGCAAGATATATGACCGTTCACCCACTATCAACTCATGATAAAACCTTAACCACAAATCACTAAACATAAAAAATAGAAAACGTACCAAAAAATTCAATATAATTTAATTAAAAATAAAAAGATTAAATAAACAAATTTACCACGTAACTCATCAAAATGTTGTGTGTCGACATGCATACAACATCGCGATATTCCCTCTTCTAGTGTAGATATGAAACCCCATCCTTAGATTCCAATTCCACTACTCTATAATAGAATCAAAATCAAAATACCTAACTAAGAATATGGAAACAATAATAATTATATGGAGAATAAAATAGATTCATATTTGTAAATTCATACCTCAAATCGCTGGAAAAAGTGCTGAAGTGTGAACCAATTGATATAGAAATAAGTGACGAATAGAGGGGATCTACCCCTAAATCATGGTAGATAGAAATAGTATAAATAAGTGATACCACTCTAAATAATATGGATCCAATACATGATGGATATAGGGAGTGGCTAATGTCACTACCCATCAAAATAGGATAGCCTATGGTTCTTAATGGTCATTTCTTGGTGATGATATAGTATTGTATACAGATTCTACAAGGCTCCTATCAAGGAACTTAAAATTAAGTAGGATGAATCTTGAGTGTTCATTCATGTGTAAAAAACTTCCCATGAGGTTTTATAAGCCTAAAAATCCAATTAGTAATTTCAAGTATCAAATTTAACAAAAAACCATATTGAAAATTTCAATTCTTTAGGAATTTAAAAATCCTTTCCAATATAATGTTTTCATAATATACATAATATAGCTTTTCTAGTCTCTATGAGGTTATGGTGGGTATCTGAATGATAATTATGAACTACCTAAACTATGAATTCCTACTCAAATTTCCACATTCTATTTCATAATTCTCAATGCTCATCTAATGTTCCACATCATACATATGACACTTAGATAACCAAAAAAGATCCAACACTTACAGTAATTACTAGATCATAAATACAATTCTTACTCAATAATATCTATCCTGATTCATGCTCATGTGATTAACCAGTTATAACCAATCCTATGGTGATTACCTTAATAGGTTCCTCATTGTAATAGAAAATTCCAAACCATAGTTCCTATACAATTTGAATTTATATATGAAAAAAACACCAAGTGTAATAGAAACAGTCCTGATATAGTTCCCACTAACTAAACCTGATCACAATAGAGGTTTGTTTCTCCACATTTTTGACTATTATCTGATGATATAAACATTATTCGACCAATATTAAACCGGTCGCATCAAATCTACCATCAAAATCCATAAATGAACATAAAAATTTCCAATACATATCCTAATAGAGTTTTTAATTCAATTCCTCTAAGATAGTATAAAATTATTTGTGTGAACATATTTTGGAGTACCTCAAGTTGAATATTAATAAATACCCATCATATTGGTTTTCTAAAAACCAACATTAAATGTCATCATGGAAGGTTTCTTATGTAGATTCATTAATAACCACTTTGTAATGTAATTATAATTATCACTTTTCGTTACTTTTTTATAATAACATTCCCTAATAAATAATTAAAAATTCATTTTTCACATAGATTTTATCATAACCAATGTTTAAAACTAGATTTTAACATCTTTTTTTAAATGATTTAAAATGTAATTATTTAATTTTTTATTTAAAAACAATGATGTAATAAAAGTTTAATATTTATTATATAATTTCATAAGATTTTATTTTATTTTTCTTGGAGCAAAAATGGAGTTATCATCAATGATATAACTGTATAAAGTCGGACTTCTCTATGACTTCGTTTAGAGACGATCAACTTCTGAAAACCATAACATTCGATCGGTATACCATTTTTATCTCCAAATCCACTCAAATTGAATATTAGGATAATATATATATATATATATATATATATATATATTTCACTATTAATAACATCAATTTTACCAAAATTGACATGAAAATTTACTTTTATCATTGGTTTCCTGAAAAATGACTTCAAAAGTTTTCTCTGAGGAATTAAAACATTAATTTCTCAACAACTAACATTGAATGTAATTTTCATGTCATATTTTAAATAAGAAAAATTAATAATATTTAAAATGTTTTAATTTAATTTAAAATATTCAAATTGAGTTGTTTTGTAGCTAAAATAGACTTATGGATCAAACATTATGGACGTTGGAAGTTGATCATCTCTAAACGAAGTCATTGAGAAGTATAAATTTGGATGACCATAAATTTTGATCTATAACCCTTTTTGTGCTCCATGACTCATATAATCAATGATGATAAAATTAACTGAAGGGTTTCAAATATTTTTAAAATATCTTATTTGAAAATTCAACATCAGAAATATATTTTAACATAATTTTTTGAAAAACCTATGTTAAATGATAGTTTTTCAAATTTTTTATCATAAAAACAATGTAAAAAATTATATATTTAGTATTTTTTATGAATATTATCCTAAAAACAATGTGAATGATAAATTTAATATCCCACCAAAGTGTAATTTCATTTTTTACACTACAATATCAAAATTATTAATTACCTCCTAAAATTTGTAATAACATGTTTTGTTTTACGATACCATATATATGATTTCATCCTCCATATATATTAATTTTCAGATCAATTCTTTTGATCAACTTCATTCCACCAACTCTACTCATTTGATCTTCAGCATCAATCCCTGATTTATTATTTCGGTGATTTGATCATGGTTTTTGTTATCATTTTTTGATGATAGATTTTTATATTTAGTATTCATAATTGATATATTGATTAATGATTATGTTTATCTAATATTGAGGAATATTTCATCATATCATTGAAAAAAAAATTATTACTTTAGGTTCTAAAATTTTGTCTAAGCCAATGGTTTGGTTATCTCATGAGATCCTTCCTCGGAAGAGAATTATATCCACTAAGACTTCAAAAACCATAAAAATTATGTCATTGATTTAGGTTTCATTCAAGACTTCGTATGGTTTTTATAATTAATATTTTTAATGACATTCTAATTTCCAATGATGTAGAAAAATGATGTGGAGAATATTTTTTGAAAAAAATATTTTTGAAGTTACTTTTAGATAACCAATATGAAAGATCAATTTTTTCAAATCGATTTTGAGAAAATTGTCTTTAAATACTTATTTTTCACTTCAGGTTACAAAAAATGATGTTGAAAACCTATTTTAATGTCCTTTTTCAAAAAACATAAGTTAAAAATAGGTCTTTCATGTTATGTTTTTGAAAACCGATTTGAAAAATACATTTTAAATGTTGATTTTTTTAATGTTGATGTTAAAATGGTCTTTCATGTCCTTATTTAAAAACCAAAGTTAGGAATTAATAAAAAATACATTATTAAGGTTGGTTTTAAAAATTTATTTTCAAAGAAATATTTACAAATTCTCCTTAAATGCTATATCCATAAGAACCACATTAAAAATATAAAAAACCCAATGTAGAAAATCTATTTTTGTACTAGTGTGCTTAAATTTTTTAATTATATATCCACATTGGATAAGGTTTTCCATCCATTGTGGATTTTTTTAATTTATAAATGGTGATGTAATTAAATAAAATTCATTAATATACAATATGATCTATTTAAAGTTAAATTTACTACTTCATATATGAAAAATAAATTTCAATATTCATTTCTTGTTTTATGAAATGAAGTGTAAATTGGTCAAAGGATAACCAATGATTTAATTTGTGTCTTTGAAATTAAAAGAAATTATATAAGTATATTTTATAATTATTTTTTATTATGATAATAATATAATCCAATAATTTTTTTAAATTGATCATGAAATAAAAATGTTATCCTTTAAACTACATTTTTTATTAATTGATGGTCTTTTTATCCCTCACTGATTTATGGTTTTGTGGTCAACAACTTTCTCAAGACCACATTACAAATTACTCTTAAAAAATCATTGGATGGAAATTTTCTCATCCATTTCTATATTATTAATTCCCACCAATGTTATCAATAAATTTTAACATCATAATTTGTTATTTTAGGCAACCTTTTCTTTCACACTTCCCATTTTTAAAGAATGTTCTATTATATACCATTAGGATTTTAGACTTCAAAAAAGGTATTTTCCAATATCGATCCATTGATGAATGAGATATATTTTTTAGGGTTAAGTGAATTTATGTTTTTGGAATTTAATGTCAATAAAATATATTGTAAAAAAATAATATGATTTATTTTGTGCTTAACATGCATCCCTGGTCTTTATGAAAATTGTTATATATTATAAAACCATTATTATTTAAATATGATTATTATAACCTAGATATACAATTGGAAGGAATTAATATGAATTATATCATTATTAAATATTCTTATAATGTTCATATTCCATAAAAAATTTTCGATTAATTCTTTCTAAATAATAACTCAATTTTTAGAGATGTCATTTTATTCATCAAAAATGCATTTTTGTCAAAATTGATTTTTATTGCATTTGATTTATGTAAATTATATTTTATTTATAACACTTTTAGAAATATATTTTTATAATGATAATACTATTTTTGAAAATATAATATACAAAATAAAAAATCATTATAGTTTCTTACTTTTCTGAAATGATTAATTTTTCAGTGAATTGGGAAAAATAATGTATTTTCAAACACCATTACCTATTGTTTTTAAATAACCAAATATAAAAGTAAAATTATATATTCGATTTGGTCTTAAGGTAAATGTGAACCATTTTTTTATAAAAATATATTTTATAAACCTCCAATCATGATTTTTGATGATTCTAATATAAGTTAATTTTTATGTATAAAAACACATTTTTCAAAATTCATTTTTTCAATGAATTTTATAGATGTATATTATTATTTTTTTCTAACATTTTTACAGATTTAATAACAATATATTTATTCCATATTTTATATAGAGTGTTTTTAATTTTTAATATTATTTTTTTGGTCATTATTAATATTAATAGTGGTACATATTTTTCACCTTAATAAGAGGAAAATATGGAGAAGAGTTTTAAAACTGTGTGGTATTGTCCAAAAATAAATGAAATAATTTTATATTTCATTTTATGATAGTAATTCTACCATATCCTTACAAAATTATATAATATTTAATTTTTTTACATTTTGTCTTTGATAATTACAATTATATTATATTATGTAAAGAAAATTTCCAAACTGCCACTCTTTGGATTTTAATTATTTTTAAATTTTTACATAGGGATAATAAATGATAGAATATAATAAAAAATACTATTTGGAAAATTACATTTTTTCAATTTTACTTAGATTTTAGTTTTTACTAACAGAAAAATATAAGGAAATTCTTATAAAATGATCTTATAGTTCTTATTCAAGCCTGAGAAAATATCAAAGCATATCATTTTAAAATCAAAACAACAAATATTCTTTTGATGAATTATTATTTTATTTTAATTTTAATGTTCATAATAATTTTTAATTATTGATTAATGATTTTTGATAATAATTTATTCATTATTTTATTTAAATTCAATTCAAATTAAATGATTAGTTTCAAAAAGACATTAATTATATATTATAAAAATTATATTTCACTAAATTATTTACAGAAATAAGAAACCCAAAAGGGGTATAATTAAAAATATAAATGGTATTAAACAATAATCCTCCAAAATTTATATCCCATTTTTTAAATTATTAATAAAATTACATCACTTTAATATAAATAATATTGTTATTGTAGTTAAGGGTAAAACATGTTTATGAGTGAAGTGAGTAAACCAAGAGTCAAGAGCATGTTTTCAATTTGAACATATCAAAACAATATTTTATCTCCATATTTATACTTCATACTTCCACAACTTTAAATATCTATCTATTTAAAAGCATATAGATTTATTATGAAATTATTAAATTTAAATCTTTTATAAAATCCCTATTGTGTCCCATCCCCCACTTATAAAAGTATACCCCTCCTTTCTCTAACTCACATAACATTAATCCATCTATTAGAAAAAAGTAGAAAAACTATCTTTTGGATTTTTATATTCATGAAATATAAGTAATGTTCCTTTTAAAAGACAATTCCACGTGTCCTTAATAAGTGATCTAAAGGATGTCTACTGAATAAGTGATAATAATCTTAACCAACCACTTTTAATTTACTTATTCAAATATCTCCTCCAAATTAATGGTAAATATCATAAAATAGTAACAATACGATATTAAATATAATAAAAATTTAATATTATTGTTTAACCACAATTATCCAACCAATATTTAGAAAAATGGAATTAAAAAAACTCTTTTTTTATTTATATGTGGACTACATCCACCACATAGTGTTACAATTCATTTTCCATAACCTTATTCATGGATGATTATTATTCTATGATGGTTAATTATATATAATATTTATTTTAATTTCATTATTATAAAATAATAATATATTATCTACCCATTTACCTTCCTATATACTAGATAAAAGAAAACATTGTTCATACTAATTTGGGGTCAACCACGTTCCCAAAGAGATGTGGTTCATTTTTAATTTCTAATATAAATGGATGTTAATAAATATATATTTAATGTATATACATTTTATTTATGATATAATTATGTGTTTTAATGAAGAAATAATATTTTTATATATTTCTATCCTTTCATTATAACACGAATGCAACGTTCTTGCGTACATACGACCTACAATCTCCATGAACGGTGTAAAATATTTTCTTATTTAAAAAATTAATGGATATTTATAAATTTGTACACAATGAATTTATATTTTATTTATCACATGAATAAAATTTCAATGACGTTGGAATCATGATTAAAGTACTATTATCAGAACTGTGGAACCAAAACATTCATGAGAAATTAAAATAATATACAATTATAATTGAATATTTTAATAAGGAAATTTGGATAAAAATTTGTTGCAAGCATATAATTGGTTCTTATATGTTATTATAAGTATCTAAAAAATTCTAAAATATATGAATAAAAATATAAATTTATTAACTGGATTTTATAGTTCATTGAATGTATATTAAAATTGAGTTAAGGTTTCTTTTTCTAAATTCTGTTTTGTTGATACACATTTGATGGTATATACTTATTAATTTATACGTGGTGTATCGAACGATTACATTACATGATCTATCATAAATATCCTTATTTCGATGATGTTTATTGTTTCATTTAATTTAATTATTTCAGGTATCTTAAGATTCAAAAGTTTCCAAAGTGTTTAAATATTTTTGTTGCAATTCAATTTTAGTTGGAAATTTTTATTATTTAATTTACATTTTAGAGAATTATATGATATTTATATGATACAACCATTAAATAATTATTCTCATATTTTTAGTTCTATAATTTTTATGTTTTATTACAATTTCTCTCTATTTTTTCAATATCATATTTATAAAAATCTTTTTAATAAAATTCAGACATATTTCTCATGTTTCGGATGAAAACCCATTTTATAAAAGTACACGTTTTCTAAAATGTTTTCAGGAATTCTTTGAAAATTAATCTAAAAATTATAAATAAAATTTTCATCAATTTAATGACTTTTTAAAAAATTATTAAAAATAATGATCTCATATCCTAAATGAGTAATTTTTTTAAAATGGTCTGAACAAAATATTTTTTTAATGGTTATTTCATAAATAGAATTACCTTCAATCATAACAGCTCAATTCCATTGATGATAACATTAAAAATTTATATGGTTCATTTTAATGAATTTTTTTAATACTCTTTTGGAAATATTTTTGATTTTAAATAAGTGATTTCAATATTAATTGATTATTTTCATACTGAAATATTTCCAATGTTCTTCAAATGTAAAATTTTATATATGATAACATCCATTGATATTAATTTATCATTGCTAGGTATATTATTCAATGATACTTTACTTGTTTATTTCTGTTAGGGTTTGGGATTATGATGAAAAAATGTTTATGAAACTTTTTTATCCTCTGTAGGTTAGGATCCAATGATATGATGAATGTTTATAATTATATGGAATTAATATTAATGGACTATGATTATGTGATGGTTAGCTACATTATAACCATCTAATAAATTGGTAACGTTATATCTCTATATTATAAAATGAAGTTTAAAATCATGGATGTGATTTTAGTTACATATGATAAAATAACGATGCATGGGGATGATTTAATTCTATATATGCTCATAGTTTTTATTTGTGGACATGATTTTGAATAGTTATATTTACATTTTTATGTGTGTGTATGATTACTTACTAGGTTTTATAACAATATTATGTGTGTACATGATTCATAATAACTTTTTTCACAAGATTATGATTTTAGATGTTTATAATATCACATGCCTATATTATGAATCATGAATGATGATTACTATTTCTACACCCTTAATGATCAAAATTTAGTTATTTTATTTTATTTTGGAGTGTATGATTTAATATTTTCTTGGATGGAATCTTTTAGGTGGAGATCATGATCCGGAATATGTTTTTATACCCTTATAATCATTTCAACATCTCAGAATTTCCATGTATTATTTTTATATAATATATGGAATTACTATGAGACTATGAACTGAGACGACATGTGATTCAAGGCCCAGAGTTCCATGAACAATTGCTCAGAAATATTCTAATATTTAGTATAATGAGCACAATTTTCCATAAAAAGTGGAATAACATCTAAATAGGTGCTCAAAAAAAATATATGGGCATTTTTTCATTTAGAGAATTGAATTTATATTAGGTTTGGCCAAACATTAAATGATACAGGTTGAATGTGAAAAATAATGTTTGGATGTTTAAATAAATAAAATAAATGGGGATTTATTTTATTTAACATTACATGATGAAGAAAAAATGATTTTTTATAAACCTTCCCAGAGAATTTAGGGATATCATCATAACTATATAATTCCTCTAAAATATGTAGAATAAGATATCTCCAATGAATGTATCTGAATCGAGGATCAATATCAATGCTCCCTTCGTTATTTGTTAACAAAATATCATAACTCCAAGTAGGGTGTTTTTTTCATTTTTGTTTCTCAGTTCTTTATTTCTATTATGAATGTGGACTAATACATGAAAATATTAGCATGCAGATCAATCATATGTTGTGGGGGTATTTGTTATGGGTTAGAAGGATTCGATTTAATATATTTTATAACCCAAATCCCCCTGAACATGATCATTTACCAAGAATGATTGGCCAACAATGTTAATCCCTTTCTATGTGCATCTATCCCTCTCGTGTTCAAGTTATTCACAGTTAGAGCCCTATGATTATTGGTTTGACATTTTTCGGTGGTTCTAAGTATGATCAAACCCTCATATTTAAGGAAAAATGAATGTAGAGGTCACAATAGGGTAGATCATGTCACAAGGAACCCGAATACACAATTGTGCCAAATTTTAGGTATAGGAGGAGCCCTGGTGGTCCATGGAAGGGACCAAAAATGCGGGTTTGGTGCAATTTTCTGGTGAGTCACAATGGTCGCGAAAATGAGGTGTGGTAGTGGAAGATGGAGAAATGTGTAGTTTCAGTATGGCGAGGAAAAGGTTGATAGAGAAACTTGTGCTGCCAGCGAGGTGAGGTGGAAGGAGCTAGAGTAGCTTGTGGTGGGTGGACCAAAAGCGGCTGGAGGCTGCTGCTAGAACAGAGTAGATCATGTTGGAGTCATGGTCCAGCAGGGTGCAATGAAACATGGAGGGCCAACAAATCCATGAGGGGGATTCTGCGAAGATGTTATGTGTGTGGCGGGGTGAGAGAGTGGAGCTCCCAGTGACGGTGAGTCCATCGGGCCATCTGAGGTAGATGGTCAACTATATGGGACATGGTGCGACACCATGTGGATAAAAGGGCCATGTAGTTGGGGTAGACCGTGTGCGGCTGTTCAGTCAACCTATGTGACAATGAGTCGGACCAAAGGAGATGAGATGCTTTAGATGCCCCATGAGCCATTATCCAAGAGGCCCAGCATGTCGTGATTCATTAGGCCCAATGTGATAGTCCTAGTGGGTCGGGCTGAATTGTATCAGATCGGGATGGGTAGGCTAGACCGGTTCGGTTCAGACATTTTTAACAAAATAACCATAACATTCAAGCAATGTGTTTGTTTGATGAGTCATTTTTGGCATTGGACCCCTTGCAAAAGGATGATCATTTTTAGATATTTTATGTTAATTTGATAGATGTTTGTATTATTACTAATGTCTTCAGAAGAAGTTTCTCCAAGAACGAGAGAGATATTAGTAAAATCTTGTGGATGGTTGTGACTTTGAGACTTTGTCATTGTGACATTATATAACATACCAAGATTATGTGTCTTAACAAGAAAATGTGTATTATTAGGACTAGATGCCTTACGAGGACTGAGTTTCTCGTTGGGACTACATGACTTATCAATATAGGGTGCTTTTGGATTACATTTGGTAATCCTTTTTTCCATACTATAGACATATAACTATGAGAGTGGACTATTTATCTTCTTAGTGGTATAATTCATGTATTTATTATTGGTATACATCATGTATTTAATTGTGTTATACATTATGTCTTTATTTTTGGTATACATCATGTATTTCATTTTGTTATACTTTGTGTATTTCATTGTTATATAGTTATTGCATTTATTAGTGGTATATCCTTTGTGGATTTGGGGTGTCCTACTGGGTATTGTTTTACTCACCCATGCACGGGATTCACCTTCATGTATCATGTCTTGTGTAGACAATCAACAATTTGATGGAGTCGTAGGAGAACTAGGACTAAGTGGTGCTTAGTGATACCAGACATTGGAGGTTTGCTCTTATAGATTCAAGAACCCATCTTGTATCATTCCCTTTAGGTAGGGGTTTTTACAAATGAGTTTTTTGAACCTTTTCATTCACTTTTCTAGAATCCATTATTGGTGGGCGTGTATTCTATCACTGTTTATTTTCCACTTTACTATATTTATAATATGTTGTTGGTATCATAGTGGTATTCATTATTTTGTACTTAATTTTTTAAATTCCATAATTTTTGGCGCTGATATTTGTGTGTCGGTGTATAGGTACATATGAATGTTTCTCTTATTTGTGGGATATACCTATTTGATGCTTGTTATAGCCCCTTGTATTTTGTAGGTGGGCATGGGGTAGGCTCAACATCAGCTACTCTGGGACAGGTTGTGATAGAGTGGTATCATAAGAGGATGGTTCTATATAAGGATCATGACTCTGTGATGTTAGTTTGGGAAAATAGTGTTATGTGTTTCGATTTCTTCTTTTGGGATAGGGAATCCAGTGTTGGTGTGGTGGATGACATATCAATAAAACTATACTTGGAATTCTAATTTTCTACTTTGTACATGAAAACACTTATTATGGGGAAAAAATGTTACATGAATCATATAGTATTTGGGTGTGTTCTCATTTCCTTATTGAGTCAATTCACCAGGTATACTCTATAGACCATGGTACATATTGTTCTATTTCAGGTTTCCTCTACGAAGATATCCGACCAAGTTTTTATTACATGATCATGAGGACAATCCACCTAGTGATGATGAATCTGTACAGGGGAATGTACCAGAGACAACACTTCCAAGTGGTTTACTAGGCATACCACCACATGTCGGGAAATATTTACTACTAGAACAACCAATTGAAGATGCTCATAGGCTGTGTGAATTTCATGAATTTTGGAGGCATTGACCATCTAGGTTTTGGGGTGAGACAAACCCCCAGGTACCCAAGGATTGGTTGGATGTAGTTACACATGTATTCTTCATTGGGAGGATGCCTTCTGGCTAGATGGCAGTCACAGTAATTTGTCTTCTACAGGTCTCAATGGGGCAATGGTGGAGCTTACTAACCTAAAAACATGATGAGGCAACTCTCTCTTGGGAATAAAAAAATGAATCACTTCATAGAAAAGTTATTTCAAGCATCGTTATGCTCATTACATATACACGAGCTTCTACATCTACAACAAGTTAGTCCGATAGTGGCTCAGTGATCAATGAGATTTACTAATCTTTCTAGATACTCTAAAGATATGGTACGAGACACATTCATTATGGCTCAATCCTTCGAGTAGGGATTTTTATAAGAGATCAGGGAATCCATGATATCGCATATAATTTCTACATATGTTGAGGTACGGAAGAGTTATTTGTTAGTGGAATGATTTTAAGAACAGTAGACACATGTAGTGAGAGCTACCACCGAGAACTAGGTAGTTGAGTATTTGGTAGTATATAGATAACAACATTCATATAGAACCAAGTGTGTCAAGAACTCTATGAGACAACCCCGTGACATTGGATCTGCGGTGTGTGGCTCCCAGGGTAGAGCGAGTCAGATGAAGGATAAGTTGTGATCCTCATACGTAGTTCTAGGACATCTTGCTCGAGATTTGCCTACCTTTCATACAACTGATTAGCAGATGGTCGAGGGACAACACAGAGAGAGGTGAAAGATTTAGTTTGGATCTCTTGGTAGAAGCATCGATTCCTTTTAACATCATTCATGGTATATACATTCTATCAACAATCCATGCTCAGATCGACAATTTTAGTCGTAGAGTGTGTTGTGTCTGCATAGATGGGACTTGTTTTTCATTTTTCGGTGAAAAGGAAACCCAAGAAACATAGGATAGACTAACATATAGGAGGGTTCATATAATCTCACATGAGATGGATAGCCTAGCCCTCAATGAAATGGATGATATGATTCCCTAGTTTCCTATAGTGGTGGAGGAATACTTTGAAATCATTGGATTATGGGATGAGGATATACTGAATATGGATTTCATATTTCATTATGGACACTATGAGTATATGGTGATGTTTTTTTTTGCATTAAGAACACCCTAACAGTGTTCATGGGACTCATGAATAATATCTTCTAGCCATACACAAAATTCTTCATAGTGGTCTTCCATGATGACATATTAGTGTACTATGTGTCCGGGGAGGTGCACACGGTATATTTTAGGATGATCTTGGATATAATCAGATAAAACCATCCTTAAGGGAATATCTTGATGTGTGAGTCAGGGATTCATGTGTTCTATTTTTTATGAAACGTCATTTAAGTGGTCAGTGTTGCAGTGGATCCATAAAAGATAGATGTAGTGCACTATTGGGAACCACCTAAGAGTGTTACAGATGTGCAGAGTATCCTTGGTTTGGATAGATACTATCAAATGTTTTTCCTAGATTTTTCCAGAGTACCAACACACTTAAAAGATTTTACTTGAAAGGTTCATCATTTCATGTGTATGAAGAAGCTCTAGGTGAGTATTTTGATTTTGAGGCATAAATTGAAGAGCACTCCGATCTTGAGATTTCTAGAAGAGGGTGTTGATGATGCAGTGTTCTACAATAGATCAGGAACCGGGATTGGTTGTATCATAATACATGGAGGATATGTGATTTCCAATGGTTCAAGATAGTTGAGACCACATGTGAATAAATACATAACCCATGATCTGGAGTTGGAAGTGATAGTCTTTGCATTAAAGATGTGGTGACACTACCTTATGGGTGAGCAATTTATCGTCCACCCTAACCACAAGAGTCTCAAGTATATATTTTCCATTAGGATCAGATCTTCAGACATAGATGATGGATAGAGTTCCTCCACAACTATGAATCTGATATTTTCTATACTTAGGGGAAGGGGAATGTGTTGGAAGATGATCTTAGTAGGATATTGTGTTCCTGGCTACTGATCGAGTGCTCAGATAAATTATCCTTCTGTATTTATACATTGTAAACAGAGATGGAGAATCTTAGATTTAGTCTATGGTTTTTACCCATTCACTCTTACAATGAGTTAGGGAGGCACATCTCGATTATATCCACTATGAGGCTTTACATGATCATATTTCTACATGGCGTACCCCTGATAGATATTCAAAAGGTAGAAAGCACTTCATTCTTTTCAGATGACCCATAGTGGTTACAAAGGAATTATAGGGGTATGTCTTTATGGAGTTCCATAAATACCCTTCGGTGGTATATCCCATCTTGGAGAAGTTATACTATGCCATTCGAAGTCATTTTTTGTGTTCCAGAATGAGGAAGTTAGTGGAAGATTTTGTTTCTAGATGCCTGACCAAGCAGCCATTGAAGGCTGAGCAATAGGTTCTGGTGGATTTAACTCAACCCCTTGAATTGAAAGAGTGTAAGTGGGATGTGATATAGATATAATTCAAGATATGGTTACCATGTACCTTTAGGTGGAATAAAACCATTAGGGTGATCTTCAACCAACTCACCATGTCGTCCCACTTCCAAGTGATTTAAGAACGGAGTTCGGTAGAGTGATTGAGAAACCTCTATGTTTAGGGGATAGTTTGACTCTATGGAGTCCCATTGTTAATAATCTCATATCATGATTCTCACTTTAATTCTCAATTGTGTAATGGATTTACATAGGCTTTTGGGTCTCAATATCACATAAGAATATCTTTTCACCCAAAAATGGATGGCCAGACTGAGCAGACCACAAAGGTTCTAGATGACATGATATATTCTTGCATCATATATTTTGGCTACATTTGGGATGATAACCTACCCCTAGTGGAGTTTCTGTACAACAAAAAATACCATTCCACCATCTGTATGACACCATTCATGTCCCTGTAAGGGTGACCCTGATGGTCACCACTATGTTAGATGAACCAAGGAGAGTCAACACTCATCGACCATGAGTTTGTGTAGTTGGCCACATAGAAGGTGTAGGTCATCCAGTTGTAGATGAAGAATCCACTGAGCTGTAATAAGTCTTATGCGTACTGGAGAAGGATTCCTTTGGAATTTAGGGAGGGAGATCAGAAGTTCCTTTGGGTCTATCCTCGATGTAGTATATAGTGATTTGGCCGAGAAGAAAGATATCTCCATGTTTTATTAGCCAATTCCGGATACAATGTAGATTTAGGGAGGTATCATACCACTTGGATCTACATATACAATTAGGGCAGGTGCATGAAGAGTTCCACATTTCACATCTAATGAAATATGTGCATGGTTCATTGCACACCCTTGAATGGGGAGAGTTGAAAATTGATGATGGTGAGACTTTTGCAGAGTACCCACTGAAGATTGAGGATTGACTGGAGATGATCATTTTTGGGAATTTTATTTCTCTACTATGCATTCAAGGACAATAAAAGACCCTCCAGGATAGCACATCAGAGTGGGAAGATCATATTCAATCTCAATAACCTCATTTTTTTTATAAATTGGTTTTGTATTTTAGGGATATAAAACCCTATGCTGCGGAGAATTTAACATCATGTAATTTTCATATTTCATATTTATATATTATGTGGAATTATTATGAGATTAGTCATTAAGACTGGTTGTGATTATGAGGCTGATAGTTCTCAGAACAATTCCTTGAAAGATATTAAAATATAAAATATCATGCTCGTGCAGTTTTCATGACAAGGTGTAATAACTTCTAAACAGATTCCTAGATGATGAATTTGCGAGAAATTTTTTTATTCTAAGTAGTAATTTTTCTTTAGGCGGGCCTAACATCTGATGACGTGGGATGATTGTGAAATGTAATTTTTGGACATTTCAAGAAATAAAATAAATTTATTTTTGATTTATTAATTGTTATGAGATGATGAAGAAATGATTTTATTTTGAATAAACCTTTTTAGTGAATTCAAATTTTTGTCATAACACTCTAATTTATATAAAAGGTGGAGAAGGAACTCTCTCCAATAAAAACGGGTGAATTGAGGATCAGTGATGACATGAACATCATTCATCATCAACAAAGGATCCATAATTATAGGTAGGGTGGTTTTTTCTTTGTTATTTCCTCATTCATGATTTATACGATGAACACAGACTAATCCACAAACAGATGCAGATCAATCATATTTTGTCAGAGGGATTCATTGTGAATTTTAGGCGTTCTATTTAATCATTTTTATGACCAAATTCACTTGAACTAGATTAGTTTCAATGAAAACTTGGACAATAATGTTAAACCCTTCTCATGTGCATCTTTCCCTCGCTTCATCGTGTTCTTTTTCGTTGTAAACGTGTGGTTCCCGACACAATGTTTTCAGGTGGTTCCGAGTTTGATTAGACACCCTGATTTGAGTAGAACCTACAAAAAAGGCCAAGACATAGTATATCGGGCCAGGAAGAACTATGATAAACGATCATGCCAATTTCAAGGCATCGGAGTAACCAGATGGTTTGCGAAAGGGGCCACAAGCACGTGTACAATGTGGTGGTGTGGAAATCTATTGTGGCAGTGCCGAAAAGGAAAGGAGGCTACGATGGTAGTAGTGTATGGAACCAAATGGTCAAGGTGGTCATGGATTGAACTGAGTGTGGAAGCTAGAGAAGTGGATTCCAAAGGGGTTAGTCTGATCGGAGTGGAATGCGTGGGAACCACAAGCCAGCAGGGTGCGGTGCAACACTGTGGACTAGTGGGGCTTCCTAGCGATGTGGTGAAGCATCCATGTACATGGTGGGGTGGATGTATGGAGACCATGGAAGTGAAAAGGACCCATGGGAAGGAATAGATGACAGTCTTACACTGTGGGATGTAGTAAAACTCCACATAGGGAAAAGGGGAACACAATCGGGTTGGACCACAGGCAGCAGTTTAGCTGACCCATGTGCCAGTTGGTCAGACTAGATGAGATAGTTCACTTCAGCGAACCAGTGGGCTAGATCAAGTGGCCTATTTGTCTACAGGCCATCAGACCCAATGGGATGCACTGGTTCGGGCCACGTCTGGTGGGTCGGATCAGACCCGGACCAATCCAATGTTATACATTTTTATAAAAACATCCATAACATTCAAACTGTGTGTCAGTTTGACGAGATGTTTACAGTGTTGGGATGCTTGTGATGGGGTGGTCATTTTAATATACTATAATTGAGTTATTTTGAAAGAATTAATATGAAATAATGGCTTGAGGCATAGGGTATATTGGAACAAACATGCTACGAGCGGAATCATGTGTCTAGATGTGACTTTGAAACTATGTGACTGTGAGACTACGTGACATACCGATACTACATGTTTTACTAAGACTATGTGGATTACTAAACATTAATTTCTTAATATCACTGAGTGTCTCATTGAGACTACATGTCATATAGATATTGTGATTTTTGTGGATTATGTCTGATAATCCGATTTTGTATACTATAGACTTATACCTATATGAGAAAACAATGTATCTTCTCAGTGGAATACATTGTGTATTTATACATGGTATACATAATGTATTTTTTTACACATTGTGTATTTATTTATAGTATAAATTTTTTATTTCAATTTGGTATACTTCATGTATTTTGTTTTGGTATTCATCATATATTTTCTTTGAGTTATTTCCTAGGTGTTTTTAAGGTATCCTTCTTAGTGTTGTTTTACTAACCCATGCACATGGTTTTCTCACATGTGTCATGTCTTGTGCAGATGATTGACACTTTTATGGAGTCCTAGGTGGACCAATACTAGGTGGTTCTTAGTGAGACCAAACACTGAAAGTATGATCCTACGACTTCAGACAGTTTTCCAACACCATTTACATCAAGGAGGGTTTTCTGCAGATGAGTTTAAAAAAATTGTGCATTCACTTTTTAGACACTTTTTGGGTGGCCTTGTATTCAGGCCCTATTTACTTTATAGTTTTCTATTGTAGTACATTTTTTATTCAATCATTGTGGTATGAATTCTTTTTTTACTTAGTGTTTTACATGTCAACATTTTGGTCTTGGAGATGTGTACGTTTGTACATGTACTTAGGAAAATTTGTCCCATTTGTGGGATATGCCGACTCAGTGCTAGTCACCAACCCCAGGACTATTGGACATGATCCCCAAAAGGATGGTTGAATAAAATCATAATTTTTTTATGATTGATGTATCCCATTTTACCCTTACTAATAAATTGCACTCACCCTTTCTTATATATTCCTTCACAACATTATGATGATTGGTTTTACATACGTAATTTCATAAAAGTGTACCTGATTTAATGAAAATAGTAGAATTTGATGTAGATTGTAATGTACTAGTTGTTTATGTATACAAGATTCCATCTAAACTAAACCTATATGACTATATAATAGTTTGTGGTGTTATTAAAGGAATATTAATATAATAATACTTAATAAATATGTAAACAATGTATGAGTCAATTTAACTAGATTTGGGGTTTTAGATTCATAAACCCTCATGTTAACATTAAAATATAACTTGTTGAGAATGTTGAAATCTCTTATGATAACATGATTTTTTCATAGAAAAATATCAAAGATTCTTTCTCCATACCTTGTGGTTGTGATTTGTTCTAACATATGTTTATAATTGTATTCTTTACAGTTTTCAGAGAGTTCTACTAGATATATATATATATATATACTCATCCCTACATACACATCTTGTTTTCAAATGTAGGGTACTATTCAAAATGTAGGTAGTTTTCTGGTGATATTGGAGGGCATGTTGTGGGGGATGCAAAGCCATACATGTATAAGGGGGTCGCATATGGTGGATAGTTTTTGAAGTTTTCATAAAGGGCCCTCTTAAATCTAGTTGTGAAGTTGGGAATCATTCATTTCATTAGGTATGTATTCTATCCATTTATATTGTTTATATACTATTTCAATATCATGGATAATTATTATAACACCTCGAGATATTATGAATAATTATTTTGAATTCATTTAATTATTTGATATTTTTTATTTCATGCAACTATTAAAATCATTTATTATTATTAAATCACTAATTAAAATAGTCCATTAAGATTGATCTATCTTAAAATACATTACACAACACCATATCAATGTGTGATACATGGAACACTAACTCGGCGTACGTTACACGTGGCCCTGATGTTTCTATGAGACATCATTTTATTGTTATAATTATTTAAATAAGACAATAATAAACTATATGTTAAACATTGTAATTTGATTAATAATAAATACTTTTCAAATAATTTTTATAATGGTTATATATAAATAAAAGATATTGATAACAAAATATATAATTTTTGTTAGAGGCGATATATGTTAAAAAAATTATTTTCTCAAATAAACTACAAATCAAGTCCGACATTAAAAAATTTAAAATTAATTTTATACATAGATAGAAATATAATATGTTAAAATAATCATCTTTTGATAATCTATAATTCAAAAATTTTCTTAGCAAGAATTTTTTTGGGTTTTTCTAAGATGCTTTATTTTTTGGTGAATAATGAAAAATATTTTATTTTATTAAATAAATATATTTTAATTAAAATAATAATTATTTTTAATTTATATTTAAAATTTTATTTAAGGTCAAATTTGATCTTATATAAATCTATTAATACCATTTAGGTCATTATAATCAATTTCAAATGAAAATTAATATAAAAACCTAAAAAACATTTAACATTTTTCTACATTAAAAATTTGTTATTTCATCCCATATGTTGGATTAACATTAATATTAATTTTTAAAATTTTTTATATTTAATTTAGAAAATTATACATACAAAATTTCAGTCATTATAATATTTATAGTTTTATTAGATGATATTTATTTTTTACAAAAATTTATTGTAAAAGTGATTGAAATGAATCATAATGATTGAGGTCTAATTAACTTAATTAGTGACTAAACCTTAATCTTAGGGGGCCAAATTATATATACACCTATACAAAACCTATTTTATAGAAATATTTTATCAATAAACCTTACATTATTTATTTATTTCATCTTGGTATGTCTTTTTTTAGGTAAGAAGATGTGTACAACTAACATATTTTCAAAAAGTCCAAGTGAGTCCTCTTCTATCACTATAAAGGCCACCAACTCTCCATCTTCTTAACACCTATAAAACCTCATAGGTTCAAAAAAGATATAAAAAATAAACTTCTCAACATATATCCATTTATGATTGAATAATATTCTCTGGATTAAATAAATCCAAGGAATCCTTTTGGCTTAAACCAAATGGAGTTACCAGATTCAGAGGTTACTTCTTCTCTCAAGATCATTTCTTTATTTTTCCTTCTCCTTCCCTCCACTATAATTATTCCACGTTTAAATAACAAAAATAGTATCATCAATATACTATGACGTTTTATGCTATGTTTTTTACATGAACTTACACACACCTCCATCTAATGGATAACGAACATACTCTTTATGTGTATGGAGAACTACTGCCTCACTAAATGATGGGTGTTTATTTCTTTCCTTTACCAACGCTCATGGTGGAAATTATTATGAAAAATATATTTATATATTTATATATTATATTTATTAGATTTTTATGTTTAATTATTATTACTTAAAACACATATCATTATACATTCCATTTTGTGTTTATATGATAAGTTCGTTTGAGGATGTGTGGACTGATGTGCCTTGAAGTGTAATGATTTGTTCATACACTGCATAGATTGTATTAAGCATGGTTTTAGAGAGTATATATGATATATATGATATTGAAAAGATATATTAATTATGATATATATATATATACATATATCTGTCTTTTACTTTCATTCAACATGAAAATAAAATATAAATAGAATTCATGCGTACATACAGCTTGGGGTATCCATGAATGGTGTATTCTCTTTCATACATATATATCAGATTGATTATTATAAAATAACTATAATTTATATAAATTATATTTTTATATTTTTATATATTATAGAAATAATTATATATGTATAAGGACTAATTCCATAACAAATCAAAACATTTGTGGAAAACAAAGAGAACATTACATGATGTGTAACCATAAAATGAAATAGATAAAAGAGGGTAATATAAAGTCATTATAAATACATATATGTCATTAGATATAAGAATATGTTTATTTAAAATATTTAAAATAAATTTATATTTATTATACATGAGGGTTGAATGAGTACGATGGGATTAAAGACATAATGTAAGGGGATTACATCTCACATTTTAAATCTATGAGATATTTTATTTATTCACCACCCATTACTTTTGTGTGGTGTGTATATTTCCTATGTATGTATTAGATGATTCTTATACTTTTATTTATTGGTATTTACGTATCAATTCTATGATCTTTATTTCATGAGGTATATGTATCAAAATTTACGAAATCAGTAAAACTATTTTGTCTCAATTTGCCTTCATTGAGACTTATGTTTTATTATGCACCAAAATTATTATTTGAGGTGTATATAATTCCATTTTAAATGTTTTTTAATTAATATAATTATTTTCAGGATATTTTAAACTTCATGTAATTTTTATTTATTATATAGGTATTATGGTTATAAGAGTTTATTGAAACAATATCATCACTTATCAAGATTGTTTATCATTATGCTTCCTTTAATTAAATCCTGTGATTGAACTACCAAGAACACTCATGAGATTCCTTATAATTTTTTTTCAAGTTATATTAGTTTATTAGTAACATTTTTCTAGTCTTTGGTACATAATATACAAATAAAAGTGTTTTTAAGAAAACCTGAAATCACCCTCTCTTCAGTAGGAAATCTATTTTCCTACAAATCCTTTTTTCTAAAAATATTTTGCTTGAATTTTGTACAATTATACAACAATCATTAAATGAAATTTTATCATTTTTTTACTTTTACCAACCTGTTCAAAGGAATCTTATTTTCTCATTCTTAATAAGTAATTTATCTAACATTTTTATCATGTAAATTGATTATTATTTTTTACCTCATATGACCTGTATATATTTACTCATCATTATTTAATTGAACCTATAAATTAATTTTAAATGTATGATTTTTAATAAAATGTTTCTAATATTTCTTTTCATGTAAAATTGATATAAAATTGTTTTTAATCTTCTACTATATGTTATAAAGGAGAAATGTTTTCAAAATATTTTTAATGTTCTTTTGTATTTAATCAAAGAAAATTGTTTTCTAAATTTTTTAAAGCCTTATTTATTATTTTCAAATTTTTTTAAATGAAATGGTATTCAAATCATTTTTAGGCTTATTTAATATTTTTTTCATTTAAATTTTTTTTCATAACATTTTCAATCTTTCATTATATGTTTTCAATTGAATTTAAATAAAAATTATTTTTAAACTATTTTGATGCTTAATTTAAAACATTTAATGTTAAAGGATTTAAAAATGATTTCATGAGTTAATTATATGTTTTTAATGAATTTTATATGAAAATTATTTTCAAATACTTTTATATAATAAAAAGTACTTTTCAAAGAATAAAATATATTTTCTTAAAGAAATGTTTTTGAATGACGTTTCAAAATTATTTTCCATCTAAGATGACATCTATTGATGTTATTCATGACCTTGTATGAAATGATATAAAGGTTCCATTCATTTTTTTATGAATGGGTTTTGATTAATTTCTTGGCCTATATAAATCTTTTTTCCCATTCATGGGTTATATGTTTATGAAATATGTTTCTCTTTCATGGGTTATGATTTTGATGAAATGATAGTGATACTTGTATCATTTTCCATATTTTATAATATGATTATTATTTTATGATAACCATTTCATTTATTGGGAGAAGATATTAATGTTTATGATTTTTTGGCACATGTATGTATTATTTCATTATGAGAAGGGTGGGATCCAAATATCACTCCAATGAACTGGGTAATGATATGTTTTTTATAAACTCAAAGGGTACACAGGTTGTAGACCAAGCATGAAAATGATAAGGTACATGTTTTTTAGCCCATGCATAGAATAAATAGTGTATAAAAGATGTATTCCTATCTTAAAAACAAGAAGGTACATGTGTTGTATACAAATCATAAAAGAAATAGGGTACATATTTTATAACCCAAGTCTGATAACAAGAATGTACATGGGTTATATGAAAATCCTAAAAAAAGGGTACATG
Source organism: Viscum album (assembly GCA_963277665.1). Taxonomy (NCBI): domain Eukaryota; kingdom Viridiplantae; phylum Streptophyta; class Magnoliopsida; order Santalales; family Viscaceae; genus Viscum; species Viscum album. The sequence goes on from OY728138.1 coordinate 1,456,630,313, forward strand.
AGTAGTATTAGATAATAAAAAATATGATAGTATATGGGTTGTAGCCCACGATTAATAGTAAAAGAATACAATGTTTGTTAGCCTAATACTGGAGTTGGTACACAGGTCAGAGCCCAATCCTTCTATGTTATAAAGGTTATGGTATGAAATGACCAAAAAATTTCTAGATATATCTCAGGCTCATTCAGAGGCACTATTTTAATTATTAATGAGTTAATTTCAATTTGGTTTTAGTTTAGAGAGTTTTGGGAGAGGATTTACAAACATTGTGAGGCATTGGTCAGACAGTGCACCTCTGTGCAGGAAAATATGTGTGAAAATTATTTAAGTCTGAAAATTAATTCAAGAATTTAAAAAACCCAAAATAATTTACACAAAATAGACCCAAATAAATCCCTAGTACAAAATTATCATTTTAGAGATCCTATGAATATTTTTAAACCCTTCTGACCTCTTTTCATTGTGAATCGAATCCAGAATCGAAGACAACTTCTCTCCCGATAAGTGATTTCTTCTCCCATTCTTCCTTCATTCTTCCTCCATCCATTCCAATTTTTTTTAATGATTTAATCTTCTTTATTAGATAGATATATGTCAATTTGGTGATATATAATTATATGATTATAGACCTATATCTAATTATGAATGCTTTTGATTTTCTTGAATCATGATTTTTCGGTTTTGTGATTTGGATATAAATCTATTTTCATTGTGCCTCCTAACATTTGGAGATTTTTGTTACATGATTAGTCCTCGAAAAATTATGGTAGGTGGTATATTAATCAATTCCCAAATTCTTAAAATTCCTTTATTTTATGATATTATAGAATTAATATCATCATTTAACCATTTGAATTCCTAAATTTGGTTAATTAATGTGTCCAATTGATTAATTGGTTTATTGTTGGGGATTTAATCATGAGACTATGGGTCTTATAATTTTCATAATTAATTTGGGAATTAATTATGAAATTTAGTTGATATCCAAGTAGATAATAAATTGATTAATTAATTTTTTGATTTAGGAATTTTTGATGTAGATAATGGCCAGTTGATTAATTGGACAAATTGTTGAAATTTATGACTAATTATGGAGTTGATTAATAGACAAATGGAATTGTACTTTTGATAAATAATTTTTAAATTAATTATGATATTTAGGTTCTGTCCAATTAGTTAATTAATAGAAGAATTAATTCTAAGATTTACGAATTTATTATTTCGATAATGGTAATTGATTAATTAGATAAATTGTTGAAATTTATGACTTAATTGGGGATTTAATAATGAAACTAATGGGATAATCATTTTTATAATTAATATGACAATTAATTTTGTTATTTATGTGCTATAAAATTATATAAATAATTGAGGAATTTATTTTGACATTAATGAATTTGTGATTTAGATAATGTCCAATTTATTAATTTGATAAATTGTTGAAGTTTATTAAATATTGGGGATTTAATAAATAGTCTAAGGGGCTGCTTATTTTGATAATTAATTTGGGAATTAATTATAAGATTTATGCTCTATAAATTTATATAATTAATTGATTAATTTATTTTGAGATTTAGGGATTTGTGATTTAAATAAAAATCAATTGATTTATTTGATAAATTGTAGAAATGGATGACAAATTATGGAGTTGATTATGAGACTAAGAGGATTCTTGTTTAAATAGTTAAATGTGGAATTTCTTTTCACGGTTACGGGATGTCCATTTAGAAAATATATTTTAATATTAGTTATGAGATTTATGGATATGTAATTTAGATTATTAGGTTGGGGATTAATTATGACATATAGAGATAATTTTTTTAAAATAATTAATTTGTGAATTAATTATAAGATATCTAGATATACGAGTTTAGATAATTATTGGAACATTAATTGTTAGATATATACATATATTAGTTGGGATAATTAATGGTAGAATAATTGTCTGACATCTAGATATATGGGACTAGATAATTAATAGTACATTATTTATTAGATATATAGATATATGAGTTGAGATAATTAATGGTAGATTAATTATGAGGTATCCAGATATATTTGAAGGGATAATTAATATTAGATTAATTATAAAATATCTAGAGATATTAGTTTAGATTGTTAATGGTATATTATTATGAGATATCTTGATATATGAGTTGAGATGACTAAGGATTGTTTATTTATGAGATACCAATATTTATAAATTGAGATAACTAATGATAAATTAATTATTAGATATTATGATATATGAGTAGAGATAATTAATTGATGAATAAATTATGAAATATCGACATATATAAATTTATACAATAAATTGTAGGATAAATTATAAGATATTTAGATTGTTGATTTTAATAATTAATTATTGAATTAATTATGGACATTTTGTTTGGGATATTGAATAACTAATTTATGAATTAATTAATTGAATTGATATTATTAATTAATCGAGTAATTAATTAATTATAATAAATTGATAAAATAAATGTTGAATTTGTAATCATATAGATAAAATTAATTACTTGTAATAATAATTGATGAGATTTATGTGATTAATAAATTTATGACTTAATTAAGGGAGTAAATGTGATTATTAAATACTTGATTTAAATAATGTAATTGGTGATATTAATTAATTGATGAATCAATTAAACGACTTAATGTTATTATTTAATGGTTGAATTAATTAATGGAATTGATGGGTGTGATTAATTAATAGTCAAATTAATTAATGGTATTGGGAATAACAATTATATGGTTAATTAATTAAATGAGTTGGTGTTATTAATTAATTATTCAAATAATTAAAATATTTGATGCGATTTGTTAATATATGAATTATCTTGTGGAATTAATGTGATTATTTAATATTTTAATTAAATAGATTAATTTTCGTGTTTAGTTAATTGTTGAATTGACTAATAGAATAAAATTGATTAATTAATTGTTGAATTAACTAATGTATTTGTTGTGATTAGTTAATTGATAAATTAACTAGTGTTATTGATGTGATTAATCAATTTTTTAATTAATTAGTGAAGTTTATGTTATTATTTGATTATTTAATTAACTAGATAAATTTATGTTATTAATTAATTTTTAATTAATTGATGTTATGGATGTGATTAGTTCATTTTTGATTTAACTAATGGAACTGTTGTGTTTAACTAATTGATTAATATGTTCATTGTTTATTTAACTAATGAATTTTTTTTAACTAATTGATTAATTAGTTCATTTTTGATTTAACAAATTTGATTAGTTAATTGTTTAATGGTAGCATATTTATTCAATTGTGTGATTTAATTAATGGTAACATGGTCATTAATTTGTGCGAAATAAAGAATGGTAACACGATCATTCAATGGTGAGAATTAATGAATGGAAACATGGTTATTCATTTGTATGAAATAAAGAAAAAAAATTTACATTAAATTATGTGATTTAATGAATGGAAAAATGGTCATTTATTTGTGAAATAAGAATTCCAATGTGGACATTTAGACATGTGGTATCCCATAGGGATAGTTCATATTCTAGTATGGGCCAAAGTTGGTATTGAGGTTCTCGTTTATACGGGAACCCAGAGTTTTTTGTTTTTAAATATAGAATATTTAATAATGTGATAAATGGATTATTTTTTCACAATACATAATATTATTACAATTAAATACAATATTATGAATGAAACTTTTTTAGACACTATTGGTGGTGGCCTACTGAGTTATACTGAAACCCTACTCGGGCTGCCAGATCAGTACATGATGATAATTTACTATTGCATGATAGGTCAAGGGAAACATATATGTGTTAGATGAATGACATGGGGTGGAGAATGGATTTGGGAACCAGATATGTTTCAAGACCCTCTTGTGTGTCATCAGTGTCTATGCTGTGGAATTTCACATTTTCACTTATCACTTACATTCCATAACATATTTATGGTTCAATTTAAACATTATACTTCTTACTTTTGTTGTCATGAGATATTGGTATTTTTTAGGATTATATGTTTTTGATATTGTTTATTTATTTTTTAATGTGAATTAATCTAATAAAATAATAACAAGAGAGGGTATTCTCTCACCATAAATGACTTACCAGACCACCGCTTCCAGTTGGAAGCCTATAGCATATGTGGAGGTGTTCTTAAGGTCATGTGACTGAACGTCTCGGGGAACTAGCTCATGGAACCCGGGTTGGGACATTACAAAGTTTTGTCAAAAGAGTATTATTTTCTTCTCCTTTTTAATTACTATTTTTGAACGGAAAAAAGGAGACTAGGATAAGTTAGGTCTTGTATTTGAGCTCATGCATGGGAGTAGCTACCCCTTGTATGAGGGAGAACGCATGTACCCAAGGTGGGATTGTTAATACTACTATTTTTAGTTACAGTTTAATATTATTTCACCTTTGGTGACAGAGTTGTTTTATTATGTGGTTTTTGTTTCTGTGATGTGTTGTTATTGAATCATGGACCTAAATGGCATGATATTTGAGTACGAATTCATCATTCTAGGCAGTCAAGATTATTTTATGAACAAGAATCATGTTAGGCATGCATGAATAAACTGCTTATGACTAAGTAGTTGAACATGAACTATTTTTCCTTTAATGTGAAATTTAACTGAAAATATTTTGTAACATGAAATTTAGAAATATTGTAAAATGATTCAAGATGAGAATAAATGTGTGTCTAAATGAGAAAACGGAATAATGATGATGTGTTTATATGACAAAACATCTCTTTAATACACCAATAAAAAATATTCATTGAATAAAAATGCATGTAAGATAACTCTGATGAGCAATAAGTCTAGTTTCATGTGAAATTATGAACATTAAATGAAAAATTAAGACATAAAATAGAACATATTTATTGAAAAAATCTTTCACATGACCCCAACATTCTTTCGTACTTAGAATTTCATGGGATAACCTGAGGACATAAATAAGAAAATGGTTAGCTATAAAGTCTTGTAACAGAGTAAACAAGGCATAACATGAAGAATATAATACATGCTAGGAAATAGGAATATCTATGGAGAATAATAGGAACATTAACATAAAGGCATGATATATAATGATTATCATAACGTGGAGACGTGGAAACAACATTTAATATGATATTAGCATGAGCCAAGGCTCATTGCACATAAAGGATTTGTAAACCCTCTTTGAACATGAATTAGAATTAATAAACCATCATTGTACTTGAATTATCATGAGTAAACCCTAATTATACATGGATTATTATGATACTATTTTTTAACCAATTCATTGGAGCGCTATCAGGGCGCAACCTACTTAATTATTTCATTCCATGCATAAGTGTGCCACATTGATCATACAAAATGGATTCATTAAACATAATAATTTATTCCATGAATAAGAGATGTGGAATACATAAATATAAGTCCTAAATCAACATTTAAAAGTTCATATTGGTGAGTACCCATAATAGAGAAATGGGTATGCTATTCAATTACATGATGATTTTGGCAAAGGCATTTTGGTGTAACTTCAGCAGTATATTGACGTCAAATAGGAATTGTAAAATTGGTTTATGTGAGATAAAGGGGTCTCTCATATTTTATTCATGAAATGGAAGGTAAGGGGGTCATGTAATATAATATCCCATCATATGTAGTGTAATTTAGATGTATAATATAAAATAATTTCTTGAATGTAAAAGAGGAGATAAAAATCACTTATGGAATTTCATCATGGTAACGGGTGTACATGGGAGGAATTAATGAGAGTGAAATGGGTCTCTAGTCATTTAAAAAAATGAGGTAAATTTAGTGGAGGTTAAAAATCATACACCAATATTTTTAATTAAAATTAAAAGGGCATTTCAATATAGGGAAACTTGGACATAAATAAAGAATGAAAGTGAGGAACCTTTACTTGGTGGTGTGATCCCAGCAGATTAGGAGAGGATTGAGTGGTGATTCTTTAGAGATTAGGGAGCATTTGGAGGAATCTAGATATTGGAGGGTAGAGGATGGTTGAGCTTTAAATGGTTTTAGTGAAGAGGAATGGGATGTTGAGTGGTTTTATATAGCAATGAAGAGGGAATTCTTTATTATTTAGGTTTTGGACAATACACATTAAACTAATCAAACCAAAAATCATACCATGGTTTTTTCCAAAGGAGATTGGAAAAAAAATTATTTTATAAAGAAAATGACCGAACTTATTAACATAATAGTGTTACCTATGTGTAGGTGGTTCACACTCTCAAGGCATTCATTTTATAATGTAAAAACTTTTTATAAGTTTTGGAGGGTCCACTATGGATTTTTGAAATTAATCAAACAAATATAAAATCAAATTACATTAAAGTTAAAACACATTCAAGCCTAATATATCTTTTATAGTATTTTATTACATCACTATTTAGTCATTATGATTTCATAAAACACATTATATATTCAAACGATATTTAATTTTTACCCAAAAATTCGGCTGTCTTAGAAAATTATGAAAAACTATCCATTAGATAATTTCAATATCCGGAATCCAAAAATAATATTTATTTTATTTAAATAATTATCTATATAGGTGAATTTTTACTTTTAAATTAAAAACCAACTTTTATCAAAATTTAATGGCTTTTGACAAAAACCGCTTTATAACCTTAATAAAAATTACAATTATATACATAAACATTATGTGATCATTTATATTTATTAAAAAATAATTTACTAATAATATTGTATGAAAATATAATTTAATTAAAAAATTCATTAATTCATCAAAATAAATTTCTTATTTGAATTAAAATATTTACTAAAAACAGAATTTATGCTTAAAAAACCATTTACAATGTAACAATAATAAAATGAATGTATATTATTTATTTTATACAAAAATATTTCACATAATAGTAGTTCTAGGGCCTTGTTACATGAACCCTTATAACACCCACATAAGACATAAGGGTAATGGGTGTGATGTTGTCAGACTCTTGGCGTTTCTCAGATAACATCTCTCGAGTGGTAATCTCTGTTATCATCAACTTATCCCATAGGTGATTATGTTAAAGTGTAATTTTTTGATACATGACATGGGATTGGCCAAGATCGAAGCCCAGTGATGCTACCTCATTTCTGAGCTCAGACAAATGGGATTCATATAGAGCAATTCAATTGAATGAGGTTATCGCTTCCGTTGTTTTGGTAAATTGGATTTGTTAAAGCCCTTTATTTATACTAATCATTTGATCACTGTTAAACGACTATATTAGTAATGGAAATAATTCATAATAGTAATTTAAAATCCAAAAACATAAAACCAAGGAAATTCATATATTTTATATAACCATTTTACATAATAAGACATTTGATTAGATTTAGAGGAATTTTCCTTAATGAAAGATTAGTTCTTTAAAGTCATACCACCTTAATAAATTATTCCCTTGAAATTTCCTTTTCACACATTAAAATAGACGAGGGTAACTTTTCTTCATTAATTCCTATGATTCCCTTGTTTCCTCTTCAAATATGTTGTTTCGATACAACACCGTGACAAGAGGAATTATATTATTTCACATAACTTTTTCCCTATGATCAGTGATGTTCACCAGCTTCTCTTCACAAGAGAGGTAATTTCTAATGGTACCACCTTTAAATTGAGTACATGTGATGGTTTAGGTTTTTACTTCATTAGGATTGATACCTGGAATACATTATGTACTAAAGATAGGTTTTTTGGTAGTTCTAGTTGATAGGAAACTGCTCCAATGAGACCAAGGATCTCAAATCGGACGATGTACCTTATAATATGCTTTCCATTCATCCCAAAAACCACAACTCTACTCCACCGTGATATGTGGAGGAATACCATGTCTCCAATCTAAAACTCCATCTCTCATTAACGGTTGTCATCATAGATATTTTCTTGACTCTTAGAAGATTTAATTTTCTATTGGATGGTCTTAACCTTCTCCAAAATTTCATTGACCATTTCTTGACCTAGGTGTTTTCCCTCCCCAACATCATCCCAACATGCTGGTGTTACGCACATCTTCCCATGAAGGTATTCATAAGGATCCATTTTGATGATTGATATGAAACAGTTATTATAAATGAACTCAATAAGATGATAATGTTGATCTAATCATCCTTTGAAGTACATTACTCTTGATCTCACCATGTAATCAAGTGTTTGGATAGTCCACTCCGATTGGTCCTCAGTTGGAAGATGATAAGGCATTTTAAGGTTCATCTCAGTATTTAAATTATGTTGAAGACTCTTTCGAAACATAGAGGTGAGTCATGGATCTCAATCAGATATAATAGATAGTGGTACTCTATAAAGCCTTACCGCTTATCTGATGTATATATGTTCTAGTTGATCCAATGATAAATCTTCTTGAATTAAAATAAATTGTGAAGTCCTTATAATATGATCCACAAAAACCCAAATATCATTGTTTCCTCTGGATGCCTTCAGATGTTCGGTGCCAATGTCTATTGTAACACCCCGAGCTTCCACAATACGCATCTCATTCAACAATGCAATAGCTTGCATTGTACGCAACTTCGAGTTCTAAAACACTGCGACTAATCAAAGTAGCCATTATGAATTGTAATAACCACTTTTTAAAATTATATAAATTTTATATTTCAAAATGGACTTCATTTTTGGATTCGTAATATCGAAATTATCCTATGTTGAATTTTTGGTATTTTTCTGAGAACTTCTAATTTTTTATGAATAGTAAAAAATACTTAAAAACAACCTTTTTAATCAAAATAATTTACAGTGATAAATTATAATATTTAGTGGTTTTAAAGTATAATTAGAATATATTTTTACCATTTTATCCAATGGTGGTCATTAGAATCAATTTAATATTGAAATTGGACATAAACAATTGCAAATCATTTGATATAAATTGTTTCTTAAAAACACGCTATTTGTTGTGACAATGGGAATTAGTTATAAAATTAATTAATGCAACTTATATGTTTGTAATTTTTTAAAATAGACATCATTTTTGAATTCGGAATATCAATTATAGATTAGGGTAAAATTTTGGCATTGTTCTTAAAAACTTCAATTTTTGATGAATAGTGAAACCAGTAAGTGGTAGTTAAATAACTGATTTTTCGTTTAAATGAAATATTACCACATCTATGATTTTATTTTCAAAAATCCGACATACATGGTTGTCATTAAGAAGTAAAATGTGGTTCAATGAGATAAAAATAATTTTTGGTGAATAGTAACTTTCAAGTTCTTAATCGCGATTAGAGGTAATTAGTGTAGTTTAAGGTAAAAATAATGTTTTAATAATATGAGATGATCATGACACATTTCCTACCGTCATTGGATGTTCCATGGCCGACCAAGACAATCCATGGGTCAACTTGGGGACCCCATGGAGCCACTTTAGTTGGAAAATGACATAAATACGTTTTATTTAATGTTAAAGTAAAAAAAATTACACAAACATGAAATGGTTTACTAAAACAATTTTTACACGGGGTTATACAAGTCATATTTTTGACTATAAATAGTAATTTGAAAGATAAAAAGATTTCCCACATCATAGTTTTTTTTAATTATTTTTAGACATTAAATAAATTAAATTATTTATGACATCATTATGATGCAACGATGACCTCATTATTTAACGATTTTAATAAAATGAAAACATAATGTACAATCCAAGGAATACACATGTCCAAAGACTATTTTATGGGTAGATTTATAACCCTTATCACCTTATCCACAAATTATATAAGTGTGGGACCTCTAAAATCAAAAACTCATTTTATAATAAAGTGACTTTTCCTTACTTTCCAAGAGTGCCCCTCCTCTCCTCTTATAAAAGGCCCCCACCTCTACCACCTCATTCACACTTTCAAACCATTTGGCCTGGCCAAACGCTTCCCAACTACCCTCCCAACTTCCCTCCCTTACTCCTAGAATCCTCACTTTGGGCAGAATTCTTCCCAACAAAGCCTTTGGCTCAAATCAAAAAGAGTTACCCGATTTTTAGGTAATGTCTTCTCTAATGTTGTTTTGTTTTATTTAGCTTCTACCACCCCTTATACTCTTTTTATTCATTTCTTTTGTAACAAAACCAGTATCCTCAATATACTAGTATGTTGTTATAAGAAGGATTCTAGATACACTTACACACACCTACATCTAATGGTTAAAGAACATACTGTTTCTGTGGATGGCGAATTTCAGCCTCACGAAACGATGATTGTTCAACACTCATATAACACCTTCAAAGGTGGCCATTAAGATGTCACTATATTTATATAGGATATATAATATGTTTATATTTTACTTATGCTTCTGTATTTCTCATTTATGTCATACTTTATTGTTTCCATTATGGGTAAACGTGATATTTTCATTTTAGGAAGTGCGGACTACCGCCCCCTCAAAGTGATTTGAATCGTTAATACCATATGTGGTATGTATAAAGGATGGAGTAAATGATATTATATATGATTTTATACTAGAATTATAATATACCTTTATATCATTATGATTTCATTAAATACGAAATAGAAATGAAAGTAGCGTTCATGCGTACGTACGGCTTACCGTCTCCATGAACGGTGCATTTCATTTCTTACATCTAAACGTTATGGAATATTATAAATACATGTATATACTGGATATATATGATATATATGATATCTACATCATGAACATAATTCTGGATATAATGGATATATCACCACATGAACAACTTGTAATTATAAGAATTTTATTTTTGACTCAAGTACCTAAGATCGACAAAATGACCGTTATAAACTTAAATAATTACATAATGTTCATAACATGGTAATAAGGGATATAAAAGGAATAATGAACATGAAAAAGGTTCTTAAGTAAACAGAAATTAACTCTAGTTTATTATTCAGGAGGTTAAAGAACGGTCGAGTCATGATAGGACGCAAGGTAAGGGAACTTCTTAACCCAATTTCCATTCTTTGGGTTAATCTCCTACATTCAAATTATGTAATTATATTATTATGTCATATCGTGTATTTGTACTTTATTTATGTGTAATTACAGTGAATACACATAATATATCTATTTTATTTTAAAAATTATCTTTGTATGGGACTTCGTCTCAATATCCTTTCATTGAGGCATATTTGGTTTTATACACAACTTTCTTTTATACGGTGTATAAACCACTTTGACTTTTACGTTTATCCAAAAGGAATCTTTTTTATACGAAGCGTTTTACTAAACGACAAAAAGGGAATGTTTTTATTTCCGTACTTATGAGGCGAAAACGACTTCTCCACCGCCGTGACCATTATTTGAGTTTCGGCTTCCTCTACAAGTCATCACTTTTTTTATGAAAAATAAATACAATGTTTTAAATTTCTTTTATTTTGGTATTGAAAATGGTTTTGAAAGCGTTTTTATTATATCAATGGGTTGTATTGATATCTTGTGATTGAAATGTGAAAATTTTATGTTTACTTTATGCATGTTTTATGTGATACGACTATGTTATGGTTTATGATATGTTTAAACCTATTCATATGAGGAATGCATTGGAATTAATAAGTGACGGGTGGAGCCCGCTATAGCTTCTCGATGCATCGGCAGGTCTCATGAGACAAACTAGTGTCTTGGCACGAGGCCTTGACAAAATCTTATTTGTGGTCTTTGCACAAGGCCTTGGATACGTGGTTATGATAGTCTGGCATTATTCATTCCATCATTATGAAAGTGGTTATTGATATTGCATGTGATTATTCGACCAGTAGAATATCAATGTGAAGAAATAAATGGCATTATCTCATTTTACTTTTGCCATATTATGTTGATGTTCAAGTTTAAAAGGCTTTTGTTTTAGTTATACATTGCATTAAATGTTTCTGTTTATTTATGAAAGCTTCCGTAATATTGTTATCCTTACTGAGCATCTAAGCTCACCCCTTTCAATGTTTTAATATTTTCCAGGATGTGAAGAAGTATTTTATGAATGACCTGCAGGGATAGTCAGAAGAGGATATGAGTGTGGACTATGAATACTTTGTTATTAGTTTTTCACTTTATGATGTAATGTAAGACTTATGAATGTATCTAGTGTTTCCAAGGCTACTAAACTAATCGGTCTTTCGAGACTTGATCTTTTGTGATCATGCCAATGTTACGAAGTAACACACCGACTCTGGGTAGCTGGGGTCGGGTCGTTACAGTTGGTATCATAGGCAGTTTAGTACTAACCTTGGAAGATAGATTTAGATAAACTCTGATTAGAGAACATAGCCCGAAGATAGAAATTAAGGATTAGTATAGAAGAAGTTCCTAGAATTTTGGTATTATAGAGATTTTGTGAGTTTTCCGAGAAATACATCCCTGTCTGGATACGAGCAGGTAGAGGCGGCTCTAGCACAGATGTACCTAGGGGTAAAACCCGAAAACACCGCTTTGTGCTAGACTCGAACGGGAACTGGTGCACGACAATGGGCCTTGCTGCACTCTTGGTTACGACACTCCCGGGGGATATGCTTAGGATAATTCTCATTTTATTTACAAAACACTATGAAGGGTTATGAGTATATACTTCCACAAAGAAAACATTTTTATGATTATGGATTATATCCATAAATAGTTCAATTAGTGTTAAGTGTTTTACAAGTATTGAATTATGTATTTTGATTCATAAACTAATCTAGTTTATGCCATTATTTAGAAATGGCGCCTAGTGGAAGGAATGGAAACTGTATCAATGCACGCACTCCGTGTAGGGATTTCCCTCATGCTCAAGATAATTACTGTGGAGCTGGAGATACAACTGGTGCTGATCAACTTATTACCATACTGGGACAACTCACTCAGGTTATGAATAATAACCTTACTCGTATGGATCACCCTGATCCGCAACGTGGAGGATCAATGTTAGACCGCTTCATAAGGAAACAACCGCCAACATTTAATGGGGGTAAAAATCCATTAGTAGCTGAGAAATGGATAAATTCCTTAGAAAAAATATTCCACGCCTTGGGGAGTAGTGAAAGGGAAAAGGTTATCATGGTTGTCTACCGCCTCACTGGAGATGCCGATCAATGGTGATCATTGATTCAAAACACAAAGGAATATGATGAAGTATCAAATATGGAATAGAGAGAGTTCAAAGATCTTTTCCTAGAAAAATACTTTCCACATGACCATCGAGCAGATATGGAAAGACAATTTTTGAGTCTGAGACAAAAGGAGGATGAGAATGTTGCAAATTATGAGGCCAACTTTACAAGGTTAGAGAGACATGGTTCAGATTATATTCGTAACCCAAGAAGTAATATTGATCGTTTCTTTGATGGGTTAAAACCATTTCTCCGTCGATCTATAGTATCACAATCTTTCTCAACATACGAAGATATTGTCTCGTGTGCAATCAAGACGGAAAAGGAATTATCTAAGTCTCATGACTTTAAAGCAAAGCAAGAAAAGAAGATAACGGTAGAACAAGAGACGGATAAAGGGAAAAAGGGAAATAAGGATTTTCCATTATGCGATAATTGTGGGAAGAATCACCTTGGTACTTGCCTAAAGGGAATCAGAGTTTGTTACAAATGTGGAGAAAACGGTCACCAGGCTCGTGATTGCAAGGGAAAGAAAAAGGCTATCAATGTTGAATGCTACAATTGTTGGGAAATGGGGCATTATGAAAATGATTGTCCTAAGTGTTAGGGAATCTTACCTCAGAAAATTCCAAGGGATCAAGGACAATCTTATGCTGTTACTACAGTTGAAGCGGAATAATTAATGTATTGGTGCTTTTGGACTCATGGATTATATTCTGGTTATTAGAATAATGTGATAAATATATAAGGATTGTACAGCAGTACTTGTTGTTTCATTAAGGTTTTAATATGATGAAGGTAATCATATTTTTAGTATGCGACAATAAGAGAAACTTTACTTTGTTTGGAGAATCTGATAAATTGATTTTGGAATTAAGAGACCTTTTAGAGAAAGTCTGGACAGAGGTATTTTGGATAACTATAAACGTTGGAGTGGATTAATTTGATCTTTGGATAGTATTGTTTAAGGTTAAAAAATTTATGAAGATTATTTTTGGAATATTATACTACTATAGTTTTAGGAAAAGGACAACCTGTAGGGTGGGGTATAACCCGTGACGTCGGACAAAGCTGTAGGAATCGAACCCACAACCATAGTGCGACAGGCCTTTATTTCCTACCACTAGCCTACAGGAAGTCCCTGGTTATTACAAAATAATTTTACTAATCTAAATGGTATGTGTTAACATTTGGAACCTTATACAATTAAGATAAGTATAATATTTTTGAGTTCTATTATCTTTTTGAGTGAAAGATGAGTTGAAAGATGAAACTCTAATTGTCAAGCATAAATATATATATACTTATCTCTTATTCAATGAATAAATTAATTCTTAAACTTTAGTAAAGGGATATTAAAACAAAAAAATGTGTTATCCTAATACCTTATGTCTTGTTGAACTGATGATATTTTAAATCAACATAGATTGAAGGCTTTGAGGCCCTCAATTTGACAGTTGATTGTGATTGATGACCTCAATCACTCCCTACAAATATTTACATTTTTCCTCCAATTATATGTCTCTAATTTCCACCAATGTTCTCCTAATCGAGATCATAATTGGGTGGTGACTTTTTCATTTCCCTTTCCCTCTAATTAAGGCTAGATTTTATTAATCTTATTTCCGATGTGGGTTTTCCACAAAGGTATTTTATATTTTCAACCTTTTATTTTCCAAGAAAAATTTCAAATTGCGAGGACGAAATTTATTTAAGGAGGGGAGAATGTAACACCCCGAGCTTCCACAATACGCTTCTCATTCAATAATGCAATAGCTTGCATTGTACACAACTTCGAGTTCTAAAACACCGCGACTAATCAAAGTAGCCGTTATGAATAGTAATAACCACTTTTTAAAATTATAGAATATTTTTATTTCAAAATGGACTTCATTTTTGGATTCGGAATATCGAAATTAGCATATGTTGAATTTTTTGTATTTTTCTGAGAACTTCTAATTTTTTATGAATAGTGAAAAATACTTAAAAACAAATTTTTTAATCAAAATAATTTATAGTGATAAATTATACTATTTAGTGGTTTTAAAGTATAATTAGAATATATTTTTACCATTTTATCCAATAGTGGTAATTAGAATTAATTTAACATTGAAATTGGACATAAATAATTGCCAATCTTTTGATATAAATTGTTTCTTAAAAACAGACTATTTGTTGTGACATCGGGAATTAGTTATAAAATTAATTAATGCAACTTATATGTTTGGAATTTTTTAAAATAGACATCATTTTTGAATTCGGAATATCAATTATAGCTTAGGGTGAAATTTTGGCATTGTTCTGAAAAACATCAATTTTTTATGAATAGTGAAACCACTAAGTGGTAGTTAAATAACTGATTTTTCGTTTAAATAAAATATTACCACTTCTGTGATTTGATTTTCAAAAATCTGACATACATGGTTGTCATTAAGAATTAAAATGTGGTTCAATGAGATTAAAATATATTTTTTGTGAATAGTATCTTTTAAGTTCTTAATCGCGATTAGAGGTAATTAGTGTAGTTTAAGGTAAAAATAATGTTTTAATAATATGAGATGAGCATTGCACATGTCCTACCCTCATTGTATGTGCCATGGACGACCATGAAAATCCATGGGTCAACTTGGGAACCCCATGGAGCCACTTTAGTTGGAAAATGACATAAATACCTTTTATTTAATGTTAAAGTAAAAAAATGACACAAACATGAAATGTTTTACTAAAAAATTTTTTACATGGGATTATACTAGTCATTTTTTTGACTATAAATAGTAATTTGAAATCTAAAGATATTTCCTACATCATGGTTTTTTTTATAATTTTTAGACATTAAATAAATTAAATTATTTATGACATCATTATGATGCAGCGATGACCTCATTATTTAACGATTTTAATAAAATGAAAAGATAATGTACAATCCAAGGATTAAACTTGTTCAAAGACTATTGGATGGGTATAATTAGAACCCTTATCACCTTATCCACTAATTATATAAGTTTGGGACCTCTAAAATCTGAAACTCATGTTATAATAAAGTGACTTTTCCTTACTTTCCAAGAGTGCCCCTCCTCTCCTCTTATAAAAGGCCCCTACCTCTACCACCTCATTCACACATTAAAACCATTTGGCTCGGCCAAAATCTGCCCAAATATCCTCCCAACTTCCCTCCATTACTCCTATAAGCCTCACTTTGGGCATAATTCTTCCCAAGGAAGCCTTTGGCTCAAATCAAAAAGAGTTACCCGATTTTTAGGTAATGTCTTCTCGAATGTTATTTTGTTTTATTTAGCTTCTCCAACCCCTTAAACTATTTTTATTCATTTCTTTTGTAACAACAACAGTATCCTCAATATACTAGGATGTTGTTATAAGAAGTATTCGATCTACACTTACACACAACTACTTCTAATGGTTAATGAACATACTGTTTATGTGGATGGCAAATTTATGCCTCACAAAACGATGATTGTTCAACACTCATATAACACCTTCAAAGGTGGCCATTAAATTGTAACTATATTTATATAGGATATATAATATGTTTATGTTTTACTTATGCTTCTGTATTTCTCATTTATAGCATACTTTATTGTTTCCATTATGGGTAAACGCGATTTTTCATTTTAGGAACTGCGGACTACCGCCCCCTCATAGTGATGTGAATCGTTAATACCATATGTGGGATGTATAAAGGATGGAGTAAATGATATTATATATGATGTTATACTGGAATTATAATATACCTTTATATCATTATTATTTCATTAAATACGAAATAGAAATGAATGTAGTGTTCATGCGTACGTACGGCTTACCGTCTCCATGAACGGTGCATTTCATTTCTTACCTCTAAACGTTATGGACTATTATAAATTCATGTATATACTGGATATATATTATATATATGATATCTACATCATGAACATAATTCTGGATATAATGGATATATCACCACATGAACAACATGTAATTATAAGAATTTTATTTTTGACTCAAGTACCTAAGATCGAAAAAATGACCGTTATAAAATTAAATAATTACATAATGTTCATAACATGGTAATAAGGGATATAAAAGGAATAATGAACAAAAAAAAGGTTCTTAAGTAAACAGAAATTATCTCTAGTTTATTATTCAGGAGGTTAAAGAACGGTCGAGTCAGGACAGGACGCAAGGTAAGGGAACTTCTTAACCCAATTTCCATTCTTTGGGTTAATCTTCTTATTTCAAATTATGTCATTATATTATTATGTCATATCGTGTATTTGTACTTTATTTATGTGTAATTATAGTGAATACCCATAATATATCTATTTTATTTTAAAAATGATCTTTTTATGGGACTTCGTCTCAATATCCTTTCATTGAGGCATATTTGGTTTTATACACAACTTTCTTTTATACGGTGTATAAACCCCTTTGACTTTTACGTTTATCCAAAATGATTATTTTTTATACGAAGAGTTTTACTAAACGACAAAAAGGGAATGTTTTTCTTTCCATACTTATGAGGCGACAACGACTTCTCCACCGCCGTGACCATTATTTGAGTTTCAGCTTCCCCTACAAGCCATCACTTTTTTTTATGAAAAATAAATACAAAGTTTTAACTTTCTTTTATTTTGGTATTGAAAATTGTTTTGAAAGCATTTTTATTATATCAATGTGTTGTATTGATATCTTGTGATTGAAATGTGGAAATGTTATGTTTCCGTTATGCATGTTTTATGAGATACGACTATGTTATGGTTTATGATATGTTTAAACCTATTCATATGAGGAATGCATTGGACTTAATAAGTGACGGGTGGAGCCCGCTATAGCTCCTCGATTCATCGGCAGGTCTCATGAGACAAACTAGTGTCTTGGCACGAGGCCTTGACAAAATCTTATTTGTGGTCTTGGCACGAGGCCTTGGCTATGTGGTTATGATAGTCTGGCATTATGCATTCTGTCATTATGAATGTGGTTATTGATATTGCATGTGATTATTCGACCAGTAGAATATCCATGTGAAGAAGTAAATGCATTATCTCATTTTAATTTTTCCATATTATGTTGATGTTCAAGTTTAAAAGGATTTTGTTTTAGTTATACATTGCCTTAAATTTTTATGTTTATTTATGAAAGCTTCCACAATATTGTTATCCTTACTGAGCATCTGAGCTCACCCCTTTCAATATTTTAATATTTTCCAGGTTGTGAAGAAGTATTTTATGAATGACCTACAGGGATAGTCAGAAGAGGATATGAGTGTGGACTATGAATACTTTGTTATTATTTTTTCACTTTATGATGTAATGTAAGACTTATGAATGTATCTAGTGTTTCCAAGGCTACTAAACTAATCGGTCTTTCGATACTTGATCTTTTGTGATCATGCCAATGTTACGAAGTAACGCACCGACTCTGGGTAGCTGGGGTCGGGGCGTTACACCCATGGTAATTTTCTCCCATTTCCATGTTGTTATGTGTCATGGTCACGTCACCCCCTTAGACATCTTCCTCTCATCCTTCAATTGCTGACACACTAGGCACTTTGATGTATATTCCGTGATATCCTTATTCATGTTATCCCATCAATGATTCTCTCGAAGATGTCAATACATCATTGTGATTCCTAGATAAATAGAGAAATCAGAACAAAGTGCATCATCATAATGTTCATTCCTTATCTCCATATTTGATGGAACACATAGTCTTTTCCCAAATCTCAAAATTCCTTCTTCATTAACATTGAAATCTATGGATTTCCATTTTCTAATAGATTCCACTTTTATCTGATTTCACACTTCGTCCTTTAACATTTCCAAAGGAGAAAATTTAGAAATCATTTGCGAAAGGATTGATGATGTTCTATTATTTATGATTACCATTTCTATATTCATAAAATCTTAGAAGATTGGATCCTATTAAATTATCATCAATGATAGAGTAGTTGGCTACTTTATTCAAAGAGAATCTACCACCATTTTCTCTTTCCTAGTGTGGTAATGGATTGAGAAATCATATTTTTTATCATATCTGACCATCTTCGATGGTGCATGTTCAAATCTTTTTGTGTGAATATATACTCGAGTCTTTTGTGATCCTTATATATTTCACACTTCTCCCCAAAGAGTTATTGTCACTAAATTTTGGAAGCGAATATTACAGTAGCCAACTCCAGATCATGTGTCTAATAGTTTTTCACATGAACATTCAATCATCTTAATGAATAGGCATTGACATTATCATTTGGAATCAACACACTTCCTAGGACCTTCTTCAAAGAATAACAAAATACCACAAAAAGTGATCCCCTTTGTAGGTAGTGTGAGCACAGGAGTAGTGATAAGCCTCCATTTCAACTCCTTGAAGATATCTTCACTTTCATCTCTCCATGAAAACTTGACTCCGATCAATGTTATCTTGGAATGAGGGCTTGAAAATCATGATAAATTTCTCACAAATCGGTGATAATATCTTGCTAACCCAAGGAATCAATGGATATTAGTTAAAGATGTTGGGATCATCCATCCCTCAATTGCAATTTTCTTGGAGGGATCTACATATATCTATTTTTTTAATGAAGATATGACCCAAAAATATGACCTCCTTCAACTACAACATACACTTGTTGTACTTCTCATAGAGCGTCTCATTTTGAATGTTTTTTAGTATAGTTCCTAAATGCTCCTCAAGATCCTTCTTGGTATTGGAGTATATATTAATTTAATATATAAAGACTATGGTAAATTGGTCATGGTAATCTCTAAAGAATCTATTCATAATTTCCATGAGGATTTCTGAAGCATTAGTGAGTTCTAATGGCATTACTATAAATTCATAGTGCCCATACCTTGTACGAAAAGCAGTATTCTGGATATCATCCTTCTTCCATCTGAATTTGTAATATCCCTATCGCAGATCCAACTAGGTGAAGTATTGTGGTCCACGTAGTTGATTGAAGGAGTCATTTTGAGCTCATGATAACCAAGGCAACAACACATTGGCCAATCCTTCTTCGTGACCAAGAGGACTGGTGCACCCCATGGAGAAGCACTTGGGCATATAAACCCTTTATCCAGATTCTCCTATAGTTGTTTCTTTATATCCTCTAGCTCCACCACAACCATTCTATATGGTGTCTTAGATGTTGGAAACACCCCAGGTATAAGATCAATCAAGAATTCATCATCTCTTCTAAGATGAAGACCCTATAATTCCTTGGAAAATACTTCAAAAACGTCACTCACAATAAGCATATCTACAGGGATTATTTCTTCCTTAGACTAAATTATCTGAGAAGGATACACATGCTCATAGTGTAGTAATATCCACGCTTAAGATGATGGTGCTAAAGAGGATTCATCCTCCTACTTTCACTTGTATATATTTGGGAGTCAATTTTCCATTTAGAGAGAGATTTCCATCTCATGTTAATTTATGTTGGATTTATATAGGGAAACCCAATCCATTCCATGAATTGCATCAAATTCCACCAGAGAGAGAATGAAGAGGTTCGCCAGGATGTTCACTCCACAAATTGTGACATGGGAAGAGTTATATTCATGGAATGCAATGATTTTCCCATTTTCCATTCTCACTAATATCTCTAAATTCATGATTTTTGGTGGTGATGGGATTATTCTACTAAAATTTTTGTATATAAAATAATTCATAGATCCAAAATCAAAACATAAATTCGATATTTTTTAATGAATGAATAGCATACCTATCACCACTTTATTGACGGTGTTCACTTAAGGGGTAGTGATAGATAAAGATTTCCCTTTCTACCTTAGAGGTTTTTGGTTGCGTTAGAAAACCCTCATCTTAGGTAACTGGTTTGTGAAATTCCCTGGTTCTTTGTAGTTGATGTAATGAATAATGCAATGATGGTTGAACGGAGTTTTACTCTCCTATATCGCAGTAAAAGACTATTCTTGTCTCCATTTAATGGCCTAGTTCCCTTCTCTTCCACACCAAAATTATTTTCTAGTCCCCTATAGGAAATTTCTAGGGTATTTCTTTCAGCACATTTGGAAAGTGTAGTGATGGAATTTCATATCATAATTGTATTTATCCATCGGAGTACTAGAATTAATGTCCACTTTCCGCTTCTTATCCCCACGATACTCCTGAGATTCACTAATATCCAGTTTGTCTTTGAGGGAACATTGAACAATTTCCTAATACATATCTACGTCACAGATCAGTAGGGATTACCATAGGCTAGGTTTTATCCCACAAAAGAAGCGGTCAAACTTGCATTCTGGGTAACAAAAATGCTGAAGGGGTATCATGCAATCCTTTTGACGTTTTCCTTGTACGTTCCAATGGATTCATTTTATTTTTCCTTTAGGGAAAGATATTCCCTTTCCTTCTTAAGTCAAATGGTTTGAGGAAAATATTTATTGAAAATCATTTCATGGAAATCTGTCCATAACCACCCCTCAATCTCTTCCTTGGGATTCATATTTTTGATAAATGTCCACCATTGATCAGCTACACCCTCTATATGAAGAACATTCTATTGTTAAAATCATTGAAGGATGGATAGGATCTTCTCAATGGAGTTCTTCCATTTTATTGTAATTTAGGGATCAGATGATATATTAAATGTTGGAGGACTTTGTCTTATGATGCTCTCGATTGAGGCATGTTCATTATTAGGAGGGGGGGTTGTACGTTCTTCTTGACCCAAATTTCTTTTTATAACATGAGTTAAATGAATGTGTATCATGATAATGTTTTCGATTCATGCTCCCATCAGATTGGGAATCTCATTAGAACAGTCATCTCTTTGATCTTACCATCGGTTGGTAGCCTGAGTCTTCTTATTATCAACTATTGTCTAGAATACAAGAAATGTTTGGGGTAACACAGAAAGGGGAATCTTGTGAAAAAAGGGATAACATATAAATTACATTTATTTCATTAACTTATGAATTTATAGGATTCAATCTATGTTATCCACAATCTACATCTGAACATATATTCTTAGGGGGAATTTTTTTTATTTTATTAATAGTGATTCATAATTAGCATATTAATTTACCAAATCATATCCACTGGGAGTGTTGAATCAAGATTGAGGCAAGGCTTATTATCGTGCACCAGTTCTCATTGGATTCTAGCTCAATGTGATGTTTTTAGGTTTCACCACATGACACATCTATGCCAGATCCACCTCCATATTTTTGTATCTGGACAGAGACTTATTTTTTTGATAAACCATTTACACTATACTCAAAAAAATTTAGCGATGTTTTTTATTATACATAGTATTATATATAAGGCTTTCACATGGGTTTTATAATCCTAATCCAAAAAATAACTAATCCTATACTCTGATACCAACTATAACAACGCTGCTCTTTATTACAAACATAAAAATGATTCATTATATAAAATGTCACTTAAGAAAACATTGAGGATCAAGAGGTATAATTTATGGGGAAATTTGGAACATTACATTACATCTTAAGACATGAAACACAATTTCATAATATAAATCTTCTTTCACATGACCACAACATTCTTTCATGAATAACATTGCATTGGATAACCTGAGGACATACTTAATAAAAGGGTGAGATATAAATCCTAGTATTAGAGTTAACAAAGAATAAAATGAATTATAGAATACATTTTAGGAAATATTCATATTAATGGAGCATAAGAAAAACATGAATATAAATCAGGATATAGCATGACTATCATAACTTGGAGATGTGGCAACAACATTAAACCTGATATTAGCATGATCTAAGGCTCATTCCACAATGAGCATGAGTAAACCCTCATTGCACATGAACTATCATGAGTAAACCATTATTGAACATGAATTATCATTAGTAAACCATTCTTGAATATGTTGTATCATGATACTATTATTTTCTCAATTCATTGGATCACTAACAAGGAACACCCTTTTTAATCATTTCTTTTCAAGCATAAGTGTTCCAAAAAGATCATACAACATGGATTCATCAAACAAAATAATTTATTCCATGAATAATATATGTGGAATACATATATTTAATTACACAATAAACAAGTACAAGTTCATAAAGGTGAGTGGCCATTATAGAGAAATGGGTATCATATTCACTTACACTATGACTTTGGAATGGAATGTTTTGTGTAACTTTGACAGCATAACGACGTCAAATAGAAATCATAAAATTTGTTGATGATAGAGAATGGGGTATTTCATAATTTATACATGAAATAGAATATAATGGGGTCATGGAATATAGTATCCCAACATATTTAATGGAATTTAGATGAATAATATAAAAAACAATCTTGAATGTAAATGATGGGATATAAATCCCTTACAAAATTTCAGAATGGTAACAGGTGTACATGAGAGGCATTAATGAGAGATAAAATAGAATCCAATCATTAAAAAAATGGAGGGAAGTGTAGGATAGAGGTGATATCATACCCCAAACATTATTAATTGAATATAAAAGTGCATAACAATATAAGGGAACATAGACATAAATAATGAAGGAAGGAAAGTGAGGATGCCTTACATTTATGTGTGATATCAAAGGATTGGTAGAGGCTTCAGAGAGGCTTGTTAGGAGCATAGGGAACCTATCAAGGATTCTAGATAGAGGAGGAAATATTTTTTTCGAGCTTAAAATGGTTTTAGTGATAAGGAATGAGAGATTGAGTGTGTTTATATAGGGAGGGAGAGTGAATTCATTATTATTTTGGTTTTGGATACTACAAATTAAACTTATCAAAAACACAAAACACCCCCTTGTTTTTTCACATTTTTTTTAACAATGGGGAGTGGAAAATAGTTTTTTATAATTCCAATGGACTAACTTATTAATATATATGGATTTATTATATGGAGGTGAGTCACATTCTCAAGGAAATCATTTTAAAATGTTAAAATATTTTATATGTCTTGGAGGGTCCACTAAGGCATTGTAAAATTAATCAAACAAAGATAAAATAAAATAATTTTAATTTTAACTCATATATTTACTGAGTATACCTTTTATATAATTTTATTACATCAATATTAGGTAATTATGATGTCATAAAACACATTATATATTTAAACAATATTTAATTTTTACCAAAACATTTAATTGTCTTAGAAAATTGTGAAAAATTCACCAATAGATAATTTAGACATCCTAAATCCATAACTAATATTCATTTTATCTAAATAATTTTCTAAGTATTTGAATTTTTTACTTTAAAATAAAAACGTACATTTACAAAAAATTAATGTGTTTAGACAAAATCATCTTTCAAACATTAATAAAAAATATAATTGTATTCATACAAATTATATGATCATTTATATTCAATAAAATGTAATAAAATAATAATATTTTTTTATTTATCATTTAATTCAAAAATCAATTAATTCATCAAAATAGATTTCTTAATTGATTTTAAATATTACCTAAAAAATACAATTTGTGCTTTAAAACCCATTTACAAATTGAAAATAATAAAATGAATTTATATTATTTATTATAGACAAAAATAATTCATAAATCATAGTGCTAGGTTCTTGTTACAAAACCCCTTATAACTACCACACAAAACCTAAGGGTAAGGAGTGTGATGGTGATAAAATCTTTGGGCGTCATGGATAAAATCACTCGGGTGGTAATCTCTATTAACTTCAACTTCTCCCGTAGGTGATTTCATTCAAGGTTAACTTATTGATGTTTAGATTGGGATTGGTCAAGAGAGAATCCCAGTGATGCTACGTCCATTCCGAACTATGACAATGGGGATTCGTATGGAGTAATTTTATTGGATGAGGCCATCACTTCCTTTGTCAGATTTAATTGGATTTGTTAAAGCCCTAAATTTATAATAATCATGTGATAACTGTTCAATGGATATATTAGAAATGGAATAAATTCTTAAAGGTATTTAAAAAAATTAAAGTCATTCATATGTTTCATATAACCCTTTTATATAATAAGACATTTAATTAGTCCAATATGAATTTTCATTAATAAAATTATGGATTGTTACAATGCATATGTTTTATATAACCATTTTAAATAATAATATATTTGATTAGATCAAGATTAATTTTCAATAATAAATGATTGGGTCATTACTGTTTACCAATTTTAACCATGACCTCTGTATAGTTTGGTCAAGGTTAGTGGTAGTCACATAGTTTTGACCGTGTAGAGGAAAATGGCAGATTAACATGATATAGTTTTGTGTAATTCTATCTTGATAATTGGGATAATATTTTGCAATGATAATAGTTTTATGTTTGCTTAATTGGCCCTTGATGTGGATGGTTTACATAGTGATAATGTATAAATTTAAGAACAAAGCATTGAGTAGTCTAAGGAACCATTTGGTTTGGGATAGTATGGTTAGATGTTCGAGGGAAGGGAAGCCCATGATTTTATATAGGTTAAGGTTTTTCCGAAATGGGAAGTATGATAAATGATAGAGGATTTGTGGTGGACTTCACCAGCAAAATATTACTGTTCTTTTAATTAGTGATGATAATTTCCCCTACCATGACATCATATCAGTTATTCTAAGAAAGCTTTGCCTTTATGCCAAGCTACCTAAATTTGTTTTGGTGGGTTATGGGACCCATTATTGGTTTCACATAGAATGTAGTATATGTTTTTAAAGATATTGTGAGGTATTCCATCCATTTTTTAAAGATGATGATCTTATGAGGGACCAGAGGTTGATCGATACTATAGGCCATAGGCCATGGCACTAATGCAAAAAACGTTTTTACATCGCCATTTTTTAAATCGGTTATATATAACCGACGTGATAATATGTGAAACGTGGTTTTTTATGTCGGTTATTTTATAACCGACGGAAAAAATGCGGGGAGTATATTTTTTAAGTGGTTATTTTAACAACCAATGATACAAATCACGCACATTTGTTTTTTACGTCAGTTAATTTATAACCGATGTAAAAAACTAGAGTGTGGGATTTTTATGTCTGTTATTTGATAACCGACATAAAAAATGCGATATCTGAGAGATTTTTACGTCCGTTATTTTATCGCCGATGTAATAAATGTGGCTTTTGAGGCCTTTTTGAGGTCGGTTATTTTATAACCGACGTAACAAAACAACCTACAAGGAGTTTTTTACGTCGGTTATACAAGAACCGACGTAAAAAACTGTGATTTCCGATGTATTTTTTACGTCGGTTATAAAATAACCGATGTAAATAATGTAAAAAAACAGTTTATAACATCGGCTATTAAATAACCGACGTTATAAAACATTTAAAAAATTAACAAGCCCTGTGGATTGTCATTTACGATTTTTCGATCGATAGTCTGGTGGCTCGTCTCTCTCTCGGGTGGTAAACCCTAATCGGCTTGTCGATATCGCTACGTTAAACTCATTTTTCTGTCATCGTTTATCATCTTTACTATCCTCGGATCTATCATCTCAACTTGCATCACTCAAGTAAGCCTTCCACGAAATTATTTCAATTTTTTTCAGATAGTCTATATTTATGTTTTTCTATTTTTGTGTTTGAACTAGGTAATATTCATCCATTTTGAGCCCTCTTACCTCTTTTTTACATCATCATCTTATTTATCATATCCAGATCTATTAGATAGACTAGCAATATTCGCATAATCCTCAACTACTTTTATTTAGTTAGTTTTTGTGTCGCGAATGCCTAACATTGATGGAAATTTTTGTTGTCATTGACAACTAAGGATCTCATTCACCTATATTGCTGGATATAATGGTTATTAATTAAATTTACGAATTCGTAAATGATATTTCATGTGTTGATGTTGCTTAAGTTTATCCTCTTTATATGAGAATCTATTAGACATATAATGTAACGGCTGTTGACTTCTATGGCCCTTCGATGCGTCGCTATGTCTCATGATTCCAAATAAAAATGGGTTCTGATGAGGGCTTACCCTAATATTTATTGAGGCCTTGGCCATGGCCTTGAAAATATGTTTAATATTTCTAGAATTATCCATTACCTCATTATGATATTAGTTATTGAGAAAAATTGTGATCATTTGACAAGTTAAATATCATTGGTTATTTTTAGTTATCATACGATCATTTATGTAGCCATATTTAATAATATTTAATTCCATATATTTCATGCTGAAGTATATATTAAATTCATGTGTTTTTAGGTGTTCACCATGACTAGTTTTTATATGTAAACCATTGTTTGGGGGGTTTTCTGGGGGGTGGGGGATATCCAGAGTGTTGGGGGGTGTCCAAGGGGGGGGTGTGGGGCTGTCCAAGGGGGTGGAGCATGTCCAGAGGATTTTGGGGGTTTTCCAGGGGGTTTCCAAGGGGGTTGAGGGTGGGGGGGGGGGGGTGGTGTCCAAGATGGGTGGGGGTGTTGTATCGAGGGGTTGGGTGCTGTCTAGGGGGTGGGGGGGTTTTCTACGGGGGTGGGTGGGTGTCTAGGGGGGTTTCCAAGGGGGTGGGTGGGTGTGGGGGCTGTCCAAGGGGGTGGGGACCTATCCAGAGGGTTTTGGGGGTTGTCTGGGGGGGGGGGGCTGTCCAGAGGGTCGGGGGTGTCCAGGGGGGTGTCCAAGGGGGTAGTGTTGGGGGTGGTGTCCAGGAGGGGTGGGAGGTGCTGTCGAGAGGGGTGGGGGGGGGGGGGGTTGTCCAGATGGTTGGGGGTGTCCTGGGGGGTGTCCAAGGGGGGTGGGTGGGTGTGGGTGGCTTCCCACGAGGGT
This sequence comes from Viscum album, assembly GCA_963277665.1. NCBI lineage: Eukaryota > Viridiplantae > Streptophyta > Magnoliopsida > Santalales > Viscaceae > Viscum > Viscum album. Next base: position 1,456,658,117 of record OY728138.1, read on the forward strand.
GGGGGCCTATCCAGAGGGTTTTGGGGGTTGTCAGGGGGGGGGGGCTGTCCAGTGGGTTTGGGTGTCCAGGGGGTGTCTAAGGGGGTCGGGGTGGGGGTGGTGTCCAGGAGTGGTGGGGGTGCTGTCTAGAGGGGTGGGGGTTGTCCAGGGTGTGGGCTGCTGCCCAGAGGTTTGGGGGGTGTCTAGGGGGGTCCAAGGGGGTGGGTGGGTGTGGGGGGCTGTCCAAGGGGGTGGGGGCCTGTCCAGAGGGTTTTGGTGGTTGTCCGGGGGTGGGGGTGATTCTCAGGTTTAGTCCATTTTGTCCAATTTTCTATCAACCATGTTAGATCCATGGTTTTCTTTGATTCAATGCCATTTAAAATTGTTATATCTAATTATATTTTGTTTTAAAAATAATATTCACGAATATTTTTTTAAATACCCATAGAATTGTTTTATATTTCAAAATTGTCTTACATTCAAATTAATTTTTTTTTCATATAAACATATATTTGTCTTCTCTTAAAAATATATATATTTTTTATATTTGTTATAGGTAATAATTAGTCAATGTTGGATTACGGCACATCGAATGAGCAATGAATATGAGGAAGGTGTTGATCCCTTTTTATAATTTTCTAAACGAAATATTCCAAGTAGTGATATTTTTTTCTGTCCATGCCTGAAATGTTTGAATATGAAGATGTTGAAAAGTAGAGAGATAAAGATCATCTGATTTGTCCTGGTTTTAATCCGAGTTACAGCCCTTGTATTTGGCATGGTGAAACTAGACATAATGTCACTAATGATGATGATTCGCAAGATGGTAACTCTGATGGAATTGAAGAAATGATTCGTGATATTGTAGCAGAACAAATTAAGATAGAAACAACAGTTGCGCGTCTATATGGTGATGCTGAAAAACCATTATATCGTGGTTGTACAGATATTACGGTTTTGTCAGCGGTGTTAAGATTGATTAACCTGAAGGCGAAACATGGATGGAGTGACAAATGTTTTACAGAGAAGCTACAATTGATGAAAGACATTCTTCCAAATGATAATGATCTTCTAGATTCACATTACAAGGACAAGAAAATATTATGCCCGGTGGGATTGGGATACATGAAAATAGATTCTTGTCCCAATGAATGGATTTTATATAGGAAGGAATATGAATTTCTGTCAGATTTTCCTAAATGTGGGACATCACGGTATCAGGTGAATGAAAAATCACAGGCTAATGTAGAGATACAGAGCTCCCTTTAAAGTTATTTTCGTATCCTCCTATAATTCATTGTTTTAAATGTTTAATTGCTAATTCAAATGATGAAAAAAGTTTAATATGGAATGCTGATGAGTGGGTATGTGATGGAAAAATACATCATCCAGCTAATTGTCCACAATGGAAGAAAATTGATGCACAATATTCTACATTTGAAATGAATTTAGAAATCTCAGACTAGGGTTGTGCACAGATGGAATGAATCCATACCAAACCCTCAGTAGCACACATAGTTCATGGCTTGTTTTATTTGTAATTTCCAAACTCTCTCCAAAAGTTTGTATGAAGCGCAAATATTTCATTTTGAGTATAATGATCTTTGATCCAAAGAAACCCGGAAATGATATTTATGTTTACTTGTCCCCATTGATTGATGATTTGAAACTGTTATGGGGTGATGGTATTATGGTGTATGATTCTTATAAAATGGAATATTTTCAACTGCATGCAGTGCTTCTGTTCACTATAAATGACTTCCCAGCGAATGGAAGTTTGTCTGGATATAGTGTTAAAGGGAATAAAGCATGTCCAATTTGCGAAAAACAGACGTCATATTGTCAATTGCATCATGGGAGGAAAATAGTTCACATGGGTCATCGAATGTTTTTGCCTATGGATCACCCTTATAAAAGACTAAAAAGGGAATTCAATGGATCACAAGAATTTGATACTGCTCCAAAACCTTTATCCCCTGATCTGTATTTTGAGAGGGTGAAAAACCTTCATGTGACATTGGGAAAGACACAGAAATCTGGTAATGATAGACATATTTGGAAGAAATGGTAAATATTTTTTGAGCTAACATATTAAGGGTATCATGAAGTTAAATATAATATTGATGTCATGCATGTGGAGAAGAATATCTATGATTTTTGGATTGGAACATTATTAGATATTAAACGAAAGACAAAATATGGGTTAAATGCAAGATTAGACTTACTATCAATGGGAATACGTTTGGAGTTAGCTCCCACTCTTAAAGGAAGATGAACATTTCATCCCACGGATTGTTATACATTATCAAAGCGGGAGAAAATTATTTTTTTCAGTGTCTTCATGATATCAAATTGCCTCAACGTTACTCTTCAAATGTAAATTTTTTTTTGTCTCATTGAAGGACTTGATGTTTATAGGCATGAAATCACATTATTGTCATGTCATGATGAAAAAAATTCTACTTGTTGCATTGCATGGAATATTTCCTATTCGTGTCAGAATGTCTATAATGAAGTTGTGTTATTTTTTTAATTCAATTTGTAACAAGGTGATTGATGTGAATGCATTTAACATTCTGTAAAAGGATGCAATTTTTATACATTGTCAATTGGAAATGTATTTTCTTCCAACATTTTTTTGATATAATGGTGCATTTAATGATTTATCTGGTTCGAGAAATAAAGCTTTTTGGACCCGTATATCTTCGTTGGATGTATCAATTTGAAAGGTATATGAAAATATTAAAGGGGTATGTTAAAAATCCATATCGACCTGAAGCTTCTATTATTTAAAATTATATTTCTTAAAGAGGTATCAGGGTTTTGTACGAGCTACTTGGCTGCAGCGCAACACATAGTTTTCCCTCCATCTTGCCATGAACGAGTTAATAATGAGGGAAAGAGGATTCGTGGCATGAAAGTCAAATCATTGTCAGCTGAACAGATGAAGAAGTTATAATCATAAATCTTGAATAACATAGCTGATGCTCCACCATATATCGCATTGCATATTAATGAGTTGAAACAATTTCATCCAAAGAAGAAAGAAATGTGGATTTTGAATGAGCACCACAAAACTTTTTTGCCATGGATTAAAAAGACTTTTTTTGGAAGATCAGATGTATCAGAGACATTAAAATGGATAGTGGGTGGTCCATGTTTAAATGTGATAACATGGTCCGGTTATGACATTAATGGCGATACATTTCATACGAAAGCTCAGGACAACAGTAGTGCAGTTTAGAATAGTGGTGTATTGGTTTTTGCAGAAGAAACTCATTTTTCAAGTGCTATGAAAAAAACCGAATTTTGGAATCAAGTGCAAATTATGGAGTGATTGACGACATATGGGAGGTTGATTACATTAAAATTAATGTTCCTGTTTTTAACTGTAAATGGTTTATCAGTAACAACAGTGTCAGACACGATGAATTTGGAATGACATTTGTTAATCTAAATTGATTGGAAGACATATCTGATTCTTTTATAATGGTGACACATGAAAATAAATTTTCTATGTAGTAAATCAATCAGATATCAAGTGGGATGTTGTTTTACAAGGGAAAAAACAATATGTTGATGAGGATGAACTTGATGAAGATGTTGATTTATGTGAGATTCCTACTTCCATGGAAGGATTAATAGAACATAATGATGTGCATGTTGAAGACATCATTTGTTCCATAAGGAACGATCATGATGAATGAATTTGGGAAAAAAAACCCATTTTTACATCCCTAAAATTACAGGTAACATATGTTTATTTCTTGTTTACATTTATTTTTTTAATAAATGTCAGATATTGTATGTTTTTTATCTATTAAAACATGTTTTAAAACAAAATAAGTATATGTTTTTGTTTGTTTTATGTTTTTTATGTTCACTTTATCATGTCTATAACCATTACATGAATTATATATCTATTATTTTTTTTCTGTGACAATTAATTTACCATGTTTACCATGTTTACCATGTTTACCATGTTTACCACCTTGACCATCTTGACCATATTTACCATTGTTTAACATGATTACCATATTTCCAATGATTACTATTACATAACTTAGTACACTTTTCTATTTTATGATTACAGTAGTATTAAAATATTTTAATTTGTATATTTGTGAACAAAAGATTGTTTTTTTGATTTGAAGGATAATGACAGATCATTCAGTTGATCAACCACATGATTCTAGAGATGAGCATATTGGTCATACCTCTGGGGATGAACATTCACATGCTCCTATTACGACAAAGAGTTCAAAGGTTGGTAAACGTGGGTGCACACATTTACCAAAATTATCACTTTCCCATATATAGGATCAGAGGATATTCATTGAGTTTGATGATGATGATATTCCTAGAGGTCCAAATTCAAAATATTTTAAGAGTTTTGTAGCAACTCAGGCTAAGAGCAAAGTACGAAATTTGTATGATGACTGGAGAACTGTGGATAATGCGATAATCTCTCAGTTGTGGGAGGAAATTTTGGTAAGATCTTTTGTTATTGTTTGACTATTATTTTAATGTTTCTAGTATATATAATATGTTTAACCTCTTCTTTATCAGATGAAATTTGATATTCCTAACACTGGAGTAGTCAGGAAGAAATACTTATCGTTGTCTACTAGGAGATGGCGGGATTTCAAATAAACCCTCTCATCTGATTTCATTTATGGTCATAGGAGTCATGACAATCCATGTCGTATATATCCTTTTATAGACGAAGAAACATGGAGACAGTTTTTTGAAAGTAGAAGAAAAGAGTCATTTTTGGAAAGGGCATTGTAAACTTTTATAATCTTTCTTATATAAATGATCTTATTAAGGTTTTGTTAATGATTTCTTATTCTTAATTTACAGCAAATAAGGAAATCTCATCAGGAGATCCAATATAAAAATGTATACCGTCATAGTTTATCTCACGAAGGGTATGCATTTTTGGAAGAACAAATGATGGCGGAAAAATTTCAACAACTAATAGCTGAGTCTTCAAGATCTGGAGAGGTGGCCCCTCCATCCCCTCCAACTACACATGAATAATGGAAGTTATCTTAAAAGGGAATAAAAGGGCAATATCTTTCAGAAGAATCGAGAATCGTAGCAGAGAGGATTGTAAGATATCTATTTTATTTATTTAAGTGAACTTTTTTCTTCATATAATTTCAATCATTAAAGAAATGTTCAATTAATTAATACAGGACTATCTTGAGGAGCATAGTTCATAGGGGACATTTACAGCTACAGGGAGGGAAGATATTTTATCTGTAACATTGGGAAGTCTTAAACATCATGGTCATTTAAGAGGATATCCAGCAGGTGTATCGGTAGACAAAGTGTTGCCACGTTCTTCAACTTCTAACATTGAGGGGGTTTATAAAAAAATAGAATCCTTGGAGGCTGACGTTCATAATATTAATGCGACTATGGAGGATATGATTAGAGGGTCAGTGCAGTCTATGTTTGCAGACATGCAAAGACAATTTCATACTGTAGCTCCCACTCCTCCACCTCCCCCTGCAGACCCCATTATTTATCCCCCACCTCCGCCAGTAGCTCCCACTCCCCCACCTTAGCCTACAGACCCCATTTTTATCCTACTCCTCCACCGCAGCTTCCTACTTATTGCGAGTTGTATGTTGATGATTATCAAAATCATATAGTAGAATATGAGTTGGTATATTATATAAGAGATACAGTTCATCATCAACAATTAGTGGTAGAGAATCAGAGGGTCACTGAACAAGATATTATAGATATATCAGCTCAGGTACCATTACCTAGAGATGTGGTGGCGATAGATGGACATATTATCAGCCATTTTTTAATTTGTCCATCCAGACTTCTTCGACTCATTACCATAGAGGTATGAATGTTATATCTTTTATTTTATTTTTTTATTGAAGATGTTTTATCATTTGAAAACTAATATATTTTTCAATTTATTTATATAGGAATATAAAAAAGGTAAAGAAATATTGTATAGACAACAACAGAGACAAATGGCTATGAAATCAGAAACAGATTCTAGTAGTCTGGACAGATTGTGAAGATATTCAAATTTGATGGTGGGTAATTATGGGTTTCCAATGGAAGCACATGTTTGTGGATGTGAAATAAGTGTGGGGATTATGAAAACTTGTATCATGGAGCTTGTTACTAGAGATAAGTTGGGCATCAACTTGGTGAATTTTTTTCCATGTAAGTCTTAACACATTTTCCCTGTATTTTCTTTATTAAAAATAAATACTTAGGTATGTTTTGAATTTGGTATATTTATAAGTTTGTGAGAGGAATGAGGTGACAGATGTATATGGATCCATGGACCCGCAATTGATTTTCCCTAAAGCATGTGCATTGAATGAGGAACAAAGAATGGTTTATACTGCTGAAAGACATGAAAAGAATCTAGTCACACAATGTTGGATGATGACTTTTTGTGAGAGGTATGAAACACGTCTCTCTCAAAGAGTTAATTATCTTTTAACATAAAAAACTGCTAATGTTACATATCCTTTTATCAGTGACCATTGGATATTATGGGTTTTTTCCCAAGGGAGAAAGCACATTATTTGATATGCTTTGTCCATGATGATGTACGTGAATGTTTTATGAATATATTGGAAAAAGTATGTTTCAATTTCTCAATAGATTTATATATTATAATGAATATTAAATTTACCCCATTCGTATTATTTTCTAATAGTGCATGGGCCTACATTAGATAAAACACAAATAAAAGGAGTGCAATGATCAAAAATGTAAATGTGAAGGAAAATATCCATTTATAATTTTTACTTTTTGATTTATTACATAAAAATAATATATTGAATTTACACTCATTCAAATAGAATTTTCCTGAATAACAATTCATAATTGAATGTGGATATTATATGTTATTATTTATGTATGAAATAATAACAACTGGGACAGTTCTGAATTTTGACCTGGTAAGATTTCCTCTTAAACATTGCCATAATATTTCAATTTTATTTATTCATTATACACGTTAACAACTATCCTTTTCATTTGTAGATTTTTTATTACCCTCAACCCTATGCTGCTGAAGACATCAAACACTTACAAGTGGAGTGGTCAAATTAATTGACAGGTTTGATTTAATTTTAGTTGTTTGTAATGTGAAATTTAATTTTGAATATTGTCATTGTAATTGTGTATTTGGTAGTCGTTTAGGTTGGATTTAGTTTTTTTTATGTTGACAGTGTAAGTTCTGAATGTTATATATATGAATGTTTAATTTTTCTCTACTTCTTGTTTAGTTCTACTTATGATGGTTTTTCTGGTATGGATCCTGGTCTGGGGGGAGGGGTTCTAAGGGTGTGGGTGGTGTTCATCAGGGTGGGGGTGTCCAGGGGTCTGGGAGGGCTGTCTGGTAGGGTGAGGGGGCAGTCCAGGGGGGGTGGGAGGTCTGTACAGGGGTGTGGGAGGGCTGTACAGGTGTGTAGCAGTGCTCTCTAGGGTGTGGGGGGTTTACATGAGGATGGTGGGGTTGTCTAGAGGTGTTTGGGGCTATCCAGGGGTGTGGTGGGGGCTCTAATGGGGTGGGGGTGGGGGTGGGTTTTCCAGGGTGTGGGGGTATACATGAGGGTGGGGGTTGTCTTGGGGGGTTTGGAGCTGTCCAGGGGGTCAGGGGCAGTCCAGGGGTGTGGTGGGGGCTGTCAAGTGGGGTGAAGGGGTGGTGTTCAGGAGGGGGGTTATCGACGGGTGTTTGTGGTTGTCCAGGGGGTCGGGGGGGGGGGGGGGCAGTCCAGGGGTTTGGTGGGGGCTCCAATGAGGTGGGGGCTGTCAAGTGGGGTGAGGGGGTACTATTCAGGAGGGTGGGGGAGGGCTGTCCAGGGTTGTCCCAGGTTGTTTGGAGCTGTTCAGGGGTGTTTGGGGCTGTCCAAGGGTGTGGTGGGGGGTCCAAAGGTGTTGAGGAAGGATTTCTAGGGTGTGGGGTTATACATGATTATGGGAGGTTGTCCTGGGCTGTTTAGAGTTGTCCAAAGTGTTGGGGACAGTACAGGGGTGTGGGGGCTGTCAATTGGGGTGAGGGGGTGCTGTTCCGGAGGGGGGGGGTTGTCGAGGGGTGTTTGGGGTTGTCTATGTGGTCGGGGGGCAGTCCAGGGGTGTGGTGTGGCTCTAATGGGGTGGGCTCTGTCAATTGGGGTGAGGGGTGCTGTTTAGGAGGGTTGGGGAGGGCTTCCCAGGGTTGTCACGAGGTGTTTGGAGCTGTCCAGCGGTGTTTGGGTTGTCTAGGGGTGTGGTGGGGGCTCCAATGGGGTGGGGGAGGGCTGTCTAGGGTGTTGGGGGGGGGGGGGTATACATGAGGGTGGGGGGTTGTCTCGGGGTGTTTGGAGCTATCCAATGGGTCAGGGCAGTCCATTGGTGTGGTGGGGGCTGTCAAGTGGGGTGAAGGGGTGAAGGGGTTTTATTGAGGAGGGGGGGGGAGGGGGGGTTGTCTAGGGGTGTTTGGGGCTGTCCAGGGGGTCAGGGGCAGTCTAGGGGTGTGGTTGGGGCTGTCAAGTGGGGTAATGGGGTGCTGTTCAGGAGGGTGGGGGGGGGGGGGTTATCGAGGGGTGTTTGGGGATGTCCAGGGGGTCGGGGGGCAGTCCAGGGGTGTGGTACGGGCTCCAATGGGGTGGGGGCTGTCAAGTGGGTGAGGGGGTGTTGTTCAGGAGGGTGGGGGTTGTCAAGGGGTGTTTGGGGCTATCTAGTGGTCGGGGGGCAGTCCAGGGGTGTGATGGGGGATCCAATGGGGTGGGGGTTGTCAAGTGGGGTGAGGGGTGTAGTTCGGGAGGGGGTGGATGTCAAGGGGTGTTTGGGGCTGTCCAGGGTGTCGGGGGCAATCCAGGGGTGTGGTGGGGGCTCCAATGGGGTGGGGGAGGGCTGTCCATGGGGTATACATGAGGGTGGGGGATGTCAAGTGGGGTAAGATTTATATGTTATCAATGTAAATGCTTAAATTTTCTTCAGTTATTGTTTTTATTACCTTTTGTTTTTCTGGAATGATTTCTTTATTTGGAATCTGTTTTATTCTGGGGGAGAGCATAGGACTGCATTCAATTTTTTCTAAAAAAAATTTGGCTTCCACGTCGGTTATAAAATAACCGACGTGATAAAGAAATTGGGAAGGGTTTATCACATCAGTTTTTTTAATAACCGACATGATAAACACTTGTTTCATGGTTTATCACGTCAGTTATTTCATAATCGACGTGATAAAAGGCCTGGGAAATATTTTATCACACCGGTTAATAAATAACTGACATGATAACCCCCCCCCCCCACAGGACTAGTTTAGACCATCATTTATTATATAAACGACATGATAAACCATCTCCCATGAGTTTATCATGTCAGTTAATTAATAAACGACTTGATAAACTAGGGGTGGGGTTTATAACGTTAGTAATTATATAACCAATGTGATATACCCCCCGATTTATCATGGAAGTTATATAATAACTAACGTTATAAATCCCGCCCCCCTGGTTTTTTCACATCGGTTATTAATTAACCGACGTGATAAACATTACAATTTTATGATTTTTAAGTCATTTTTTAAATAACCGACGTAAAAAACGTTATTCATAATGTCGTCTGTATTAACGTCGGCTAAAAACCGACGTAAAAAATGAAAAATAACTGATGTAAAAAATGTTTTCTGTACTAGTGTGGTGGTTTAGTTACATGAAAATGCAATTTTATAAAAGCTCAAATGGTCTATGAAATGTGTCAGAAGTAGTTGTGTTGAGCGAGACCATGGGTTGGAAGTGGTGGCATCAGAAATCCAATGAGGAAACTGTAATGTGATGGTTTAAATTTCTCAGACAAAGGATATGAGATATTTAATTGCATTGGATGTACATTATTTTTAATTAGTATTTGATGTCAATATTGATTTCCAATTGGATTGTGTTTTTTGGATTTTGAGATCATTAAATTGGTAAACATGACAGGCATGTTGATTATGATGATCGTGACATAGATAAAACCTTGAGGATTATCGTATACATTTGATTGATAACAATGAGAAGGGGTTTCATGGAAATATTGTTTTTTAGTCAATGTATTGTTAAAACATGGATATGCATAAGAATATTCTTGGTAGATTGAAATTTATGTGATGGATTAGTGGAAAAATATTTTTGAAATGGAATCATAGGAAATGTTGTAAGTGTAGTTCGAGAATGATCTGTTATATGGTGGGGAGATTTTAAGAACCCGAACTTTTCTAGAGACATCTGGGGATCAATTATAGGAACTCCTATAAATTTTATTGATAACATTTCAGTTGGGTTTTTTTGAAGAGTTTTTTAGGATAATATTGAAAATAAGCGATTAGATGTGGCAGACAACATGCCCCTATGTAGGAAACTGTGAAATGGAATTAATTTAGTCAAAAAAATATTTCTCAATTTTTTTAAACCCCCTAATTATCCTTAAATAGACACAAATTCGTCCCTAGAACATAAATAACTTTTTAGAAGCTCTCTAGATGAATTTTAGGCTCTTCGGACCTCCGTTCATTGTGAATTGAAGCCATGATCAAATATCGCTTCTCTCCCAGTAAGTGATTTCTTCTCTCATCCTCTCCTTGTTCATCCTAGGTCCATTTTACTTATTGTAACAATGTAATCCAATTTATTAGATATATATATGTATATTTGGGGATATATATATATATATATATCATTCTATATGTAGATCTAATCTTGTAAGATCATGATTTTCTTAAATCCTAATTTTAGGGTTTTGGGATATGGATCTAAATGTAAATCGTTGTGCTACTCACAATTTGGGTGTTTCTATTAGGCAATTTGTCTTAGAAAAATTTATTTAGGCTCTGTAGTATTCAATACCCATTTTATTAATTTTGATTAGGTGTATGCAATTATTGAATTGTGAGTGGTCATTATCAATTTGAATTCCAAAATTGGGATAATTAATGTGTCCAATTTATAAATTAGTTTATTGTTCAAATTGATGATTAATTGTATATTTAATCATGATACTAAGGGGATTCTAAAAATTGATAATTAATTTGGTAATTAATTTTAATATTTAGGGTTAGTCAATGTTGATAATTAATTGATGAATTAATTTTTTAGATTTAGGATTTTCTTATTTAGATAACGGGCAATTGATTAAATGGATAATATTTTGAAATTAATGTCTTATTGGGGAGTGGATTATGAGATTAAGGGGATATTAATTTTGATAATTAATTTGGAAATCTATTATTAGATTTAGTGGTTGTTCAATTAGATTATTATTTGATGAATTAATAGTGTGATTTATGAATTTGTGATTATGATAATGGAAATTGATTAAATGGATAAATTGTTGAAACTTATGACTTAATGTGGGCTTTAATCATGAGATTAAGGAGTTCATCATTTTGATAATTAATTTGGAAATTAATTAAGAAATTTAGGGGCTTCCCAATTAAATAAATAATTTAGGAATTAACTATGAGATTTAGGAATCTGTGATGTAGATAATTGCTAATTGATTAATTGGATAAATTGTTCAATTTTTTTTTGAAATATTAGGGATTAAATTCTTAGACTACGGGGATGATTATTTTGGTAAATAATATTGTAATTAATTGTGACATTTAGGTGATGTTCTAGTAGATAATTAATTGATGAATTAATTGTGAGATTTATGGATTTTTCATTTAAATAACGACCAAGTGATTTATTAGATAAATCATTGAAATACATGACTAATTGGGGAGTTGATTATAACACTACATGGATACCCACAAAGGTAGTTAATTGGGTAATTAATTATGAGGTTTTAGGTATTCCAATTTAGTTAATTAATTGGAGGATTAGTTATAAGATTTTGGAATATGTGAATTAGATTATTATTTGGGGGATTAATTATGAGATATTGAGATAATTGTTTTAAGATAATTAATTGATGAATGAATTATGAAATATCAAGATACACAAGTTTATATATTTAATGGTAGATTAATTATCAAATAACTATATATATGATTTTACATAATTAATGGTAGAGTAATTATGGGATATCTAGATATATGGTTCTACCAAAATAATGGAAGACTAATTATGAGATATCTAAATATATGAGTTGGGATAATTAATGGTAGATTTATTATGATATATCTAGACATATGAGATGAGTTAATTAATGTTATATTAGTTATGAGATATCTATCTATATATGTGTGGAGATAATTAATGATAGATTATTAAGAGATATATAGATATATCTGTTGAGATGATTAATGGTAGTTTAATTATGATATATCTAGATATATGTGTTCAGATAAATAATGGTATACTAATTAGGAGATATAATGATATATGAGTTGAGATAATTAATTGATGAATTAATTAAGACATATTAATATATATAAATTGAGATAATTAATTTTAGAATTAATTATGAGATATTTAGATTTTTTATTTGAATAATTAATTGTTGAATTAAATTTGGATCATGAGTATGGGATATTGAATAATTATTTGATGAGTTAATTAATGGAATTTTCATACATAATTAATAAGGTAATTAAAAAAGGGTAATTATTTGATATAATAATTTTTTAATTATTAATGAGATTAAGATGATTAATTAATTATAGAATCAATTAATGAGATTCATGGGATTAATTAAATGATTAATGAATTAAGAGAAGTAATGTTATAATTTAATTTTTTAATTAAATAATGTGATTGATGAGATTAATTAATTGATTAATTAATTAAGGGAATTAATGTTATTTATTAATGGTTGAATTAAATAATGGAATTTTTCGGAGTGAATATTTAATTATAGAATTAAGTAATGTTATTGGCGTGAACAACTAATTGGTGAATTAATTAAATCAATTGGAATGATTAATTAATTGTTGAATTATTTAATTTATTTGATTTGATTATTTAATTGATGAATTGACTAGGGTGATTGATGCGATTAGTTAATTTATTAACTTCCTTGATTAATTTTATTTATTTTGTTAATTAATTAATTGTCTAATATAATTGTATTGATTAATTAATTATTGAATTAAATATGGTATTTGATGTTATTAGTTAATTAATGAATTAACCTGAGTTATTTATGTGATAAGATAATTATTTAATCAACTAAAGTATTTTAGGTGTTGAGTTAATTATTTAATTAACTAATGAAATTTATGTGATTATTTAATTTTTTAATTAATTAATTTTGTTGATGTGATTATTTTAGTGAATATTTGCCTAATGAAATTATTAAGATTATCTAATTTTTTAATTAGTAATTTAATTGTGGTGTATAATTAATTCTTTAATTAATTATTTGTTTTTTAATGGTATCATATTCATTGAAATGTGTGATTTAATGAATGGTAACATGGTCATTCATTAGTGTGAAAAAAAGAGTGGTAATATGACCATTCAATGGTGAGAATTAATGAATAGTAACATGGTCATTAATCTATTTGAAACAATGAATGATATCATGTTCATTCAATTATGTTATTTAAGGAATGGAAACATGGTCATCCATTTTTCAAATAATAATGCTAACATGGACATTCAGGCCGATGTTATCCCTCAATGTTAGTTTAAATTTCATCATGGGTCGAAGTAGATGTTGAGGTTCGGGTGTCAACTGGAACACTTGAATTTATGTGCTTAAATAGAGAATATATAATAATTTTATAAACTATTTATTAATTCCTTATATATAATATTATTAAAATTAAATACACTATTGTTGATTGGAATTTTTATAAATACGGTAGGTGGTGGACTACTAAGTTGTACTCACACCTTACTTCATATGCCTTATTGATACCCGAATAAGATTTTTTCTTATATATAAGCTCAATGGAAAATTCTTTATATTAGAGGTATGTGTTGGGGTGGAGAATGGATAAGGGAACGAGACATGGTTCTGGACCCTCTTGGGTGTCGATGTTGTATATACATTTGAGTTTCACGTTTTCACTTGGCATGTACATTGCAGGACATATTTATTGATCACTTTAATCATTGTACATCATTCCTTTTTTATCATGAGATTTTTGTATTGGTTATGATTATTTGTTTCCACTATTATTTCTTTATTTTTTCTTATGTATTACTCTAATAAAAGAAAAAAAGAGGGTAGAATATACATGTGAATGAATTACCAAACCCTCGCTACTATTTAGTAGCCTCTAGTGTATGGGGAGGCGCGCTTGAGGTCTTGTGACCGACTATCTTGGGGCACTAGTGTGTGGAACCCTATCTAGGAAATTACATGGTAGGTTTCCATGAAATAAAATTTTCAATTTTTATTTGTATGCCACAAATCCCAAGTCTTATTATGACATTACAATTTCAGGTATCATGATATTTATTTTCTTATGATTCATGTCATATGAACTACAATGATTTTTCTCATAACTCATGATTTTGATATTAGACATATAGGGTATGATCTCTTAATGTAATGATCACATTCTCATACACCTATGTTCATGTTTATGCTTACATGCCTCCCTTGTTTACAATTATTGTGCATCTGAGCTCACACCATTTTATGTTTCCTTTCACTATGTTATGAAAAAATGTTTGTGGTAGTATTATTATTGGTAGAGATATTTATGGAGGATATTGAAGATCATTCACCAGGATAGAATATTTTGTTATCAACGTTTCCAAAGACACTAAAATATTACATTCTCCATAGATGTATTTTTGTAATGTACTAAATATTCATCTGAAATGATTTAATATCTATGTATTCTAAGCCTATGTTGCTGTAATTAGAGTTATATGCATGTATTCAGTTTACATGTTATTATTATGGTATTATTATTATTTATCAATAAAGTGGCTTATGTGTTGTAGGGTGTTGGGTACATTTACATTCAGGTAAGGGCTCTCATTTGTGTGTTGGGCCTATATGGTTACAGTCCCCAACCCTTAACATATTGGTGGTAGGTTCATGGTGGAATACTAGACTTATTTCCTCCCTAGGTGTGGCCTTTGTGGGTAAGCTATGGTTCCAAAGTAACTAATTTTATTTATTAAATTTTTATATATTTATTTGACAATTAATTTTTTATTATAGTCCGTAATATCAATTTTTTCATATTATTAATCATTTTTCATTCATGTTATGTTGAAGTTTTTTAAATAATTTTCAATAATTATAATTTAAAATTGAAATCTATGGTGAACTAAATTAATTATTCCCAATTTTTAATAAATTACAACAATATATTTTTTTAAAAACAATATTTTAAATTTATGTTTATATTTTATATTATTTAAAATAAAATATAATATTACTAATAATTATTTAATTACATTCAATTTATTTCTAATTACATTATAATATGTTTAATTATATTTTATTGAATGGTTTAAAGTTTTCAAATTTTATAATATTTATGTAAATTGTTTATTTACATTATCATCCACACTATACATGATTGCTCTAATATATTTGTCCATATCAAGGAGGATGAGGAATCAACAACTAAATACACACAATTGGGGTTTGGGGCGGGGGGGGGGGGGGTCACCAAGAACTATAACAACACTACACCACTATTAGATGTGGGTATCATAGGTTGTACTATATATGAAGATAAAAATGGTATGTAGGGTATCTTAATAGGATTATTCACCAATGTGTTTCATTGGAACTCCATTCTGAGTCATTTATGCCATAAGATGCAACATACTCATTGTAGATTTTGGTTTTTTTTCCACTCCATCATTAAACCATATTATTATATTTTAATATGGATACGTATTTATATTAATTTTTAATTAATTAAGTTAATAAATTTATTTTGAAAACAATATTTTTTATAAAATGCCATTATTATTTGTTTTAGTACAATATAATATTGATAATTAAAACATTGTTATATTTTTAATAATGTAAATATTTTTATCTTATGATTTAACATTTTATTTTAAATAATAGTCATATTAATTTTTAAATAAATTTTATGTTTTTTATATATTTTATTAGAATTTAATACCATTATATATGTTTTTATTTAAACACTGTTAAATAATTATCGAGATTTTAAATTTTGTAAATTATAATTTTCTTTAAATTACCATTTTTTAAAATATTTTTATGTCAAATTAATTTAATATAATTTATAAAAAAAAAATTTCATTAAATAAATATTAACTTATTATAAACTACTTATTATGTTATTTTAATAATGGGATTTTTTTTAATTTTCTATTTTAATCATTCATAATTCAATCCTGTATTAAAATTAATTTTATTAAAAAATAAGATAGCAGAAAATAAATTTTACTTATTATAGTATAAAATAATTTTATAATTTAATTTCTATAATCATCATTTTTTGGGAACATTTAATTTACTTTTATATTTTATTGATATTTTTTGATAATAATATATTATAATGCCCACATGATTTAAATAGTGATAGTAATAAAATTTATTAAAATTGTTTTATATTTTTGGAAATAAAATAAAACTGTTAAAAATTAATTTTTTTTAATATAAATACTAGTTTTGTAGAAAAAATACACAACGTCAATATTTTTGTGAATGATCTGGAACGTAGGAGGTTTTATGAGCTTTTTGAGGCATGTTAGTGGCAGAAAATGAGGGAATATGAGAGAAATTGTGATTAGGGATTTTATGGGAAGATTTATTTATAAATGGTTTTTTGTGATTAACATTAATGATGAAATCATCCATTACAGTAATTCTAGTGGATATTTATTTGTGATGGAAATTTGTGACAAAAAAAATATTTTAGTGATTGGTGTTTTTATGGACACTGTATATATTAAAAAATTATAGCTACAATATTTACCTTATCCTTTATTTCTGATAATTAAATATTAATTAGAAAATTCATTTACAATAATGAATTGGTGTATAAAATGGATCATATGATGACTATATTTTATACCATATCTAGTATTTTACAAATAACATCCATTTTTGGTAGAATGTAAAAATATTTACTAAGTAGTTGACCAACGAATTATTTTTGATATAATATTTACTCTTTCCCAAACATCATATTGTTGACCATGACTATATTATTCCATCTCTAATAGTTTGAACCCAACCGGTCTAATTTTTAATGAATTTAAGCATTCAATTTCTAATAATATTCTCCATTAAAACATGTACTTATTTCCTATTGTATTTGTGACAAAAAGTTTTATTTCATAAATGTGACACCCTAATATTTAATGAGAAATATATTTTTTAATGTCTTATGTCATTCGCAACACCAATGTAATCTTTCATTACACACAACGTTGTCTTGGCTTGCGTTACACGCAAGAGCAACCTTCCTCGATAGCATGCATTATACCCAATACCGAGTTTCACTAAACAATGATATATTATTATAATATTATGAACTTGGTGTTATGAATAGTATTAACCTAATTTTGAATTTTATAACATTATAATTCATCTAAAACATTTACTAGAATGATATATGAAAACAAAAACAATTTTTCAGATAAAAGATATACTTTTAAAAAAATGCAGTTTTACCACCTTTTGAATGATCACCCATTTTAAATATAATTTTTGACAAGTTTATAAGTCAAATTTTACAAAATAAACTTATTATTCTGAATCAGGATATAATAATTTACATTGGATAAATTTTTTATACTTTTCTGATAACTTTGATATTTTGATGAATATTAAAAATACGCTAAATTTTTCTTAAAGAACATTTTTCATCAAGATAATTTATGTTGTTAAATAATAAAATATAATGGTTTTAAATTATAAAGAAAAAATATTTTTACTATTTAATATAATTTATGTCATTACCATTAATTTTACATTTAATTCAAAGGTAAAAACATTTCAATCTTTGACGATGTTTTAACTTTTAAAACCCCTTTTATTAACAACGAGATTAATTTTAAATTAATTACTGGAAATTCTATGTTTTGAAATTTTAAAAATGGATTCCATATTTGGATTCAGTGGGCCTAAATAATTTTAATTGGTTACTTTTATTTTTTTGACAATATGAATAGTAACTATAATAATTTTTATTTACTACAGTTAAAGGTAAATCGAGAAATTATAGGTAAAAATGAGAATATAAAATAACCCTACCACATGAAAAAATTATATTATATGAATAAAATTCAACCCATAACGTCTAAGGGTTGGAATAGATTCGTTTCATGGACTATTGACAATGAAAATGATATAATTATAATTAAAACCAAAGAAAGTGACAACATGTCACTCTCTTATATCTTATAAGTGTAATAATTTTAATTTATTGATAAACTTAATAAAACCATGAATATAAATATAACACCTAAGGGTTGGAATATATTTGTTTCATGGACAATTGACAATGAAAATGATATAATTATAATTAAAACCAAATAATGTGACAACATGTCACTCTCTTTTATCTTTTAAGTGTTACAATTTTAATTTTGTGATAAACATAATAAAACCTTGAATATAAATATTATCCAGAAATCTAATAAAATTAACTACATCATGAGAGTTTATTTATAATTATTAGGGATTAAATAATTATCTTTAATGACAACACAATAATGATGTAGACGTTATTTTATTGATTGAAATATCAAATAAATGGGTTTAAAACTATTAAAATAAATATTATATGAACTAATTAATGTTCTCCACAATTTTTATAGATTAATATTACATATTAGGAATCTATTAAATATTTTTTCCCAAATATATTCTATGTTTGGATTTTATTTAAATAAAAATAAATGAATAGTGTCAAAATTGACATTATTGTTATTTTATAAAAATAACATATTATATTTTTTTTTTGAAAATCTCAGAAATATTTAAAAATTATACATTGAAATATATATGGTCTATAATTTCAAAAATTATTTAATTATGGACAATTAAAAATACATAATTAATTATTTATAACAATTTAAAATTTAGAATATTATTACCAAAAAAATTAAATAGATTAAACAAGGATAAATCAACTTGATAAGGTTTAAAATAAATTCCCAAAAAGTCTAAATTTTATTGGATGATGATATTACAACCCTATCTCATATAATCTTCAAATTGAGTCATTTTTTGAGGTTTTTATGTGGAGTTTCAATTTATTATAAATTAATATTTCTTATGTTTCCAAAGGTGCCCCTCTCCTCCCATATAAAAGGGAACCTCCTCCCTCTCCTCATCAGATCATTTTGAGCCTAAAAGATTGGCCAAACCCTATCCATTACTCTTCTACACTTCCCTAAAAACACACTATAGGTCTTGGTTTTCTTCTAAGACCAACTTTAGTTCCCTAAGTGGAGTTATAGAAGAGGCGCGTTGAAAAAGAAGTAATATCCCTTACCGATCCTATCCAATTTATTTCTTTTTATACTTCCTATAATTTATTTGTATCATTATAAATTAATAACCTCAGTACCAATAATATACTAATATGTTATTATAAATATGAAAAAAACATATTTCACCATCTATCCATACTACGGAAAATGAAATCACCGCGCGTGCGTACTTACGGAATACCGTCTCCGCTCCATGGTGTAATCTGTTTTCCACCACCACCTTACTTGGAAGGGTATAATGGTGTAAAGAATAAAAATATATGATTATTATAACATGATCCTAATTCTGATATATTCTATCATCCACTCCATGACCATTCAATAATTATGGGAACGATATTGTTGCTCATGCGTACATGCGACTTACCGTCTCAATGATGAGATTTGATTCGTTATACATGATCTTAATTAGACCATGATTATATAAACGAATTGGATGAATAAATATGATATATATTACAATAATAATATTATGTAAATTATTTATTTATAACCTAAAAACGGAATAATAATTTATTCGACAAAACACTCATAAGAACGTAAAGCAATGAACACCGGAATAACAAGTACCAATGGAAAATTACTAATAAGAAGACAATAATATGACCATATATGATATCATAACAATTATTATGATTCTGGAATAATTCAATGACATTATTTATATCATTATACCAGAGTTTTAGATATGTACAATTCATATCAGACCTAATGTAATGGAAAATCTCACAATCTCAATTTTTATCTGAGATTGTTTATACATCGGTATTTACTTGGGAATATTTGTCATCCACATCCAAGTTTCCACAATATTTAATATTATTTATATCCTCACACAATTTTTCAAATCCAATTTTACCAATTGGTTAATTTTTAGTAAAAAATATTAAAGGAATCTTTTGTCATTTCAGTACGAGAAACTTTTTGACTTTTCCAGCCAAAGTATGAGAAGAATGTTATTTAACACATAAGACTTGAATGTATTTTATTTTGATTTCATAGAACATTATTTCCATGAAGATTCCTTTAAATATTTTCATGTTTATTTTCAATTAACTTATTTTATTTTAAAATTGTATGACATGTTGGGAAATGAAAAATGTTTTTCAAGTAGAAAAGATATTTTCCTCATGAATGGAGTTCATGTGTTTTATCAAAATTATTTTCCATATAAGATTATATAGGGTTCTGTTTCTATCCCAATTATTAAATTTATTTGATGATGGAATTATTTATATGTAGTCTTCTATCATATATGGATTATGTTATGGTAGCATGATGTTTAAGAATCCCATTTTTATTACATGGGTTATGCTATGATGAATGATTTATGATTTTGGTGGCACACATAATAATGGCTTCATTATGAGATGGTTGGGACCTATATATCCCTCTAATGAATTGGATAAATATTTATATCTCATGTGATAGACATGGATGGAACAACAAGTAAATCCAGTTCAGTGATAGAGGACTGGAATGAGGAGTGAACTCGGTTTAGTAATGGACATTTTCTTCTATGTTGGTCTTGGAAATGAGTCGTGACTAATATGAAATGATTTTCTATGATTATGTGTGTATTCCACAAAGTTTCATGTTTTATGTTATGATTATTGGTATTACATTTCACAACTATGATTTTTCCCATTTCATGATATTATGATCTCTTTTTTAGGTTATGATTTTCAAAATGATATGTTCTTATGAATATGATATGATTTATATTTACCTTGTTTACCCTTACAGAGCATTTGAGCTCACCCTTTTGTATGTTTTATTTTCCCCAGGCTAGGATGAAAGGTATTAAGTACGATATTCCAAAAAGGACTCTAGATATTATAAAATAAGAGGGAGACAATGTAGATGATCTATGAACCAGTTGTTTATGTTTCCCAGTTTCTAAATACACTATACCTAAACGGTCCTATAATGGTTTTGTTATATGTTGTAATAAGTATTCATGAATTCTGAAGTAATAACAATGTATGTAAAGTATGCGTCATTATATTTGGTATCAGAGGAAACATATAGTCAGTCTTTGGAAACATGGATGTGAAGGCCTTAGTAAAAACCCTAATGATTTTCTTATCATAGAACACAATATTAGTGTTTTAGAAATTTCCATGAATAATCTATGATAGACCTAAAGAGTGAAATTTTAATACTGATTTTTTGGGGTTCCTATTATGATTAGTGTTTCTCACACTATGCTTCTTGGTATTAATCAATGCCTGGAACCTGAAGGAACTATGTTAATGCTAAATGCGATGGTCAATGCAATGGTTGTTTTCCTAAGCAACCAAATGTTATGGGAGTTAGAATGAAAAATATTGTATCCATGATCACACAACTTTCTCAAGCTATGAATCATGCAGGACTTCCAAATGATCAAATGAAGGAGCAACAATCTGTTGAATCCTTTATGAGTCAGCGTCCACCTTCATTCAGTGGGTCTTCTGATCCATTATTGGCTGAACAATGGATTAGTACCACAGAAAAGATATTTTCAGTTTGAAAATGTTTTGAACATGATAAAGTCATCTTAGCAGTATTTCGTTTGGAATGTGAAGCCAATCAATGGTGTAACCTTATCAATAATATGAGGCAAAGAGACGAAATTGAGTCTATGGAATGGGATGAGTTCAAGAAATTATTTTTCAATAAGTACTTCCCTCTTATTCTTCTAACAAAGATATAGGAGCTTTTCGAACTACATCAAAAGGATGATGAATCTGTTGGAACCTATGAAGAAAATTTTACAAGACTTTCAAGGTTCGCTTCTGGGATTATTATCCAACACGAGAGTAAAATCAATAGATTCTTTAGTGGCTTAAAACCATGTCTCCAAAGGGAATTATCTATAAGGGACATCAACAACTATGAAAAAATTGTTCTATGTATTCTCAAAGTTGATATGGAGATTGGAGTAACCCATCTGTCATATGGGTTTTATAAGAAGTGGAAATTGGAATTGAAAGGAAAATATAAAGACCACACATAAAAGAAGATGAGTTTTCCCTTATGCTAAAAGTGTGGAAAGTAACATGGAGGGAATTGTCTTAAAGGGACAAGTAAATTTTTTAAGTGTGTAAAATATAGTCATTGGGCAATTGAATGCCGCAGTGATGGGAAAAATATGTCCAGTGATGCGAACAAAGAAAAGGATACACATAATTCACCTCCTACCCATAAATGTTACAGGTGAAAGGAAATGGGGAATTATGCCTATAAATGCCCTAATCCAAGGTATGTTCATGATGATCGATGTCAATAAAGTCTTAAGGCCAAAGAAAAAGGAAAGTCACATGCAATTTCTAATAGTGATGTGGAGTACGATAACAAAGTGATGAAAGGTACACTTACCATCCACTCTAAAGTAGAAAATGATTTATTTGATTATGGATCCACCCACTCTTTTATTTCTAAAAAAATTTCTAAAGGTATTGATGTACTACCCCAACAATTAGTGTTTGAGTTAGTTGTGACAAATACTAATGGCACAACAGTCACATCATACGTTTACAATTCTTCTCTGATTGAAGTTTGTGGGAAAGGGCTTCCAACAAATCATTTGATTCTTCCTATATAGGAATTTTATGTGATTCTTGGCATGTATTGGCTTTATTAATATGGATCTTATATCAATTTACAAATAATGTCAGTCAACATTCATATTCCTAATCAATCTATGATCATCTATCGATGCAAGGATGAACATAACCTTCCAATGGAAATGTCGTTCATTTTATGGGTCATGATTCCAATAAATGAACATTATTTATCCCGAATGGTTGGAGAGAAACTCCCGATTAAGAATATTCCCATTGTACGAGAGTTTGATGATTTCTTTCTTGAGAAATTGCCAGGTCTTCAACCAAATAGTGAATTTCAGTTTTCAATAGAACTCATACCAGGTTCTATGCCCATTTCAAAGAACCTTATATAATGTCCCCAATTGAGTTGCAAGAATTAAAGAAGAAACTCCAAGAGAACTTTGATAAGGGATTCATACGCCCTAGTACCTCACTTTGGGGAGCACCTGTTCTGTTTGTTAATAAGAAAGATGAATCAATGAGACTCTACATTGATTATCAAGAACTTAACAAGATCACTATCAAGAACAAATATCCCCTCCCACTCATTGATGAATTATTTGACCAACTATGCGGAGCTCAATACTTTTCTAAGATTGATCTTTGTTCAGGGTGTCATCAATTAAGGGTCAAAAGGGAGGATATACCAAAGAAATATTTCTGTATAGGGTATGGATACTATGAATTTATTGTTATGCAATATGGTCTTACTAATTTCCCTACTATCATAATGTATATAATGAATAATGTATTTAGAGAATATCTTGATAACTTTGTTGTAGTCTTTATAGATGATATTCTTGTCTATTCAAAGAGTAAGGAAGAACATGAATATCACTTGAGAATTGTATTAAAGACCCTAATAAAGGAGATATTTTATACCAAATTTACCAATTGTCAATTTTTGATTAAAAAATTTTCATTTTTGGGTCACATAATCTCAAAAGAGGGGATATCTGTGGATCCAGCAAAAACAAAAGTTATAGAAAGATGGTTGAGACCAACAATAGTAACTGTGATCTAAATTTTTCTTGGTTTGGCTGGATATTTTCAACATTTTGTGAAGTAATTTTCATGATTATATAATCCACTCACCTTGTTGACTAGAAAAGGTGTAAAGTTTGTTTAGACAGAGAAGTGTGAAGAGAATTACAAGGAGCTAGAAAGAAGGTTATCCAGTGCACATATTCTCACAATGCCTTGTATTGGAGAAAGATTTGTGATCTACAGTAATGCATCCAAGAAGGGATTGGGTGTGTTCTCATGAAAAATGATATTGTGATAGCTTATGCCTCACGACAGTTGAAAATCCATTAGAAAAATTACCCAACTCATGATATGGAATTAGCTATGGTAATATTTTCATTAATGATTTTGAGGAATTATCTTTATGGTGAAAGGTGTGATATTTATACTGATCATAAATGTTTAAAGTATGTTTTCACACAATAGGAGATGAATATGCGCCAAAGAATATGGTTGGATCTGATAAATGATTACGATAGTTAAATTAATTATCACCTTGAGATAGGAAACAATGTGGAAGACACATTAAGTTGACAAGACCATGCAAGCCTATCCATGATGAGGATCACAAAAGATCCAATATTTATGGATTTACAAAGGATGGATCTTGGAATTATAATGGAAGGGGAAAATCTTATCTTTATCAAATGAATGTTCAACCATATATACATGTGATGATTAAAGAGGTTGATAAAGAAGATGTAGAGTTACAAAACAAGGTGAGAAATTTTCCTGTATTCCACATTGATTGTGATGAAATAATAATATTCAAGAATCAGGTTCATGTTCCTCCCATCCTAGAATTAAAGAAATAAATATATGAGGATGCTCATTGTTCTTCATTCTATATTCACCATGGAAGCACGAAGATGTATATGGACCTGAAAGAGTACTTCTGATGGGATGACATGAAAATAGATGTTGCTAAATATGTATCTCGGTAATTGGTTTGTCATCAAGCTAAAGCTGACAGAAAGAAGTCTAAGGGGATGTTACAACCATTACCCATACCAAGATGAAAATAGGAAAACATCACTATGGAATTTTTCACTGGATTTCATAAAACATCCAATGGCAATAATGCTATCTAGGTTACAGTTGATCATCTTACAACGTCAGCACACTTCATTGCTATTAGAGAGGATTTCCCTCTTGATCAGCTATCTAGGATATATGTAATTGAAGTGGTAATATAGCATGGAGTACCGCATTACATTATATCTCATTGGGTTCCGAGGGTTACCTCATTTTTTTGATGAAGTCTTCAGCATACTCTAGATACAGAGTTGAGTTTCAGCACTGCTTATCATCCTCAGATAGACGGTCAGTCTAAGAGGATAATTCAAACTTAGGAAGACATGTTGAGAGATTTCTATATTGATTTAAAAGGTGGTTGGGATCATAAACTACCTTTGGTGTAATTTTATTATAATAATATATTTCAATCCAGTATTCAGATGGCAACTTATGAATCTCTATATGTATAGAAATGTAGAACTCCAACTTGTTTGGATGAAATTGGGGAACGAAAGCCATTAAGACCTAATCTTGTTGGTGAGATTGAAGAAAAGGTCTGATCTATTCAACAACACAAAAGAGTAGCTCAGAGTTGACAAATAGGTAATGACGACAACCGAAGAAATGACCTAGAGTTTTATTTGGGTGATAAATATTTCTTAGAAATATCTCCTTGGAAGAGAGTGATGAGATTTGGAAAGAAGGGAAAGATGAGCCCAATGTAAATCAGTCCTTTAGAAATAATGGGTCTTGTGGGGAAGGTATTTTATCAATTGGATCTTCCACCAAATATCTCTCACGTTCATGATGTGTTCTATGTATCTCTCCTGAGAATGTACATATATGATCCTTCACATGTTCTAAGCTCATAAGTTGTACCGCTAGAGAACAATCTTTCTTTTGAAGAACAACCAATAGAGATTCTAGATCATAGCTAAAAATTTCTATTAATCAAGACCACTCACTTGGTTAATGTTTTATGGAGGAACCACCAATTACAAGAAGCTACATGGGAACTTGAGGATATGATGAGGGAGAGGTAACCTCATCTGTTTGTTATGAAGTGATGAATTTCGAGGTCGAAATTCATTTTAAGGGGGGTAGAATGTAACACCTTTAAATTTTATGGGAAATAATTTTTTAATATCTTCTGTTATATGCAACACCAAGGTAATATTTCATTACACACAACACTGGCTTGGCTTGCGTTACACACAAGAGCAACCTTCCTCGATAGCTTACATTGTACGCATTAACGAGTTTTACTAAACAATGATATATTATTATAATATTATGAACTAACTGTTATGAATACTACTAACCGAATTTTGAATATTATCACATTATAATTCATCTTACACATTTTCTAGAATGAAATATGAAAATAAAAGCAATTTTTTGGATAAAAGAAGTATTTTTTTAAAAATGTGGTTTTACCGCTTTTGAAGGCGCACCCATTTTAAATATAATTTTTGAAAGATTATAAGTTTAATTGTACGAAATAAACATATTATTTTTAATCACAATATATGAATTTACATTGGATAATTTTGTAGTACTTTCCTGAAAACTTTCATATTTTGATGAATACAAAAAATATGCTAAATTTTTCTCAAAAACAACTTTTTTCTTCAAGATAGTTTATATGGTTAAATGATAAAATTTAGTCATTTTTAAGTATAAATAGAATATATTTTGACCATTTAATATAATTTATGTCCTTACCATTAATTTTACACTGAATTCATAGGTAAAACCATTTCAATCTTTGACAATGTTTTAACAATTACAAACTGTTTTCTTAACAATGGGATTGATTTTAAATTAATTACTACAACTTCTGTGTTTTGATTATTGAAAAATGGATTCCATATTTGGATTCAGTAGGGACAATTTATGTTAAGAGGTTACTTTTATTTTTCTAGACATTTTGAATAATAACTACGATAAATTTTATTTACTACAGTTAAAGGTAAATCGGGAAATTAAGGGTAAAAATAAGATTATAAAATTACCATACCACCTTCCAAAATTCTATTGGATGAATAAAAGTTGACCCATATCCACTAAGAATCGGAATAGATTCATTTCATGGACTATTGACCATGAAAATGATATAATTATAATTAAAATCAAATAAAGTGACAACTTGTCACTCTCTCATATATTATAAATGTAATAATTTTAATTTAGTGATAAAATTAATAAATCCTCAAATATAAATATTCAATAGAAATATAATATAATTATCTACATCATGATAATTTATTTATAATTTTTAATGATTAAATAATTATCATTAATGATGACACAATAGTGATGTAGAAGTTAGTTTATTGATTGAAATATCAAATAAATGGTTATAAATATATTAAAATAATTATTATATTAACTAATTAATGTTATCCACAATTTTTCTAGATGAATATGACATATTAGGAATCTATTAAATATTTTTTATAAATATATTCTCTGTGTGGATTTTATTTAAATGCCAATATATGAATAGTGTCAAAATTGACACTATTGTTATTTTATAAGAATAACATATTATATAATTGTTTAAAAATCACAGAAATATTTATAAAATATAAATTGAATTTTATATGGTAGATAATTTCATAATGTATCCAATTATGGAAAATAAAAAACATATATGTAATTATTTATAACAATTAAAAATTTAGAATATTATTACCACAAATAAAACTAAATAGATTAAATAAGGAAAAATAAATTTGATAAGGTTTAAAATAAATTCTCAACATGTCTAAATTTTATTGGATGATGATATTACAAACCTATCAAATATCATATTTTAATTGAGTCATTTTTATAGGTTTTTTCGTGGGGTTTGAATTTATTATAAATTAATATTTCTTATGTTTCCAAAGGTTCCCCTCTCCTCCCTTATAAAACAGAACCTCCTCTCCCTCATCTTCAGAACATTTTGAGCCTACAATCTAGAACAAACCCTATCCATTGCTCTTATCCACTTCCCTAGAAACACACTAGAGGTCCTGGTCTTCTTCAAAGGCCAAATTTAGTGCCCCATGTGGAGGTTTAGAAGAGGCGCGTCGAAGAAGCGGTAATATCCTTTCCTGATCCATTCCAATTTTATTTCTTCTTATACTTCCTCTTTTTTATTTCTTTTATTATAAAGTAAAAATATCAGTATCAATCATATTATTATAATTTATTATAAATATTATACAACCCTATTTCACCTACTATCTATCCTACAAAAAATGAAATCAAAGCACGTACGAACGTACGGAATACCGTCTCCACGCCATGGTGTAATCTGTTTTCCACCACCACCTTAATTGGATGGGTATAATGGTGTAAATAATAAGTATATATTATAATTATTACGTGATACTAATTCTGAGATATTATATCATCCACTACAATACCATTCAATAATTATGGGAATGATATCTGCGCTCGTGGGTATGTATGGCTTATCATCTCCACGATGAGATGTGATACGTTCGATGTGATCTTCATTAAATCATGATTATATAATAGAATCGAATGAATAAATCTGATATATATTATACTAATACCATTATGTAAATGATGTATCTATAACCTATATAGAGTAATAAGAATTTATTCGACAAAACACACATAAGAACATATTGTAATAAAGACCCAAATAACTAGTAGCAATGAAATATTACTAATAATGAGATGTGAATATGACCATATATGATATCATAACAATGAGTATTATTATGGAATAAGTCAATAAAATTATTTAAATCAATATACAGAAGGTTCAGATACGTATAAAGCATATCAGACCTAAGGTAAGGGAAAATCTCGCAACCTCAATTTTTATTCGACATTGTTTATACTTAGGTATTTATTGGGGAATATTTATCATTCACATCCTTGTTTCCATAAAATGAAATATTATTTATATCCTCCTAAAATTTTTTAAATCCAATTTTACCTATTGGTTAATTTTTAGTAAAAAAATATGAAAGGAATCATTTGTCGTTTCAGTACGAGATACATTATGACTTTTCCGGCCCAAGTATGAGAAGAATGTTTTTTTAACTTATACAGCATGAATGAATTTTTTATGATTTCATAGAACAATATTTCCATGAAGCTTCCTAAACATTTTTTCAAGTTTATTTTCAATTGAATTATTTTAGTTTAAAATTGTATGACATTTTGAGAACGGAAAAAAAAATTGAAGTAGAAAGGATATTTTCCTCAAGAATAGAGTTCATGTGTTTTATCAAAATTATTTTCGATATAATATAATATATGGTTCTATTTATATCCCTATTATTGATTTATTTTATTATGGAATTATTTTTATGAATTCATTCTATCTTATATTGATTATATTATGATGGCATGATGTTTAAGAATCCCATTTTTAATACATGGGTTATGATATGTTGTATGATTTTGGATTTTGGTGGCACACAAATGAAAGGTTTCATTATGAGATGGGTGGGACCTATATCTATATCCAATGTATTTGGTAAAGATTTATATATCATGAGATATACATGGATGGAATGACAAGTTAATCCAGTTCAGTGATACTCGACTGGAACGAGGAGTTAACTCGGTTCAGTAATGGAATTTATCCGCTACGATGGTCTTGGAAATGAGTCTTGACTAATATGAGATGTTTTTATATGATTATGTGTGTATGTCACAATGTTTCATGTTTTATGATTTGATTATTGGGATTACATGTTACTACTATGATTTATCCCATGTCATGATATTGGGATCCATTTTGTAGGTTAAGATTTTCAAAATGTTATGTTCTAATTAATATGATATGATTGATAATTCAATTTTTTACCCCTACTGAGAATTTTAGATCACTCTTTTGTATGTTTTCTTTTCCCCAAGTCAGGAAGAAGGGTATTAATTATGTTATGCCAAAAGGGACTCTAGATATGATGAAATAAGTGGGAGACAGTGTAGATGATTTATGAACCAATTGTTTATGCTTCCCGGTTTCTAAAGACACTATACCTTTACAGACTTATCATGGTATTATTATATGTTGTAATAAGTATGCTTCAATTCTGAAGTAATAACAATTTATGTAATGTATGGGTTGTTATCCTAAAATTTTCATGGATAATATTATTTTTATGATGTATAATATGTTAAATTGGGGAAAAATTCAGATATTTTTTTGTGATGGACTCTGAGTGTATTTATAATGATCAATCACAAACAAACATCTTATATTGTCATTGTATATATATATATATTAATCATTATTGGGTGAATATATATAATATATCCTCAATGTGTTATATATATATATATAAAGAAATATGTTATTGTAACATTGAATTTATATTCATCGACACAAACATAAAAATATATTCACAAAAGTAAATTATAATGATGTAGTCTTTTATATATAGATTTTCCTCTAGTTGAAAAATGTGTGTTATATTTATAAATACATTTAAATATAATGCACATTCACTAGATAATAGAAAGCAAGCAGTTGAGGTTTGTCTTAGTGGTAAGCACCCCATAATATTACTTGAAGAATAGGGGTTCAAAACCCATTGGGCCCATGTTACTATAACATTACTGTAGAAGCACTATAGCAGTAGTGATACTTTTTCACTGACAGTACTGTAGCAATGCCAGGGCACTGTAGCAGCTGTAGCGGTACTGTAGCAGTGGCAGGAACTATGTGGGACTATAGGTGTATGGGGTACTGTAGCAATACTATTCACAAAATGGGCTTTGGGAAAAAAATTTGGGCCTACGAGCTATGTAATGGGCTACATGGCCACTACGCCTTTAGGATATGTAATGGGTCTCCCTCTACCTAGTTAAAAGAGGTCATTGATTTGCTTTAATAAAAAAATGAGGCTTCGCCCGCAACCATAAAAAATAACATAATAAAAAGCAACAAAAATTTATTAATTAATTCATTATGATTAGTTATTTTATATGAAAAATAAAATTCCCAATGTAATAGCTGGTTAATAAACATAAAATTAATGAAATAACTAAAATAGGAATGATATATTAGAGTTATTATACACATGGGTGAGACAAAAATATTTTGAAAAAACAATTATAATGGAATATAAACTTTTAAAATGAAAAATATAAAATCATGAGAGGAATTAAGATAATTTTTTATTGAAGGAAATATGATTCATTTATTGGAATAATAAAACCAAATATGACTATAAGAATAGAAACATTACTGTGGGAAAGTAAAATTTACGTTCAAGTATTGCATCCTAGTAGATAGAATAGGCATTTGACTATTAGAATAGAAATTTAACTTCTAAAATATTATAAATTCTGGTTAATAATATATACAATGACAAATAAGTTTGTAGAAATATTTTATTTCATGAAAAAGTATTCAAATTCAAAGAAGGGAAATGAATAATTTTTATAAAGATTATTTTATCGTAATTTTTACAGAGAATAGTTTTTTATGATAAATAGTAAAATTAACTAATTTAATTTTTCTAATAAAAGTAATTTCATTATTGGTATCAATATAAAAAATTTATTTTGTGATATTTTCAAGTTATTATTTTTAAAAGATCATTTTTAGTTAAATAATAAAAGTATAATTTTTCAAATACAACATGTTTTACTACATTGGAATGTCACAATAATTATTATTTAATCAGTATTAGGTTATCTCCAAAAAATATAAATTTAAACATATAAATGAGTCATATAAAAACAATTAGATTATTTATAAAACCTGTAAAATTAATTTACAAAGTATACACATCTAAATTATTCCTTTATTTGTTTTTGTTATTTCAATCCATTTGTATAAATTAATAAATTCATTATATGTTTTTATTAATGGGCCTAAAAAAATTTATTTAAATAAAATATAGTTCAAAATTAAAAAAATATCTCTAGTAAGTGATTTATTTTAAAAATTATAATTTATTCTATACATTAATTGAAAAATACCCTCTCCTCATTTATAAATATCCCTTTAGCTTAATTTGGAAAACCACTTCCCATCCACTTCTCAAATCTAATGTTAATTAAAATTCCCCTCTCTTAATCATCATTGTACACTTATGCAAAATTGAGTTCTACCCAAATCCAATCGTTCATTGTATTATAGAATAAACAATGTCATAAATTTAAATGAAGGGTAACCAACACTTTTTCATTCATCTCAATTTAAATTTTTATTTTATAATTCGGACACTTTAATTTTATATTCCTATGATTTAATGTAATGAATTTTAATTTCTACCATATCTATGAATGTTATGTGGATAAAATAAATTATATTTTTCAAAATATTCTACCCTCTTGAATGTAATTTTAATAAAATAAAATTATAATGTGTAATGGGCTTGACCTACAATTTCATTACATTATTGGAAATATTGGGATTGATGAATCCATAGGAAGAAAATAGGTATGTGGATGGGGAAGTTAGGAGTTGATAGGTATTTTTGGGGTCTTTTCTATAATTTTTATATTCTTGGTTGTGTGATTAGATGTTATAGTTACTTGTTTGTTCCGTAAGTAAGCTGGTTGTTCATGCTATCGGTTGGAATAGTCACCAATTGTCCATGTGGTATGATGGTTGGTGATGAAGTCAGCTAGAAAAGTCTATTATTTGTTCTTGTGGTAGGTATTTATTTCATGTAGTCAGTTGGAACAGTCTCCAATTTGATTTTACAATAGAAAAGTTGGTTGTGCGGTCAATTTTCACTATTACATGTTGTTTATATGTAAGTTGGTTGATCATGCAATAAACAATAATTTTAAATTATTTGTTCATGTAGTTGGTTGGTTGGTCATGTGGTTAGATGGATCAATCACCTATTGGTTCACATGATATGTTCTTTTTTCAATAACTAGTTCAAGAATTCGGTAAATTTATGTCATTTATCTGTTCTCCCAAAATACCCCAAGAGTTTTATATATGCATTTTTTTAATGAAAATCTGGTTTTAAAGAATAAATTAATGGAACTAGAATAAATTTTAATAGAGGATAATTATAATTTACAATTCATAAAAATATGGACCCATTCAACTAGATATACCATATTTATTGGATGTGATCTTACTTTAATGTTAATTTAAAACAATATCAAACCCTAATAGTATCTAATCATCATTCTAAAGAGAATATCAATTCATTGTAATTTATAGATTTATTTCTCTAAAAACATGATTGTTGACCTCACCTCTTTTGATAACCCAACTATGCTTTCACATACTTTGAAAATCCCAATTATTGTTTATCTATATTCTAATTCACTCAATCTATGACATTCTATAAATATGATAATAATATTAAAATAATCCTTTAAATATGTAAATCCATGTTTATCCCTGTTTGTCTCAGTTCTGAAGTAATTATAACCCAATCAGATATGTTTTGCAAAAAACAGAGAAGTGTTAGTTACTGATATGCATATAGCTACTGATATAGAGTATCCAGTACTTAGTCTACCGATAGAAAAAGTCTACTAATAGACAGAGTCACCGACACGCAGATCTACCGATGTGCATAAGTCTACTGATACACATAATCGCTAGAACTATGCCAGAGCAACCGATACAAAGAAGAGCTACCGATAAATAGCTACTGATAAAAAAAGTCTACAGATCTACCGATATGTGTAGAGCTACCGATACATGGAGTAAGATATACCGATATAATGAACTATTTATGCAAAGAGATACTGATGTAAAGAGTTACTGATACAAAAACCAAGAGCTACCAATGTAAAGAGCTACTGATACAAGTTCAAAGAGCTACCGATGGAAGGGAACTACTAAAAAAAATCTCACTGTACATGTCTACCAATAAGAAGCTACTAATGATTGACCAACTAGTCAAACTCTATTATCTCAATTCTATTTATTTATTAAGTTAACAGTTACATTTGATGTTTTTAATGCAGTTAGTGTTATTTAATGATTTCTGTTTCCATGTCAGGGAACCATACCTAGTACCCATGGAAAAGATAATCCTCCCTTTTGATGGTGCTGAAATCTATAAATAGGAAGATAAAACCAACATGAAAAGTGTGAGAGACAAAGAAAACATGAGGTGTGCATACAGCAAGAATCCAGGAACTAAGAAGGCACATTAATGGTGAAAAAGAAAAAGGCTTAACATCATTCAAATGTGGTGCAGTCAGAAAAGGCTACATCCATACTCCAAGAACACTGGACATACATGAAGTTACTCATTCTAGAGGAGAACACAAGCTGCATCTTGAGTGAGGAACTACCACAGACACTTCATGCACTCAGGCTGATAAGATAAACCTGGACGCAAGGAAGAAAAATACACTTTGTTTTTCAGAACAAAAACTAGTAAAGGACTCAGAAGCTTTTCTGACTAATAAAACGAGTCCAGGGATGCATTTCCAATCACTAAAGCTCTTCTAAACTATTTCGCACTTAATTTAGTGATTCCTTCATTTACGTTTTGAGCAGTGTGTGTATCCTGTTTATTTTACACACACACTATCTCCTTAGATAAGATGGAGGATTCTAAAATCCTCATTCGAACTCAATAACTCTCTTGTATCCAAATTTGGTTAGTGTTAGAGGTCGAGTAAGACCTGGAAAGCTGTGATATGTTGTTTTTTTTAACGTAGAACTGTGGTAGTGGTCTTTGGACCGGGATAGTGTGTTCACTGTTGTTTACCCCGATTCAGGGTGTGGATCAATTTATATAAATTGTTGAGAGGACTAAGTCTCGGCTTGAGACTAAACCTCTTGGTTACTTGTGTTGTGAATTTTAGTTTAAGTCATATGTATACTATATATATTCCATATTCCACTTCTGTTACATTGAAATACAAACCTATTTTAATGTTACTTTGATAGTAAAATTAGCAAGTGTTTATACTTAATGTAAACTAGTAAGTTAGTTTCAAAAGTCAAATTAATCTTCAGTTAAAAATAACTAAGACCAAATCTATCTTTAAGAAACAAATTGAACATTTACACTCTATATAAATTCATTATACTTTAACTTTGTTTTTAAATAGGGGGATTTCAAGAGAATGTTTTTTTAACAGAAATTTTAATTGGAACTTAATTCACCCCCTCTTGAGTGTCAACTCTGACCAACATTTGGTATTAGAGGTTTTTTTTTATTAATACAAGTTTTCAAATACTCTGTTTTTAAAATGTGATTTTAGTTGCATCATTATAGATCATGAATTTCTGTTAGTTCAAAATTTTATCTCTTTAAAATTATTCTCTAAAATCAAGATATGGATAATGGACTAGAAGGTGCTGCTAACAACATGCCACCTTTCTTCAATGGTACTAACTATGCCCAGTGGAAACTTAAGATGGAAATTCATTTAAAAAGTATGGGTTTTGATATATGGACTGCTATAGAGTCACAATATAAAATTCCCAAAACTGATAGAACAACTTGGGATAAACCTTGAAAGAAATCTTACAATAATAATTGTAAAGATATGAATGCCATTTATTGTGCTTTAGGAGATGAAGAGTTTAATAGAATATATGCCTGCAAAATTGCTTATGAAATTTAGGATTCTTTCGGTGTTTCTCATGAAGGAACAACCAATTCTAAAAAAATGAGGATGAATACTTATACTGTTAAATATGATTATTTTAAAATGAATACTGATGAATCTATTTATGACATGTATCTCAGGTCCAATGAGATTGTCAATACTATGAGCTCTCTTGGAAAGGATATTCCTACAAAGGAACAAATCATGAGAATCATAGGTTGTCTACCAGAAAGATGGAGGGGCACTTCTATTTCAATCAGAGAATCGTGTGACATTGGAGTTCTTCCTGTAAAAGATCTTATTGGTAAAATAATGATGTATGAGGAAGAACTTAAGGTAAACAAGGAAGATGATGACGAACCCAAGAGAAAATATGTGTCTTTCAAAACTACTGCTTCAAAGAGGAGGACAAAGACAAAGATCAAATACAAACTGATGTTCAACCAGTGAAGATTCAGACTTCGATAGTGATGATGAGATGGCTCAGATAGCTAGGAGATTTATGAAGTTCTATAGGAAGAAGAAATTTTTCAGAAAAAAATTACAAAGGAATGTATGACAATAGAGGTAAGTGGAAGAAGGACTAGTAGAAATCTGATAAGGAAGATGACATAGTCTACTATGAATGAAAAAAGGAAAGGACACATCAAAGCTGACTATCCAAAATTAAAATTCAAAAAGAAACATGATTATAAGGACAAGAAGTACCAGAAAGCTATGAACGCTACTTGGAGTGCTTTAGAAGACAACAAAAGTGAATCTGAAGTTTCTGAATCTGAGAAGTATTGAGCCAACATGTGCTTCATGACCAATACCTTTGAGGTACCTGTTTCCCATACACTAAATGATAATTATTCGAGAACAGATTATGAATCTGAAAACATGTCTAGTGAAGAACAGTTTGAATATTGTAACATGGTGGAAGAAACAAGCAATGATCTTAAGGAAAAATATACATAATTAAAGAAACAACATACTCTCACTGCAAATTTTAAATCTTACCTTGATATAGAAAAGGAAAATAATGCTCAACTGTTAAAGGAAAATACAAAATTGAAAATTTCTAATGAGCAACTTAGAAAGGACCTAGAAAAATTCGCAAATAGAAAGGATACACTAACTAAAATGTTAGGAATAAAAGTTGCACCAAAAAACACTACTGGTTTGGGATACAAACCTGGAAAAAGACAGTTCACTAAAACTCCATTTATTTCTAAATCTTGACAAAATTTTTCTTATTCTAGTTCAAGAAATTTGAATGCTTCAACTGGTTATTCATATGATTATAGATAAAAAAATATTATCTTTCAAAATATATTGCTTCTGTAAATTATATAAGACCCATAAGACAAATTTGAGTACATAAAACTTGGATTTATATCCTCTATGGATCCAAGAAGATCTGGGTACCAAAATAATTTCCCATCTAAATCATTTTTGTAGGACACATTTTTGAAGATTTCTCACAACAAGGTATAGTACATGGATAGTGGATGTTCAAGACTTATTTCTGGAGATTATTATTTCTTTATAATATTAATAAAGGATGATGTAGTCCATGTCACCTTTGGTGATAATTATAAAGGAAAAATTATTGGCCTAGGCTAGATTGGTATCACTATTTCAGTTTTGATTTCTAAAGTTTTATTTGTTGATGGACATAAGTATAACCTGTTATGTATTTCTCAATTATGCGATGATGGCTTTCATGTGAAATTTTTAAATGATTCTTGTAATGTTTTTAACTCTAAAAATATTTTAGTATTTTCTTCTTTAAGAAATGAAAATGTTTATGCTGTTTATCTGAATTCACTTTCTAAGAAAAATGGTATTTGCTTAAATACTATTCATAAATAATCTTGGAAATGGAACAAATGATTAAGAAACTATAACATCTATTCACTAAGAAAGTTGACAAGGAAGAATTTGGTTAGAGACCTACCCAAACTTGAATGCCTAATGATAATGTTTATAATTCCTGTCAAAAGGGAATGTAACATAATGTTTCTTTTAAATCAAAGAAAGTATTTTCAACTTCTCAAACTCTTGAGTTGGTTCACATGGACTTGTTCAGACCTTCTATTGTTTCTAGTTTAAATGGGAAGCACTATTTCCATGTCCTAGTAGATGACTTTTCTAGATATACTTGGGTATACTTCTTAGCTCACAAAAGTGAAGCTTGTTCTTACTTTGTTAAATACTCCAAGTCTGTAGGAAACCCTAGTGGACTTAAGATTATGACCCTGAAAAGTGATCATGGTCGTGAGTTTGAATATCATGAGTTTGAATCATATTGCTCACACAATGTCTATAGTCATAACTTTTCTGGTCCTAGGACACCTCAGCAAAATGGTATAGTACAAAGAAGGAATAGAACCCTTCATGAAATTGCAAGGACCATGCTTAATGAGTATGACCTGCCTATTTACTTTTGGGATGAAGCTGTGAATACAACTTGTTATATTATTAATAAAGTCTTAATTAGACCTGTTCTAAAGAAGACCCCTTATGAATTATGGAATAATAGAAAACCTAAAGTTAGTTACTTTAGAGTCTATGGCTGCAATGTTTTAATTCTCAATACAAAGGATAATCAGGACAAGTTTTCTTCTAAGAGTGATGAAGGAATTTCTCTTGGTTATTCCTTAACCAGAAAATCCTATAGAGTCTTTAACAAAAGAAACAAATGTGTGGAAAAATTTGTTCACATCATGTTTGATAAAATTGTTCCACATGAGACTAAAACCTCTCTTGAAAAACATGAAGAAGATTTGACAGTTCTGGAACATAATGATAAAACTAAAGAACCTGCTGTAAAAATATCCAGTTCTGGACATATTCCAGATTCTGTTTCTGTTGAACCTGAACATAGAGATGAACTCGAAATTTCTATCCCTACCTTTAATAGATCAACAAGGATTTTAAAGAATCATACTTTAGATACTGTAGTTGGTAATCTTGATATAGGGATACAAACCAGAGCATCTCTAAGAAACCAGGTTGAACATCAAGTCTTTATTTCACAACTAGAACCTAAAAATGACAATGATGCTATCAATGATGAATTTTGGGCAATGAATAAGAAGGAAGAGTTAAATCAATTTGAAAGAAACAATGTCTGTGTATTAGTTGACAGACCCAGGGACACTTTGACAACATGTACTAAATGGGTTTTTAGAAACAAATTTGATGAGTTTGGGAACATACTTAGAAACAAAGCCAGGCTAGTTGCACAAGGATATAGTCAAGAGGAAGGTATAGACTATGAGGAAACCATTGCACCTGTAGCTAGATTAGAAGCTATCATAATTATACTTGCCTATACTACTCATCTGAATTTAAAGTTATATCAAATGGATGACAAAAGTGCTTTTCTAAATGGTTTCATAATTGAGGATGTTTTTTTGAACAACCTCCTAGATATACTAAACCTAATTTTCCAAGTCAACTTTTTAAACATTCTAAAGAATTATATGGTTTAAAACAAGCACCAAGAGCATGGTATGATAGGCTTAGTAATTTTATTATTTCAAAACAGTTTACTAAAGGGATTGTTGATCCAACTATTTTTATCAAAATAATTTATAAAGATGTTATAATGGAACAAATATATGTTGATGATATTATTTTTGGATATTCCAAACATTCTTATGTACTGATTTTTAAAGAGTATGCAAAAATGAATTTGAAATGAGTTTAATGGTAGAACTCAAATATTTTCTTGGATTTCATGTTTTCTAAAATGAAAATGGTATTATTTTGAACCAAATATAATATACAAGGATCATTTAAATTTTTTTGGTCTGTATAGTATTAACGAAAGTGATACTCCTATGAGTACAGTCTGTAAATTGGATGCAGATGAAGCTGGGAAACTAGTAGATCAAACCAATTACAGAGGTATGATTGGAAGCGTATTTTACCTTAATTCTAGTCTACCAGATATTATTTTTAGTGTATTTATGTGTGAAAGATTTCAAGATAATCCAAAATAATATCTTTTTCATGCTGTTAAAAGTATTTTCATATATCTTAAACACACTATAAACTAAGGTTTGGTTTACCTTAAAGGACAATCCTTTGAGTTAGTGAGTTATTCAAATGCTGACTTTTCTGGTTGCAAGTGGGATAGAAAAAGCACATCTAGAACATTTCATTTATTGGGAGAATCCTTAGTATCTTGGTTTATTAAAAAGAATAATTTTGTAGGTTTTTACACTTCTGAAGCAGATTATATAGCTGCTGGTAGTTACTGTGTACAAATTCTGTGGATGAAACACACTTTTTGGACAATGGATACGTTTTTAGGCATGTTTCAATCAATTGTGACAACACTAGTGCAATAAAAATTTCAAATAACCCTATGTCTATCTTTAGGACCAAAACAATTGATGTAAGGCACCATTTCTTGTGATATCATTACCAAAAAGGTGATATTACTCTTGAATTTATAGGTACTGAACATCAATTAGCTTACATTTTTACCAAAACCTTGAGTTCGGATAGGTTAGGTTACATTTGACATGAGTCAGTAATGATTAACCTAGATCGATAGATACCTCACCGATGTAACCTCACTGATGATACCTCGCCGATGATACCTCATCGATGTAACCTCAATTATTGGAATTCTCACTGATAGACCCTACCGATGAGTGTGTTGTTTTAAACTCTGTCTTCTGCCATAATCTGTATCATTTTTACTTTATTTAATATTATTTATTTATTTTATGATTCCTAAATGATAAAAATAAAGTCATAGCTACTTCTCAATCCACCAAGCCTCAAACCCATACCATCAAACCTTAGCTCCCGAATCTCTTGAGAACCCTAAATCCCTTGAACTAGTGATGGAAAAAACCAAAATTTCTAACATTAGAGATGACTCTAATGAGCCGCAAGAGAAGAAGCAAAAGTCTGAGCAAGAATAAAGTGGTATTGTTGGAAGAACTAGGTCGGGTAGGAGACTAGTGAATCCTCATTTTCCGAATTGAGTGATTGTGATTGAAAAAGAGCTGTGCATGGAATGGTTTCTGCCTAGAAAATCATTAGTGCTCGAAGTGCTGGATGATCAAAAGTGGGTAGATTGATTTTCAAATAACAATGGACCCTACTATTCAAAGATGGTGAAACAATTTTATGATTTTGTAAGCTTTGAGAAGTCTGAGAATGAAAACTATGTGACTTCTTTTGTGAATGGAAAGGAGATGTCTTTTTCATCTGTTGAGTGGGATGAATGCTTAAAGGATCCTCATGAAGGTGTATCTGGATATGTCTCGAAATCTATACCACCTAAAAGTGATATAATCGATTATGAGATTGCCTTGGAGGAGCTCACCGGTGATGGAAATCATAGACAAGTAGTAGCTGCTAAAATGGATGGAGAGAATATATTGCAGTTCAAATTTGTTCAGCATGTCTTAATACCAAGGAGAGGAGATTTTGTGAATTTAAGATATCAGGATATCTATCTCCTACATCTCTTGAGACATTTTGTAAAAGTAAATCTGCGTAGATTGTTGATTATTCAAATTGAAGACATGACAAGGCCAAAATCAAAGACTAATTCCCTATTATTTTCCACGTTGATCACTGTGATTATCAAATTGAAAGGGATATATGAGTCTCAAGATGAGACAACGGTAGTAAGGAAGAACTTCTGTATCACAAGAACAGTGTGAAAATACATGAAGATAAATTGGAACCCATGGAGAGGATAGTTAGTTAATGATGACCATGAGATATATGATAAATTTAATCATGTGGATCATCCTTCAAGACCTAAGGATGTGAGGGATCGAGGTCTAGGACCTGATGAATAAGAACATTATTATAGTGTTGAGAGTGAAGAAGAAGAAACTTTTATGAATGATGGAAGAGATCCTGACTTGCATCCAAGTCCAACTTCTAAAATTGTATCTTCGAGAAAGAAACCTTGTTGAAGAAGAGACTCTGGCTGATGAGGAAGACCATCCATACCCTGATCATAAAGAAGATAAGTAGAATGAATCTGAAGCCTCTAATAATGTCTCTTTAAGTTTGAGTCCATTAATTGGAAGCTCAGCTGTGCCTACTGAGGCTGTATTAGGAGAAATGGAAGAAGTTGTATCTAATCCAGAGGACCCTCCTACTGTTGTAGAGAAAGAGTTGATATTAAAATATTCTTCTAAGGAAGAATGAATCGCTAATAATTCCCTAGATGTACAAGATAATGATCCCATTGAGGGGGGCATCAATCCAATTTTGGAAGTGTGTCAGT
The DNA here is from genome assembly GCA_963277665.1 of Viscum album. Lineage (NCBI taxonomy): Eukaryota > Viridiplantae > Streptophyta > Magnoliopsida > Santalales > Viscaceae > Viscum > Viscum album. The sequence goes on from OY728138.1 coordinate 1,456,699,891, forward strand.
GGCTGTTGAGATTGAGGACTGGGAAGAAGACCCATGTTTTTTTTGTGGATTAGACTATCCTGATTCTGATAATGAGGCATCTCTCAATAGGCCAAAGATTATTTATGACATTGAGATTGAGTTGTTACCTGAAGATGTGGTCAGAATGAATGACCTAGATATTTTGAAGAAAAATCTTAAGGACAGTTATGTGGAAGAGACAACGAAGATGGAATCTTCACTTATGTCATAAATCCTATCGATTATGACTGAATCAGTGGTTAGAATATCATCTGAAAGAGCATCTGCTGTGAGTTCTCCTGCTAATATGACCACTAGAGATGATCTTGAATCCTTAAAGGATGAGATGAACGAGTCCATTAGTGCTTCTGTTGCTAATATGAAGCACTGCTTTGTTGAAGAGATGAGTAATTTGTAAAAATCGTTTGAACTTTATCTCGGTTGCCATTTTTCAACCTTTGTGGTAGAAATAGTGGAAGAAGTTACAAACTACCAGACTAAAATTTCTAGACTTGAAGTTGATGATGATGCTCTAAAGAAATTGGTTATCTCTTTAGATTCTTACATGAGTCCAAAATCTCAAGAAGACAAGGAATTAGCTGATTTCAAATGTGTTGTAAGCCAGATGGTTTCAGTGTTTGAATGTTTTAAAACCTCCATGAAATATCATGTTAAAACCCAGGATTCCCAAGTACAAAATCATATTAGTGGGTTGACCAAGAACTTCAAGGAAACCATAACTTTCTCTGTTGGTTCTGTTGCTTCTTAACCCTCAGTGGATAGGAATAAGATTTGAGCTGTGATGAAGGAGGAGCTTGGTCAAGCTTCAACCAGTGGCTCTGTGGACTCATATGACCTGAGAAAAGTTCTGTTTGCTACTTGAGATTCAGCTAGAGGAATAATGAAGATAGTACAAGACTATATGAGAGAAGCTTCTGCCTCTTAGAATGAAGTGAAAGAAAAGGTGGAATCCTATTTCCAAAACCATTACACCAAGCATCAACTCAACAATCACTTCAAACATCAGTTGGAAAACCTAAAGATACCTCTTGTCAATCAAGCCTTCAAAGATAATGTTAGCAATCTAAGGGAATTGACTCCAGCATTGGAAAAATTACTGGAGAACAAGGATGTCTTCATATATTCTATAAAGAGAGGATAATGAATAATTATAGATTTCAGGAATCTGTTGCTACCTTTCTTACATGTCAATGCTAGGATAGGGATTGTACCTCTTTCTTTACTTGCTTCAACCTCTACTGATCTTGTTCAAATGACTCTAGCCCAAGACATTTGAAGCCTTACACCTATGCTTACTAAGAGGACTCCCAAGTACAGACCAGGAACAATTTCTGTGGCTCAACCTCCTATGATAATTTCTAGAATTCCAAACCCATCACAACCATCCACACAGTCTGAATCCTCTTATGAACCAAAGGGAAAATCTCACATTGAGGATTTGGACTGAACAAGTGGCTAAGATGTTTGATAGGAATCCCTTGTATTTTTTTCTGTCTATGTACCTTTTTTCTATATATAATACAGTTGGATTTCCTTTATTTCTTATTATGTTTCTATTTCTATTTATTGTTTTCCACTTTTTGATTATCACAAAGGAGGAAAAATATTATCTAAGTATAAAAGAGGGAGAAATATCTTCACAGAGGGAGCAATATTATCTAAGGAAGAGCTAACATGATTTTCCCTTCTCATATCATTGAATTTAATTCTACCTCTGATACATTAGGTTCTATCACATATTGTTTTCTCTGAGATCATTTCTTTTAATGATATATCCTCTAATCCAATAACTCATTGTTTTAAAACTGTAAAATCATAAGTTGTGATTGTCAAAAGGGGGGAGATTTTTGACCTCAACTATTTTGATAATCCCAACTATGATTTCACATACTTCGATAATCCCAATTAATGTTTATCTATATTATAATTCATCCAATCTATGACATTCTATCAGGATGATAATAATATTAATATAATCCTTGAAATATTTTAATTAATGTTTATCCATATTTGTATGAGTTTTGAAGTAATTCTAACCCAATCGGATATTTTTTGCATAAAACAGATAAGTGTTAGTTACTGATCTTCATATAGCTAATGATACAGAGTTATTGCTACTTAGTCTACTGATAGACATAGTCTACCGATAGAGAGAGTCACCAATACGCAGAGCTAACGATATGCATAATTCTACTGCTACACATACTCACTGGAACTAAGCAAGAGGGACCGATAAAAAGAAGATCTACCGATAGATAGCTACCGATAAAACAAGTCTGTAGAGATACCAATATGTACAGAGATACCGATAAACGGAGTATGGGCTACTGATATAAAGAACTACTGATGCAAAGAGCTACCGATGTAAAGAGCAACTGATACAAACACCAAGATCTACTGATGCAAAGAGCAACTGATACAAGTTTAAATAGCTACCTATGGAAGGGAACTGCTACACAAAGCTCACCGTACACATCTACCAACATGAAGCTACTAATGATTGACTAACCCGTCAATATTTATACTCTTGATACTATTTATTTATTAATCTAAGGGTTACATTTGATATTTTTAATGTAGTTAATGTTATTTAATGATTTTTGTTGCCATGTTAGGGACACGTACCTAGTACCCATGCAAAAGATAATCAATCCCATTTTCTGGTGATGAAAGATATAAAAGGGATGATAAAACCTATCTGAATGTAGAGAGAGATGAAGAAAACATGACATGTGCATACAGAAATAATCAAGGAACTAATAAGTCACACGAAGGGTGAAGAACAAAAATACTGAGCATTATTCAAACGTGGTGAATTCACACAAAGTTACATCCATACCCCAAGAACACTGTAGATAAACGAAACTACTCATTCTAAAGTAGAACAAAAGCTACATCTTGAGTGAAGAACTACAACATAAACTTTATGCACTCAGGAAGATAATCTGAACCTGGAAGCAAGGAAGAAAACGACACTCAATTTTTCAGAACAAAAACTAGTGAAGGACTCAGAAGCTTTTCCGACCAATCAAACGAGTCCAGAGCTGCATTGCCAATCACTAATTCTCTTATAAACTCTTTCACACATACTTTAGATATTCATTCATTTACATTTCGATCAGTGTGTGTATCCTGTTTATTTTACACGCACATTGTCTCCTGAGCTAAGATGGGGGATTCTAAAATCCTCATTCGAACTCTATAACTCCCTTCTATCCCAATGTGGTTAGTGGTAGAGGTCGAGTAAGACCTGGATAACTGTGAGAAGTCGTTTTTATTCCCACGTAGAACTATGGTAGAGGTCTTTGGACCTGGACAGTGTGTTCACTGTTGTTTACCGCAATCCAGGATGTGAATCAATTTATATAAATTGTTGGGAGGACTAAGTCTCGGATTGAGACTGAACTTCTTAGTTACATGTGTTGTGAATTTTAGTTTAAGTCATAAGTATTCTATATATATTCCATATTCGACTTCTTTTACTTTGAAATACAAAACAATTTTAAAGTTACTTTGATAGTTAAATGAGAATGTGTTTATACTTATTTTAAACTAGTTAGCTAGTTTTGAAAGTCAATTTTATCTTCAGATTAAATTAATTGTGACCTAATAAATCTTTGAGAAAATAATCGAACATTTACACTCTGTATAAATTCATTATAGTTTAACTTTGTTATTAAATAGGGTGATTTTTAGAGAATGTTTTTAATATAAATTTTAATTGGAACTCAATTCAACCCCTCTAGAGTGTCCACTCCTACCAACATTTGGTATCAGAGGTTTGTTTTTATTAATACAATTTTTCAAATACTCTGTTTTTCAACTATGATTTTATTTGCATCTTTAATGATATTAAATTTCTGTTAGTTCTAAATTTTATCTCTATAAAATTATTCTCTAAAATTTATCTATAGATAATAGACTAGAAGGTGCTGCTACCAACATGCCACCTTTCATCAATGGTACTTACTCTGACCAGTGGAAACATAAGATGAATATTCTTTTAGAATGTATTGGTTTTGATATCTTGACTACTATAGAGTCATAATATAAAATTCCAGAAACTGATAGAATAACTTGGGATGAACCTACATATGCTTCTTACAATAATAATTCTAAACTATGAATTCCAAGTATTGTGCTTTAAGAGATGAAGAGTTTAATAGAATATTTTCCTGCAAAACTGCTTATGAAATTTGGGATACATTTGGTGTTTTTCATGAAGAAATAACCAATGTTAATGAAATAAGGCTGAATAATTATACTATTAAATATGATAATTTTAATATGGAGACTGATAAATCTATTTCGGACATGTATCTCATGATCAATGAGATTGTAAATACTATGAGCTCTTTTGGAATGGTTGTTCCTGCAAAGGAACAAATCATGAGAATCTTAAGATGTCTACCAGAAAGATGGAGGGGAACTTCTGTTTCAATTAGAGAATCATGTGACATTGGAGCTATGCCGGTAAAAGATCTTGTTGGTAAATTAATGATGTATGAGGAAGAAATTAAGGTAAACAAGTAAGATTATGATGAACCCAAGAGAAAATAGGTGGCTTTCAAACATAATGCTTCAAAGAGAAAGGACAAAGGCAAAGTTCAAATACAAACTAAAATTTCAACCAGTTAATATTCAGACTCAGACAGTGATACTGAGATGGTTCAAATAGGCCAGTGATTTAAGAAGTTCTATAGGAAGAAAAAATTATTCAGAAAAACAAATTGCAAAGGAATGTATGACAATAGAGGTAAGTGGAAGATGGATTGGAAGAAATATGATAGGGAATATGATATATTCTTCTTTGAAAGAAAAAAGAAAGGAGACCTCAAGTTTAACTATCCAAAATTAAAATTCTAAAAGAATCACAATTATAAGGACAAGATGTTCAAGAAAGATATGAAAGCTACATGGAGTACATCAGAAGAAAACACCAGTGAATCTGATGTTTCTGATTCTTAAAAGGATCATGCCAACATGTGTTTCATGACCAATACCTCTGAGCTACCTATTTCACCTACAATAAATGATTATTATTCTAGAACAGATTCTGGATCAGAAAATATGTATAGTGATGAACTGATTGAATATTGTAACATACTGGAAGAAACATTCAATTAACTTAAGAACAAATATAAATCATTAATGAAATGACATGCTCTCAATTCCAATGTCAAATCCACCCTTGATATTAAAAATAAAAATAATTCTCAACTGTTAATGGAAAATACATAATTAAAAATTTCTAATGAGAAACTTAGAAAGGACTTATAAAAATTCACAAATGGAAAGAATACTCTAACTCAAATGTTAGGAAATCAAGTTGAACCAAAATACAATACTTGTTTGGGATACCAACTTGGAAAAAGACAGTTCACTAAAACTCGATTTATTTCTAAATCTGGAAACCTTTATGCTTATTCTAGTTCTAGTAATTTTTATGATTCAGCTAGTTATTCAAATGGTTATAGATCAAATAACTTTTATATTTAAAAATCTATTGATTCTCTTAATTATATGAGACCCATAAGACAAATTTGGGTACCTAATGTTTTTTTGGCTAACCTATCTGGACCCAAGAAAATATGGGTACCGAAATCATTTCCCATCTAAATCTGTTTTGTAGGAAACATGTTTGAAAAGTTCTCACAAGAAGGTTTGTTACTTGGATAGTTGATGTTCAAGACATATGTCTCGAGATTATTCTTGCTTTAGAATATTAATAAAGGTTAATGGAGTCCATGTCACCTTTGGTGATAATTGTAATGGAAAAATCATTGGCCTAGGCCAGATTGGTAACAGTAATTCAGTTTTTATTTCTAATGTTTTATTTGTTGATGGACTTAAGTATAAATTGTTAAATATTTATCAATTATGTGATGATGGATTTCATGTGAAATTTTAAAATGATTCTTGTAATGTTTTTAACTCTAATTTTTTTTAGTATTTTCTACTTTAAGAAATTAAAATGTTTATGCTGTTGATCTGAATTCTCTAGCTAAGAAAAATTTTACTTGCTTAAATGATTTTCATAAAGAATCATGGATATGGAATAGAAGATTAGGACACTGCAACCTCTATTCACTTAGAATGTTTACTAGGAAGAACTTGGTTAGAGACCTACCCAAACTTGAATTCCCAAATGAAAAAGTTTGTAATGCCTGTCAAAAGGGAAAGCAACATAATGTTTATTTTAAATCAAAGAAAGAAGTTTCAACTTCTCAACCTCTTTAGTTGGTTCACATGGACTTGTTTGGAACTTATAAAATTTTTATTTTAAATGGGAAGCACTATGTCTATGTCCTATTAGATGGATTTCTTAGATATACTTTGGAATACTTCTTAGCTCAAAAAATTGATGCCTTTTCTTACTTTGTTAAATACTCCAAGTCTACAGAAAACATTAATGGACTTAAGATTAAGACCCTGAGATGTGATCATGGTCGTGAGTTTACAAATCAAGAGTTTCAATCTTATTTCTCACACAATGTCTATAGTCATATTTTTTTTCCCCCAAGACACCTCAGCAGAATGGTGTAGTAAAAAGAAGGAATAGAACCCTTCAAGAAATTTCAAGGACCATGCTTAAGGAGTATGACATGGCTGTTTACTTTTGGGCTGAATCTGTGAATACAGCTTGTTATATTATTAATAGAGTCTTAATTAGACCTTTTCTCAAGAAGACCCCATATGAATTATGAAATAATAGAAAACCTAAATTTAGTTACATTAGAGTCTTTGGATGCAAAGTTTTTATTCTCAATACAAAGGATAATATGGACAATTTTGATTGTAAGAATGATGAAGTAATTTTTCATGGTTATACTTTCACCTGCAAAGACTATAGAGTCATTAAGAAAAAAACCAAATGTGTGGAATAATCTGTTCACATCATGTTTTATGAAACTGATCTACATGATCCTAAAACCTCTATTGAAAATCTTGAAGAAGATTTGACTGTTTTGGACCATAATGATAAATCTAAAGAACCTTCTGTAAAAATATCTAGTTCTAGACATATTCCAAAATCTGCTTCTATTGAACCTAAACATATAAATTAACCTGAAATTTCTAGCCCTACCTTTACTAGATCAACTAGTATTCTAAAGAATCATCGTTTAGATGATGTTGTTGGTAATCTTGATAGAGGGACAAAAACCAGAGTTTCTCTAAGAAACCAGGTTGAACATCAAGCCTTTCATTCACATCTAGAACCTAAAAATTTCAATGATTCTATCAATGATGACTTTTGGGTAATGTCTATGAAAGAAGATTTAAATCAATTTTAAGTAAACAATGTTTGGGAATTAGTTGACAGACCCAAGGACACTTTGACAATAGGCACTAAATTGGTTTTTAGAAACAATGTTCATGATTTTGGAAACATTGTTCAAAACAATTCTATGCTAGTTTCACTAGTATATAGTCAAGAGGAAGGTATAGATTATGAGGAAACCTTTTCACCTGTAGCCAGATTAGAAGCTATTAAAATTCTACTTTCCGGTGCTACTCATACGAATTTCAGGTAATATAAAATGGATGTCAAATGTGCTTTTCTTATTGGTTTTATAATTGAAGAAGTTTTTTTTGAACAACCACCTAGAATTACTAATCCTCATTTTTGAAATCATGTTATTAAACTTTTGAAAGCATTATATGGTTTAAAACAAGCTTCAAGAACTTGGTATGATATGCTTAGTAATTTTCTTATTTCAAAAAATTTTACTAAAGGGATTGCTGATCCAACTCTTTTTATCAAAAAAATTTATAATTATGTTTTAATAGTACAAATCTATGTTGATGATATTATTTTTAAATCTTCTAAATATTCCTTATGTACTGATTTTTCAAAGTGTATTCAAAATGAATTGGAAATGTGTTTAATGGGAGAAATCAAATATTTTCTTGGATTTCAAGTTTTCCAAAATCAAAATGGTATTATTTTAAACCAAATTAAATATAAAAAGGTTCATTTAAAAAGTTTTGGTTTGGATAGTATTAAGGAAAGTGATACTCTTGTGAGTACAATCTGTAAATTGGATGGAGATGATGCTGAAAAACTAGTGGATCAAGCCAATTATAGAGGTATTATTGGAAGCATAATTTACATTACTACTAGTCGACCAGATATTTTGTATATTGTATGTTTGTTTGAAATATGTCAATCTAATCTAAAAGAATCTCATTTTCTTTTTGTGAAAAGAATTTTCAAATATCATAAACATCCTGTAAACTTAGGTTTTTTTTACCCAAAAGTCCAATCCTTTGTGTTAATGAGTTATTCAGATGTTGAATTTGCTGGTTCCAAGTTGGATAGAAAAATCACATCTGGAACATGTCATTTATTGGGAAAATCCGTAGTATCTTAGTGTAGTAAAAAGCAGAATTATTTAGCTTTTTCCACTGCCGAAGTAGAGTATATAGCTACTAGTAGTTGTTGTGCACAAATTCTATGGATGAAACACACTCTTTTGGACTATTGATATGTTTTTAAACATTTTTCTATCAATTGTGACAACACTAGTACAATAATCATTTCAATGAACAATGTGTCTCACTCTAGGACTAAACATATTGATTTAAAGAACCATTTATTGAGGGATCATTACCAAAAGGGTGATATTACTCTTGAATTTATAGGTACTGAACATCAATTAGCTGACATTTTCCCCAAACCCTTGAGTTCAAATAGGTTAAGTTACTTTAGACATGAGTTAGCCATTATTAACCTTGATCGGAAGATACCTCACCGATGTAACCTCCCTGATGATACCTCGCAGATGATACCTCACCGATGTACCCTCACTGATCGGAATTCTCACTGATAGACCCTACCGATGACTTCATTGTTTCAAACTCTGTCTACCTCCATAATCTGAATCATTTTTACTTTATTTCATTTTATTTATTTATTTTATGATTCCTAAATGATAAAAATAATGTCATAGCTACTTATCAATCCATCGAGCCTCAAACCCTTACCATCAAACCTTAGCTCCTGACTCTCTCGAGAACCTTAAATCCCTCGAACCAGTGATGGAAAAAACCAAACTTCCTACCACCATAGATGAATTTGATATTCCGAATGAAAAGAAGCAAAACTCTGTACTAGAAGAAAGTGGTAGTGTTGGAAGTACTAGGTTGTGTAGGCGACCAATGAATCCTCAATTACAGAATAATGTTATTGTGATTGAAGAATATATGTGCATGGAATGGTTGCTTCCTAGAAAATTGTTTGTGCTCAAAGGGACGGATGATCAAAAATGGTTATATTTCATTTCAAATAACAATGGTCCCAACTATCTGAAGCTAGTGAAACAATTTTATGTTTTTGTAAGCTTTGAGAAATCTGGGAATGAAAACCACGTGACTTATTTTGTGAATGGAATGGAGATGCCAATTTCATCTGTTGAGTGGTTTTAATGCTTAAAGGTTCCAAAAGACGGTGTATATGGATATGTCTTGAAAGATTTACCACCTACAAGTGAGATATTTGACTTTGAGACTGCCATGGAGGAGCTCACTGGTGATTGAAATCAAAGACAAGTAGTAGCTGCTGATATGGATGGAGAGAATAGATTTCTGTTCAAAACTGTTCAGCATGTCTTATTACCATGGAGAGGAGACTTTTAATATTTAATATATCATGATATCTATCTCATGCATATCTTGAGACATTTTGTAAAAGTAAATCTGGTCAAATTGATGATGATTCAAATGGAAGACATGAGAAATACAAAATCAAAGACTAATTCCTTATTCTTTGCCATGATTATCTCTATGATGATCAAATTGAACTTTATATCTGTGTCTCAAGATTAGAAAGTGGTAGTAAGAAAAAACTTTTTTATTACAAGCATAGTGTGCAAATACATTATGATAAATTGGAACCCACAGAGAGGAGAGTGGGTAAATGATTAACAGAAGGTATATGATAAAATTAATCCTGTGGATCATCTTTCAAGATCTAAGGATGTGAGGTATCCAGGTCTAGGACCTGATGAAGATGATCCTGAGTATAGTGTTGAGAGTGAAGAAGAAGAAACTTCTATGAATGATGGCAGCAATCAGAACTTTCCTCCAAGTCCATCTGCTGAAATTGTATCTTCGAGAAAGGGGACCATAGTAGAAAAAGAGACTCCTGCTGATGAAGAAGACTATCCAGCCCCTGAGCATAAAGAAGAAAAGGATAATGAATCTAAAACCTCGTATTCTGTCTGTTTAAGTCTGATTCCATTAATTGAAAGCTCAGTTGTGCCTATTGAAGATGTAGTAGGAGAAATGGAAGAAGCTGTAACTAATCCAGAGGACCCTCCTGTTGTTGCAGAGAAAGAGTTAATAGTAGAAGAATATTAACACAATGAAAGATCCAATGATAATTCCCTAGCTGCACAAGATAATGCACCCATTGAGGGGGATCATCAAACCAAGTTTGGAAGTGTGTCAGTGGCTGTTGAGATTGAGGATTGGGCAGAAGACACGGGTTTTGTTGTTTGTAGATTAGACTATCATGATACTGATAATGAAGAATCTCTCAATATACCAAAGATTATTTATGATGTTTAGACTGAGTTGTTACATGAATATGTGGTTAGAATGCATGACCTGGATATTTTGAAGAAAAATATTAAGGATTGTTTTGTGGAAGAGACAAGGATGATGTAATCTTCACTTGTGTCGTCAATCTAATCCATTATGACTAACTCTGTGGTTAGCTTAGAATCTGAAAGAGCATATTCTATGATTTCTCCTGCTGATATAATCACCAGAGCTAATCTTGAATCCTTAAAGGATGATCTGAAAGAGTCCTTTAGTGCCTATGTTTATGAGATGAAGAACTACTTTGTTGAAGAGATGTTTAATTTGAAAAAGGCTTTTGAACTTTCTCTCAGTTGCAATTTGTCAACCTTGAGGTAGAAATAGTGGAAGAAGTTACAGACTGCCAGACTCATGTTTCTAGACTGGAAGCTGATGTTGAAGCTCTAAATAAATTGGTTATATATTTAGACTCTTACATGAGTTCAAAATCTCAAGAATACATGGACTTAGTCTATGTCAAAAGTGTTGTAATCTAGATGGTTTCAGTGTTTGAAGGTTTTAGAACTTCCATGAAAGTTCATGATAAAACCCTGGATTCCCATGTCCAAAATCTTATTAGTGGGATGACTAAGATCTTCTAGGAAACTGTATCTTTCCCTGTTGGTTCTGTTGCGTCTTAACACTCAGTGGATTTGAATCAGATTCAAGCTGTGATGAAGGAGGAGCTTGGTCAAGCTTCAACCAGTGCCTCTGTGGACTCATCCGACCTGAGTAAAGTTGTTCTTGCTACTAGAGATTCATCTTGAAAAATAATGAAGATAGTACAAGACTATATGAGAGAAGCTTATACCTCTCAGAAATAAGTGAAAGAAAAGGTGGAATCCTATTTCCAAAATATTTACACCAAGCATTAACTCAAAAATCATTTCATACTTCTATTGGAAAACCTGAAGTTACCTACTGTCAATGAATCCTTCAGAGAGAAAGTCAGAAAACTAAAGGAATTGACTACAGCCTTGGAAAACTTCATGGAGAACAAGGATGACATCATATATTATAGGGAGATAGGAGGATGAATAATTATGGATTTTATAAATCTTCTGCTGCAATTCCTGCAAGTCGATGCTAGGCTAGTTATTGTACCTCATGCTTTACCTGCTTCTGCCTCTACTGCTCCTATTCAGATGACTCTAGCCTAATCCATTCGTATCCTTACACCTATGATTACTTAGAGGACTCCTCAGTACAGACCAGGAATAGTTTCTATGGCTCATCCTCCTATGATAATTTCTGGAACTCCTACGCCTTTAAAAACATCCACACAGTCTGAATCCTCTTTTGAACCAAATAGAAAATCTCACATTGAGGATGTGGACTGACCAAGTGTCTATGATGATTAATAGGAATCCCTTGTACTTTGTTTTCTGTCTATGTACCTTTTTGATACATATAATACAATCGGATTTCCTTTATTTCTCATTATGCTTTTTTTTCTATTTATTGTTTTCCACTTTTTGATTATCACAAAGGGGGAGAAATATTATCCATGTATCAAAGAGGGAGAAATATCTTCAAAGGGGGAGCAATATTATCTAAGGAAGAGTTGCCATGATTTTCCCTTCTGATATCATTTCATTTAATTCTACCTCTGATACATTATGTTCTATCACATACTAATTTCTCTGAGATAAATTCTTTTAGTGATATATCCACTAATTCAACTACTCATTGTTTTACCACTGTGAAATCATAAGTTCTGATTATCAAAAAGGTAGAGATCTTTGACCTCACCTATTTTGATAATCCCAACTATGCTTTCACATACATTGATAATCCCAATTAATGTTTATCTATATTATAATTATCTAAATCTATGACATTCTTTGAAGATGATAATAGTATTAAAATAATCCTTGAAATATGTTAATCAATGGTTATCCCTGTTTGTAAGTGTTTTGAAGTAATTCTAACCCAATTAGATCTGGTTTGCATAAAACAGATAAGTGTTAGTTACTGATCTGCATATAGCTACTGATATAGAGTTACTGGTACTTAGTCTACTGATAGACATAGTCTACCGATAGACAGGGTCATCGATACACAGAGCTACCGATGTGCATAAGTCTACCGATTCACATAATCACTGGAACTGAGCAAGAGAAATTGATACAAAGAAGTGCTACTGATAGATAGCTACCAATAAAACAAGTCTACAGAGCTACTGATAAATGGAGTAAGATCTACCGATATAATGAACTACCGATGAAAAGAGCTATTGATGTAAAGAGATACTAATACAAGAACCAAGAGCTACTGATTCAAATAGCTACAGATACATGTTCAAAGAGCTACCGATGGAAGGGCACTGTTACACAAAGCTCACCATACACATCTACTAATAGGAAACTAATAATGATTGACCAACTATTCAAACTCTATAATATCAATAGTATTTATTTATTAAGCTAATGGTTACATTTGATGTATTTAATGTATTTAATGTTATTTAATGATTTTTGTTTCCATGTCAGGGAACCGTACCTAGTACCCATGAAAAAGATAATCATTCCCATTTACCAGTGCTAAAATCTATAAAAGGGAAGATAAAACCTAGATGAAAAGTGAGAGACATGAAGAAAACATGTGGTGTGCATACTGTACGAATTAATGAACTAAGAAGGCACATAGAGGGTGAAAAAGAAAAAGGTTGGGAATCATTCAAACATGGTGTATTCAAACAAGGATACATCCATACTCCATGAAAACTATACATACATGAATCTACTCATTCTATAGGAGAACACAAGCTGCATCTTCATTGATGAACTACACAATACACTTCATGCACTATGGATAATAAGGTGAACCTGGAAGTAATGAAGAAAATGACAATCTTTTTTTCAAAACAAAAACTAGTGAAGGACTCAGAAGCTTTTCTGACCAATCAAATGAGTCTAGAGATGAATTTTGAATCACTAATGCTCTTTTAAAAAATTTCACACATACATGAGTGATTCTTTCATTTACATATCGAGTAGTTTGTGTATCCGGTTTATTCTACACACACGCTGTCTCTTGAGCTAAGCTGGAGGATTCTAAAATCATCATTCAAACTCTATAACTCCGCTGTATCCCATTGGGGTTAGTGGTAGTGGTCGAGTAAGACCTGGATAGCTGTGATCTGTAGTTTTTTTCCCACATAGAACTGTGGTAGAGGTCTTTGGACCTGGATAGTGTGTTCACTGTTGTTTACCCCGATCTAGGGTGTGGACGAATTTATATAAACTTTTGAGAGGACTAAGTCTCGGCTTGATACATAACCTCTTGGTTACTTGTGCTGTGCATTATATTTTAAGTCATAAGTATACTCTATATATTCCATATTCGGCTGATGTTACTTTGAAATACAAAACTATTTTAAATTTACTTTGATAGTTAAATTAGAATGTTTTTATACTTATTTTAAACCAGTAAGTTAGTTTCAAAAGTAAATTTATTCTTTAGATTAAATTAACTGAGACCTAATCAATTTTTTAGAAACTAATTGAACATTTACACTCTGTATAAATTCACTACAGTTTAAATTTGTTTTTAAATAGGGGGATTTTAAGAGAATGTTTTTTTAACAGAAATCGTAATTGGAACTCAATTCATCCCCCTCTTGAGTGTTCACTCCAACCAAAAATGATTTTACGGTTGTTTTCCCTTGGATTCATGGAAGTATGTTTTGGTAGTTTGTTTGATGTCATTGTTGATAGATTCCTTTGATGTATGTGCCCCCTATTTCTAGTTCCATGAGTCCAATGAAACATCTTTCTTCCAGGTAGGGGATCCTTCATCATGATATCTCTATATTTTAGTTTGTGGGAGGGGTGTGTTTTTTATCTATAGAAATAATCTATTTATTCACCCTAATGAATAAATTAAAAAGGATTATATGAAATTGAAGTGGAAGTAAAATATAATTTCTTTTTTATTGTAGAATTGAGATTATTAATGGTATTGGGAGATGTGTTCTCAAATGACTGACTAAAAATAATTGATTTTGGGGATCATTTGTTGTGTTATATTTTTGGTGTTATGGAACCTCTTTTTTGAATTTTTTATCACCCTAAAGGGAAATTGGATAATCACTTATATATAGTTAATGAAGAATCTATCACTGGAAAATTATTCTTGGGTGATAATACCTTTAAAAGTGAAGTATAACTGATGAAAATCCACATTATGAATTTGAAAATTTTATTTAGTTACATTCTATGGAAATTGTTGTGATATGTGATTGTGTTTTGGGTTATGAGTCCTTGTTGTTGAACAGTTAATAGGGAAAGTGGTAGGGATGTGGCATTTATGGTCATGAGGTCGATATGTATTTGATGGTAGAATTGTGAGTATGTTTTCAAAATTATGAAGGGTTTTATGTTGATACAATGTGATATGTTATAAATTTTTCTCATGTAGTAATGGAATTATATAAATGATGATAATATAATTGGAATGGTAAGGGATACATTCATTTGATTAAGTGATAATAATATACTTTTTGGTTAAATTGGGTTAATGTTAAATATTAAATAATGAGATTGATTAGTGGAATGGTTTTTAGTTTTAGTTAAATGGGTTTGTAATGGATAACTATGAAATTATATTTTACTAAAAAGAATGAAAATAATCAATGTTTTATGTGTTAGTGTTATGTATTTAGTTTTCAAAGAGAAATTGGCCTAGGATGTTTGCTGTTGTTGTGGTGATATGTGTCGTGATTATTTTCATGATATGAAACCAAAAGTTAGGAATGATGGGTTTAATATTAAACACATATATTATATGTTCCTTAATATTATATATATTAACCCAATCCTGGTCTGCTACCTTGTTCTGACACCAATATATTGTATATGCTGGTGTATTTCCTGACATCTTAATGGGTGGATAGATAGTTATCTACCCGCTCTTCTCTAATCCCTCTTCTAGAACTTGATGACGTAAAAAATATTTGATAGTCAGAATTCAGAAGTTCACCATTGATGTGTGATGTGATGAGATGGACTAGCTTCCTTCATGAGATGTGAGATGTGGTGAACCATCCCTTTTCAGGTGAGATAATGATATAGACGAGTTGTCTTCAGGCGAGGTATGATTTGATAACGCCATTGTTTTCATGTAAGATTTTGTGATGGATTATAGTGGTGGTCATTCTTGGTATGAGGATGGAACAAGGTTGATTTCATTCATGATCATGATACCCTAATTTCTTGTTTTGTGCAATGATGTTTTGTGATGGACCAAGTGTCTAAGGTAAGGACTTGGCATGATGTGATGTAATACGGAAGAGGTTGGATCATGATTCATTGATGTGTGGGAATGTATAATCTATGGTAAATCGGTTTTTCATACCCTATATTTGATGTGATTCATATTATTTTATTTCACTTGGTCTTATTTATTATTATTTAGACTCTTATTATGATTAGGGTATTTGATTAGTTGACCTATTTATGTGATTTTTAATTATGTTGTTTTTTCATAGGTGCAAGAGTATGCTAATTCCATATGAGCACAATAGACTATTTTTATTCAATCATTTAAACTAGTATGCTCAACCTGTGTATATATACTAATATTCAAAATTCATGGATATTTTTGTGTACCATTATGTACATTACAAGCCCGTAAAATGGTATACTTTTTTTGTAGTAACATATATTTACTTTTTTGTACTTGTTTTTGGTGATTTCATTATGTATTTGCTATATATATATATTCATTCTGGGATGATTTTTTTATTTTTTATATTACTTCATGCAGTAGATTGTGTTTGATCAATCATATTTCTTGATATTTTTTTATAGAGGTTAATACTTATTATTTCATGATATTTTAGTAACCTTAGTTGATGTCACTAACTTGGGGCCTACTAAAGATAGTACATAGGGGTCATTATCAACCTTCCTTCATTATCGGCCCATGAAGGATACCTTTAGAGGATAGGGTCCCGAAAATTGGTATTAGGGGTGATGGATCAGAGAAAGAATGGTGTTTAGTGTTAGCAATAGTGGGGAAAACATGAGATGTTAAGTTAATGATGTCAGTTAATCTGGGTTTGTGAAATTGTATAATGAAGGAAATCTAGGATATGGTATTTTGGAGACCCCATGATATGATCTGAGGAGTCAAACATATCAAATTACCAAGTGAAAAGGCACCACATGATGGGTTATGACAATGGAGTGGTATATGAACCATGATGACTTTTATTCTCGATTGAATAGGGTTTTTTTGGTTTTATGGAAGTTGAATGTAAATAATACTTTCTAAATATAATTATATACTACCAAGATTAATAAATCCTTATTTCCCATTACATCTATGGTTTTGGGTCATCATCTACATGTAGATAATGTAGTGGATGTTCATTAGGATATTTGGGATGATATTTGGAGGGTTGATCTGGTTAATGAGGATGCCCAATGATAGTGGACACTACACACCTTTTATCTGCACGCTCTATGGATTTATAATGGAAGATATTCTGATGTGGTGATAGAAATCTATATAGATGAGTTGGAGTTTAGTTTTTGTTTGATCCATCCTTGACGGATTAATGAGACCCCTTCAGAGTTAGAAAGATGATTGGGTCTAGAAATAATTTTTAGATGTTGTATCTTGGGTGAGGAAAGAGGATTTTTTAGTGTCGATACTAGAAATAGTTACAAGTAGAGTTCATTTTATCAACCATGATGGTAGTGAAAATGCATGAGGAATTTATCTTTAGTAAGGAGTTTATTAGGTCATGATTTTAGAATCATATTCAAGGACCATAATAATTTATTTATAGATATCTATACATATTAATAGTTTCATTTGAGACTCCTTGAGTAGGAACATCCTCCATCTATCCAATATATAGTTACATGCTTTATCTAGCCAGTGTATCTAGTTGTTCATAAAAATGTGGGGGTGATTAAGTAGACAAACATACAATGATGCTCTCAATGAGATTATATGCAGTAGGGTTCTTTAAGAGTAAAGAATATTGTGGATGGTCTCATGTTATGTGGACTCAAATTATTTAACTTGTAGGGAATCAGCCATAACACCTTCCATTAAACCTTCAAGGTTAAGTGGTTTATGTCATTTTCCCAAGGTCTTGGGGCCAATGTGTTTAATATGAGTGGTTTGATTCCATTTTTAGGATCCGTTCACTAGATATACATGAGATCAGTTTTATAGTGGTGGATAGGTTCATCATAATGTTTACATTGAGTTACCAATGAGGCGGTTCTAGCAGTAATGCTAGAAGGGAAATCCTCTATTAAGATTAGATGTTGAAGGTAGCTTAACATCAACATGAACCTTTTGTTCCAAGGAATAGACCTATGTGTGTCTATGTAGGTATCCATCAGTAGAGATGTATTGGATGTCAGAATGGTATGTTTCATGTGGTGTATACAATAATTCTAGATGGCCCAAACATCATTACATGTACCATATTTTTTTTAATACACATTTTTTCATGTTTGATTCAGGAGGATCACACCACTTTTTTTCACACATTATAGTCCATTATTTGTGACTAGACGTAGTGATTCATCCCATTCCTCTGGTGTTGGACACTAAAATTTGAGGACATAACAAATTTTTTGATATGTACTAGGGGTGTACAATAATAATGGGGGAACATAAGTCTAGTAAGGATCTTTATTACTACATATACATACAAAAATGTCATTCTCATCATTTACTAGTAATATTTAAAAAATGTTGTTATCAAGTACTTCATGAGAAGACTTTCATTCTCTGATGTGGATGTCCAACATATATCCTTCATTAATGAGGTGATCCTTCATTAGGGAAATTGATATGTGAAAGAACATCCATATACAATGGTGATTTTTTTGTATGGTTAGTTGAAAATTGAATAGTGGATGCTACCATGGATTTCTAGGTGTTCTTATATATTTTCCTCAAGGAGTTTTTGGAATGACCCCTTCGATGTAGTTCTGAGTTTGGGATAGACATTAATCTAGGTGCTTGTATGATTTTATGGGCTACAAATCATATAACACCTTCAGTGTTGTAGGAGTTGAGGTTTTAGATAGATGATCTGATGTAAAGGTGTATCATATAGACTATTGTCTCCCTATGGGGTGCTCTGGTGTTATTATCGAAGAATGTATATGGTTATATGAGGTTGTATATGTATTATAAAATATAGATTAGATGAAGAGAAATAATCACGATAATCTTCCTAGGACTAGTGAAATTTTGGACTAGTCATGGGGATCTAGTTTGTTATACATGATAAATCCACTGTATGGATGTCACCAGGTGAGGGTATAGCAGTATTATGTCACAGGGACTACCTTAAGATGTATGTATGGTCACATAGAGATTTTTTTCATCTCATTTTTTCTCATTAAAACATCGACTATGATTGTGTGAATCATGAAATCTTTATTCAATCACATCCTAGACCATTTCATAGTTGTGATCATTGATTACATAATTATATACTTCAAGTCACAGAAAATGTGTGCTAATCAAAACAGTGCCAACATGTAGGTTTTTTACACCACTAGCTCTATGGAATGTTGGACAATATTATTTTTTGGACAAGATAGGTGTATTTCCATGATCATATGGGGTCTTTTTATATTGTTTTCGCGGACCCAATGAAGATTTATTTTTTTGTTTCTTAAGAGGAACAGAAAAATATGGTAGAGGTTAGTAGATTCATGTTCTCACAAGAAATTATCATAAGTATTTATATTTTTTGGTCATGCGGTCTGTTGGCATGGTCAATTGTGGTTGATGATTTATGCTCATTTGTCCTATGTTTGGTTGGAACATTCGAATTTTACTTTGTTTAGTAGCTTGGTTTTTCATGTAGTCATTTTCTATAGTCTTATATTTATATTCATGGTAGGCTAGTCCATTTTTTGGTTGTGTTTTATGGTCACTTTCTATTCATGCAGCAAGCTAGCTTCTCGAGTGGTCAGTTTTCATCGTTACTTTTTTTGTTTGTGTGGTATGATACATGGCCATGTTGTTGGTTGGTATGGTTATCAATTATATCGTGTGGTATTTTGGTAGGAATATTTAGTTCAATACTTAACCAAATTTTTTAGATTTAACTTTTTCTCATTGAATACCCCTAAAATTCATAAATATGAATATTTAAAATAAGTTTGGTTTTAATTACGAAATCAATCGATAAAAAATAAACATTAAAGGAGGGTAATTTTATCATCCATTTAATAAATGTATGGATAATTTAAAATGCATATACTGGGTGGATTTAATGAGATATACATTTATTAGTCATTTGAAATATTTCAAATTTCTCATGATTGAGATATGTTCAGTCGAAATAAAATATCATTTTTTCATTTGTCATAATAAGCAATTACTTAATATCGGACATTCAAGAATCATTCCACATGGAGTCGTAGAACTCATTTTATATTTTTGATTTGTGTTCCCCATAGGTGGTTTCCTCCAGTACATGCACCACTTTGATTTTGTGTAGTTAATGATGTGATATTTCTTTCTTGTAGGTTTGTGAAACATTATCTCTCTTTTGGTTTTATCATGCAACATATTAATGTGTGTGTTTTCCTTGGGTAGAGGTGTTTCATTCTGAATGATGAAGATAATAATCTTGTTTAAATAAAAATTAAGGGGAAGGGTAATTGAATCCCATGTTTTTATAGCTCTGATATCATTATTGATTTTGTGAAATGTATGGGATAATTTCTGGCTAAAAATCATGGTTTTTGGGGGTCTTTAAATGAACAATGTTTTTTGGGGTTATGGTACCTCTATTTTTATGATTATTTTGTATCACTAAAAATGGATGTTGGATAGTCACCCAAACACAGTTAATAAATTGGTATTCCTTGAAAAATTTTCTTTTGTGAGATTACCCTTAATAGTGAATTTAAAATGGTAAAAATTCCATTGATAAATTTAAAAAAATGATATGTGATGCGTTCATGAAATTTTTGTTATATGTAAATGTGTGATGGTTTGTGAGGTTGTGTTGTGGGAGTATTGGATTGAAAAGTGGTGGTGATGTGGAGGTCATGAAAAATAGGTGGATATGGATATGATAGAGTCTATGTGAGATTATCATCACGAGGATGATAACATGTCTATTTGGGTGATGTTTTTTTATTCTATTTTTTGATTAGTGATATAATTATATAAATGATGATGATTAAATCAAAACAGCATGGGATAAGAATGGTAAATGAATGGTTAATAATGTGATATGTGGTCAAACCTGGTTGATGTTATATGTAAAATAACAGGATCAAAAAATGAATTTAACTATCTATTTAATGAAATGTGTTGGTAATAGATAATCTAGAAATTGGATTTAATTGATAACGAAGATGAAAATTTTAATATTTTTTGTTTTTTGGTGTTATGCATTTAGTATTTTTAGCCAATTTGGTGGTGATTGAGATGTCTTATGGTTATGTAATGAGTTGGGATGTTGTTCTTGTTGTGAACCCATATCATGGTATTTTGTGTTATAATATTTTATATAAATATTATTTGTTACATGATATTATATACAAACAACCCACCCAAGTCACACACCATTTGGTGACACAAATATATTTTGGTTTTTCCCAAAATCATTATGGGATGATGGATGGATGTCCACCTTCTCTTCCCCACTCTCTTTTTTAGGAAATAATGACATGTGTGGATTATGAGGATCATAATTCCTTTGATCGATGATAATAGTTTATGTTATTTGATAGATTGGGTGTCTTCAAGAGAGGATTTATGCGATTACCCTGGTGTTTTCTAGCGAGATGATGATATATACCTTGTGCCTTCTAGAAATGTTTGAAGGTATGAACAATGTGTTATCATGTGAGAAGGTGAGATAGATTTTAGTGGGGGTCATGAATGGTAGGATGAGGGAAGGAGGTTTATTTCCTTCATATTCATGATAGTATACTCTTTAAATTATCGTTGTGATGTTCTGTGATGGGAAATGTGTCTATTGGATTGATGATATGTGATGTTATTTTATATGGAAGAGGTGGTAGTTCCATGATGTGTGTCAGTGGGGTGGTAGATATGCTATTCTGTGGGAAAGTGGTTTGGGGTACCCTATCATTGATATGGTTAATATTATGATAATATAAATTGCATTCATTATTTGGTGAGAGTGATTTAGTGAGGTTGGGGTTTGGATAGTCGACATATTTTTGTGTTGTCCAGTTCATCTATTTTTTCATGGGTTAATTAGTATGATTCTATCAATTTTTCATGAGAATTTTTTTCTCCTATTGATTATACATATACGATCTAAATTTGAATATAAACTATTTTCAGGATTCTAGGAGGATTACATGTACTTTGATAGACAATACTTTCTTGATCCTTGGGATACATTCTATGTCACCACTTTAGATTTTGTTTTTCGTATTTTGTATTCCTTTATTTGTATTTTTATTATTTCAATATTCATTTTGGGAAGATTTTGTGTTTATATATATGAATATATATAATATTTCTAGGAGTTTATTATGGTTGATCCACCATATATCTGTATCTTGTTTTCAAATATAGAGTAATGCCTCCCAAATCATTAGATTATATACCCATGGAACCAGTCACCAACATGGGGTCTTCTAGAGGTGGGAATAATATGTCATTATCTCCCTTCCTTCACTATCATCCATATAGGTGTACCTCTGGGAAGATGGGGTCCCGATTAAATGATTGAATAAAATCCCAAATAAAAATGAGACAATTTAAAATAAAAAATGTCATCAAAACATTTTATCATTGACAAACAATATTAATTAAAAAATTCATGTGATTATTATTAATAAAGAGATACCCATATTAATTTTATTCAACTGATTATTCCTATTTTATTGAAAGATATTAAATAATATAGGAGACTTAATGGCGATTAAATAAAATGGGATCTATGATAAATGTAACTCTTGAAAGAAACTTATTTATTTAGGTTATTTAATTTTCTTCTATATTATAAAATGATTGTTATCAAAATAAATGTAAATTTACCTAAAATTTTACATATATATTATTTTTGGGGATATTAATTATTATAGTTAGTTTATATTATTTACAAAACACTATATTTATTTTTTAGAAATACATAATATTCCATAATATCACATTGAATCCTCTTGATTTGATACACTAATTTTCCCTAAAAGACGATCCTTTGATAAAAATAGAAAATTTTCTGTAATATTTTTTACCCTTCTATTCTTGGGACCATGATGTATATTATTTGACATCCACTTTATGGAAAAACTATAGAACCCATTATTTTCCCTTGGGATCATATAATGTTTTTGAATTTTGTTCCATTTCTATTCTTTGGGAATTTCATGAATTTAATCATATTTAATTTGACATGGGCTTCTACAAATATATATTATTCTAATGCATTAGTTAATGGGAAATATATATAATGAGATTATGATTATTATAAAAATACATGGTGATATAT
Source organism: Viscum album (assembly GCA_963277665.1). Taxonomy (NCBI): domain Eukaryota; kingdom Viridiplantae; phylum Streptophyta; class Magnoliopsida; order Santalales; family Viscaceae; genus Viscum; species Viscum album. The sequence goes on from OY728138.1 coordinate 1,456,722,974, forward strand.
TTTTTCATTTCTTATGAAGCAATGATTTGTACACATATGTTATATAGGATCATGTTTCAAGATTTATTCACAGAATATTTCATCGATTTGAAATAATTTTTATTTTCAGTTATTAATATGAATATACTACATTCCATGTCACCTTAAAATGGATCCATCATATTTGAGATGATGATTATTTTATTAATATATCATGAAGAATATGTTAACGAACATACTATATTAATTCACATCTCATGTTAAATTCAAATAATTATTATTCTTACTAAGTCGTTAGCAATCCTTTTCATTAATTAAAATCCTTAAATGATTATGTAAATTAAAGGGATTATAAAATATTTTATCCGGAAAATTATATATTATTTAACAAACATATAAGATTCATTTATAATCACGGTTTATGAACCTAAATAATCCAAGATACTAAATATTTTGAATAATGATTAAATTATTATAGTATCGTTTTCCAAAAAATGATATAACAATTATAAATGAATTATTTGGGTGTCCATGGATAGTATAAATATAGGAGTTAGTTAATTTGGGATTCAAAATAATAAATTAATGTCTAGAGAAATTTTGGGGATCATATTTTTGAACAATATATAATTCATTTTCAGATGTGAATAAGGCATATATAATTAAATTTATAACATATTTTCTATTATAACATTTTATGTTTTATAAAATTAGCGGAACCCATAAAAAATAGGCCAATAGCGCATGTGATGGAAAATGAAAGGATTGTCTTAATAATATTCCCAATATGATGTTATATAGAGTTCAAAGGCCCATGGTTTACCTTAACGTCTTATAGTGGGTCATAAATAATAATATAAAATATAAGTAAATTTCTACTACACCAAATAAATAGTAATAATATATAGTGTATCTATTTTACTACTAATAACTAGAATTTAAGAGACCCTTCAATAGATTCCATAGAACTACACTCTTTATTATGTGTCTAGGAACACACAATTAACAACTGGATTCAACACAAAGTTAGATGTATTGAACTAAAATAAAATATCATCTAAAAATTTAATCATTTTATATTAATTTAATTAAAAACTATATTGATGGTATGTATCAATGTATTTGAGGATTAAGTACATATGAAAATTATTTTGTAGTATATGTGAACACTTATCTATGTTAAAACCATTCTAGAATGTTTTTTAGACTCCATATAACTTATAGTCATTTTTAAGACCTATGTCATTGAAACTAAAGAAATGGTTGCGATTAGATTTTAAGTAAGGTGAATATAAGATGTTACAATTGATTACCATAATTGAATATATGATTAATATTTGGGTAATAGAATGTAATCGAAGTGAAAAAACATAATATTAAAATATAATTATAGAAAAAAATGATGATAAGTTATTAATCAAGAATTTGACCATAAAATATAACATATTCCAACAAAAAATAAATTTTATGAGAAAACCGTATTTGACCCAGGGCATAATTAATTTAAAAAAACAAGTTAAAACTAATGTTTATTTACAATAATATTACCTATGTTTTATAATAAAGAAAAATGGTTTTATAATTTCAACATACTTCTGAAAAATAAGACATTTTTTAATAGAACTAATTTATATAGTTTCTTATATGTGTTAACATCATTTATTTTTTTATGAAATCTATAATATATATATAAATGTAATTTTCACAATTCACCTAAAAATTAAATATTTTGAAAAAACCAAAAGAACTTACATTCTGATAATTATGACATGATGAATTCAAAAATTAAAAAAAATTCATTGAATTTAAATCCTCTAATTTATAGATGATTAATATACATTAAAATGGATAATTAAAATGGAAAACTGATTGTTATAAATAAAATAAAATTTTTAACATAAAATGTGCTTATTGTTATTTAATTTAAATTTAGAATTAAATGAGTTTTAATATATTATATCATACTATTATTTATTATAATAAACATATTTTAAAAGGGAAAATTTAATTTTTATTATAAAATTTATATCATTTTAAAAAAAATCGATAAAAAATGTGCCTTTTGAAAATTAAATTTGTAAAAAAATTTCATAAATTATTAATCAAATAAAGAAATTTAGTTAGTAATGTTTTTAAATAAATGAACCATATATTGAAAATAAATATATGATAAATTTAAATAAACAAATTAAACCATTTTATTATGAATTTATTTACTCGAGTCTTTATTGTTATTGTAAATCTATTATTTATATTTCCAATAAAATTTTATTATTATAAAAAGGTATGTCACCATTCCTTTTAGTTTGGTATTGTGTGAATCATATGATGTTAAAAATTAAATTTATTCCAATACAAATTAAATGTAAAATATATTAATATTACATTCTTACCCATAAAAAATTCTCCATTTAATTTATATAATACATACTAATGAAATATATCAATCAGCATCAATAAGATAATCATGACTCAATATAAGGATTATAATGAGATATCCTAAAAAATAATTTATTAAATTCTGGAAAACAATATTTTATCTAATAATATGAATATTATAAAAATTGAGTATTTTTAAATCATTTGAAATAAATACCCATATCCCAATAATAAATATAATGTCTATAAGGAGATACCTTGTGCAATTCAAAAATCCTATCAAACTAATGTAATATTTATATGAATCATGTTCCCAAAAACATCAACTTAGATTACAATTTTCATTCAATAAGATGTTTTATTTGATACTCAAATCATCATAGTGGTGAATTAATATTCTCGGAAAACATCTTATATAAACTGGGGTTTCTAGAATGAAAATAGAGGAAGATATCCCTATGTATTTACTATAGGATAAGTGTATGCAAATTTTCATGATTCAATTTCATATAATAATATTCTTAAAGAAGAGTAATTGAATAGCCTTTTTTAATTCTAAAATTTTATAGATTTCACATTCATGTTAACCTTATTAACCCTTAATTTAGTTTGTTGAATTTTGTAATTCCAAAATTACTTTGATTTGAAACATTGACGTGTTAGTAGACCATCAATTAGTCCTTTATATGTCCCACTATATTATTATAAATCATTATTTTATTTTAAACTGTAAATCATTATATCTATTACTTCCACAATAGAACCATTTTATTGGTCTATTTATGCATTCCTCTAGGTGTGGCTTCCTTAATTATTTATACATATGGTGTTCAATTTGTATTTCATGTTGGGTTTTAAATGAAATAACCTAAAAAACATCATACTTCTCATCATTTTTTATATTATTATATTTATAGGTTTCTAAAATTTAGTTATAACTAATTATAGATGTGTAATCAAGACTATAATTCTTTTAACACAATATTTACATGATTAGTTTATTCATTGAGATAATAATAGTGTTCTCTACTACTAACATTGTTAACTCAGACCGTCAAGGCCTCAACAATTACATTAAATAATGAATTTTGTATGTATGAGAATAAATAAAATAATAATTGAGAAAATGAAATAAAAAATCATATAAGTAATATCTTATAAATAAAATTTACAATTTTTTTATTAATATCTAGGTTTCAATCAACGTTATCCATACTCATTTTCAGGTTATATTTAATGATATAAATTTATTTAAATCACTTATATTTTTTTATAAAGTGTGTATGAATTAATAAATATTTTTCCTAATGTTTATCAAAATAGGCGTACAGTCATCTATCTTTTTCATAAAATTTTTTAATATCGAACTAATTCCCAACATTCCCTTTTAGGGGTATTACCACATAGATCTTCTGTAGAAGATCCTATATATTATTGTTTGTATCTAGATAAGGATTTGATTTATAGTAAACCATAATATCTATAAATTAAAATAATTTAATTATGTTATCTAATACATATATTTTCCCTACGATTTTCACTAATGTTACCTTATCCAAGCCCCAAAAATAATCAAAACTAATCCAAGAAATTAACCAAATTTGGTTATTATGTTAAATAAGGAACCTCAAACCCACACACCATGTTTTCATTCTAAATAATTATATTTTAAATATTATTTCATTATAATGTGATATTTCCCAATCCATCTATATATATATTTCAATAATTTAATATTACACATCAAAAAAATTAGAAAATACCTAGAATGGAACATTTTGTGTCCTTGAGGATTAGATATATAAGAAACTTATTTTATGATACTTATGAACATTTCACCATAAATGAGACATAATAGAATCCATTATAAACTCATTATAATCACTAATATTCTTCATATCATTGTGAATTTAAACATAAGAAATCGGTGATATCCATGTCATGACCAGTCCCCCGGGGCCCATGCCGTGACTACCCCCAGCCCTCCTTCCATAGGCTAGGGGATGGAGACTAGCACCAAAGGCATAATTCCATAAAATTGGGAAGGCCTTCCCATTATAAAATGTAAAAACACACAGAATATACGATCATGAGTAAACTGAATAACCAACAAGTGAGTACAATATGTAAAAATGGGCCAGAATAAAAGCCCAACTAGAAATTACTAGAAACTAAAAGTATAAGTACAACCACAGAAACAAGAAAACATTCCACTGGGTCATCCGCTGAGGTTCATACCTGAAGGGTAGGTATATATCACCTCCTCAGTAATACCTTTCTATACGTCTCCTCCATGTATCGACACGCTCTAAGGTCCACCTCCGGGTACCATCCAGTCCTGGTAATCATAGCCTCAGTCAGCGCTATCCATCGTCTTCATCCAACACATCGAGGTGCATGCATAGATTGTTTAGGGGTGAGTATAATGATACTCACTAGGGACCTCAAGACCCTCATGGTCTCACAAAATCAACATGGATAAACCAGAAATGATGAAATCAATAGATAACCCCACTTAGGTATATGCTTATACATATACCTAAGTTTTCAAGTAATCCATCTCAATCAGTGGTAAACAATAAAGTTACTGACTCAGCTCAATAAGGATGTTATTCACATTATCAAAACCACTTCTATTGGAGAACTCCTTCTCTGTTGAGTACAGTGGGCCTGCCCCAACACCAAAGAGCTTCCCACTAACCATGGACAGTTGAAGTACTCCTCTTGTCAACTGTTGTGGGTCTGTTGCATCACCATGGTGCTCCACACCATGGATCTACTGCCACAAGCAGGAACTCCCCCTAATATCCTGTAGAGGTACTCTTCGTATCGAGTACCGTGGGTCTACCTCCATAACCATATACTCCTCCAACGTGGGTTTACCGCCACAACCAGGCACTCCACATTTGGCGAGTCGAGTCACTCTGAGTCAACCCATCACAACCGCCAAGTCGTAGCCAGCTACTAGGTCTCTGCACTCTACTCACTTGTCACCTGAAGGATCCGCTACAAGAGCTATTGGTCAATACTCCAACTATCTCTAAGTCCCATGAAGAATTATCTCAAAGTTCAGCCACGTCAAAGGGATCTCAACGCAATAGACTGTGCGTCAATTGGAAGCCTGGTTTGTGAGTTATTAGACTTTTAGTCCCGGGGGCTCGGTTGGATTCTGGAATGATCCAACCTGACCGTATCTAAACTATACCACAAGATCCAGTGAGGTTTGCACAAAGGGACAATCATGCTCCATGAATACCAGGTTTGTAAACAGTTCATCAAACAGATGCCTGATACCAACGATATGGATAAAATAAATTAAAGGGACGTAGTGGGCCCAGGCCTGGTCTAACCCTGTCGGACCGACTTGGCCCATCCCAGTATGGGCTATCCTAGTTCGGGTCAACACAACCTGGCACGTTGGGTCTGGCCCGACCCTTTGGGCGGGCCCGCCTGTTGGGTTCGGCCCGTCCCCCTGTACCTAGCCCTGCAGGCCGCAAGTGGTTGTGGAGGGCCGTGAAAGCATAGACCAGTGACGAGGGCACGGACCAGCCACGGGTCGGTGTGAGGGAGGTTCGACCTGGAGGTAAACATGTGGGAAGTTCAGCTTGTAGGGCATTGTATGGGCAGTTCGGCCAAGAGGGCACCATAAGGGTGTGGCTCAGCCTGGGGCCGGGGTGGCGCAACCGAGGCCAGCAGGCCAGCTCGGCTGGGGCGACGAAGGGTGCGCGGACGCCGGAGCTACGGGGCACATGTGAAATGGGGGGTGCAAGGAGGCCGGTGGCCGATTCAGCCAGTGGCGGAGTACGGTGCTCGGAGCGCGCTATGTGCGTGGTGTGCACGGACGGCGGAGCCGCAGATCACGTGGGGAGTGAGTATTTCGGCTCACCCAGGGTTCAAGAGGGCACCGAAAGTGGCACAAAATTCATAGAAGGAGAGAGTGGCGCAGCCGGTGAGGTGGCGTGGCCGGTGGGGGCGGCATGAACGACGAGGGCATCGTGTCCAGGGCACGACACAGTTTGGCCAAGGGCGGCGGTGCCGGTTCGACCGGGGTGCCGGAGTGATGCAAGGTCAGCGCGAGTCATGGAGGCAACGGGGAGTTCGGTTGTTGCCTTCGTCGCCTTCGGTGGCTTTGACGTTGCTTTAATCGATTTCAAAGAACACCAAAAAGGAGATCAACAGAGGGGTCATACAATATTGGATTGGTCTACACCCTCTGCGTTTAGGGTGATATCAATTGGATCAGAATAACATAAACATATAATGAACATGAAATATATCTTAAAAAATAAATTCCAAATATTCCCCCACTAACAAAAATATTCCCAACATGTAAGGAAAAACATCTTCCGATCAACTTGATAATAAGTTGGTCCACATTCTTTATTTTGGAAGGAAACAAACAATGGAATAGAATCAATCACAAAAAAATCGGTTACCTTGTTCGTTGTTCAACAACAGAGTCAAGGGGAAGAAGACGAAATTTTCTTCATTTGTCAAAGATGTCCCAAGTCAGTTGCCTCCCCAAGGTGCTTCCAAGGAATAAGGTCGAAGGGAATCAGTGTTCTTCTTCGGTGGAGCGTTTGTCAATGGAGAGCGTAATCCTCTAAATGTTGGGTGTCACGTTACTTTTCCAATGCTTCGTCACATGGTGAAGTCATCCCAAATCCTCCTATAAAGCTCCATATATATAGGAGATGGTGGAGGTAGGAAACAATCGTTGGAATTTATGTTGGTTCATTAATTAGGAACCTTCCTAAATTCCAACGACTTTGTTACTTAATTTAATAAGGGGGCAATTCAATTCACTATGTTGGCACAATTAAGGAGGTGAGTTGGCAAGATTAATTGTTGAGGAGGTCAAGAGGCTCTCCATCATTAATTGTGGGATTTGAGGGGTTCTCCAAATTTAATGGGGGGGGGGGGTTTATCCTAGGTTTTCCCCACCATCTTAACCTCTCATGGGAGGTTAAGGTCTTTTGGTCCCCACTTCCAACTTCCACATAGAGGTTTATTTCCGTTCGACCCACCTCCCAACACCCACATGGTTGTTGCAAATAAAAATAAAGTTTCACACAAATTTATTTGTATTTTTATTCTTTCACAAAAACACAAAAACTAAATTTCACCCTCGACCATCTTTCATCGAGGTGAACGTCTCCTTAAGAGAATACTAGCACTGTGAGTTCAATGGTTCCCTCAGATTTCAATTCTGAGCACCGGTTCAAAATTTACAAAACGCCGGTCGTTCTTTTACTTAACTTAACCAAAAAAGAAGTTAAAAATAATTATTACCAGTTGCCCTCGACCTGCACCAGTCGAGGTTATGCTCTGACTAGGTGAAAAACGCCCCAACGAACCTAGAGGTACTCATGGATTTTCAATCCGAGTTACCGTTTATAAGATATGAATTTCATAATAAAATAAATGTCACTTAATTATTTTATTTGAGGCTAAAAATTAACTTTTTCTTGTGGCCCGTGCGGGCCAAAGTTATTATATTCCTAAAAAAAGCGTATCCTCATGAGGTCGGCGGAAGTCTCAGATTTGTAACTCGAGTTGCCATTTTTTAGTTATAAGCATTTGAAATATAAAATAATTTATTTTATTATTTTATTTACGATTATTCCATTTTTGGGTTTTCTAACAGAAGGCCTGTACTGACTAATATTAAGTCGGACATAGGGTAACCCACCATCCTATGCACAACGGTACCCTCAGATTTCTGATCCAAGTAACTATTTAAGAGTTATTCCACATTTTTAGGAAAACTGCTTACACTAGTTAACATAAGCTTAACAAAACTTCGACAGATCATTCCTGGCACTCCGGGCTCAGAATCACACACCGTCAAATTTCACAGACTAATAAAATTACCATATATTTAAAAAGAATTTACATGAAAATTCCATATCTTTACATTCTCCCCACCTCAGGACTCTATGTCCCCTTATGAAACAACACAAACTAAGGGAACAAGTGGGGGCACTGAAAATGCATCTGAGTCTCTCGCTCCCATGTGCAGTCTTGGAGGTTCCCGTTCATCCAAAGAATGACCACCAGGGTTATTGACCATCCACAAAGGACCCGATTTTGTGGATACTCAATCTATACTAGAACCTCCATAAATGTTTCCCCATCTTCAATGTCCATATCTCAATGGTCGATGATGTGGGAAGGGTTTTGCACATATCTCCTCGGCTGGGATACGTGGACGACGTCATGCACCTAGTGAAACTGAGGTGGAAGAGCTAATCGGTAAGCCACATCTCCAACTCTGCTGAGGACCTGGAATGTTCCAATGAACCTCTGAGATAACTTTCCACCTTGGCCAAATCTCCACAAACCTCGTCGAGGTGAGACCCATAGAAAGACGTGGTTGCCATCCTCGAACTCCCGAGGTCTCCGTCTCCTATCGGCATATGACCTTTTCCTGCTTTGTGCGGTCTTCATTCGCTCCAGGATGATCTACACATTTCTTGTGGTTTCCCATACCATCTCTGGTCCCATGAGTCCTGACTCCCCTGGGTCAGTCCAGCACAGAGATGATCTGCAAGGTTGCTCGTACAATGCCTCAAAAGGTTCCATCTCTATGGTGGAGCGATAACTATTGTTATATGAAAACTCTACCAAAGGTAAGGTATCCTCACAGCTATGATCGATGTCAAAGACACAAGCACGTAGCATGTCCTCAAGGGTCTGAATGGTCCACTTGTTCCGGCCATCCATTTGAGAATGGAAGGCAATGCTCAAATGAAGCTGCATCACGAAAGATTCCTACAACCCCTTCCATAGACAGAAAGTAAAACATGTGTCATGATCAGAGAAAATTTTCAATGGTAATCTATCTAATTGCATAATCTCCTACACATAGGGGTGTCCCACGCTCTCTACTGAACCCTGCCATCTGATCTGTAGGAATTTGGGCCGACATGGTGAGTTGGCCTACGATCACCCAAATCAAGTCATGACATCTGGATGTACGTGGATGTCCTGTCACAAAATCCATGGATATTGTAACACCCCAAAAATCTATTAATTATATAATGATAAAATTTATATTTTATGTTACCCAATAATTGATCAAACTGGTTACTTATGGAAAAGTAATAATAAAATTTTAATTTATTATTAAATAAAGTAAACAGACAAATGAACGAAATATCTTTATTCAAATGGGAACACCATTGTAATTACAATAAAATAAGATAAAATGGGAAATTAAGCTAACCAATGATACCAATTAAAAACCCTATTAAGATTATAGGAATACCTTTCAAAATGAAGAGAACCCTGAGAAGATAATAGGGGTCCTTAGCATTTGACATAATGAGCATGAGAACAACCAAAGCCAACACAGCCACACTAAGCACTAAAGGGGTAAATTTAACCATCTTATCCATCTTTTTCTTCAATCACCTTATGTTTATGTCACCCGGAGGCACGATTTTATAGGGCACCAATCTGACTATTACCTTAAGTAGGCATTGGAAGCTCAACGTTTATAACTATAGCCGATGAAGTGATTAAATTCCTTAACTGTTGGGTTTTAAATTATTGAGGTTTGTCTTTTTATAAAACAAGGTTTTTATAATGATTTCTTAATTCTGTGGTATTTCAAATGTTTTAATATGTTTAATTGTTTTAAATTATATCCTTAAATAAAATTATTCTTTTATAATGAAACATAGTCTTCACAAAATCATTATGGTCATCTAGTTCAACACTTAGTAATTTAAATACCTTTTAGATATTTTAAAGGTTATGATTCCTAAGGAGGGTATTTTATAAATTATCGATCCAACATACCTTTTTTGTTATAGTTTAATATTAATAGTTATATTTTCTTAAACCCTTATAAAGTTTAGTATTTTAATTAGAAAACATCTTTCATTTAATAAAGTTTGTTTATCAATTGTTGAAGTATTTTATAGTAATTGGATTTTAAATTTTAAAAGTTATATGTTCTTAGTAATTATATTAGTTTATTCAATATTAATGTTTCAGACATTAAAAATACCTTCTCTTGAAGCTTACATTTTTTATTTATATATATACACTGTTATTTAAATTTATTTAAAAAAAACTTTTAAAAAAATTTATGGATTAGGCCAACCGAGGGCATCCCTTAAGGCCAAGCCCTCGAGGCCAGACCAGCCCCCTTAGGCACTGGGTGCTTTTCATGCTCGGTGCACAGTACCTAGTATGTCGGCCTGAGCATAGCATGGGATAGGTAGTACGTACGCACCTGTATAAGGCCCATAGTGCATGTTGGGGAAGGGTGGGCCAAAGGCCCGCATGGGCCCATGTATAAAGTAACTTGTCGTGTGTGGTTGTGTCATCAGATTGAAGCTGAGGCATTCTAGATTATAAGACATGCCCGGTTTTGATTTCGTTTCGATGTGGGATGGCAGAAATTAAGTATCACGCGATCTGAGTCATCCATCGCATCTCGCATCATATCTCGGTCGTTCTCATGATCGTAGCTGTGTGAACGCCCTGTGATCCCCATAACCATCGATCTCACAGGCGATCAAATACTGACCACCCACCCTTTTTAAAAAGATTGATCGACTCTCACTCTGCCCTCAGTCGTTTGATCCATCTTCCGGTGATCCAGGCCTTCTGCCCCATCTCATCTTCCATCTGCATCGTCTCTTTCCTCTGCAAGCTGAACTAGCGGTTGTCTCCATCGCCACCGCTCCCTCTCCACTACAACCGACGCCCATGACCCCCCCATAAAAACTTCTTTTGGCCTTACCTTTCCACAGGCCTACTCCCCTTAAGAATCCCATGTTTTATCCTCAACTGTGTTCCTCCTTAGGTAGGGTTATATAAAAGGTATATATATTATTTTGTCATTTTATTTTCTCCAACTCGATGATTTGGATTCGACTTCGGTTGTCAAGTAGAGGTACCCTATGTGGGGTGTGAACTGAGGCATTCTATACATCTTGCTTCTTTTAAAATACCCTCTCCTTCGAGTTCTCAGGACCTACAAAAAGATTCTGCTAGGCCGAAACCCTCCTCCTCAATCTATGTTAGGGGATATCCACTTTCATTTTGATGGAAAACCCGATATACACTCTTAGTGTATAGTCAGTTATATAATATGTATGTATAAATATATATATGTATTCATTATGAGCATCGATTCTCCTCCTCTTTTGAAAATGGGTGTATGGATTTAGTGTGGTAATTCTTAAATGACATGAGGTTTAGGATTCTTTTGGGTTTCTATTTTATAAAATGTATGAAACAAATCGGTATATATAATTAATTTTAAATAATATATATATATATTTATGTATACACCTTAAAACCCTTTATGTTTAAGGGCTTCCCTGGAGGTTATTCATGGTTTGTAAACTCAAGTAGTTTATGTATGTTTTGTTTTTAAAGGATTCTATCATATATCTTATATATACACACACATATATTTTCAGGTATTTAAGAACAAATGTATGTATGTAAGCACCCCATCCAAAAATAATTTTATTATTTCCATAGGATTTAGTATTTGATAATTAGAATTATATAAAAGTTATTTTTGAATCTATTATTAACATACATTTCTTAATTGTAATCCTTGTATATATATGTTAGAATAATTTCGTAAATATAATTATGTGTTTAATAAAAATAAAACAAGATTTATAAGAGATGAATACCCATCCTTAGATGATATTTAGGATGCGAACTAGGACATTGGTTTAAGTGTAATAATGTTATTGTATGAAACCATGGTTTTTAGGTAGGTATGTTTTTATAGTTACATATATATATATATATTAAATTCTCAAATGGTTCTAGTTTTCAATTTTGTAAATGATAAGTGGTCAGATATTTTCATAACTCAAGGAATTATAGTGAACCTTGATTATTTTTAGAAAAACCCATATATACACTTTCTGAATATATGGGCATGTAAATATGTATTTATAAGTTTAATTTCAAAAACCCTGTTTTAAAGTAAACATATTAGGACTTAGTTGATGATTTTACACCTAAGGTTTTAGGGTTTATTTTTCCAAGCCTATATGTGTTTTTCTCATGAGTGAACACCAATGAACATGCTTAATTTAAGATGTTATTATAAGAAGTACCCTCTATGTTTTCTATATTTTAAAATTATGTACTTCAGCTTGATTTAAATTTATATTAAAGGGCAAAGAATTTATGGGTTTATATTATCATGTAGTCACCATTTATTATTTGATGTTAAACCTACTATAATGTTTATTAGTGGTTGATTTGGTTATGGTTTAATTGTATGTTCAAAGACATGTATATCACAATAATTAATTTCAATAATTTTCATTATTTATCTCATATTCATGTGTTAAATTTTAAAGAGTTATCATTTAACCCCTATTGTGGAAAACCCTACAATTTGATGTTCTCTAGTAATAATCCTGTGTCCATAGAATATTTATAAACCATGCCATATTTTGATTAATTATTCCATATTTGCAATGTTATCTGTCATGTCATGTATTTTTAGACCAATTGTAAAATGGTTTCCTTGCCCATATTGTTGATCATAATGCATGCATATGAAATACCAGGATAATGAACTAAGAAATAAATTACCCAAAGTGGTATGGGACACCTTAGAAAATGAGAAATAAAATTAAATATTAAAATTGGTATGGAACACCTTGAATATTAGACCATATTGACATGTGAGGAATGTATTGGACTTCCCAGTTAGGGACATGTTAAAAGAAGTCCCTCCTGGTTGGGTACTAGTTAAAGTAAGCCCTCCAAGTTGGGGACTGGTTAAAGTAAGCCCTCCTGGTTGGGGACTGGTTAAAGTACTCCCTCTTGGTTGATGACCTGTAAAAGTAAGCTCCTTGTTTCATCGATAGTTCTCGAGATAGTCAGATTGGGTTATTAATATAAGGTCAAGGCACAAGGCCTTGACATAGAGACCATATAGCATCCCGTCTTTTTATAACATAAACTTACATTACATTACACAAAACTCAGGATCTTTAATGTTTAGTGTCTTGCAAACCAGGAACATAATACATGAAAACAACATAAAGCATTCTTCTTAAAAACTTTCATGGATTCTCCTTATGTTCATCCTAGGATCATTACTGCATCTCATAACCTAGGGACACACATCAAAGGAAAGGGTGAGCAGAAGGCCCAGTAAGGGAAAAAAGGGAAACATTTTACATGTGAACTTGAGATACATCAATAAGGTCATGAAAAGAACTTTAAGGCATGAGAAAGAAATCATGAGATATATCATAATAAAAATAACATTTTTCATAACTTGAAGATGTGGCTGCAACATTTAATATTGAAAATCATTTAGTTTAACCAAGGTCCATCCCCAAGGTGTCATTAAAAATTACCAAAGTTATTCACCAAGGTATCATTCTAAAAAGTCATCTCAAGAGATTAAGTCTTTACCCAATGCATTGAAGCGCTATCTGGGCGCACCCTTGACATGTATTTATTATCATGTATTCCACATATATCATCATCAATAATTTCAAAAACAACCCATATAGCATAAAATAAATGGGTTTCATTTCATAATCATAATGTTTTAAAAACTGCTTTAAAAACATGATCTTTATGTCACTTTAAACCCACAGAAAGGGAAACCGAGTTTCATGTATGTAAATCCCAGAATATAAAATATAAAATTTTGATATATATGTGAATACCCCTGTAGAAATAAGAGCTTTGAGGATTCACTTAATAACATAAAATAATTTTGAGATAAAGAGGGAGACATTTTGTGACGAAAATTATGCAGAATAACAGCTATGATACATGGTTTTTGAAAACATTGAAAAGAGAGGGGACATGGGTCACCCACTCAAAAATGATACATAAAACAGTTGGGGAACCGAATATAAAGTATTTAATAACATTTAAATGAAATTTTAATGATATACCATATGAAACGAAAAACATGGAAGTAAGACAGAAATATGATTTCTCTTATAAAGATTCGGCAGCCTAACAGCGTCACTTAAACAACAATAAAAATGAATTGAAAAGTTCAAATAGGGTCTCTCATAATATGATGATAAAAGATCAGTATGATAGATATATAGACCATACCCCAACATAATAAAAAGGAACTTGAATGACTTGACATTAAAATAGAACTTGAAAAGGAGAACGGTGAAAGAATCCCTTAAAAATTTGGCAGCCTAACGACGTCAGTTAAACCTTCATAAAACGAAATGATGAGAGTAAGAGGGGATATCTCACCATATAAAAATGAAAAGGTTAGTAAGAGGAATATAAAATAACATCCTCCCAAATAATAACATGGATCATAAAATGAATGACATAAAAGATATTACTTGAAAATAAAGAGATAGGTGAGATCCCTTACCTTAAATGTAACTCCTAAAACTCAAAGGTTGGGACCTTGAGAGGCTTAAAGGCACCTTGGGAGGACTAATTCGGAGGTAAGGAGACCATAAATTCGTTGAGAATGATTTTTGAGTCCATAGGATGAGATAATGGCTTGGTATTTATAGGGAAAGTGAGGGGACAAGGCATTAATGGCCATGGGAAACCTCACAAGTGCTTTTCTCAAAACCATGTGCTCTCTCATGCTATTTCCCATGAAGTTAGGCCACATGGGGCCCAATACAATATTTCATCACCTTAGGTCGTCCAACCCTTAAAATATCTCATGTAATCACCATGACACAACTATGATGTCATTAAACATACCGAAACCCTAAAACTCTTTTTTTAGTATTCACAGAAAATTCATATTTCTCAGAAAAACCCAAAATTTCACCTTAATCAAATATCAACGCTCTGATTACAAAAATGAACTCCATTTTATAAAAATAAATTTCGAAATATTTTTAATTTAATTTTTAAATAAAAACACTATTCACCAAAAATTCATTTTTTTCAGAAAAAAAACCCAAAAATTACCATAACATAATATCAGTGCTCTGAGTTCAAAAATAAAGTCCATTTTATAAAAATATTTTCTAAATATTTTTAATTTTATTTTTAATTAAAAAAAACTATTCACCCCAAAAAACTAATACTTGACTAATAATTTATGAAACCGTTATTTACCCATTTTATTGAATCACATTAGCTAATCTAGGTGTCTAAATTATATTAAATCTTTCTTTGAGTGAAATGACTAATCCATTTGGTCACATTACTAATCCTAAGCATAAAATCCCTATTCATAATTTACTATTCATCAAAATATATGTTGATCTTATTAGACTCCAAATTCCTTACAGAACACTTTTGTAGAAAACCATTTTTTGAAAATCATTACACATCATTAATTATTTAAGGTTTACATAAATATTTTAAAATATCATTATTTTAAATTCATCAATAAATACATCCTAAAATTAATCGGACATTAGAAAATTCTCAAACATCATTAAAGGAAGAAATATCAATTCATTCATCCCAAAGGATTACACAAAGAAGATAGGGTCTCGTCAATTGCCCCTTATAACACCGGCATATAACCTAAGTGTAAGGTGTGCTATAGTGAGAGAATCTGAGGGAGGTTCAGATAACATTTCCCTAGTAGTAATCTCTACTAACTTGAACTTCTCCCGTAGGCGTTTCTGTTCAAGCTTGACATGCTGGAGTTCGTCTTGGGCGTGGTATAAAGTGAAGCCCAAAGATGCCACCTCCTTCCAAAGCTCTGATAAGTGGGCTTCTTAAGGTTCGAGTCTACTGGATGAAACCATCGACTCCTCTTTCTACATTATCAACTAACATCTCTATTAAATCATTAAGAGTATGTTAATATACCCCTCAAAAAGATTGGGTCATTACATTCTTCCCCCCTTAAGAAATTTCGTCCCCGAAATTTATACTTGAGGCCTAGTTGAAAAGGTGAGGGTACTTTTTCTTCATCGTTTCCCCAGGCTCCCAAGTCGCTTCTTCATATTTATGATTCCTCCACAACACTTTCACAAGGTGGGTAATCTTGTTTCGTAGAACCTTGTCTCTATGGTCTAAGATCTCCACTGGATGCTCCTCATAAGAGAGGTCATGTTCCCATTGTACCGCCTCTGGGTTCAGTACATGCGAATGGTCGGGTATGTACTTCCTCAAGAGAGATACATGGAAGACAATGTGAACTTGAGCTAGGTTTGGTGGAAGTGCTAGACGATAGGCCACTGCTCCTATGTGATCAAGGATTTCATAAGAGCCAATGTACCTAGGACTGAGCTTCCCTTTCTTCCCAAACCGCATGACTCTCTTCCATGGAGAAATTTGATGGAAGAATTTGTCACCAACACCAAACTCCACGTCCCTTCGATGATTGTCAGCATAGCTCTTCTGCCGACTCTGAGCAGCCTTTATGAGTTGTTGGATGGCATGAACCTGCTCTGTCATCTCTTGCACAAGATTAGGCCCAAGAAGCTTTCTCTCACCAGTTTCATCCCAACAAGTAGGAGTTCTACATCGCTTTCCATACAGAGCTTCATAAGATGCCATATGAATACTCGAATGGAAGCTGTTGTTATTGGAGAAATAAACTAATGGGAGGTGTTGATCCCATCCAACTTTAAATTCCATTCATCATAATCTCAGTAAGTCTTCGAGTGTTTAAATAGTCCTTTCAGATTGGCCATCAGTTTGAGGATGATAGGTCATACTAAAATTCAATTAAGTATTTAGAGCATGTTGAATACTTCTACAGAATTTTGATGTGACTCTTGGATCATGATCATACATGATGGATAGTGGTACCCCATGCAGCCTAACCACTTCCTTTACGTAAATCATGGAAAGTTGATCCAGAGAGAAATCGTCCCGAATAGAGATAAAATGGGCGGTCGTGGTGAGACGTTCCACAATAACCCATATCGCATTGTTTCCTTTGGATGTTTTTGGGAGACCAGTTACAAATTCCATAGTGATATTATCCCACTTCCATACTGGTATGGGTAGCGATTGTAATACCCCCTTATGAAGTTGTCGTTCTGCCTTTACTTGTTGACACACCGGGCACCTTGTATTGTAATCAGCAATCTCCCTCTCTATGTTATCCCTCCAATAATGATCACGAAGGTCTCTATAAATTTTATTGCTTCCTGGATGTATAGAGAAAGTAGAGCTATGAGCTTCATCCATAAGTTATTTCATTATCTCTGGAATAGATGGAACACATAGTCTTGTACGAAATTTCAATACACCTTCTTGATCAATATTGAAATCAGGGAACTTCCCATCTTTTACAGCCTCCAACTTCTCCTGCAGAAAAGGACCTTATTTTTTAGCCTTCTTGATATTCTATAGTAATGAAGGTTGATAAATTATTTGGGATAGGGTTGATGATGTCCCTTTCATTATGATTCCCATGTCCAGTTTTAAGAGATTTTAATCAAGGGATCTCCTAGGATCCTCATTGTTTCTAGAATAATAGGGTCTTTCCAGCTTAATGCATCTTCGGCATTGTTTTCCCTTCCAGGGTGATAATGAATGGAACAATCATAGTCTTTAATAAGCTCTAACCATATCCTTTGTCTCATGTTCAATTCTTTTTTGTGAAAATATACTTTAAACTTTGGTGGTCAGTGTATATATCACATTTCTCCCCATAAAGATAGTGCCTCCATATATTTAGAGAAAAAACAACTACCGCTAGCTCTAGATCATGCGTAGGATAATTCTGCTCACGAATCTTCAACTTTCGAGATGCATAAGCAATTTCTTTGTCATTTTGCATGAGGACGCACCCAAGACCTTTCAGAGATGCATCGCTAAAACTAACGAATCCTTCTACGATAGAGGGTAGAGCTAACACAGGTGCAGTAACCAATCTCTTTATCAGCTCTTGGAAACATTTCTTGCATTCCATTGTCCAGATGAAATTAACCCCTTTTCGAGTCAACTTGGTTAGTGGATTAGAATTCCTTGAAAAGTTTTTCACAAACCGCTTATAATATCTCGCTAAACCAAGGAAACTACGAATCTCAGTTACTGTTGTGGGTTGAGGCCACTCCTCCACAACCGGTGTCTTTGCAGGGTCAACCGAGATTCCATCATTGGTTATGATGTGCCCCAAGAAAGCCACTTGTTGTAACCAAAACTCACACTTGCTGAACTTTCCAAAGAGCATTTCCATCTGCAGAGTTTTCAAAATAACCCAAAGATGATCCTCATGCTTCTCAAGACTTTTTTATTATATCAAAATATCATCAATAAAAACTACAAAAAAGTTATCAAGGTAGTACTTAAAGACTCTATTCATCAAATCCCTGAAAATAGCAGGAGCATTAGTCAAGCCGAAGGGCATAACAGTAAAATCATAACTCCCATATCTTGATCGGAAGGAATTAGTTGGAATATCTTCCATCTTCACCCTCAGTTGATGATAACTAGATCGATGGTCAATCTTAGAGAAGAATTGAGCCCCACAAAGTTTGTCAAATAAATCATCAATTCTTGGAAGAGGGTATCTGTTCTTCACTGTGATCTCATTCAGTTCTCTGTAATCAATTCATAGCCACATTGATCCATCCTTCTTCTTCAAAAAGTGAACTGGTGCTCCCCAAGGAGACACACTCGGTCAGATAAACCCCTTCTCCAACAAGTCTTGGAGTTTTTTCTTTAAATCTTCTAGCTCCACATTTTCCATTCTATACGGGGTCTTTGATATTAGTTGTGATCCAGGTACGAGTTAAATGGAGAACTCTACCTCTCTTTCTGGGGGAGGTCCAGGTAACTCCTCAGGAAATACATCCAGGTATTCTTGAACAATTGAAACACCTTCTATCAGTATGTTCCCTTTTCCTTCTTAATCATCACGATTAGCTCCATAAAGAAAGCTGTGGGAGGTGCTTCTAGATAGGGATCAGTTCGGGATATCTATCCTTGGAACATAACTATATGTCGTTTATTCAAGACTACTGAGATTTACTTACTTCTGCATTTGATCTTAGCATTATACTTTGAGAGCCAGTCAATCCCTAGTATAACGTTGAATTACAACATGGGAATGACTACTTGATTTACGATAAGATTGTGCTCACTAAAGTAAACACTAAAGTCTCTAAACACTATTGATGCATGGATAATCCATCAAGGAGTCTTGACTGACAACTCTACCTCAAGAAATCCGAGGATTGATTCTATATTATTTGTAAACATGGAGGAAATAAAGGAATTCGTAGAACTAGAATCAAACAAAGTAGTTGCTAGTTTTGATTGGATTAAAAAATTACCTGCTACCACATCATTTGGAGATTCAAATTCTGTTGTTGTGATAGCAAAAGAACGACCTTGCTCCCCTGGCCTTTGCTGAGGTTGATGGTGATTCACCTCCACTGCCCTTGGATTTGGAGAAAGATTAGAATAGTGCCCAAGCTGTCCACACTGTAAGAAATGGACTTCAGGTAAGGCCAGAACCATCTTTCCTCTATCGTTAGTGTTGGGGAGTTGAGGCTTCACCTCACTACGACAATTCCGAGCAATATGGCCTCCTCTTCCACACTTGTATCACTTGCCACTACTGATCAAGCAGTTCCACGGATGCTTCTTCCCACATTTATTACATGTGGTATGTTGCATTTTCTTTCCACCTCTTCCCTGATCAAAAGTCTTCCCTAAATTGGGCTCCAACGTTCTCTTCTTTTCATTTGATTTATGAGAACACTGTGTCCAACAAAACTCTAGCTCTACATTCATTGCACTCCGCACGATCTCCTCATAGCTATCGTAGTACCAGTTGGCTAAATACTTCCGCATATGAGGTCTCAGTCCACCGAAAAATATATCAACCTTCCCACTTGGATCCATGACAAAGCTAGAGGTATATCATGAAAGTTCGGTGATGTTCATCTCATAGCTTCCGACAGATTCGTTCTCCTTCTGCATCAGCTCGAGAAACTCTTTCTCCATTCTCGTTCTCATGGAATGAGGGAAAGACTTATTAAAGAATATTCCACGGAACTCTTCCAACTCTTAAACTTCCATCTCTCCTCTAGGATTCGTGTTTTTGACCAGTGACCACCACTGATCAGCTTCTCCCTCTAGGAGATAAACAACAAGTGTGAATTTTTCTTGTTCCGAACAAAGGAGAACAGAAAAGATCTTTTCAATTGAGATTATCCATTATTCCGCAACCAAAGGGTCAGTAGATCCACTAAAAGATGGTGGTCGTTGACGCATGAAGGACTCAACAGAATTTTGTTCCCTTCGTGGTGAGATCAGACTCTTAGCTTGATTCAAGTTATTACTCATAACTTGAGTCAGTTGGTTCATCATTCGCATCAATGTTTCCATTCCGGCTTCTATCGGAGGGCCGTCAGCACATGGTGCATTGCGGTCACCATCTGCACGGTTCCTCCTATTGCCCGCCATTTTCTAAAAGAAATAAAAAATTAGTGATAAACTTATTTCATTTATGAATCTTTTAACTAAGACATCATTCTTAGAAAATTACATTTCTCTATAATTTCTTCATAATGATTCATAAAAAACGTGTGATTAACCAAACATATCCCCCGGGAGTGTCGTAACCAAGAGTGCAGCAAGGCCCATTATCGTGCACCAGTTCCCGTTCGATTCTAGCTCAAAGAGGTGTCTTCGGGTTTTAACCCTATGTACATCTGTGCCAGAGCCGCCTCTACCTGCTCGTATCCAGACATGGATGTATTTGTTTGATAAACCACTTACTCAATACTTACCAAAATACCAGGAAGTTTTCCTATATTTGAAATTTTTCTATAGGGTTCTTCCTAAGGTTTTTATATGCTAATTTCCAAAAATAACTAAACCATCCTCTAATACCAACTATAGCATCCTGTCTTTTTATAACATAAACTTACATTACATTAGACAAAACTGAGGATCTTTAAGGTTCAGTGTCTTGTAAACTAGGAACATAATACATGAAAACAACATAAAGCATTCTACTTAAACACTTGAAAGGCCTCTCCTTAAGTTCATACTAGGTCCATTACTGCATCTCATAACCTGGGGACATACATCAAATGAAAGGGTGTGCAGAAGGCCCAGTAAGGGAAATAAGAGAAACATTTTACATGTGAACTTGAGATACTTCAATAAGGTCATGAAAAGAAATTTAAGGCATGTGAATGAAATCCTGAGATATATCATAATAAAAATAACAATTTTCATTACATGAATATGTGGCTGAAAAATTTAATATTGAGAATAATTTCGTTTCACCAAGGTCCATCCCCATTGTGTCATTAAAAATTTCCAAGGTTATTCACCAATGTACCAGTCTAAAAAGTCATCTCTAGAGATTATGTCCTTACCCAATGCATTGGAGCGCTATCTGGGCGCACCCTTGAAATGTCTTTATTATCATGTGAGCCACATATATCATCATCAATCATTTCATAAACAACGCATATAGCATAAAAGATATGGGTTTCATTTCATAATCATAACGTTTTAAAAACTACTTTAAAGACATGATATTTATGCCACTTTAAACCCACAGAATGGGAAAGAGAGTTTCATTTATGTAAATCCCATAATTTAAAATATAACATTTTGATATATATGTTAATACCACTATAGAAATAAGAGCTTTGAGTATTCACTTAATAACATAAATAAATTTTGAGATAAAGAGGGAGACATTTTGAGTCGAAAATTATGCAGCATAACTGCTATGATACATGGTTTTAGAAAACATTGAAAAGAGTGGGGACATGGGTCACCCAATAAAAAATGATACATAAAACAGTATGGTAACAGAATATAAAGTATTTAATAACATGTTAACTAAATTTGAATGATATATCATATGAAACGAAAAACATGGAAGTAAGATAGAAATATGATTTCTCTTATAAAGATTCGGCAGCCTAACAACGTCACTTAAACATAAATAAAAATGAATTGACCAGATAAAATAGGGTCTCTCATAATATGATCATAAAATATCAGTATTATATATATATAGATCATACCACAACATAATAAAAAGGAACATGAAAGACTTGACATGAAAATAGAACTTGAAAATGAGAACGGTGAAAGAATCCCTTAAAAATTTGGCAGCCTAACGACGCCACTTAAACTTTCATAAAATGAAATGATGAGAGTAAGAGGGGATCTCTCATTATATAAACATTAAAAGGGAAGTAAGAGGAATATAAAAGAACATCCTACCAAATAATAACACGTAGCATAAAAGGAATGACATAAAAGAGATTACTTGAAAAGAAAGAGAGAGGTCTGATCCCTTACCTTAAACGTATCTCTTAAAACTCAAAGGTTGGGACCTTGAGAGGCTTGAGGGAAACTTGGGAGGACTACTTGGGAGGTAAGGAGACCATAACTTCGTTGAGAATGATTTTTGAGTCCAAAGGATGAGAGAATGGCTTGGTATTTATAGGGAAAGTGAGGGGACAAGGCATTAATGGCCAAGGGACACCTCACAAGTACTTTTCTCAAAACCATGTGCTCTCTCATGATATATCCCATGATGTTAGGCCACATGGGGCCCCCAATACAATAATTCATCACCTTAGGTCGGAAAAACCTTAAAATATCTCATGACCTCACCATGACACACCTATGATGTCATTAAACATACCGAAACCCTAAAACTGCTTTTTTTACTATTCATTGAAAATTCATCTATCTCAGAAAAAACCCAAAATTTCACCTTAATCAAATATCGATGCTCTGATTACAAATATGAACTCCATTTAATAAAAATAATTTTCTAAATACTTTTAATTTTATTTTTCAATAAAAACACTATTCATCAAAAATTCATTTTTTTCAGAAAAAACCCCAAAAACTACCATAACATAATATCGGTGCTCTGAGTTCAAAAATAATGTCCATTTAATAAAAATATTTTTATAAATATTTTTAATTTAATTTTTAATTAAAAAACACTATTCACCCTAAAAAACTTATAGTTGACTAATAATTTAGAAAACCATTTTTTACCCATTTTATTGAATCACATTACCTAATCTAAGAGTCTAAATTATATGAAAACTTTCATTGAGTGAAATTACTAATCTATTTGGTCACATTACTAATCCTAAGCGTAAAATCACTATTCATAATTTACTATTCATCAAAAATTAAGTTGATCTTATTAGAATCCAAATTCCTTACTGAACACTTTTGTAGAAGACCATTTTTTGAAAATCATTAGACATCATTAATTATTTATGGTTTACATAAATATTTTAAAATATCCTTTTTTCCAAAATTCATCAGTAAATACATCCTAAAATTATTCGGACATTGGAAAATTCACAAACATCACTAAAGGAAGAAATCTCAATTCATTCATCCCAATGGATTACACAAAGAAGCTAGGGTCTCATCACATAGCCCCTTATAACACCGGAATATGACCTAAGTGTAAGGTGTGCCATGGTGAGAGAATCTGAGGGAGGATCGGATAACGTTGCCCTAGTAGTAATCTCTACTAACTTTAACTTCTCCCATAGGCGTTTCAGTTCAAGCAAGACACACTGGAGTTCGGCTTGGGCTTGGTCCAAAGAGAAGCCCAAAGATGCCACCTCCTTCCCAAGCTCTGATAAGTGGGCTTCATAAGGTTCAAGTCTACTGGATGAAGCCATCGACTCCGCTTTCTGCATTAACCATTAACATCTCTATTAAATCATTAAGAGTAGGTTAATATACCACTCAAAAAGATTGGTTCATTACAGACCAAGAGTCCTTCAGTATAAATTTTCTCATTATGTATTAGTATATAACCAACCAAGTGATTATTTAGACTAGAGGAATATCCTTGATTATATAACCATTACCTATGAGTTTGATATTAAATTTCATGTTGCATATGATGAGACAGTGATAATTCTTGATCAGTTTACATTTCCATAATTTTAATTCAAATATTATTATTACATTTATCATGTTATATTGTTCATTTTTATATGTTTTATTAAAATTGTTTATGTGAAACTCTGATAATGTTTATTCTTAGTAGTACTTGCATAAATTTCATGCTATTCCTACTTTACTTAGCAGAATTTATGCATTTTTATACAAGCCTACCTACTTTGTTCATCTAGTGGAATTCAGCTAAATGTTCAATTACTTTTGTATGAAGTGCTTTAACGATATTATATCTACCATTTAATTGTCATGTTGTTTTCTTTAAAGGAATTATTTTAAGAGAAAGTATTTCTGAAAGTAGTTTTCAAATGTTGTATTAATTATTTTTTTCAAACCCCTTACTGTGTATTTCAATGATCACCCTATGTTTTAAATTAAAAATTTTCAAGTATCAGTCATGTATTCAATTATGTTTCAGAATGCAACTGGTTTTCCCAAAACCTGAACCTCACGATCCTATATAGAATGGAACATGATATGATTTATGTGAATGAATTGTAATGTAATGTAATAATTTTGGGTACATCATGTCTCATGGACATCAGCTCCAGGAATTCGAGGGCCGAGTCATTACAATTAGTATCCGAGGATAGGTTCAGACAATTCTGGAAATCTAGGTAATAGAAATACATATATGTGACTGTGCCTTGCTAAGTGATTTTATTATAACTTTCAGATGGAAAATGGAAATTTGCCTACCAATCTATTATCACTCCTCATTGAGGCCCTAGAAACCATTGTGTCCTTAGCTATCCAAGGGAATTTCATTACGTATACCCATCTCCTCATGACGTGAAAGCACCTGTATTATGTGTCAAACTCACCTCGGGTGCTTCAATTACACCGGGGGTTAGAAATGGATTACCTCTTTATGATGATGAACCAATTCCCCTCATATGCACATCGGGGAAGGTACCATGAGGGAATTATCTGAGTATTCACGGTAGGTGAGGACTTTAGCACTATGATCCTCAACCCTTTTCAAGAAGCTGCTGCTGCCAGTGACCTTTGCGTGGACTACCTTTTTCAGATTTTGAACTACAGCTTTTGGGGTCAGTTGTTGGACTTCAGGATGTAAGAAGATGAGTCCACCTGACTGTCTTATAGGAAACAAGTGTATTTTGATGTTTCCCAACTTCATACCACTGATGATAAACTCATTAGACATCACAGGTGCACCCATGAGATTAACCTTGAACGCTCCGCCTATTTTTGGTTTGAGGAGATAGGGAGTTTTGGTTCTCTGTGTGGAGTTCGGGTAGTAGGTAGTTAAGGGAAAGTCATGCATTCATGTATACACTTATCTTTTAATGAAATGTTATTTGTTTCCCATTCCTATCTATACTTTATCGGACCTTTAATGTGAATTCTCATGAATGTATTTTTATATGCTTAAAAGAACAAATATCTCATCGCTACCCGATGAAATTTTGGAGGATATCATAATCAGGATGTGCAGTGTGGACTATCCTTCTTTCCTCAACCTATAAAGATCATGTCAACACCTGTTTTTTTTCCTAACTTCCATGAAATCCTTCATTCATTTCAAGGGATTGACCATGTATTCCACCTCATTGTAATTACCCAACTCAACTATTATAGGCGAAGGTGGAGATACATCGAGGGTCTCTTTCGATGTTTCACTCTAGCACAAAATGTTTCTGCCAGATCATGTTTCCTAGTGGCTTCCCAAGATGGAAACCTCAGATCAACCTTTATGTTTCATATTCTAATCCTCGGTCTATTTAATCGCATCGTCCCAATGGAATATCTTGAGCGTGATATAGTCTTTCGGAGCACTAGAGAATATATCCATTCAGATATCCCTGAATTTATTACACCTCGAGCCTCCCTATGGAAGTCTTTGTATAGAATGCATGAGTAATAGATCAAAACATAGTGCTTGAGGTGTATCTGGGGTAGTGATGTAGAGGAACTGAGTACCAAACTGGATATTCTACTGACTGAGGTGAATCTCCTATTTTGGGGATGATATCGTCTGGATAATTCTTTTCCAGTTTTATAATAAAATTGTGAGGATGCAATTCTTTGTATGGGGAATAATGTAACACCCCAAGAATTTTTATTTTATATAATGATAAATTTTTAATTTTATGTTACCCATTAATCAAACAAACTGGTTTCTTATGGAAAATTCATAATAAAATTTTAATTTATTATGAAATAGTGTAAACACACAAATGAATGAAATGCTCTTTATTAAAATGGGAACACCATAGTAATTACAATACACTGAGATCAAATGGGAAATTTAGTTAACAAATGATACCAACTAAAAAAACTATTAAGATTATAAGAATAACACTCAAAACAATGAGAACCCCGTGAAGATAATAGGGGTCCTTAGCATTCGGCATTACGAGCATGAGAACGACCAAAGCCACCACAGCCACACTAAGCACTAAAGGGATGACTTGAACCATCTTCTCCTTATTTTACTTCAAAAACCATATGTTTAAGACACTCGAAGGCACAGTTGTATAGGTAACCATTCCGATTGTGACCTCAAGTAGCCGTTGGAAACTAAATGGCAATAATTATAGCCAATGGAGTGTTTAAATATCATAACTGTTGGGTTCTAAATTAATGAGGTTTATCGTTTTATAAAACATGGTTTTTATAATTATATCATAATCTTTTGTTATTTCAAATGTTTTAATATGTTTAAATGTTTTATATTATGTCTTTAAATAAAAGTATACTTTTATAATGAAACTTTGTCTTTAAAAAATCATTATGGTCATCTAGTTCAAAACATAGTAATTTAAGTACCTTTTAGATATTTTAATGGTTATATTTCTAGATAAGGGTATTATATAAATTATCGGACCAATATAACTTTTTTATTATAGTTTAAAATTAATAAGTATATTTTCTTAAACCCTTTTAAGGTTTATTATTTTAATTATGAAAAATTTGTCTTTTAAAAGAGTTTGTGTATAAATTAGTGATGTATTTTATAGTAATTGGATTTTAGATTTTATAATTTTTAATTTCTTAGTAATTATATTAGTTTATTCAATATTAATGTTTCACATATTAAAAATACATACTCTTGAAGATTAATTTATATATATATATATACTGTTATTTCAATTTACTTAAATAAACGTTTAATAATAATTTGGGGAGTAGGCCAACTGAGGGAAGACCTTAGGGGTGAGCCCTCGAGGAAAAACCAACCCCCGTGGATACTGGGTGATCTTCATGCTCATTGCATAGTACCTAGTATGTCATCCCAATCATATCCTGAGATAGGTCACGTGTGGGCCTGTGTATAAGGCCCACAGTGCGTGTCGGGTAACGGTGGGCCAAAGGCCAGCAGGGGCTGGTGTATAAGGCCCCTTGTCCTGTGTGTTTGTGTCATCAGAGTGAAGATGAGGCATTCTATCTTATTATCCATTCCATGTTTTTGTTTTGTTTCGATGTGGGATGGAGGAAATTCGGTATCGCGTGATCCAAGCCGTCCATCGCATCTCGCATCAGATCTCGGCCGTTCGCGCGATCGTAGCCTGGAAAACACCTCGTGCTCCACCGCAGTCATCTATTTCTCAGGCACTAGAATCCTGACTACCCATCCTTTTTAAAATGATCGGTTGACTCCCACTCTTCCCTCAGCCATCGGATCTATCTTCGTGTGATCCAGGTCTTCCACCCCATCTCATCTTCCTTCCACATCTTCTCTTTCCTCCGCAAGCTAAACCAACAGATGTCTCTGTCTCCGCCACTCCCTATCGACTACAGTAGATGGTCGTGACCCCCTAAAAACATCCTTTGTCTTCGCCTTTCCATGGGCCTACTCCCCTTAGGAATCTCATGTTTTATCCTCACCTGAGATCCTCCTTGGGTAGGGTTATATAAAATGTATATATATTTTATTTTATCATCTTATTTTCTCCAACTTGAAGCATTGGCTTCGCATACGGTAGTCAAGATGAGGGACCCTCTGGGGGGCATGAACCGAGGCATGATATTCATCTTGGTTCTTTTAAAATACCTCCTCCATGCGCATGTACCCCACAAGGTCATTCTATTTTTCCTCCCCACGTATCCTTCGAGCTCCTGGGACCTCCAGCAAGATTCTGCCATGCCGAAACCCTCCTCCTCAGTCTAGGTAAGGGGATATCCACTTTCCATTTGATGGAAAATATGATATACACTCTCATTGTATAGTCAGTTATATAATAGGTATGTATATATATATGTGTATTCTATATCGACATCAATTCTCCTCCTCTTTTGAAACTGGATGTATGGATTTAGTGTGGAATTTCCAAAATGACATGAGGGTATTGATTCTTTTGGGTTTCTATTATATAACCCATGTGAAACGAATATTTATATATAAAAATTTTAAATTGTGTATATATTTATCTATGCACCTTAAAACCATTCTTGTTTAAGGGATTCTAGGGAGGTTGTTCATGGTTTGTAAACTCAATTAGTTTATGTATGTCTAGTTTTGAAAGGCTTCTATCATATATCATATATATATACACATATATATTTTCGGGTGTTTAAGCATAGATGTATGTATATAAGTACTCAATCCAAAAATACTTTTAAGATTTCCTTAAGATTCAGTATTAGGTAATAAGAATTATATAAAATCTATTTTTGAATATAACCATAACATAGATATTCTTATTGTAATACTTGTATATATATATGAGAATATATTCTTTAATATAATTATGTGGTCAATATAAATCAAACATGATTATAAGAGATGAATACCCATCCATAGATGATATTTTGGATGCGAACTATGTATTTGGTTAATGTGTAATCATATTATGGTATGAAACCATAGTTTTTAGGTAGTTCTGTATTTATAGTTACATATATATATATATATATATTAAATTATCAAATGGTTTTAGTTTTCAATTATATAAATGATAAGTGGTTATAGATTTTCATAACTTAAGGAATTATAATGAACTAGGATTATTTTGTGCAAAACCCATATATACACTGTGTATATATGTGCATGTAAATAAGTATTTATAAGTCTAATTTCCAAAACCTTGTTTTCATGTATACACTTTAGGACTGAGTTTATGTTTTGACACCTAAGGTTTTAGTATTTATTTTTCCAAGCCTATATGTGTTTTTCTCACGAGTTTAAACCAATTAAAATGCTTAATTTAAGATGTTAATATAACAAGTAACCTCAATGTATTTCATGTTTCAAAAGTATGTCCTTCACCCTGATATAAATTTATATTAAATGAATATGAATTTATGGGTTTATGTTATCATGTAGTAACCATTTATTATTTGATGTTAAAACTGCAGTAATGATTACTAGTGGTTGATCTAGTTATGGTTTAACTTCAAGTTCAAAAAATGTATATCACAATAATTAATGTCAAGAATTTTCATTAAGTATTTCATTTTCATGTGTTGGAATTTTAAAGAGTTATCATTTATCACATATTGTGGCAAACCCTACCATTTAATTTGGTTTAGTAATTATCCCATGTACATCGAATGTTTACTAAACCATGCTTTCTTTTGATTAATTATTCCATTTATACAATGTTATCTGTCAAGTCATGTATTTCTAGACCAATTGTAAAATGTTTTCTTTTCCCATATTATTTATCATCATGCATGCATATGGCATACCATGATAATGAACTAAGACCTAAATTTCCCAAAGTCATATGGGTCACCTTGGGTAATGAGAAAAAAATTAAATATTCAAAGTGGTCTTGGACACCTTGAATATTAGACCATATTGACATATGAGGAATGTATTGGACTGTCGAGTTAAAGACATGTTAAAAGAAAGCCCTCAAGGTTGGGGACTGGTTAATTTAAGCCCTCTAGGTTGTGGACTGGTTAATGTAATCCCTCCAATTTGGGGACTGGTTAAAGTCAACCCTCCGGGTTGGAGACCGGTAAAAGTAAGATCCTAGTTGCATCGATAGTTGTTAAGATAGTCAGATTGGGTTATTACCCTTAGGTCAAGGCAAAAGGCCTTGACATAGAGACCATGAGTCCTTTATTATACATTTTCTCATTATGTTTTAGTATATGACCATCCACATGATTATTTTGACTAGAGGAATATCCTTGGTTATAGAACCATTACCTATGAGTATGAGATTAATGTTTACATGGAATATGATGAGACAATGATGATTCATGGTCAGTTTACCTTTCCATAATTTTAATGCAAATTTTTTCATTACATTTATCATGTTATATTGTTCATGTTTAAAATTTTTAGTGAAATTGTGCATGCGAAACTCTGATAATGTTCATGCTCAGTAGTACTTCCATACCTTGCATGCTATGCCTACATAACTTGTTATATTTATGCATTTTTATACAAGCATGCCTACATTGCTCATCTAGGGGAATTCAGTTAAATTTTCAATTATCTATGTATGAAGTGCTTTAATGGTATTATATCAACCTTTGAATTATCTTGTTGTTTTTTAAAGGAATTATTTTAAGTATGAGAAAGTATTTCTGAACGTATGTTTCAAAAGTTGTGTTAAGTATTTTTTTAAATCCCCTTACTAAGTATGTCAATTCACAACCTATGATTTAAATGAATATTTTTCAGGTATCAGTCATGTCTTCAGTGATGTTTTAGAAAGTAACTGGTTTTCCTAGAACCTGAACCTCACGATCCACTGTAGCATGGGTCATGATGTGATATATGTTAATGAATTTTTATGTAATGTAATAATTTTTTGAATATCATGTCTCATGGGCACTAGATCTAGGAACTCGGGGGCCTGGTCCTTACATATATCCCGTCCCACTTCCACTCTGGGACCTCTACAGGATGAACAATGTCTGCTAGTACCTAGTGCTCTGCCTTCACATGCTGATAAGTGAGGCACCGAGAGACATAATTTGCAACTACTTTATTCATTCTTGGCCACCAGTGCTAACATCGGAGGTCCCGTTACATCTTCTCCACTCCTAGATGTACTGTTAGATGGGATGTGTGGAACTCCCCCAACACTTACTCTTGAAGTGACACAGGTACCATGGTACGTCCTCTGAAGATGATGACATGCTCACCACCTTCAAAAAATCCATTAGGTGCCTTCCCTATGAATATCTGAGCACATAGAGCCTCATAGTCAACTTCTCTGTGTTGAACCTCCCTGACTCGCTGAGGGAGTGGGGGAGTGACTATAAGAGACGAAAGAAACGCTACTCCTTCTCGATCCAAAAAGGATATCTGCAACGCTGCTAGCTGCTATGTCGCCTCACCCAACAGATGCAGGCCAGACCTCCTGCTATGTGAGTATTCTACCATGTTCCTCTTCCCATGAGTAAAGACTATCTCATAGTCAACTTCTACTTCCATGAGGGTGAGTTTGTCTGAATCATGAGTGATTGGTTTCACCATCCTATGTACGAGATTATCATTTTCTTCCTGGGTTTCCATTATCACTGACCAAGGAGAACCCCATCCTAGAGGTGTAGATAAACCTAAACCTTCATGCCTAATCTAGTTAATCTGAGTGAGAACTGTGGATGTCAAGTCCAAACCCAAACTAACGGCATAAGGCATCGATGCTTCCACCAAGATATTACAATAGAAACTCTCACCTCAAGGTTCATATCACACCATCAGTGTAAGTGTGATTATCAAGTCTCCTCCCAAAGGTGTCTCCAGACGTGAGGGTCAATTCGACGGTTTAATCAGAAACTCTAGGTAGTAGAAAAGATTCATGGAAAGAAATAATAATTTGTACCTATTTCTATTGATACAGTAGTTAGTAGTAGACATATACCATACCGTGAATCATTCATAGATCCATTGGGTCCCACTACTAACATTCACTGGCTGTATCCACTGAGTGAAAGAACATTCAACCACAAATGTTCTCTCTGGAACCCTATAATAAGTAGGAATGTATAGATGAATAATGCTAGTTCATATGTCCTTTAAAAACACACATCACATGGAATTTCGAGCCATGAAGCACTAATCGTACAATATCATCATGTACCAGGAAAGATCGGTACGCCTCGATGAATACTCAGCTACCGAAATGTCGTCCTTCTGATGTTGTAGAAGTTCTATAGAACTCTCAGCCACATCCACAGGCTAGTCCTCTACTTCATGTGAGTCATGTTCACCTCGGAACCTGAGGGGTATCTGATGCTAAAACACATGTAAGGAATTAATTCTATATGTTTCCTCTACCGGTATCGCCGGTTGTAACTACTGACCAATGGGTAGTGATATAGCTGGCACACGACCTGAAGGTACTATCTTGGGAAACGGTCCACGTACCAAAGCCTCATCAATAATCGGACCATCCTCATGGCCACTCATTGAAAAATAATAGTAGTTAAGATCATCATCTACTCTACTGGTGTCTCAAATAGATGGGAAACTCTAGCAATCGCCTCCATCCATCCCTCAACTGCATGGTAATCTATATCACCTTGAATCCTCATAGGCCTCTACTGCTAGAACTCTTGAAATGCACTCAGTCAGCATGAACTATCTACCAATGAGGATGGTGTTATTGTCTTTCCATCGGTTGTTGGTGTTTCTTGTACACCAGCCGAAGGTTCCAACATAGTAATAGGGCCCTTCATCAGATCCTCATCGCTCGTTGGGCTGTCAGTGAATACAAATCGTTGAACTCTAACTGGTTGTTTGCATGGAATCCTCCTGAAAGAAATAGATGTGACACAATCACAAGATTATACCTGGTGAGCTAACCTGGTTGAGCTGACCTAAAGAAAATTTTTGAAGACACCCACAGAATCTGTGTTTTCATGCACTAAGTCAGAAATTAGAAGTCAGGGTCATGGTGTATGGATATGTCAACCGCCACACCAACACTGGACTCCCTGAACTAAAAAACACACTCACTACACTTAACACTATTTCTTCATAGAAAAGAAAGATCGGATTCCTGAGTTCTACAATAGAACCAACTACTTTGATACCAATTTGTCATGACCCATCCCCTGAGGCCTGTTCTATGACAACCCCAAGCCTGACTTCCAAAGGCCAGGAGTTGGCGACTAGCATCAAAGGAGTAATTCCATAAAACTGGGAAGGAATTCCCTTTATAACCTGTAAAGACATATAGTTGATAAGATCAAGAGTAAACTGAATATCCAACAAGTGAGTACAGTAAGTATAAAAGGGGCCAGAATAGAAGACCAAATGGAATGTACAAGAAAATGAATGTACATGTACAACTGAGGAAATAGTAAAAAAAATCATTCGGTCATCCCCCGAGGTTACTACCTGAAGGGTTGGTACATATCACCTCCTCAGCACTCCACGTTCGTTCGTCTCCTCCATGTACCGACACATCGTAATTTCCACCTCCAGTTACCATCCAATCCTGGTACTCTCAGCCTCGATCAGTACTGTCCGTCGTCTGCATCCAATACAACAAGTTGCGAGCATAGACCGTGCATGGGTGAGTATAACAATACTTGGTGGGGACCCCGATACCCTCATGGTCACACAAAATCCAACAAGGATAAACAAAAAAATAAGAAATCAACAGATAACCTCACTTAGATATATGAACATAAATATACCTAAGTTATCAAGTAATCCATCACAATAATTAAGTAAAAACAAAAGTTACTGACTCAGATCAACCAGTAATTTATTCAAATTATTTGAACCATAGCTACTGGAGAACCCCTCCTTTGTCGAGTATAGTGGGACTGCCACGACTCCAAGGTGCTTCTCACAAAACTTAAACTACTGAGGTACTCCCCCAGTTGAGTTTCGTGGGTCTACAATGTCCCCAAGGCGCTCCCCAATGTGGGTCTCCCTCCACAAGCGGGAACTCCCCCTAATAGCCTACAGAGGTACTCCTCCTGTCGAGTACCGCGGGTCTACTGGCATAACTAGGTGCTCCTCTACCGTGGATCTTCTACCACAACCATGAGCTCCCTATTGGGATTCTCAAGTCAATCCGAGTCAATTGGTCAGCAGTCCTCATGTCTCAGCCAGCTACTAGGACTCCGCACTCTACTTGGTCGTTATCAGAAGGATCTTCTCTTGAGCTACTGGTTGATACTCTAAATGACACGAAGTCCCAAAAAAAGGAATCTCAAAGGTTTTCCACATCAATGGGGTATCAATGCAATAGACGACGCATCAATTAGATGATCGGTCTATTAGTTATCAGCCTTTTAGTCCTGGAGTCTCAGTTGGATTAATGCATGATCCAACCTAACTGTGTCTCAACTGTACCCAAAATTCTAGTGGGGTATACAGAAAGGGACCTTCATGTTACATGATTACTAGGGCCACTGAATGTTTTTTAAATAGACACTTGGTTCCAATGATATGGGAAAAAGAATGTAAAGGGTAGTAGTGGGACAGAGTCCAGTGCGACCCGGTCAGACCAACCCGACCCGAGCTAGTCCTGGCTGACCCAGTTCGGGTCGACCCAGCCCAGCTGGCCACGAGGGGTCATAGAGGGCTGTAAGGGCCTGGACCTGTCATGAGGGTGTGGACCAGCCATAGGTTGGTTCGATGGTGGTTCGACCCAGAGGGGGATGATTGTGCGGTTCTTCCCAGAGGGAACCGCGTGGGGGGTTCGGTTCGGAGGGCTCCGCAAGGGCGCGGCTCGGCCCGAGGCCGGGGTGGTGGAGCTGGGGCCAGGAGGCTAGCTCGGCAGGGGCGCCACAAGGTGCATAGAAGGTGGGACCGTGGGGTGTGTTGGGTGCACAGAGGCCGTCATCTGATTCCGCCAGTAGTGTGGCGGGGCATGTAGAGTGCGTGGGTTTCACGGGGAGTGTGGACGTCGGAGCTGTGGGGCATGTGGGGCGCATGGAGGCTGATATGGCCAGGGTTTAGAAGGGTGCATCGAGGGGAATGAAAGGCATAGCTGGCAAGGACAGTGTGGCCAGTGAGGCGGTGTGGCAGGCAAGGGCGGTGCGGCCGGGGTGCGGCGCGGCCTTGGCATGGTGTAGTTTGTCCTGGGGCAGCAAAGCTGGTTCTGTAGGGTCTCTGAAGCATCACTGGGGTGGCGTGGGTCTCGGAGGCCATGGGGAGCATGGTGTTTGCCTTCATCGCCTTCGGTGCCTCTGACGTCACTTTACTCCATTTCAAAGAACACCACGATGGAGATTGGCGGAGGGGTCGGACCACATTGGTTTGGTTTGCACCCTCCATTTTTAGGGTGATATTAATTGGCTCAAAAGATCATAATCATAGAACTAACAAGGAAGATATCTTAAAAACACCAATTCCAAATAATCCCTCATTAACAATAATATTCCCAGCCCGCATGGAAAAACATCCACAGATCAACATGATAATATGTTTGTATGCATTATTTATTTCGGAAGGAAAGAAACAAGGGAATAGAATCAATCACAAAAAATCCCCTAACTTGTTCACTGTTCACCAATAGAGTCATGGGGAAAAATATGGAATTGTCGACGTTCGTTGAAGATGTCCCATGTCGGTTGCCTCCGCAAGGTGCATCAGAGGAAGATGGTCGAAGGGAATCAATGTTCATCATCGTTGGAGTGTTCTTGATTGGAGAGCATAATCCTCCATGTTTTGGGTGTCAAGTCACATTACCAACGTTTCGTTGCTTGGTTAAGTCATCCCAAATCCTCCTCCCAAGCTCCATATATTTAGGAGAGGGTGGAGGTTGGCAACAATCAATGGAATTTATGACAGTTCATTTATTAGGAACTTCCAAAATTACAATGATGTTGTTACTTAATTTAATAAGGTTGAAATCCAATTAACTATGTTGGCATAATTAATGAGGTATATTGACAAGATTAATGGTGGAGGAGGTCAAGAGAATCTCCCTCATTAATTGTGGGAGCTGAGGGTTTCTCCCAATTTAAAGGGGGGTTTCATCCCTGGTTGTCCCCAACTATTTAACCTCTAATTGAAGGTTACGGTATAGTGGTACTCACTTCCAACATCCACATGGAGGTTTAGTTCTGGTGTACCCCACCTCCCAACACCCACATGGGTGTTGAAAATAAAAATAAAGTGTCACACACTTTAATTTTTATTTTTATTATTTCACAAAAAAACCAAAACCTAACATTCACCATCAACCATAAGCCTTTGAGTTGAATGTATCCTTAAGTGAATATTAGTGCTGTGTGTTCAATGGTGCCCTCATATTTCAATTCTAGGCACGGGTTTAAAAGTTTCATAACACCGCTCGTGCGTTTACTGAACGTACCCAAAAAAAAGGTTTGAAAAAATTATCATAAGTCACTGTCGACCCACGGTAGTTGAGGTTAGGATCTTCCTAGGTGAAACACTCCCCAACAAACCCAATGGTACTCTTGAATTTTCAATCTGAGTTACCATTTAGATGATATGAATTTTACAATAAAATAATTGTCACTTAATTATTTTATTTTCGGCAAAAAAATTACATTCTCTTGTGGCTCGTGCCGGCCAAAGTTAGTATCTTATTAAAGAAATCATACCCACGCGAGTTCAGCGGTGGTCTCATATTATTAATCCAAGTAACCGTTTCTGAGTTATAAGCATTTAAAAAAAAATAATTTATTTATTTATCTTATTTATGATTATTCCATTTTTGGGTTTTCCCACAGGAGGCCCCCATCGACTAATCTTAAGTTGTGCCTAGGGTAAACCCACCATCCTGACCATAATGATTCCCTCAGAGTTTTGATCCGAGTAACCGTTTAAGAGTTATTCCACTTTTTTAGGAAAACTACTTATGCGCGTTCACTTATGCTTAAAAAAACATCGACAGATCATTCCGGGCACTCCGGGCCTTGGAATCGTGCGATGTTAGATTTTGCAAACTCGTAAAAGTTCCATATATTTTTAAAAAAATTAAATGAAAATTCCGGGTCTTTACAATTCAATTCCATGTAATGTAAAAATAAGGGAAGAATTTATTATCATGGGTCAATATAACATATGAATGTAGGTATGAGAATGTAATCAAAGTCCGAGGACATAAAATTATGATATAATAAACAAATAAACATGGATAAATGGATATAAGTCAATGTATTGATCATAACCAAATATCTAGGATAACATAACATGAGTATGATGTAAAACAAGTCAATGTTTAAAGAACATATGTGTATAATTTATAAAATAGTGGAGTAGGAATCACAACCCCATTCGAGTAACAAGATATATTATGAATCACTACCTAATTCCAATAACATAGTATGATATAAATCAATACCGTATTCCATTAAATTCATTATAGAATAAATCACAAAATGATTCCCATAACATAGTGGATCATGAATCACTTCCTGATTCCCAAAACATGGAGGAGTTGACATCATAACCTGATTACCATAGTAGATTAGGAATCATTATGTGATTCACATAATTATATCATGAGATATAATACATTACCCTATTAATTGGTGAGAGATAATAGACTATGTATATTATAAGTATATTTGTCCATATATTTATTAACCATTACATCATGAAATCATTCATCACTTAATTGACTAATTCATAAGTGATATGATTCTTGAAATATATTACTAGAACGTTTCATAATACAAATTTATAAATTATATAGATGTGGTAGTAATAACATATCCACATTATTACACAAATATCATTAATCAATGTAGATAAAAATGAAAAAAATATATTAGAATTAGATAAATCACCAAGTAGAATTAGAAAAAATACCTTTAGAAAATTTAAACCAATCTAATCAATATAAAATTATTTATGTTGTTATTTTATATTATTAATTATTATATTT
Organism: Viscum album; assembly: GCA_963277665.1. Classification (NCBI taxonomy): domain Eukaryota; kingdom Viridiplantae; phylum Streptophyta; class Magnoliopsida; order Santalales; family Viscaceae; genus Viscum; species Viscum album. The sequence goes on from OY728138.1 coordinate 1,456,760,944, forward strand.
CAAATTTACCACATGACATGGAGAACATAAGGTTTGTTTTCTTATGATATTTGATATATGGGCATCTAATTTTACAACACTCGTCAGTATTTCTCTATAACCTCTGTAACATAAACCACCTTCCAAAATTATGAAATAAAATACCCATCATCATATCTTGATGAATGAAAAAATATGAAAGTAGGAATATAAAATTATTATTAGGAGAAACAAAAGAGATAAATAATGGTGATTATAGGTGAGGAAAACACAAGCATATGTGTTTGAGATCAAAATCTATATCCATGAATATGACATTAGATAAAGTAACATAGATATAACAAGACACATAATACATAATCTATCATAAGATAATTTTGTTTTAAAACATAATAATTCAATAAAAACATGTGAATAATAATCATATCATTTTGAATCACCAATCACAACATGATTCAGTTAGTGGATCCTCTTTCACTGACCTATTTCCCTTAGTAGATCAGCCTCACTCACTTATCTCCCTTGTTGGATAATTCATTACACAAATGTTTCCCATTATTTATCAATCTTCACTCTAAATTTTTCCTTGGCGGTTCAAGGAATCAAAAATCATTTCCCATTATCTCATAATATTTAAATATTTTACAAATTGATGATATGGAAATGTAGGGAAAAATAATCCCTTAATGAGAAACAATATATAAATTTTCCATATTATATTAATCATTCAGCACATCATGATAAATTGGGTAGTAAAATGTTATTCATTCGCCACATAATAGGGAAACAATGAATATATAAATAGGATTCGAAATATTTCTCAATGGTATCTCCAAAATTGGACTCAAGAATGTTAATATTCGATAGCCTTAATTCAATCACCAAAAAAATATTAATTCCTAATAACATCCACAATATGTTTTTTGAAATATTATATTCAATAAAATAAGTCATTATATATAAATATGTAATTATTGTGAAACCATAATAATGATTATAGTAATTATTTTTATATCTGAAGTAAAATATAAAGGTATAGTAACATTAAAATACCCTTCCATATTTTTTCTTACCAAATTATAATGAAGGAAATTTAAAAACAAATATTGGGATATATATATCAATAATGTGCCCTTAAAAATATATAGTTATTTAAAAAAAATTATGTGAAAACAATTAGTTTTTTAATTGAACTATCAATACAGGATACTTGAAAAAGACAAAATTCATTTGAAAATTTGAAATAAAAATATTTTGAAAATTGTTACATTTAAAATAAAATATTCAATATATTATCCTTGATTAAAAATTATTTTTTCTTAGAGAATTTATGATGAAGAAGATAAATCAATAAATTTTTAACTGATGAATAATATTTTTAATATTTTAAAATATCATTATTCAAAAAGAAAATTATAAAAATGCTGACCAATGTATTGCTTGAAAGGAATAAAATAAAAAAAATGTTAAAAAGAGAGAGTGAGTAACTAGTTTTCTTATGTAGGTCACTGGAAGGATGTAAAATGTTGATAAGGAGTGGAAAATAACTTTAATGAGGACGATAATTATTCTAATCGATTATAAAATATTTTGGGATGAAAACAATCGATGTTAAATAGGTTTCATATGTTGACATAACCTATTTTGATAATCCCAATTATGATTTAATATGTTATGATAATCTCTATTATGTTTCAATATGATTTGATAATCCCAAATAATGAATATATATAGTAATTCTTTCAATCTATGAAATACTACTATTGAGTTGATAAAATATCAAAATGATCATTGGAATTTTTTCATCAATGGTTATCTATGATTATAAATACATTGAAATTATTATAACTCAATCTAGATATGATTTGCATAGAACAGATAAGTGTTAAGCTTGTGATTCACCAATAAAAATAGCTACCGACAAGGATAAGTACACCGGTACAAAAATATACCGATATGGATTAGGTCACCGGTATGCAGACATTTACCGTTACACCTGAGCTACCGATAGAAAAATTATACTGTTATGCAAAAGTCGACTGATACAGACCTACCGGTACATTGTCTACTGATAAGTAAAGGTCACTGATAGACCGAGCTTCTTGTAACACAAGTTCACTGTTATAGACCTACCAATAGAGTAAGTCCATTGGTATATACATAGTTACTAATATAAGATACTGATACAAATAGACAGACAAATAGCTACCGATATGAAGTCCACAGATACAGACAGATACCAACATGAGTTATCGATAGAATGAGCTACAGATAGAAAGAGATACTAATAGAAGGAGCTACCGATAGAAAGAGCTACTGATAGAAGGAGATACCGATAGAAAGAGATAACTATAGAAAGAGCTACAGATACATAGAGCTACAATTTTAATGAGTAACAAATACACACAAAAGATATACTAACTCAAGTTCTCCGTTACAAGCTCACTGATAGAGGGAGCTACCGATGGAAACCTATCACCATTTCTCTAAACCCTACTTATATTTGTTTATTTATAAATTTTCATATTTTATGTTTTTAATGAAACTGCTATTAATTAATGAGGGTTTTTGGTATTTTAGGAACCGTACCTCGTACCTATACAAAGGTAATCATTCCCATTGCTAGATCTAAAATCTATATAAGGGAACCTCGAACAACTAATGAATGGGAGATCATCTGAAAGTCCTTACATGCACATACGAGAAAATTTTCTGAAGAAACTCAAGGAATTACATGCATAGAAGAAGTAGGAAGAACATATAATGAATCCGCATAACATGAATATTCAATGAGAAAAGAGATTCAATGATTTCACCTACACTCGAGCTGATCAGACTGATCATTGTGGAGATAGAAGTCGAATACAAAAAATGACACATTGTTTCTTGAAAAAAATCCGAAAAGGACTCAAAGATTCATCTGTGTTCAATCCAAGGAGTCCAGAGTTTCACTCAAAACACATAGGGAATTCCAAACTCATCTTTATCTGTTTATCTCTATTGTGTTTCATTCATTTACATTTTGAGTAGTGTGTTTTCGGTATTTTCAAAAATAGTATGTCTCCTGTAATAACCAAGGGGATTTATAATCCTCACCCAATATTTCACTAACACTCATATATCCCATTGTGGATAGTGTTAGAGGTCAAGTGTGACCTGGATAGCCCTTGTGCTATTGTTTTTGTCTTCCAACGTAGAACTATGGTAGAGGTCATAGGACCTGGACAGTCTTTGTACTCTTGTTTACCTTGATCCAGGGTGTGGATAAAAGATTATATAAACTGTATGAGAGGACTAAGTCTCAGATTGAGACTGAACCTTTAGGTTATGACTTCTGTGCATGTTTATTTTGTTTTAAACAATACTGAATATTCCACTGCTAAGTACATTAAATTCAAATATATTTTAGAGTAACTCTGATAGTTAAACTATAAGTGTTTGTATTTATTGTAAATAATTAGATTAGTTTCAAAAGCTAAACTAATCTTCATATTAGATTAATTGAGAACTATTCAATCTCTTGAGAACCAAACTAACCCATTACTTTATTACAAATTCAGTATATTTTACCTTGTTGTTTTAATTTGGGGTTTTTTAATTGAAATATTTTTAATAGAAATTTTAATTGGAACTCATTTCACCCAACTCTTGAGTATCCAATTCGACCAAAATTTGGTATCAGGGGGTGGTTCTTAAGAAAGGATTTCCAAATACTTAGATATTCAATTGTGATTTTAGTTATATCTTAAAAATAATAAATATCTTTTAGTTCTATATTTATGTCATTAAATATATTTTCTCAAATATAATTATGGATAATAGATTAGAAGGTGCTACTACAAATAAGAAATCATTCATTAATGGTGTTAATTATGCCCAATGCAAAAAGAAAATGAAAATTCATTTAGAAAGTATTGGATTTGATATCTGGACTGCTATAGAGATTCAATATAAGATTCAAAAAATTGAAAGAATTACTTGGGATGAACCCAATAAAAAATCTTACAATAATAATTGTAAAGAAAATAATGCTCTGTATTGTGCTTTAGGATATGAAAAATTTAATTGAATATCTGCTTGTAAAACTGCTTATGAAATATGGGATACTTTGGCTATTTCTCATGAGGGAACAACCAATGTTTAAGAAATGAGATTGAACACCTACACAATTAAGTATTATAATTTTAAAATGAAGTCTGATGAACCTATTTATTACATGTATCTCAGGTTCAACGTGATTGTAAATACAATGAGCTCACGTGGATATGTTGTTCCTACAAAAGAGAAAATCATGAGGATACTAAGATGTCTGGCAGAAAGATGTAGAGGCACATTAGTTTCAATCAGATAATCATGTGACAAAAGTTCACTACCTATTAAGGAGATAATTGATATGTTGATGATGTATGAAGAAGATATAAAAGTAAACAAGGAAGAATATGATGAACGAAAGAGGAAGTCAGTGGCAGTTAAGACTAATGCCTCAAAGAGAAAGGACAAAGAGAATGTTCACATACCAAATGAAATCTCAACAAGTGGAAATTCAGATTCTGTTAATGATGAAGAGATAGCTCAAATATCCAAGAGATTCAATAAATTCGGATGGAAGAAGAAATTTTTCAGAAAACAAACTTATAAGGGTAAGTATCACCAACGAGGACGGTGGAAGAAAAATTGGATGAAAGATGATAAGGATGATGAGATAGTGTTCTATGAATGCAAAAGGAAAGGACACATTAAGGCTGACTGTCCAAAATGGAAGTTCAAGAAGAAATATGATTATAAGGACAATAAATATAAGTAATCCTTGAAGGAAACTTAGAATACTTCAGAAGATAGCACAAGTGAATTTGAGGCTTCTGATTCTGAAAAGAATAATGCCAACATGTGTTTCTGGACAAACATATCTGAGGTAACATTTGATACACCCGATTTAAATTCTTATTAATATGGCGATGATTCTGATTCTAAAAACATGTATAGTAAAAGAGTTATTTGAATACTGTAAAATGATAGAGGAAACCTACAATGAGATGAAAGATAAGTACAACTAATTAAAGAAACAACATGCATTAGCTTGCACTATCAAATCTGCATTAGAATTTGAAAAGGAAAATAATTCTCAACTGTTAAATGAGAACACTCAACATAAATTTTCCAATAAGAAACTTAGAATATATTTAGTAAAGTTTACAAATGGAAATAATAATCTTACACAAATTCTTGGAAAACAAGTTTCACCAAAGTATACTATCGGTTTAGGCTATCAACCTGGATGGAGACACCTTGTTAAGAATGAATTTATTCCTAAATCTGGATAGTGTGATTCTAGTTCCAGTTTTGAAAATTCTTATGCCTCAACTTGATATTCACATAGTTATAGATGAATAATTTTTTATCGTTCAAAATCTTTTGAATCTATTGATTGTATGTGACCCATTAAACAAATCTGGCTACCAAAAGTTTTTCTTGCTAACCTGTTTGGAACCAAGAAAATCTGGGTACCAAAATCATTTTCTGTTTAATCCTGTTTTCTTGGAGACTTGCTTAAATAGTTCTTTTTGGAAGACATGGTACATTGATAGTGGATGTTCAAGGAATATTAATTTATATTAATCTTGTTTCAAAAGTTTAATCACATTTTATGGATGACATGTCACCTTTGGTGATAATTCAAAAGTAAAAAATCATCATCTTAGGCCAGATTGCTAACACTAGTTTAGTTATAATTTCTAAAGTATTAATTGTTGATGGATTAAAATACAACCTGTTAAGCATTTAACAGTTGTGTGATGATGGTTTCAATGTTAAATTTGATAATGATTCTTTCCATGTATTTAATTCTCAAAAATGTTTTGATATTTACTGCCTTGAGAAATGAAAAGGCATATGCTGTAGATTTAAATTCTTTAGCCAAAAAAAGGTTACCTATTTGAATGATTTTCATAGATAATCTTGTATATGGAACAAAACATTAGGAAACTAAATTATTCATTCACATAAGAAACTGACTAAGAAAAATATAGTTATAGACCTAAGTCAACTAAAATTCTCATCCGACAATGTTTTTACTCCATGTCATAAGGGAAAGCAACATAATGTTTCATTAAAATTAAAGAAAGATGTTTCAACTTCTCAACCTCTCGAGTTGGTTCACATGGACTATTTTGGACCTTATAGAGTTTCTAGTTTAATTGGGAAGAAATATGTCTATGTCATAATATATGACTTTTCTAGATACACGTGGGTATATTTTATTGCTCACAAAAGTGAAGCTGGATCTTACTTTATGAAATATTTCAAGTCTGTAGAGAACCTTAGTGGACATAAGATTAAGACCTCGAGAAGTGATAATGATTGTGAGTTTGAAAATCGTGATTTTGAAACCTATTGATCACACAATGGCTATAGTAAAAACTTTTCTTCCTCTAGGACACCTCAACAGAATGGTGTAGTAGAATGAAGGAATAGAACCATTCAAGAAACTGCAAGAACTATTCTCAATGAATATGAACTACCTGTTTACATTTGGGAAAGAAGTTGTGAATACAACTTGTTATATTATAAATAGTGTATTGATTAGAACTATTATAAAGAATAACCCTTATGAACTATGGAATTATAGGAAGCTTAAAGTCAGTTACTTTATATTTTTTGGTTAAAAAGTATTTATTATCAATACTAAGGATAACCTTGACAAATTTGTTTCTATAAGTGATGAGGGAATCTTTCTAGGATACACTATAACAAGTAAATCTTATAGAGTATTTAACAAAAGAACTAAATGTGTGGAAGAATATGTTCACATCAAATTTAATGAAACTGGTCCGCATGAATCTACGTCTTCTCTTGAAAATCCTGAAGAGGATCTTTCTATTCTAGACTATAATGATAAAATCAGTGAAGCTGTTGTAATGGAAACCAGTTCTGGAAATATTCCAGAATCTACTCCTGGTGAACCTGAACATAGAGAAGAACCTAAAATTTCTCGTCATACCTTTACTAGATCATCTATAATTCTAAAAAATCATCTTATAGATGCTGTTGTAGGTAATTTTGAAAGAGGGACACAAACTAGATCTTCTCTAACTAATCAGGTTGAACATCCATATTTTCTTTCATAGTTAGAACCTAAAAATATCAATGATGCTATCATTAATGAATTTTGGGTAATGGATATGAGAGAAGAATTATATCAATATGAAGGAAACAATGTCTGGGAAATAGTTGACAGACCTAAGGAAACTTTGACCTTATGCACTAAATGGGTTTATATAAATAAGGTTGAAGAGTCAGAATATCATTAGAAACAAAGCAAGGCTAGTTTCACAAGGATATTGTCAAGAGGAAGGAATATACTATAAGTAAACCTTTTAACCTGTAGCTAGATTAGAAGCTATTAGGATTCTGCTTTCCTATGCTGCTCATCTGAATTTCAAGATATATTAAATGGATGTTAAAAGTGCTTTTCTAAATGGTATTATAATTGAAGATTTTTTTGTTGAACAACCATATGGATTTATTAATCCTCATTTTCCAAATAGAGTTTTTAACCTTTCTAAATTGTTAAATGGATTAAAACAAGACCCATGAGCATGGTATGAATGAGTTAGTAGTTTTCCTATTTCAAAAAGTTTTTCTAAAGGGACTGCTGATCCAACGCTTTTTATTAAAAGAATTTCCAAAGATGTTTTGATATTACAAATATATGTTTGTGATATTATTTTTGTATCATCTAAAAATACTATGTGTATTGATTTTTCAGAGTATGAAAAATTTATTTGAAATGTGTTTAATGGGAGAACTCAAATATTTTCTTGGATTTCATGTTTTCAAAAATGAAAATGGTATTATCTTAAATCATAGTAAATATAAAAAGGATCTTTTAAAACGTTTTTTCTTAGATAGTATTAAGAAATGTGATACAACTATGAGTACTAATTGTAAGTTGGATGCTGATGAAACTGGAAAACTAGTGTATCAAACCAACTATATAGGTATGATAGGGAGTCTGCTTTATCTTTCTGCTAGTCGACATGATATTATGTTTTGTGTGTGTATGTGTGCAAAATTTCAAACTAATAAAAAAGATTCAGACATGATTTTCGTTAAAATAATTTTCAAATATCTTAAACATACTACTATCTTAGGATTATTTTATCCAAAAGGACAATCATTATATTTAATAAGTTATTCAAATACTGACATTGCTGGTTTCATGTTAGATAGGAAGAGAACTTCTAGAACATGTCATATTCTATGTAAGTCCTTAGTATCATGGATTAGTAAAAAGCAGAATTCTGTTTTATTGTCTACTACTTAAGTAGAGTACATTGCTGCTGGTAGTTTCTATGCACAAATTCTATGGATGAAAGTTAATTTATTGGACTACGAATATCATTTTAGACATGTATCTATAAGCTATGATAACACTAGTGCAATTAACATCTCTATGAATCTCATTTCTCACTCTAGGACCAAACACATTGATGTAAGGCCCCATTTTTTAGAGATCATTACCAAAAGGGTGATATTACAATTGAATTTATAGGTACTAAAAATCAAATAGCTGACATTTTCACCAAGATTTTATGTTTGGATAGGTTAAGTAACGTTAGACATGATTTTGGAATGATAGACATTGTTTAGCCAAATCCTCACCGTTAGAAACCTCATAGTTAGAATCCTCACTATTAGAAACCTCACCATTATAAAACTCACCATTAGAAATTTCAAATTTAGAAACCTCACCATTAGAAACCACACCGTTAGAAACCTCAACTTTGGAAACCTCACCGTTAGAAACCTCACCGTTAGAAACCTCAACGTTAGAAACCACACCGTTAGAAACCTCACCATTAGAAACCTAACCTTTTGAAACCACAACGTTAGAAAACTCACAGTTATACCTCACTGGTATGAAGATCACCATTATACCTCACTAGTATGAACCTCACCGTTATACCTCACTATTACTAGACCTCACAGGTAAATATACCTCACCGTTATGAATCCTTACTGGTATATATTACCATTAAGATTGTGCTGTTTTTTAAACTTTGTATCTTTAGCTTCTGGATTCTGTATCATCTATACTATACTTATTTTGGTTTTATTATTTATTTAGTGATTCCTAAATGATAAAACATAAGTTTTGAACTCATCTCAATCCACCTAAATTCCTTTACCTTCATGACTTATCTCCCAAACCTTATTTTCTCTCGAACCCCATGCCTTGTGATTTGCATAATGGGATGATTGAAGAGACCATCAGTCAGCGAAAAGGATGATGAGCTTAATGACAAGAGACTCAAAGGAGGTTCTAGTGGTGGATTTGAAGTAAATAAACTTACAAATACACATCTCATTCAAATAGAGATAGTATTTGAGAAAGATATATGCATGTAATTGTTGATGACCAGTAAGTATTTAGTTTTAGAGGTGTTGTAAGTGTAGAAATGGGTAGAGTGCTTCAGAAATAACAATGGTCCTTATTATCTGAAGCTGGTAAAAGAGTTCTATGAGTTTGTTCATTTTTAGAAATCATATGTTCAGAATAGAATTATATCAATAGTAAAGGGAGAGACAATATCTTTTTCTTCTGTTGAGTCGGTTGAGTTCCTGAAAGATCCACATGAAGGAGAGTTGGGGTATTTCTCAAAATTAGTACCTCATACTAGTGACATATTTGAATATGAAGCTTCCTTGGATGAATTAATTGGAGATGGCACACCATGAAAATTAGTTGTTGTAGAAATATATAGAGAGTACGGAATACTATTCAAATTCATCCAACATGTGCTAAGAACAAGAAGATGGGACTTTGCAAATCTAAAATACCAATATATTTATTTTATTCATCTGTTAAAACATGGTGTTAAGTTGAATCTATATATATTATTAAAGATTAAAATTTAAGATATGACCAGACAAAAATCAAAAACCAATGCTCTATTCTTTGCAAAGAAGATCACTGTGATGATAAAGATAAGAGTAGTAGCTGAGTCTCGGGATGAGACAGTGGTGGTAAGCAGCAATTTTTACATCACAAGAACTATTTGTAAATACACAACGATCTATTAGAATCCATGGAAAAGAGAATTGTTCATGGATGATGAGAATTTGTATGATATGTTTAATCTTGTGGATCATCCTTCTAGGCCTACAGATATTAGGGATCTAGGTCTAGGACTGGATGAAGAGGTACCTCAGTATAGTGATGATACTGGGGAGGAGGATACCTCTGTAGCTGATGGAAGGGATCCAGACATGCCTCCAAGTCCTGTTGATGACGTTATATCATCTGGAAAGGAATCTATATTAGGAGTAAGTAATGAAGAAGAACCTATTGATGAGGAAGACAAGTCTATTCTAGAGAATGAGGAAGAAGTCCATGATTGTGGAGAACGTATTTTTGATAGCTCATATGAGAACACCTTGAGTTAGAGTCCATTGATTGGAAGTACTGTTTTCCCTATATAGGTTGTTCCTGTTGAAGTCGACAGACCTACACTTTTTCCTGAGGAGCCTCATGCTGTTGAATTAGAAATGGCTGTGGAGAATTATTTTGAGTAATTCCGAGTTAATGAGGGTGATATTGCAATACAGAATAATTCACAAATTCAGTGGGATCATCGAACTGGACATGGAAATGTTTCAGTAGCTGTTGTGATTGAAGACTGGGAAGAAGACTCGGGTTTTGTAGTTTATGGGTTAGACTATCTTGATTCTTAAGATGAGACACCCATCATCAGACCACAAGTTAACTAAAATATTATTTATGTGTTTTTACCTGAGGAAGTGGTAATAAAGGCTGATCTGGACCAATTGGAGTCTAATCATAAGGCCTCATTTGTGGAAGAGGTAAGAATAATGGAAAACTCAATGATATCATCCATTCAATCTGTTATGAATGACTATGTGGCTAGTATTGTGTCTAAAAGAGAACCTACAGTTGTTCCTAAAAATTTGGATACTAAGGGTGATCTTGAATCCTTAAAGGATGAGTTGAAGGACACTTGCATTGTATCTGTTGAATATTTAAAGAGCTATTTTATTGAAGAACTGAGAAAAATGGAAAAATCATTTGAAATCTTTCTTGAATGTTTTGTACCAACCACAATGGAAGAGATGATGAATGAATTCAAGACCATCCAGAATCAAGTTTCATTCTTGGTAGAGGATTTTGAATCTAGAAAGAAATCAATTGCCTCTATGGAGTCTTATATGAGATCTAAATCTCAAGCTGACAACGACATGGATTTTGTGAAGAGTGTAGATGGCCAGATGGTATCAGATTTTGAGGAATTTAAAACTTCTAGGGAATAGCATGTCAGCACCCATGACTCTCTTGTGAAAAATCTCATAAGAGGGATTACTAAATCCTTGAAGGAAACTATTGATTTACTGTTGCACCTATGAGTTCTACCAATCCTTCTTTGGATATTGATCATATTCGAGATGTGATAAGAGAAGATATTGGACAGTCTTCTACCTATGGCTCTGTAGACTCTGCTGCCTTAACCCATGTGGTGACTACAACTAGGGATATATGACAGATTGTTCTAAATTTTATGAGAGAGGCCACTAATTCTTAAAAATAAGTCAAAGACCAAGTAGATTTCTATTTCCAAAGGATCTACACTAAGCATCAATTGAACAATCATTTCAATCTTCTATTAGAAAAACTGAAACTACATCCAGTCACTCACGCATTCATAGAACAAGTATGTAATATCAGGGAGCTCACTCATGCTCTAGAAAAAATTATTTGAATAATGATGACTTCATTTTTGATATTGAAATAGGAGGAGGAATCATAATTGTCTTTAGGAATCTGTTGCATCCATTTTTTCATGTAGACAATACTCCAATCATTTCACCTCTATATCTTCATTCCTCTGCTCAGTCTGCCTCCATTCCTTAGATGACACAGGCTCAAGCTATCAGAAGCTTGAAACATATGATTACTCCGAGTAGTACCTACTACAGGCCAGGAATAGTCTCTATTTCTCAACAACCAGTAGTGATTTCTGGAATTCCCAAGCCTTCTACTGAAGCTACCTAGCCTGATTCTACCTCTGAACCCAAATACAAATCCAAAGTGAACATTCAAGAGGTGTATTTATTAGTGGATAAGACCTTTTGAAAAGAATCACTTGTATTATTTTTGGTTCAATTATGCGTTTCTATATATTTTTTACCTCATGTAATATATACATGCTTTCATTATCTTTTACCCTCTGTAACTTCTCTCATCCTTTCTTTCCCACTTTTTTCTAATCACAAAGGGGGAGAAATAAAAATAATATAAAGGGGGAGAATTAAAATAAAGGTGAAAAAATAATATAAGGGAGAACTGATATGGAAAAATGAGCATAATATATCTAAATTTATATAAAGGGGGGGAAATATGATAAATATGAGCATAATATAATTTAACCATATTATATTTTACCTCTGATACATTTATTTTATAATTCTAGTTCATTTGTTACCTATGATAGAATTTCATTCAATACTATATCCTCTGATATGTTGCTGATTATTTTGGATTATAATATAATAATTTTTTTTATAAAAAAGGTGGAGATTTTTGACCTCACCTATTTTGATAATCCCAATTATTCTTTAATATGTTGTGATAATATCAATTGTGTATCAATATTCTTTGATAATCCCAAATAATGTTTATCTATATATTAATTCCTTCAATCTATGACATCATAGTGTTGATTTGATAAAATATCAAAATGATCATTGGAATTTGTTCATCAATGGATATATATTTTTATACATACATTGAAATAATTCTAACTCAATCTAGATATGATTTTCATAGAACATATAAGTGTTAATCTTGTGAGTTATCGATACAAATAGATACTTAAAAGGCTAAGTACCCTGGTACAGAAATCTACCAATATGGATTAGGTCACCTGTACGCAGATAGTTACCGTTACACTTGAGCTACCGATATAATAAGTATACCAGTATGCACAATTCAACTGATACAGACCTAAATGTACATAGTATACTGATATGTAAAGGTCACTGATAGACCAAGATTCCGGTGACACAAGGTCACCGGTACAGACCTACCAATAGAGTAAGTCCACTGGTATATACATAGTTACTGATACAAGCTACTGATACAAACAGAAAGACAAACATCTACAGATATGAAGTCCACCGATACAAACAGACAAATTCCACTAATACAGAAAGATACTAACAAGAGATTTTGATAGAAGGAGCTATCGATATAAATAGATACTGATAAAAGGAGATACCAATATAAATAGATACTGATACAAGGAGCTACCGATAGGAAGAGATACTAATAAATTGTGATACTATTATAAAGAGTAAGAGCTACCGACACAATACAAACGTACTCAAGTTCACCGTTAAAAGATCAGTGATGGAGGGAGCTACCGATGGAAACCAGTCACCATTTCTTTAAACCAAACATTTATTTATTTATTTAGCAATGATCATATCTTATTTTCTTAATGCAGCTACTATTAATTAAAGAGGGTCGTCGGTATTTCAGGAACTATACATCGTACCTATGAAATGGTAATCATTCCCATTGCCGGAGCTAAAATCTATAAAAGGGAACCTAAAACTAATAAATAATGGGAGATGATCTGCCACTCCTTGCATGAACATACAAGATAATATTATGGAGATAATCAAGGACTTAGATTCATAGAATAATAAGGAAGAACATATACTAAATCTGCATGACCTGAATATTCAAGGGGAAACGATCTTCAACGATTTCACATGCACTCGAGCAAATAAAACTGATCATATTGGACCTGGAAGTAAAATACAAAAACGAAACTCTGTTTCTTGAAAAAAATAAAAAAACGAATTCAATGCTTTATCTGTATTCACTCCACGGAGTCCAGAGCTTCACTCAAAACACATATAGCATTCTAAACTCATCTTTATCTGTTTAGCTCTATTGTGTTTCATTCATTTACATTTTGAGATGTGTGTGTTCTATATTTTCAAACACACTCGGTCTCCTATACTAAACTGGAGGATTTATAAATCCTCACTCAATATTTCACATACACTCATATATCCCATTGTGGATAGTAGTTGAGGTCAAGTGTGACTTGGATCGCCTATGTGCTATTGTTTTTTTCCCATGTAGAACTGTAGTATAGGTCATAGGACCTGGATAGTCTTTATACTGTTGTTTACCCCGATCCAAGGTGTGGATCAAAGTTTATATAAACTTTTTTTGGAGCACTAAGTCACGGCCTGAGACTAAACCACTTGGTTAAAACTGTTGTGCTTTTTTATTTTTTTTAAACTATATTGAATATTCCATTGTTATGTACTTTAAATTCAAATCTATTTTTAATTAAACTATGATAGTTAATATAACAAGTGTTTGTATTTATTGTAATGAATTAGGTTAGTTTCAAAAGCAAATCTAATCATCAGATTAGTTTAACTGAGGACAAATAAATCTCTTGTGAACCTAACTGACCTTTTACTATATTTAAAATTCACTACAGTTTAGATTGTTGTTTTAATTTGGGGGATTTTTATTACAAATCTTTTTAACAAAATTTTTAATTCGAACTCAATTCACCCCCTCTTGAGTTTCTAGTCTGACCAACATCACAGATATTAATTCTCCAAAAGTAGTGCAATTAAGTACCAAGAAATATAATATTATAGTGAATCAAAAATCATGGAAGGAAGAATTTCAATGTGATGCATTATCACTCATCTATAAAATTTGAGATAACAATGACTATTATATCTTCAGTATATTTTGACTCAAATTCAATTTTAAGAAAAAACGCATTTTGATCTTCTATCCCCATGAATTTAGAAATTTTTAAAAAACTAATTTATTAGTATTTAATCACCCCATAACAAAGATTTCATGGTGCATTATAAGATATAGGTTTCATGGAAATAGAATTTAATGAATGTACCACTTATTTTAATTCATAACGTCAACTAAAGTATTGAAATCACCGATATAACAAAAAAATATTAATCATCTATTTAAGAACATTGTTCATATATATAACCATTTTATAAAAATAATTTATTTTTATTATTTACTTTTATATTAGTGAGTTGTTATCTATTTTTTATTTCAGTTGCGAGTAATATTGATCATTTTGAAGTAGTTTCAAAATAATTTTTTTCATTCTTAGTATCTAACATGTAATTACTCATAGATCTTAAATGGTACATAAATTTATGTTTAATGGTAGTTTTTAAATTTATATTTTTTTTCTAATAGTTTTTCATTGGGTTCCTGTAGGTGAAATTGGTGACTAATATATTACAATGAATTTTAACCAAGAAAATATGTTAAATTAATTATTGATATTTAAAATAAAAAATACCATTCTTGATCAAAAAATATAATTACTTAGTTATATAATATATCATCTATAAATATGTTCTCATTTTAACCTAATATATTTTTTTAGCATTGTTCTTGTATGTTATTTGACTAATCTAAAAATGAACATACAGATATACATGGATGGTTATGATTATGAAATATGCTTTTTAGAAAAATTTTATTATTATTGATTCAAAGTGATATTATTTAAATAAATATAATTTTTAATCATATTTATTAAAATTTTAATTAATGGGAAATAAACTAGATGAAAACAAAAAATAAATTACCTCATAGAGGCGGTAGTCCAAACGAAATGCGGTTAAATTTTTAATTTCAAAAAAATGGAGGTGAAATAAGTTTTATTATAATATTTTGATTTATAATCCTAATTATATTATATATTAAAAATTTATCCTATAATTTCACCCTTATAATTATCTAATGGAGGTGATGGTATAATAAAATAAATGTGTTACTTCATATAGGTGGTATGTCATACCTCACACTAAAGAAATTTTAGATTTTCATAATAGAAAATGGGATGGATGGTTAATTATTTTGAACATGGTATAATGAAATTATTTATATAATTAATTTATTTTAATTTAATAAAAAAAATATATTTATACATGTAATAAAAAATAAAAGAACATAGAAAAAAGCACTCACATTAAGGACATGGGCTTTCCCTTAGAAGTCACATGTAAAATAGAGGTAATAATAGAATAAATTATTACTAGAGGATCATGTAAAAATTAATAATTCTCTAGGTGAAATAGATAAAAGATTATTTTGAATATGGAAAATAATTATTTGAGTTTTCTAGAAGTAGTGGTGATAACCCACTTTTTTATGTGATGTGAATAGATTTTTTTGCAAATAGCTCAAATTAATATAATCTGAAAACTTGTTTCCATTTTTATAAAAACAATAATATTGAAAATAATAGTGGTTTAGATGATATATGGTCAATAATACATAATATTTTAATTTTCACTATATTTTTAAACTCTTTCTAAGTCCTTTACTCATTGAATTGTTACTTTTTCCATTTATAGTTGTATCATGGTAACTAAATTTTACATAAGTAAAATAATTATAATTTAAAAAATGGCCCTTATTAAATAATTTTCACATACCAATTCCAAATTTAAAATCCATTTCTCGGACACTTTTTTTAGTGTAATAAAAATTTATTTTAACATTGGTTAATGTAAAACATAAAAACATATTTTTAGAAAAAAATTTATTTGTAAGAATAACATTTATTTACAAGATAAAATTAAAAATATATTTTATTTAAAATATATACATTGGGTTATTATGAAAAATTTGAATTTCATTCATTTAATATAAGTTGAAAAAATAAGATATTATTATTTAATAAAATCCAAAGACTATATTTCCACAATTCCAAGGTAAAATAGATAGTTTTAATGGAAGATTTTTCTTTTACGATTATACATTGGGTTTATAAATTAGAAATTGTATTTAAAAATATATTTTTTATCAATAATTTATATATGACAAAAAAATTAATTATTTTTTTACACTTCATGATATAGTCATAATCACTATGTTTATAGTTTAAACAATATTTTTCACTATTCTCCAAAAAAATATTATTTTATTAAAAGAAAAAAAATAATATTATAAAAATATTGATATATAGAGTCAAAAAATTAAGGTAATTTTTTAAATGACATTTTAAAATTATTAAATTTTATTTTTAATTGATTATACAATAAATTAACAAAAAAAAATTATTGTAAAAATACTATTTCAAACATTAAGTGTTATTAATACTTCTTTTATGAATTTTTAATTAATTAAAACCAATATTATTTAAAAATGTTTTACTATTAACAAATGTTCATAATAATATCAATATATTATGTAATTGATTGTTTTAATCTAGTGTTGAATTTTTAGTAATTAGTAAAACATAATTTTAATAAAAAAATATTCCAAAATATCGAGGAATTACAATCTACTAACAATAATTGAATTTCTTCAGCACAATTTTTATTTTTTCCAAAAATAATGAAATATATATTTGTATCTAAAAAATAAGTATAACTGTAGTTAAAATATTTAGTTATATATCAAACACATATACATAGAAAACCGTATAATTTTCAATGGAATAGGATTATCCCAGATATTGTCTTTTCAACAACTATTACGCCATTCCCCACGATGGTTACTTTTCACAGTCACAAGGTTTGGTCCCCAATGGTATATAAATCATTCTTCCCCATACATTTGATGCAACCAAGTTACAGTGAGGGATTAGGGAGTAATTATCATGATATTATAACCTCATACCAGAGTATGTATAATAGTGTAAAATATTTAAACATTATACAAAATAGTAAAAAATAGTATTGTGAAAACATATATATTATAAAACCTAAATAGTAAATTAAAATCCGTAAATGGACAAACAAACACACCATACATACATTGACTGCGCACATGGAAGGTGACATAAACGTACTAGAATAAATGTAAACAAAAGATAATGAGTCCCTGATCATCATAATCCTAAATTATCATATAATAATTATTATCTTTGTAGTCATGCAATACCATGCTATCCGAGGACAAAAACTATAAATATTCCTACAATAAATTGAATGACTAATTTGGTACCGATGCACAATGGTATCTTCAGAATGGTGTGAGTATATAACACAAGAGGGAACCAACCATGATGTCACATACAAAACTAAAATATTTAGTGAATATTTATTTGAGTTAATCAACAAATTGATAATGATAATAATATATGATAAAAATAATTTAGATAACCATTGTCTTATCTAATTCCAGATGGCTACCTAGTTTGACTATACATGCTTCGGCCATTGCAAAATATAAATGAAAATTATACATTACAATAGGGAATATGAGTCCTAGCCCTAGTAAAACCTTTTATCACATGTAGAAAACATAAAGTAAGTTCCTATGTATTACCAAGTCATTTTAAACGTAAAACACTCAGTAGGGTCGATTTAATACTTGGAATACTAATCAATAATTGTAAAAATAATAGATCCTAGATGGAATCTCCACATTCATTATTCCCCTATGATGTCAAATTTTAGTGAACTAATCCTTATAAAATTAATAAATTGAATTAAAATATATTCTTAAAGTGGTGAAAAACAATAAATACATGTGTAATAATCTTCAAGTCCTAGAAGATAACCAAACATCCCCAAATCATTAGTTCAACAACATATTGTCGGGCAGCTGATGCAAAAAAAATCATGTTACACTCAACTGATTTGATGGTGTTTCATATGAATCATTTGACAATTTAATTATCAAACTAGAGGATGTAATAATAATCTATTGATTATGAGAAATATGGAATCCAGGAATCCACTAGTATCACATATATCCAAAAATGATTCTAAACCATGGTGAAAAAATAACTAAACGATGTTTTTTTAAGACAGTCTCGAAAACCTTGTATATTTAACAGATACATGGAGGAATCCACAAAACACATGAAATTATTGAAAAAAAACATAAAACATTGAATTATGTAGTCACTAAGAATCCATTTATTTAATGTAATTAATTATATTTCATTAAAATATTCAATTATAGTTAAATAATGATGAAGACATTGTTTTTATTGGGGAATATCAAGGGTTTTGTCAGTGATGTACATACCTAGGATCCCTTCTCCTATTGATCTAGTAGGAAGGCACTGATATTGCACCACCATCTTTGGGTGGTCCTTCCCACCTATATTCTTTTTTTAAAAACAATGGGTTATCCCCATTTTCCGTAATAGGTAATTATCCCCAATGATATCTTTTTTCTCTTAATGGGGATTGTCAATTCTGATATCCTCCATGGAATTATCAAAAATAAACATCCTTTCACATGATAATCTTGGTTTCCCTATTTCATCACTAAATTATTTAGGTTAATGTAACTGATAGAATAATAAAAAACATTGTGATATATATAAATTAGAGGTTGTTGTCTTGGAAGAATCTTGGAAAATGATTATTTGATTTCCATCTAATGATATATTGTCACTTGTGTAGTCTAGAGGCTTAGTATCCATCACCTAAAATCAATGTATACATTTTATATCATTATTTATATTTCACATGAATAATTATCTAGAGATTAAATATATTTTTATTTTTCTTCAAATATTTCATATCTCCTTTCATAACCCTTGATTTTTTAGATGTGAGGTAATAATGTTTGTTTCTTACTAGTTTTGAATCATAGAATCCAAGAGGTTTTCCTTCCCATTGAGCATAAATTTATTGTTCAATTTGAAATATCAAAATCACATTTGGATATCATCTAGACTAAGATTGAGGGAGAGAACACACGTAAGTATATAATTATCTATGAGTTTTTGACTCATTATTGTGTCTCCTCTTTCCTCCAAGGATAACTAGAACACGAATTAAATTGAAGGGGAATTGTACCTCTTAAAACAATTCCATTAAATGAATATTTATCACTCCCAAATGTGTATTCTAAGAGAAATGGGTTTGTGGTTTTATAGAGTCATTACCAAGATGGAAATTATGGAATCCAAGTCAATTAGATTTCCTATCTAGAACTAGTGAATCATTCAGTCCACATAGTGATGAGATATGGATCCAATTCATTTGAGATAAGAATTTAATGGATGATGGAAATTAATCCAATTACAATATTATTTTTTTATGATGGTAGAAAAAATGTAAATGAGTTGCAATAAATACTTGATGTTTTGAATATTTTTATAGGAATGTTTATCATGACACTCAAGGGGACCTCAGCAAGATTTGGAATACCTGAGAGATATACAATTTTGGGTTATAGTGAGATAATTCCCTTTGAAAGAGGTCTTCGCGAGGATAAACATCATGATGTGGATGGATCTCACGAAGGGAACATGGATGAATTCTATTTTGAGGTGTATTTTTATTCAAATTCATGGTCTTCTTAAAGAATAGATATGAAAAAATAGATTATTACCATTGGTAATATACTAGGAATGGAATATGAACCTCATAAACATAGTGGGATTCATCTATCATGTGATGGGGTCTTTGAAAAACTACTATTATTTAACCAAACACTATATACAAGAAAATAATTTAAAAGAAACATCATGTAAAATAAATCTCTTATTTGTGTGAATATATTTCAAAAAAGTGCATTACAAAAGGAATAGATTCCTAAATGGGATGATGATTCGATTTATTAGATGGAGCCACATGTTGTAGTCAAGAAGGGTTTATGTAAAGGGCGAGATGTTATCCAATCAAAAAAAAAATATTTTTAATGAGATTAACTATTATCATGTACCTTAAAAATTACATATGAAATTGGGTTTAATGGTTTAAGATACAAATAAAAAATCAAAACTCAGCCCCCTTCAAAATTTCATCAATAGATTTCCTAGTGGATGTTGATAAACATGAAACAGTGTCCCCTGAAGGATAGGAAATAATCCTACAATACATCACCATATTTTTTTTATAAAAATTGATGATTATTCTTATTATCCATTATCTCTATTGGAAATATCATCAGGAACCCTCTAGATAGAGACCATTTGGATCATAAGTGGTGAAACAAAATCTATGATTATATAGGTACCATTATAAAATTATTCTACTCTTATTTCAAATTCATTTTAAAATGGATAATTTTTTTGGTTTACTTTTATATTGATGGGTTTATTGAATTTTTCCCACTCCACCCCAATGGGGGTTTTTGTAAATTCAAATAATGTATTCGTATAGTTACTTAAATGATATTCTCCACTAATTAAGAGATGATATAAAATCTATAGGAGATGCACATGTTTTTCAATTTTTATTAGACCTCTATATATACAATTATAAACACATATATGATTCTAAACAAATAAATCTTACTGAGTTATCCCAATCATGATTTTTTGGAATAGTTCTATGAGATAATAGGTATTTACGGTAGGGTAGTAGGAAACCTTATAACACAACAATAATATTGGTTTATTGAATCAAATTACTAAATCTATTCAAATTATTTTATAATTTCCTATTTTTATTAATTTACAATACAACTGAATAATGAATTATTACATATACTAAATATTGAGTGCTGGAAAATTACCCAGAACAATATTATTATTTCACAAAGCCAAAGTGGATGTTAATGTTAACCCATTGTTTAGGGAAATACCATTTTCCATCACATCATGTTCCAAATTAAAACATTCCAAGTTCTTAAAATAGTTGGCACCATACACAATAACCTTTCCATGTCCTAGCCCATGTTTGAATCCCTCCTCTAAGAGGTATGATATCAAGAATATGTACCTAATAACACAATAAGACCATTATGGTATTAATGAAATTAGGTGGATGGTTTTTGGGTCATGAATGACTCCATGTAATACTACACTAACCCAATGGACAACCAACTTAATAAAGTTAACAAAGTCATATAGGATGTGGTGGATTAGGTCATCTTTGACCATTTAAAATTTTTGGTATCTAGGAAGTGGACTATTTAATACTAAACTAAATGATTAATATATGTTTATAAACTATGATAATAGAGAAATTTATATACATCCTAAGTGATTGAGGTGGATGAACCTTTATTTATATATAATTGTCAAGGAATTAGATTTATTCAAAGAAAACATGACTTTTTTAATTAATATTTTTAATTAGTTTAGTTCCAAATTTAATTAAATTATGGGTCACTCACCATTATATTTGATTTCGAGAAAATAAAATATCACCTACACATAATCAAATTAATGAAATTTAAATTAAGAGAGAGAAGCTACCTTATAAGAAGAATACCATTTATTTTAAGGGATGACAGTTACTTCAAATTATGTCAAAGCCTATTGAACAAATAAAAGGCTATTACTCAGAAAAAAACACTATAATTAATTAATTATAATAAATTTTCAATTAAATATTAATTTCATTATGAATAGAATAACTAAACCCATTTGTTTTTATCATCACAATGCCTAAATTCTTACCAGTTGATATCGTCATGCTAGAGATGTGACCACCCTCCAAAGAACAAACCATGGTAAACACCTAAAATCCAAACCTATAATAATTTATAAGATAAATCATTCTAAAAAATCCTTAAAATATTAATTACAATGGAAAATATTATAAAATCACCTTATCCACATACCCAAATAAAACGGTGTGAGACAACATGTGTAATACTTATCGGTTCACCCTCTTCTGAGGTAGATCTCATACCCCATCATCATTTTATAATTCCACCATGATATTATATTATTATAATCAAAATCCCTAACAAGGAATAAAAAAATGAAATACAACATGGACAAGTCTACAAAGTTTCACATAGGGAAATATATACTTCGAATCCCCAATATAAAATACTCAAGAGGGATCCCCTAGATCTAGGTAGAAGATAAGAATATAGGGGATAATCACTAGTACATGGTAGAAGGAAATATTATAAATAAGTTATACCCATCTAAATAACCATTAGTGGAGGTGGAATTTTAAGTCCCCCTCTAAAAATACCCACTAGATTTGTGATGGAAAAATTTAGTAGATGATTCCACTTCTAGACACCACCATTTAACATGTGGTTACTAATGCCTATCCAGTTGTAAATATATAGTAATGGATGCAGTGGATACTCAGATCATCTAGAGTCCCCACTAAACCAAAAAAATATGACTCTCGAGCCTCCATTCATGTGAAAAAGACCAATCATGTGGTGTTTGAAGCCTCCGAAATTAGATCTCATGTATGGTGATCAAAATGAACTTCTCAATAAATTGAAAATTGAAATTCTTCATGGATTTCAAAATTCATTGCAACACTGGGATATCATAACCTAACCCTAATAAGATATTTAATCTCTATGAAGTAAATATGGAAATCTGAAATAGAATTTAGACCTACCTTGGTAATGAATTTACAATCAAATAGCCACATTTTTCCTCAAAATTCGTAATGATCATCCAATATTCCAAAATAATCATATGATAAATAGATAAAAAAACCCTATCCAACACTCAAAAACATTACAGGATCAGAGAAATTATACTTATTCATGTCCATCTACCTTGGATCATGATCATGTGATCAACCAATTAAAATTGGTCCAATGGTACATTCTTCCATAGGTTCTTTCATTTAACGGATAATAAAAAAACATTTAAATACCATTATAATTTCATATTTTAATAGAACTCATGTGTTAGAGAAACACTCTTTATGTGGTTATCACTCTTAAATCATTACCACATTATATTATATTTCTTTAGGGCATCGACATTGATCCTATGGGATAAAATCTATTCACCAAAGACGAACTCGGTCTCTCTACCTCTACCTTAAAAAGCCAAAGATGAACCTCCAAATTCCCCATTATTATCATAATTGATTTCTTAATTTAGTTAATCATCCATAGTATACATTTATATTATTGAACACATTTTTAACTACCTCCAACAAGCTATTTTTGAAAACACATGTCTTTAACCACAAACATGTCACCATAACCAAATCAAATTTCCATTATCTGATGGAAGACAAGTATCGATTTGAACATGGTCACTGAATCTATTATCCTATATCTGATAAAATTAATTATATAAACCATAAACCATACATAATTTCCATTATCCCACACTATGATCACATATTCACATCTGATCATATTCACGCACCCATATCATTACATCCCACCCAAGTTGAAGGCTTATGTTGTAATGCCACCAGAACATGTAACTGAACTAGAACCTAGAATTTATTAAGGAATATAGTAAAAAATGGGTCCATTTCTATACTAGAATAATAATTTCAAATAACCATCAAATGATCAATCTCATACCCCCATGACCCTGTCACATTAGGACCACACTCACATGGTGGATATCTGGGTCCCCCAAATAGGATAATCCTAAATACATAAAAGGTTAATAAATATTATTAAAGAGACAAAAATGGAAACTTTTAGTGTCATCCTAAGTAATTTGATCCAAGGGAACCAAAGAGAAAGTGATTACTCAACTAAAATAAAAGGGAGATCGAAGTAGATAAGATCATACACGAATTATCCTGGTTACCTCAGGAAAGAATGTAGTCCGTGAAATTTTTTCTTCGAAACCATGTTTAATACATATAGATTAAAATTGAAATTATATTTTTTCATTAATGTTTGGATCTAGTTGTTAATGTACTATGTGGAGAAACATTTCCTATTTATATAATTGAGGATAGAAATTGAGTTTATTTCAATCTTGTCAAGAGTAACATTTCGGGATCAATAAGTGCCATCTTCCTCAAAATTGAGTGTGCCTTGGACAAGAGTTAATCCCCAACCCAAACATAATATCTACTAAAATATTAAACTATATAGATCATAAATTTAAAAACCACACCACCACCCTACATGGATATAGTACTCCAAGAACCATGAGTATTGTCTAAATTATGTTTTTAGGGGGCCTTCGACACACCTCGTGACCCTAGATAATGTTATATGCTAGTGAGAAAACTACCTAAACTTCCACGATCACCCATATTTAAGGAGAATAATCATACTTCATTAGAAGGTTTCTCAAGTCCACTTTGAGGGAACTTGACCGAATATGCATGGTCAACCTTGATCTAGTCACATAGCTATGATGAGATGAAATTGATCCCCATGGGACAAATAAAACCACACCAAAATGCTTATGTACATTCACCATGAAAAAAGAGGTTCTCTCTCATTTCATCACCATGGACCATGGTTATTCCATCACCGATCATAACTACTAGAATTTCCTAACCCAGTAACTACCAAAAAATAACGAAAGCCTCCCATGCCACCCATTATTGATCCATTGAAATATAAACCAATACATTCACTGAATTTGAATTCGTAACAAGCACCCCAACATTGAGTCTTCCCTCAAAGGACACTTCCATTATACATGAAATGCACCTCTTGATCCATGATCACCTCATACTAATAAACACATTCCATTATCTATCACATGGAACCATCTACACCTATTAGTTGTTTTTAATGTCCATCCTTGGTTTGACCATGCCACAATACCCGATATGTTACCAAAAAAATCATTATCAATGGACACTATCATTATTTCAGTTGAAGATATGTCTCTATTCATATAATAAGAATTTAAATTACCATCAATACTTATCCAGTACATGGATATCCATGATTCCTTATTTCCATGATACACTATGTAATTAGTGCATTACATTATTAACCAAAAAATGTGATGGGTGTATGGATTCATATCGCTTATGTATTGAACCATACTGATAGTACTAATAGTAATTAACTAATACATGAATTACATTCTCCATTGAATACCAGTCTTGAAATTCAGATATTTCCATGGTAACTCATATCGTAACATTGTAAATCTCTTGGGCTACAATTCATTGAATGAGCTACTACCTCACAACATCATTATAGCACCACTGGTGTTCATACTCATTTCAAGTAATGTAATCCTCAACCATACTCTTAGCTAAAATATTATCTGTTTATAGTCATGACAACCCCATAAAAATTTATCCATTCCAATAACAATAAAGTCACTTGTAAATAGAGATAATAATCTAACAATCATACCTATTGATGGTAGTCCAGGCTTCCATAAAACCTAGGTGATTCTTCTCAAACGAAATTAAATATAATTCGTACACAAGTCCCTTCACAAACATGTATGACCACTCTAAAGGGTTATATGCAATAAACTAAATTCAAACTCACAAGATTGAATGTTGAACTAAGGATATTTAGTTTCCCTCCTTTCGCTTCCAACCTGGTCTCATGCCAGGGTCCCTTGGTCCAGCCTGCTAGCCCATAATTCTCCCACATAGAGGTTATATTTTAATTTTATTTTAATTTATAGCAACAACATAATTCCCACCATAAAAATTATATTTCCTATGATGCATTAGAAAATCCATATAAAGGATGTTATTCAAAGTTAGTTGAAGATAAATATACATACGTGGGTCAAATCATGTTCAAAATAATTTAGTTATATGGGGTTTCTATTCCATTTTAAAAAAGAAAAAACCTATAAGTTATAATTGGAATCCCATTTAAATTAAATCAACTACTATGTAATTAATCAAAGGGGGAATTTCACTTCTGTAATCATTTTATTTATTTACTTACATGAATAATCCTACATGGTCCTGGTCATCTCCTAGCCTCCTCATATAAGGATGCTCCTATAAGGGTGTGGTTGTAAATGTTTATAAGACAAGGAACAAAACCTCCTTATGAATTCGTATATGGAAATACCCCCAAATGTTTCTAGTTTTTGAAGGATTTGTTTTGTATATTTCAATATTTTAGCGAATTATGTAACAAGATAAACAAAATATAATCATGAATATATACGATTCTATAATATTATTTATGGAAGATACCATGACAGTTGTTACAACTTTATAAGGAACCATTTTTGATAAGGATACCAAAAAATGTTATACTCAAAAGGAATTAGTGGATGACTTCATTCATCCATGGTCAATATAGTGGCATTTTGTTTCCATCCCATTCTGGTCAATACAAGTGAATTAAGTTCCTAAATGGTTCACCTAATGGTCCTTTTATAAGCCATAAAATTGGCCCTATAAAATTAATTGGGTAAATAATGACTTTTGAGCAACTATCATGACCTACAATGGGTCACGATACCTCTTGTGTATAGTGATACATATCATTACGACTATCACAAAGTAACATCCTTGCATATTTGACCTGGAATATAAATGTAGAATTTCAACAGGGTTTTGAAACTAATTATAATTCCACCAACATCCTATATATAAGTACATTATTTATGTTTTATTGATACTATAGTCAGTTAACACCATCATTATAGATATCACACACCACTATTCATATAATATGTGGATATAACATCTCCAGTATGGTATATGATAAAAAACTATGTTCTCTACAAGAAAATATTTATTATTAGTCATTAATCACTTTCTAATTGAGAAAAAATGTATAAATACATAATAAATCATAAAATACACAATTAAAGAGCATATCACAAAGAAAAATTCATAGATAACCTAAACAACATAATCTAAAAACATCAATAACATATGTGTATTACCTTGTACATATCTCCAAAACAAGTGTTCTCAACACACTAGCCTTATATCCATCACATGCCCCACCAAATCCTGAATACCATGATCAACAATGTAAAAACATGAAAGGAAACAAGAAATTAAATTCTATTATTCTATATTGCTTCCCTCTGTGTGGGTAACTACGAAAATAAACTAGTTTGATTCTCTACATGACCTCAACCATGCCTCCCTATATGCAATATGTTCTTGAGTAACTATAGGGCCCTTGGGTGTAACCATGGAGATACTATTACCATTTATTATATAATGAAAAATAGATTGAATTTCTTAAGATTTAAAAAAAAATTAGACTTGAAGGTTTCTGAATTTTTTTATTTCTATCAACTATTTTATTTGTTCCTTAATTGAAGTAATTCCAAGACTCTTTACAACTGACGCACTAGAGTACAATTAGAACAGTAGTTATAATTACTTTTACACTATTTTATTTATCATTCTCTTCATTCTATTTAACTAATTATGATCTTGGAATCCAAATTATGTAAAAGAATCACCATCTAATCAATTTTAATAAATATAATTTTTCTTTCTCAAACACTTTTTGTATTTTGGAAATTTATTTTTCAATCCTTCATATAAATTTTCAATTATGTTATCATAAAAATATTTATATCTTGGTTTTATATGGAATATCGAGTATTCTTCTTCAATTTCCACCATAATAACATATAGAATATGATAATCCATTCTACTAATTTCACTTATAAAAATCTTTAATTTGGGATATTTTTAGGCTACTAAATAATCTTTCGATCATACATCGTTTTCAAAAATAAAACTAGAGGAATACCTTGTGAAACTTTTAATTTATACATATAAGTATCATTTGATTAATCCTAATTTTGTTTCAACTCTATAAATTTTGATTACATTTTTGTGTAAAGTGTTCACAGAAAGTATTTGGTGAATATTACATTCTAATATCCTCCAATTCCAATGAATCAATTTCATCACTTTCTATTGTATTCTTTCTGAATTTACACTATTGGAATTACATATCATCCAATTGATAATATAGTTGGAAAATTCCTCTTTTTATAATCAATTGATTTCCATAAATATATTTTCCATCGCATTGAACAAATGTTAAACAACCAAGGGATTAACAAAACAACAATAAATGGGGGGATGTTTCCGGGTGAATGAATCCAAAATCACAAAATAATGCCTTAGTACATTTTGTACAAAAATATTATCTGTTTTGTTTCTCTAACTATGAGAAAATATGGTGAGAATTTATATGATATATTAAATCATATACCAAATCTTATAAGGTTTCCTATTTTGAAAAAATAAACATTATCCATAACACCCATTTTTTTGTGATTTCATTCATGTTATACTAATTCTTCCACTATAATAAAATTATAAATGAGCACCCATATATTAATGAATATATAGATAAGTAAATTTTGATCATAGAAAGATGATTTCATAATAAACTTGCATATGTTATGCTACAAATATCTAGGTTCAATATATGTAATGTGTGATTATTTTTTTGACATAAACAAGTAATATATTCAAATTAATTAATATTATATATAAAGAGAATGTGAATAAAAAAAATTATATCTCATAGATGTTTCAAACATGTTCTTAGTTTGGAATCATTTTCATGATCTAGGTGAAAATTTAGTTAATACACGATCCACTATTTTGGAGGTTATTACACATAGGTACATATGTGGAAGAGCTTTGATCCAGTTATAGAACTCATATAGGGACATAATTTCTATGAAATTTAATAAGGTATGCATTACCCTTATTTCATGTTATTATTATATATGTAAAATTATATGTTATACTAATCCCTATGGTTTGACCGATTATCTATATATTAATTACCAAAATAATCAAATTCTTATTCGATACCAATTTAATATAATTAGGATTAAAAAACACATTTATTTCATTATTTTACATGAAATAATTCCATATCATAAATAATCACTGATATTGGAAAACATGAGGTTTAGTGTCTAGGAAGATTATCTATATAAAAAAGTTATTTTACAACACTCATCAACATTTTCTCCTAAAAATTATAATTTTTTAAACACTTTTAAATGAGTCAAATATTATACCAATATTTTTATCTTGGTGAAGGAAAATATAAGAAATAAATGAGCCTAAATTCTTAGTAATTGATACATATAGAAGATAACCAACGATGATCATAATTGAGACAAAGGCAATTATAAAGGTAAGAAAGAATATACCTAATCTATAATGATAGCATAAGGAAAACATAACCAAATAAAACATGGATTATAATATATAAGAAATTATAAAATTAGTAAATGTCAAATTACAATATTAAGGGGAAAACCTATCATATGAATCATAATATTGTGGACCAAGGATCGTAACATATTTCTTATTTTGGATCAGGCTTCACTCACTTATTTCCCATAATGTATTTGGCTCTACTAACATATTTATAATTGTGGATCTATCTTTACTCACTCATTTCCCATGTTTGATCAGTCTTCACTCACTAATTTCTTTTAGGGAAATGATTTACCCCACCTTTTTTCCAAATTATTATGAGATATAATGTTTACTGAATGAATAGGTGGGATATAGGGGGACTAAAAAATTATTATGTATAAATCATTCTTATATGTTCCATATCATATCAATCATACATTGTATCATGAAAACCCATAATATAAAATAGTTCACATTAATAAAAAACAACCCCTATAAAGAAATATGTATATCCTAAAATTTCATTATAGTTTCAAAAAAAATGAACTTATAATATAAAAATATGATTCAAAAAATTCAATCACTCTATAAGATTATTTTATATGAATGTTAATGCTGTGTTTTGGGGAATATACTTTCAATGAATATTATACCTTTTATAAAATATTTGAAATGGTAGAAAAATTGTAAAATATCAATAAATCAAACTTATCTCTATTATATAAGAAGAATTTAAAGTAACATTAAAATTTAATATTTTTTATGGAATTTATTTAGAAAATTAAAAGAATAAATTTTGGAAATAAATATTTTTATTAGAATTTCAATAATAATGTATTAAAATAAAATGAGTAAAAAATAGAATTAAAAATTATTTGAATAATTTACTCTTTTAAAATGATTATATAAAAAATATCCTTTGAAAATATATAATGTTTCTAAAGTGGTGAATTGAAAAAAAATTAAAAAAATTCAGTAAACATGAATATTAAGCAGTATATTCTTGAATAGAATATAATGGTTCTTAAAACAAATGGATAGTGGAAGATAATGATTTTTATTTTATAATGTTGAAATATTTTTTAATATTTTGAGATAAATTTCTGAAAACGTAAAAATATAAATTGAGTAAAAAATGATCATTTTCCAAAAAATGAAAAGGAAAAAATGATGTTCACATGTGTCAGGAACTAGTTAGATAAATGTGATTTTATGTTTCTTGAATAGATTTTGAAGATGATTGGTTTTCTCATTTTTTTTGAAACATGGATTAATGGAAAAAATAGTATTTTGTTTCCTTGAATAATAACACAACCTTGTCAACTTATTATAAAAATACAAGCAAAAGGATATTAAATATGAATGAAAAATATCATATCGTAATTTCTTAGTAAATTCATGGAAAATTTTGAAAATAGTTTCCATAATAAATTTGTGTAACACATGCACAGAGGATTTCCTTAAGAACTTTATGAACAAATTTTAGATTCAATATCCATAAAAAAATTTGGAAAAAAATTGGATGATGTCCTCATTATAATTTTATTTAAAAATATCAGATTGATGTTCTATAATGAATTTTTTGAAAATTATTAAATGAAATTTTTTAAATAGGTTTTTTGAAATGTTTAGATGAATATTATTAATTATGATTCAGATTATAATGTTATCAAACCTAAAATCAACTGAAATTATGTGGATGTTTTTCTATAATTGATATATCCAACATTCTGAGTTACAAGATCTCATAATCCATGAATTTGGAAGAAAGGGGGAGAAAATTTCTAGGTAGTACAAATTCTAAAAAAAGGATGAGGAGTGTTGTTAACAAAATTTATTATTTTCAATAGCTATGGTAGTATGATGTTTGTGATCTATGTTTATGAATTATAGCATACTGGTAATGTTGTTGAAGCATATAAATTATAGATAGAAAATTTCAAGATAGAAAAACACCAGACTGATAGATTCATCGTGGATATAATCATGATGGACTTGTTTTGGATGGATAGATTTAGGATGAATAGATTCATAATAGATAGATTCACGATAGACAGATTCATGAATGATATATACATGATAGAAAAATTGATGATATTAAAATATTAGAAATTTTTTATGCCATGATTTTTATGAAAAGGTCATACATGTAGGAAATTTTACAAGGCCAATGTTGTCTTTTGTTTTTGTAAAATTCAAATAAGAAAATTGTGATTCTCACCATGTATAAGGAATATTGGTGGAATATTCTAAATGAATAAAATTAGGAATTGTTTGAGTGGGATATTTAAAACACATCATTTAGTAGAAGAAGAAAAATACATAAGAGTTACCACCATTTCTATATAAAAAACACCTATATAAAGGTTTTAATTAAGAGAAAAAAGTGGATGTTTTAGTGTATAAAAAGGTGTAAGTAATGAGGAATTATTTATAGATAGAAATTCTAGATATACGTCAAAAATACCATTTTGAGCATGTGGGTTCCAACCAATGAATATCATTGTTTAAGATAAATAATAGAATTGATAGAAAATTTATAGAAAGTAAAATTCTAAATATATTATTTCTATATGGATAAATAAGATGGATGTTCATACCTATTTTTGGTTATAAAAGTGATGAAGAAAGGATTTATCAAGAAGAAGCTGATACATGAAACATAACACCAAAATTCTAAGCATGTTGGTGAATGTTTATAAATTTGTTAAGAAATACTTTTTACATCATTTTTTTGAATTAACATGAAATTTATTCTTGATAATAGTGAAACACATGTTTAAGGATTTTCTTTGATTTTATCACCACAAACATGGATTGTTTTCTATTGTATTGAATCCTGTTGTACTGTATTATTTATCAACTATGATAATTCATATGCAATTTTTATGGTATTAAACCATGTAAATTATTGTGTTCATGTAGTTATTCATGTGAGTTTTTTTTCAATGTATTAACTCATTAATGTGATTAAAAGGATCATTCATTATAAAGAAATCCAAAAATAAAAATGGATCACATATGAAACCCCTTACCCTCTTAGTGATCACATAGATTCTACATGTGGCTATCAATTCATTTTAAAGAGATGAATCTTTTAATTGAACTTTTTCAATTTTGGAAAAAAAGAAAAGTTTCTTTAGATGATCACAATTATATAAACAGTAAGGGATTATGGTGTTTTAAGGGAATAACTATCATATATGGAATGATAGAATGTTTATATATCCTATATGTATTTTTTTATTATGTTTGGGATGCTACAACCGATGGTTCTACTCCATTTTTATACAATTTTCTACTATGTTCTATTACGAAGAAAATTCAGAGAATGATGGGTGAGACTAAAAATCTATACATTCCACACTCTCATAATATGAGATACAATTTGTTATAAACAATTTATGGATATATGTTTTTCTGAAAATTTTTGAAAAAATATATAAATTACATACAAAAGATAATAACAAAAAGTTACAATTCAAGAGTATAATGTATGAAGAATAAAGACAAAAAAATGGGGGATTAGGAATCAGTTTTTGACTTTATGATAAGGGATTATTATATTTTATTCACCATAATATGTCTTGGTGAGAATATGAAATATTCAAATATTGGTGAAAATTTCTTGTAAAATATTTGGATATGTTTTATTCCTGTGTTTCATAATTGGAAGATATATATTCTAAAACCCTATATCCGGATGATTTTTATAGAACTCTTATCACATATTAAATACGAAGAGATAAAGTGATGAAATGTAAAGAAACATCTAATAAAAAAAATATTTAATAAATATATTATGAAAGGAAAATAATTTTTTTTAAACACCAATAAGTTAGTGACTTTGAGAATGATGTTGAAAATAATATAAATTATAATGAGTTTAGTTCCTTTTATTCTAAATATGTGAAAAGGGGAACAAGAAATAATAATAAAATTAACACTGAATATTTTAGTTATGGATCTATTTAGAACATTTCTTAAAAATTCCCTTAGAATAAGGAATTTTATGAATTTTATGGAGGTGTTAGAAAACATTAAAGGTATTTAGTTAATAATTCTGATAAAATTGTAGTTAAATGGTTTATAAGAAAATCTCTCTAAATATAAATGGAGAAGCTTTTTATCTATAGACGATAAGGATGAAAATAATGAATTAGAATCTAACAAAATTAGTGATAATGATACTATAAATAATTTTATAAAAAATTTGAAGGATGAATAGTTCATCAATGATGAATATATTAGTTCAAAATATGATGAAAATCAGTTAGTTTTTATACTACAAATTTTGCTGAAATAATTCCCTAAAAATAATAGAAGTCTTGAAATAAAGATAAAAATATTGAAAAAAGAATATCCACTACAAAAAATTAAGATTATTTTTTGGAAAAAAATCATTGTTTCATAGATATATTTTTAATATAAAAGATAATTATTATCAGAATAAAAACCATAATTTTGATATTAATTCAAAATTGAAGGTAAAGGTGGATGAGTTAGAACAAACTCAGCATAAACGTACTAATGTTGAGAAATGATTTATATATTTGTAATACAAAGTTATAGTACATGTTGCAAATTCTAGGACATGAAAATTTATGAAGGATCAACCAAATATTTCCATAATGTTTTATATATAAGAAAATGATTTTCATAAGAATATGAATGTTGAGAAAATAATATATGTAGATAAAATTAGTGGAGTTGAGAGAAATAATGTTTATAATATTAAAATATATGAACCAAAATATCCCATTACTAGTGATTCAATAATTTATATGTATAAAATATTATTAAGTTAACATGACATTGTTATGTAATGAAATACCAATGTGAAACGTAATAATGTTGACTAAAAGTCAATAAAAACTCCAGACCATTACTAATCTATAGATTAAGATATTATTTATATGGTTAATAATGTAATTTTTGAATATTTTGGAGTAAATCATATAGGTTATGTATTAACCACCATCATTACAGTGAACCTAGATATATATTTAGGTAATTGTTTAAGGAGAGGTAATCCACTCAAAGAAGAAAACTCATGAATGTTGGTGTGAGAATTGAAAATATATTCCAACCCTTTGATAATATTTTTGAATGATGTGAAAAACCTTGATATCTTTATAATGTATTTCTTTTCATTTATACAACACAATTTTTATATAACCATTATCATTCTATGAATGTGAAGAATAAAAAATTGATGGAAAAATATCCTCTTGTTGACACTGCTCTAAATGCAAGAAAAGGGCAGTGTCCCTAGATTTTGGATAATAGGGGCTCATTAAATATGATAGACGATTTTAAGATGTCGAAAAATGTGAAATAATTTAAATAATGTTTAATTACATTATGTAATGATAAGTCACATAGTATAAATTCATTGTATCTATAATCATTAGTGAAGTAAAGATAAAATATACCAAATAATTGATTTTTGGTGGGACAAATTTTTTTATGTATTTCAAAACATTGGGATGAATTTAATAATTTTTTTAAAAATACAATAATATTTTATTCTGGAAAGGATAGAATATGGGAATGGTTTTACCAAAGGCCATTGAACCAATGTATCTTTTTACATATTGGTTATGTACAAAGTTCATGTCATAATTTCATGATAAAACAAACTCATATATATCATAAATGGGTGGGGATCATGCATAAAAGGAATATGATAATGATAAAAATTGGAGATAGTAATTATGATATTGCTAACATTACATGAATAATGGAATGGTGTTCCCTTTTTCATTAAGGGATGATTACAAAATGAGTTCACAAGACTGTTGAGATTTTATCAACTAAACAACAGGAGCTGATACATTCAGATATTTTAGGAATGATGAGTAAAAAATAAATTTGAGAAGATAAGAAAATTTATTATTTTTTGATAATTTTACTAACATTACAAGATTAATGTTTCTAAATGATATATAAGAGACTCTCACTATGTTTTAGAAATTCAATAGAAGTAAAAAAAAATACTGTGTATATTTTGTAAAAGTGCTACAAACTGATAATGGTTGATATTATAAACATTGGATGTTCATATATATTATTACACAAAATGTAATTCATCATGATATTTGTGTACCATACACACCATAGATAAAATGTAGTTCTGGAATAAAAAATAAAAGTTTAGTGGAAATGGTGTGAATAATGTTAATAGAGAATGATTATTAAAATTATTGTTGGAGGTAGGATGTCAATACCATAATTTACATTCAAAATTAATTTATCCACAAAACAAACTATAATATGAGACTTTTGAAATATTTTAAAATGAAAACCCATTTATAAAACTCCCAAAAGAGTTTGGCAGTCCCTACATTATAAAATTCAATGATCAGAATCTTGGGATGTTTGATCGGAGTGGTTTATATGGAATATTTCGTGGATATCCACCAAATATTTGAGGATAATGTTGATATAATAATGAAACTATAAATATATTTTCTTATGAATATGTTATAGCTCTCAAAAAAATCTGTAATAATTTTTTAAAAACTAATGTAGATATGGGATATAGTGAGGATAAGGTGGATCTAGTTTAGAAACATGATAAGATTCATAAACATGATAAAAATATTAAGGTTGAACATGTTAATTATGCATATGTAACTATCTCACATTATAAGGAATAGCTTTATACATATTACCCTAGGACTAAGAGACATTTACATGTTTATAACATAATTGGAATCAACAAAAACATATTCAATCCAAAAGAGCATAGATGTCTGTTCTACATAATTCTTTATATTCAAATATTGATCCAGAATATGTCGATGAATATTAGAAGAATAAATAGTGTTTTAATGGTATCAATGAAGATATGGATGAAATTTAAAATAATTATTAATGTGATAATGTACCAAA
This sequence comes from Viscum album, assembly GCA_963277665.1. Taxonomy (NCBI): domain Eukaryota; kingdom Viridiplantae; phylum Streptophyta; class Magnoliopsida; order Santalales; family Viscaceae; genus Viscum; species Viscum album. Next base: position 1,456,797,619 of record OY728138.1, read on the forward strand.
AACAAATAATAACATCCTTAGTGGTAAAAAGTGGGTGTTTTGGGAAAAGTTGAATGAATATAGTGAAGTGATAGGAAACAAAGAATGACTATATTGTAAATGTTACTCAAAATATAAATGAATTTATTTTGATGATACTATTTATCCTCTGTTATGAATATAAACTATTAACATATTTTATTCTTTAACTTCTCAAATAGGTTATAAAAGTTTTCATACGGATGAAGATTTAACTTTTCATAATAGAAAATAGGATGAAAATGTTTTTTCAGAACAACCATGTAGCATTGAAATTTGGAAATTTGAGTGTGATGTGTGTAATTTGATGAAATGTTTTTTTTTGGAATAAAGAATGGTCATTGATCTTGGTATTATAATTTGGATACATTATTAATGATATTTAACTTCAAGAATGATATAGTTCATAATAACCACTAAATCAATGAAAATTATGAGGTGTACCTCATTTCTCATTTTTTTATAATGATAATAGTTTTATGGGAATAATGAAGAGACTTTTGAATGTTTTATTGAGGAGATTAATATGAATTAAAAATTTCAATGCTCCGAGAAGTGAAATATTTTCTCAGATTACTAATATCATACAATAATAAATATATTTTCCAATTTCTTTATAAGTACACTAAGGAACATTTAATGTAGCATTTTCTCAAATATTCAAAACTATTTTCCTCAAAGCATTTAGTGGGATCCATATTCTCAAAAGTCATAGAAGGTAAAGATGGTGATTTTTGAGTGTTTAAGAATTTATTTAAAAATATTTTATTCTTTATAGCTTCATGGATATTTTTTTCCTCAATTACATTATTTGAATAATTTCAAGGCGACCAAAAATAATCTCATCTCATAGTGGAAAATGGAATTCGCAGATATATAAAATAAAATAAAATAAAAGGATTTATTTATTTGTTTTTATAGATATTGATTGAGTATGATATGTTTATAATAGAAGATCTATATCTGGTGGGGTTTTCCTTTTTAGAAAAATATATTTTAGAGTTGTAATAAAATTAATAAAAAATATATAACTATTATTATAGCTGAATTTGAGATTGTTTCTTCCACTTGAGGTATAAAATGACCAATCTGTATGAATAATAAGTTAAAAATTTTGTTATTACGAGTGAAGTTACCCATTATATTGTGTAATGACAATAAAATTTCATTAAATATCGCAAAATATCCTACAAATCATTTCATTAAAATAATACTGATATAAAAATTTAACTCAAAAAATATAACATGGAGAAGAATGATATAAAATTGTTTCATGTACTAACAATGGAATAAGTTGATTATATATTCAAAAAATAATCAATGATGGAATATTTTTATATGTTGAGGATGAAAATTTGTGTACAACATCCCACTATTTGCAAATAAGGTATGTGATTCTCATCCACTCTCTGATCGTTTTCTATATTTTTTTTTGTCAAGGCTGAGAAACATAATCTAAAAAAAATCCATCCATTAACATGTTATTAAACCATATTTAGGGCCTGTTATTTTTTAAGTGGATTATAAAAAAGGATGTGATGTTATATTATAATATTTTAAATTTTTTAAATGTTTTTTGATGTTTATAGAAGAATCATTATCCTAATTGGAAAAATAATTAGAAGATAATGGTTTAAGAAAAAGGTTGTATAGAATTTGTGTAAGAAGAGGATTCTTAAGTAACACCTTATAAATTTTTTTCCATAATCAATGATTAATGTTTCCTATATTGATATTTATTACATTGGTATAGAATCTTTAGATAAGTAATCCAAATCTTATGTTACAATGATTTTATGATTTATGATTCATGGTTGAAAAAAATACAATAGTGGGGGATTATCAAGATCATTTTGGATGAATGCTTTTTTTTGGTTTCTAGAAGATCTATTGGAGAAGTTTTGTTGGATTGTATTTATAAAATTAGGTTTTCCCAAAATGATTACCTTTTATCATAATAATAATAGGAAAATTTTGAATGATTTTTTACATAAAAATCAGATGGAGATGAAACTAGAGAAAAAATGTTTATAATATATTTCCATTAGTAATTTTTGAAATGGATATTGATTGATTGTCCATAATATATTTATGAAAATTCTAAAACATTATTTACTTTATAACATTTTGTGAAAATATAGGGTGGATTTTAATTGTGTAATTTTTTGAGAAATGATCAGTTATTGTTCTCTTAAAAAATGATGAAAAATCATTTACTGGGTTTCATTAAAGAATTTTTAGAAAATGATATGATATAAATTACATTACAAAAGCTGATGAAATATTTGAATGAAATTTCATAATGAATATTCTGAGTAGAGTGTTTCAAGAAATATAAGGATGTCAAAATTGGTTAATGATTATACGTTCTTAAAGTTTCCAAAATTATGAGTTACAAAAAATTATAATCAATTCATTTAGAAAAAATAAGTAAAAAATAGTTTGTGAGTACAATGATGGAAAAATTTTTGGCTGATGAAATATTATTATAAAGATTATGATTATTGGAAGTTATATTTGTATAATGATTTTGACGAATATTTATAGGGTATTGTAGATATGGAAATTTGGAGATGAATACAAATTCCATATAGAAAATTTTAGGGTATAAAAATTACAAATATAGATATTCAATACATAATGATATAGGATGAACAAATTTAAGATAGATAGATTCAGGATTGATATAATTAAGATGGAATAATTTAGGATAGATATATTAATGATGTATAGATTCTGGATAGTCAATTTTAGGAAATAAAAATTATGAACAATTGTTTTGTTAAATGATTCTCCTTATGAAGAAATCATACATACAAGAAATATTATGATTATGATATGTCCTTTTATTGTTTGAAAATCCTAGGATGGATATCACGAATCACACTTAGTTTTATATATGTTTTAAAGGAAGGTCATGAATGTCTCAAATTGTGAAATATTTGGGTTGGAGTATTTAATTTTTTTTAATTGAAGAAAAAAAAATAAATTGGGCTTCTCACATTTTCTATTTCGAATGTACAAATATAATGGGTTTAAGTGAGAGTATATTGTGAGTTATCTAGTGTAAAAAAGGTATAATTGTTGAAGAATTATCATCACACTGAAATTCTAGATGAACTAAAAAAATTCCATTTTAAGAAGGTGGTTACAAAAAAAGGAATATTTTGGTTGATAAAGATATATGGATCAGATAGAGAAATTATAGAAAGAAAAATTCCATGCAGTGTAATTCTTGGTGGTGAATGAAGAAGAAGGTTACAAACTACTGTTGAGTAAGAAAGTTAAGAAGAATTATTTTACAAGAAGATTTTTGTACAAGCATGACAATGTAAATAATATGATACTGTTGTTGAAGGTAATTAATATTCATAAAAAATCATTGTTACCTATTAATATTAGACAAATATATATTCATTGTTGTCTTGATAACAGTTCAATGTAAGTGTAGAAATATTCCCTAATTATTTTAACAATATAAAAGGATTTCTTTTCTATTGTATTGAATGGTATTTTATTATTTCCAAACCATTCAATGGAATAACTACTCATGTTGAGTAGTGAACCCTTTAAATTCTAATGTTTTTGTATTTTATCTTGATATTTTGTTTTCATAAAATTTATAACTCCTTAAGAGAGGTGAAACATGTTTCATTAGGGAAAAACATAAAAGAAAATAATATCACTAATTCACCCCCTCCCCCACATAGTGACCACTTATATCGTTTTTATCCTTTTAAGAATTGGAATGCATGTAAAATTATTTCCAATTATAAAATAGAACATTGGTGGGATGGAAAATATTGACAATACAGAGAAACCATCATAAATGGTGATGAAGAGTATTATTGATAAGGATAAAATCATTGAGTAAGATACTCATTAAGGAAAATATTTAAATTAAAAATTCATTATATTCATAGAAGAATATAATGTACCATGATCTAAAATCATAGTTTGGTAGAAAAAATATTAAAAGGATAAAGTTCAATGAGATTCTTTAGAACACCTTGGAATTTGGAGATTTGAAAAACATTGTTACAATGTTAGTATTTTAGAATTGAAATCTATTTAAAGAAAGAATTTAAAATAGTTATTAAAACACCATTATTTTAATGAATATGGAATAATATGTTAATTAGGATGTAATCAAACTTTATCAAATATATCATGATGTCTAATAATAATTTTTTTTGAAGGAATTAAATTTGATATAGAGAAACACTTAATGAAATAAGTAACATCCACTGAAGAACATAAATATCCTTTGTAAAAATTATCAATCATTCTCACTTATTTCATAAACGAAATCTTATAAATAATCCATTCATTAATACCATTGATAAAAATTTTGTACTTATATATGGGCCAGTTACAAACAATTTGTAATATAAAGTGTGAGCAATGATGATCATATTAAATGTGTTTTATAATAGTAGTTTAATTTTATATTTCTCTTACACAATTTTATTATTAATAGGTAATAAAATTTACTAAAATTTATGTTTTATGAATTTTTATAAATATTTAATTTCATTCAATGAGTGTTTTAGTCATGGATATTATAAATTAAATTGGCCAAAACAATATTATATAATTTTACAAAAAAATGAATGTTTGTATCTTAATATATGAGTTTAATAATAATGAAACCACTACAAATTTAATTTGGCACTATTATTTATGTACAAATATAATTTATCGCCATTAATTATCTTTTCATAGTCATCCACGAAATTAGTTTACAACATTGTTCAATTAGGTGGTTAAACTAATCTAAACCCGAACATACCATAATTAATGTATGTAAATGATCGTTAAAATGGTGAATTTTATCATAATATTATTATTAAATGATAGGAATATTAATATTTAAATACTTTTATGTTGATTAATTTTATCTTTATAGAGTCTCAAAATAAAAATATTACTAGTTGAAATGAAGAAACATAACTTCGTAGAGATGGTAGTCAACATAATGGACAACCGATGTTTTCATTTATGTATGAATTAGAATGAAATGATGGGAATAAAAATTTTACTCTTAAAATACATAATATTATTATTTATGTCACACTTATTCGTCATTTCCCCCTTATATAATGCAATTATAGGTAGTGGTGATAAAATAGTTTTTTTCACTTCATAGAGGCAGTAATCCACAAAATGCATGAATTTGGTTTTCATTTTTCTTATTTGAAAATTGCATAAGTGGTTATTGTTTACGAGATTATGATATTCTAATTTACATTAAGGCGAATACATATGTAAATATATATAGGAATAATAGAATTAAATTTTAGAATATAAAAATCAATGAAAATATGTTAGGAATAAAAGAACTCGCATTGAGGACTTGGGATTTTCAATCGAAGAATCCTTAGAAATGGAGGAATTAAGAAAATATATGTTGACTATAGGCTCAATAAAAAAGAATTTTATTATTAAGGAATTAAAAAGTCATATTTTCAATACTAAAATTAATTTATCATGTGGTATTGAAATGGGTGACAGTCCCCATTTATAATTGTTGTAATTTTTTTTTTATATTTTAAAAATTAATATAAATGGAGAACAAGTTACACATGTCAATAATACTCAAAAATATAAAATTATGGAGTTAGTGTTGATATAAGGAACATAATACCTCAACCATTCTTTATTTACATTTTTATTCATGTTTTCATGTCATTTTCATTTAGAATATTCACTTTTAATTTTTTTATCGTGATAAATAATTTTTACCAAAGTTATATACTACTAATTCAAAAAATCAGACCCCTTATTAAATAATTTAGAACTAATTATTAGATATTTTCTACATATATTTTCCTATTGAAATTTAATGTGTATGAAAAACTAATTATACATTTGTGTATGTAAAACGTAAAAACACGTTTTTGGAAGAAATGTATTTTGAAGCATAAAATTATATATATAGTAAAATTCACAATGCATTTGATTTAAATTATATATAATGTACTTTTAGAAAATATTTTTTTTTAGATTTAAAATCAGGACAAAAAATAATCACACAAAAATAATATTCAAATAAACATAAAGAGATGTATTTTATTTTCTAAAAAAATAAATATTAATTCATTATCATTGGTTTTAGAAAATTATAATAAAATTTATAGATGTATATATTTACACCTTAAAACATATTTAAAAATTAATGTTTTTAATATTTTTTTATGTTCCATGTACTTATTTATATTTTCATTAAACATATGGTTTAAAAATTATATTTTTCACAAATCTCCTAAAAATCACTTATTTCAAAAAATTCTCCAAAACTCACCATACGAGAAAATTATAAATAAAATTAAAAATTGAAGAAATTTTTTTAATATTAAAAATTTCAGATATGTAAATTTATAATTTAATCCAATATTCAAAATATAAATATGTATTTGTCAATAAAAATTTACAATTAAATTCAATAACTGTTTTAAACAAAATTTTTTGTGAATTTATAATTGATTACAATTTTTCATCTATAATATGTTATTGAATTTTTTATAAATAAAATTCATATAATATATTACAGTTCAATTTAGATCATCTTACAAGTGAGTCAAGTAATTAAATATTGTATTAATAAAAAATTTATTCCAAAATCAAATAGTGTTATAAAAATCAAAATAAATTATTTTATTCTCAAAAATATATTAATATATTTGTAGTAATATTCATCAAGAATAATTATCTTTATCAATTTATAATAATTTATGAAACCATTTATTATATGAGGATTAAATCCTTTAAATTTCAGTTTAATCCTTTATCATGGACTAAATGTGGGATTTTAAAAAGTTTATGGATGTTTCAATGGTTTTTGAGGCTTTTTGGAGATCAGAAACCCATCCCGTGGAATAAAACACTAGGTTTTATGGTTAGTAGAAACTATTCAACCTATAACACATTATTTATCTAAACTATGTAGATGTTATTAGTGGGAGAATCATGGTTCACAACTTTCTCTAACCATGTGCTCAGGGCCATCTGACTATTCCTAAACATTGAGAATTTTTGAACATGTGAATGGTATAATTGGTTCACGATTTCTCAAACCATTTTTCCTATTCATTTGGGTTCCCTATTAATGTAGTTCAATGCACATGGTCTTTTGAATAGTGTGGCCAAGCTCTATGGTTAATAATTTCTATAGAAAATGACTAAAATTTCTTTAATGAGTTATAGGTTTCCCCCCACTTATTTATATCTTTTCTAATGAAAGAAGTGCCTACCCTATGTTGATAGATCAAAATCATTCATCAACCTTGATTTCTTGATTTCATAATCATTCGTAGACTGATTCGAATGCCATCAGTCTCATTGGATTTCTCTTAGTATATTACCTAATTCATCGGCACGATTCCTAATTTCTCATCCCCTCGATGAAACTATTTTAATGTAAGATCGTACGCATTATTTTTAGAGAGTTGGTCTATTATTCCATTTTATTTCGATCTTTTAAAAAATAAGGACTGATTCTCAATGATGGGAGTGTTATAGGTTTCTCGTATGTGGTCTACGACTCATCCCTCAAATTATGGCTATTTCAAAAACTATTTCTATTGTGCTCGTTCTGGTTTCAGCAAGCATTTAATATTTAATTAAATTTCCATATTTATACTCATTATGATTTTATTCTAATGCACCATCTATATATGTTCATCTCATCATTGGTGGCTACGATTGAAATGTTGACCTCCGCACATTGGTTGCTTCTTTATTCCAAGACTTGGCCACCCCTGCAGGTCTATTTTCAGCACTGTTTGTGTCTATAAGGTACTTGTGTTGACAAGGTATGTGTTATAAATGTATTAATGAAGTATTAAATGGAAGGATCCAAAATATTTCACATGTCCTTGACTTATATAAATTGAATTTATTTCATGTCCTGATTTACATTTTCATATTTAATAAAAGGAAATGAAATTAACCTATTCCGTTATAATAAATGGAAATCAAATATAGATGTATCTCCTTTCAATCCCTCTCACCTTTTATGAATGGAAATGGAATGATCCTACTGAATAATTAATTGGAATGTGTATATGTATAGATATCACTTGGAACATTTTCATATTAATAATTAAATAGATTATGGATTGGATTTTTGTTAGGCTACCTTATCATGTTAATGAAAGGTAAAGGAATGAACCTATTAACATATAAACATAATTAAGTATTACATGGCCTAAAATAAATAATGATATATGTATAAGGAGTCAATTTCATATGGTCCTTTATAGTTTATAAGACATGTTAGAATTGAGCCAGCCTTTGATTCGTGGGGGAATAGTTAAATCATGTGAAATTATACAATTTATGTGCATCACCCAACAGTGAATGTATATCTACTCTAGCACGAGGGAATAGTCTCCCCACGAAAAAAACTAGGCTCGTTCTTTTTTTTGCCTCTGATTTATGGAGAGAAACCTTTGAGACCATTTGTCTAACCAGGTCGGGTCACCATTCAGTGGAACCAAGGTCAATATGTCATAAAGTTGTATCTAAGGTTTTTAATTTCTTTTTTCCACTTCACTTTGAATTTAGATAGAATATTAACGACTTGCTTGAACATGGTCATACGTTATGCGTTAGAGAAGCTAAATTATATTCAGGGTAAATACTATGTATCCTTGGAATTTGAAAAAAAATTCACTATTTTTCCTAATATAGTTGATATAAATTCATTGTTGGGTGATGCACATAAATTGTGTAATTTCACATGATTTAACTATATATTATCATGATTTGTTATAATAAGGATCATTGTTATATTCATCATTAAAGGCATGTAAAACTCACATTCCATGTATATTCCTTTCGTATAGGTGTATTTCACTACATTCATTAAATTTCATCCCTTTTAAGGGAATAGGTAATTTTTTGTGTCATCATCTATCTAAAAAGAGATTCCCTATATAGGTTGATAATTAAATCTTAAATAGTTGGTTTCTACCCGTGTCAGATATTTACCTTTTATACATGATCTACTCATTAGAAATGATTGAGAGAGTACCAATTTCAATTTATGAGGTGTGTGGACCCTTATGAATTGGAATGGGTAATTAACTGCGTAAATCGTTTAAATATAACCTATTTTATTTCGAGACTAAACTGTATGGGGGAATAAAAGAAATTAACTAGGATTACCTTTAAGTAATAATGTTTATGTGCCTTTATTAACAGGGAATGGAAATACATTTAATCAAAACTTGAAATATGTAGATGATAAAATACCATTATTAAAATGAAATATTGACTAATAATATAAAATGGTGTCCAATAATTTATTTTCATAATTTTTGTAGACCCTTCACCTACCAGAAACCCTTGATTTTAAACATGAACAATTAAAATACCATATCATTTTATGTAGGTAGTATATCATGGGTAATTGTCCCTATTAAATATGATATAATTCCACTAGTGACTCCAGAAAAATTCACTATTTTATGTGGTGTGTGATTTAAATTTGTTGAAAAATGAAACCATGTCATCATCTTGTCGTGTGAAAAGAGGTTGGTGACCCCCACACCAAAGAGGTAGTGGGGCCTAATCCACTAGGGATCCCTCCAGTAGTTCCATATGAGGAAATTCTAGTTATTCCTGAACTGGGAACTAAACTTCAGCTTAGAGATTGTTTTCTACATGTAATTTAATCCATGTTGGGTATTATACGCACCGCACATACTATAAATGATATGGCTGCTGAGTTATAGTAGAGAAATCATCCCATATTTTAGGGGATGGTTGTCCATAGGTCTCTAAGTAATGGATGGAGTCCATTCATTCTGTATCCAACCATATAAAGACACATCTATAGAGGATTCCCATTATTTACACCTACATGGTGTGTGATTCCACAATACCTTCCTAGGATGTGATTAATTAAGATTGTCTTCATCAAGGAATGGACTTGGATGACTTTAAGACTTCCTTCTTTGATTACCTTTCCCCTAAAATTTAGGGAACTTTCCAATATATTTATTTTATAAACCTGGTGCAGGGTGATATGTTTTTCATGAAAAATTATGGGTGTTTTACATATTTGAAATGAATATCACCACTTTTATCTAGTGATATGGTATCATGAGCATGATATATTAATTGGGGATCTAAAATGCCATACCCTTTCATGTGAATATCTTAATCCTATAATTTTTTAAATCATTAATTACATAATTATCACTACACCCAAAAAGAGAGAAGCTGATTATACAAATAATAGAGGTTTAGTGATATGGAAGGGAAATAGTTATTCATATATAAGTAACCATATCATTGATATTTTTTATCATAGTAGTGGAGTCCATAGAAACCACAGTGGAAGATCCATTATATTCCATTACTTTGGATGATAGGGGAATTTGATCCTCATTGTGATAGAGACCATATAAAGTGACATTCCTATAGTTGTATGGGTCATATTAAAATATGTTTATAGAAAATTCCCCCTACATGTAGTGGAATATGATCCACAACAACTCCACCTCTAAGAGTTGAATCACTAATACTAGACTAGGTAGGGAGTTGGTGTAACACTGGTAGGACAATCCGAGGAGGGGGTCATGTCCATAGTAGATGAGATTTTCATTATACGTGATATAATAGAAAATTTTATCATTATATTCTAGAAATATCATAGGTTAGTTGATCAGGAAAGTTGCATGATTTATTGAAAAAACCAAAACATCAGAGTGTAGGACCATCAACTATACAAGGTACCATCTTAGTAGCATCTACTGTTGTATCTACATTGTTTGATACAAGTGCTGCTCTCTCTTTTATGTACTTATTGACCATCTAAATTCTCCAGCTTAAAAAAATTATTTCTGTTGTTTCATTACCCTAGATATTCTTTTGGGAGTGTATTGAAAGGGAATATTCTAATAAATGTATTTTCCCCTTGTGGTAGTTTGTTATCCCTTTTTATGGGACATCTTTTCCTACAGATTATAGGATTATATGTCATTCTTGGGATGTAAAAGTTTGTTCCCTGTAATGACTATGTGGATTTCTATTACCACAGGGTATCATTTACATCACTAAAGGGCAGTAGTTATCTTTAAAATATTTAAGGGAATTTCCTGGATGATAGAGATAGACCAATGCATCAGGGTCTAGGTTAAGTGGACAAAAATATTGATATCATTTATTTGTAAGTGAATGGTTATCATTATAATAAAATACATTTTTTAGTATATTTTTTAGGGATAAATTTCATAATTAATTTTTAGGATCCCCTACTCACAGGGAGGAAGAGTTCATCATAAATCAGACTCAAGGAGTAGAACCAGTGTGTTTTCCCTGTCATGAGTATGTCTATTTATATTATCACAAGGAATCATTTACATCACTAGAGGGTGGAAGTTATCTTACAAATAGTTACATGAATTTCTATGATTATAGAGCTAGACTAGTGCATCATGGTCTAGGTTGAGTAGCTGAGTATATTGATATCCTTTATTTGTATGTGATGGGTTGACGTTATAATGAATTCTATCTAGCATTATATTTTTCCGGGGATAAATTTCTTAATTAATTTATAGGATCCCCTACTGAGAGAGTAGTAGAGTTCACAAAAAATAATAATGAAGGAGTGAACCAGTGTGTTTTCTTCTATAATGGATTTAATCTACTGATCTCATAGAGCTCATGATATAGTTAGAAGATATAGAGTCAAAAGGATTTATCAGACCTATAACTTCTTCTTGGGGTACACAAATTATTTTCACTGGGGAGGTGGAAGGAAGAATTAATTTATACATGGATTACCAGTGGTAGAACGAACTTATAACTAATAAATGATATCAATTACCTTAAATATATGATATATTTGACATTATAAAAGGGTATAAGGTATTAGGAATGATCCACTAGTGATCTAGCTATCATCAGGTGTGATTCAGGAAATTAGAAATACCGATTGAAACATTCCAATAATAGTATAATCTGTATGAGAATATCATTATGTCATTTGGTCTATGGAACAAACCATGTTTTCATATATTTGTTAAATATGGTTTTCCTCCAAAACTACATTCATTTTTCATGGTTCCTTGGGGATGGAATCTCCGTGTATTATTATACTCTAATAGACCATACTAAGCATATTTATGTCAATTTGAATACACTAAGGGAGAATCATCTTTAAGCTATGGTTTCAATGTTCCCCGTATGGATAAATAATATTCACTTATTAGGACATATTATATTAGACTCAGGACTATCTGTGGACCTAGATAATGCGGGTATTATGGTTTATTTTTAAAATACAAAGAATGTATTATATTTATATAGTTTCTTAGGGATGAATGGACATTAAAGGGTTTTATAGAGGAATTAAAATTCCTTAATTCACCACTTATGGTTCTTAAAATGAATTTTTTGAAGTTCAAATGGTCTAATTAGTGTATGAAATACTTTAAAGAGTTGTCATGAAGGCTTACATAGGACGAAATTATAATTTTTTCTAGAGAGTATAAGGGGATATACCATATTATGTATTACACTTGTAATTAGGTTAATTGTAATATTGATGATGTAGAATAGTGTAGTTGAATACGTGTCTCACTAGTTGATACTTCACAAAAAAATTACATGATCAATAACCTCAATCTTATATCCATCATTCATGCCTTGAGCTAATGGATACACTATTCAATGGGTGAGTGCTTTTTGGTGTACATGGACTCTAATATGTTTACATATTTCTTCATGTATTATATATTAAATATCATATACTATATATGGGTTAAATATATTCAGTTCTTTAACTATGGGATTGACTATACATCTAGAAAATCAAATATGTTTACTGATGTATTGAGCTATAAAAAATCAAGAACATTCTGTATAGAAATGCAGTTAAGAATTGAAATTTGTGGACGTTCCTTCTGATATAAATCTAGAGTTTCAATATATTAACAATAATTCTAATAATTAAATCATTGTAGTTACCTCTTCACTCCTTGATCAGGTGAATAATTGGATGTTTTCATATCATTATGGGGTTTTTCTCCAATATAATATTTTTGGATAGGATTTAACTCATAATTGATCTTTTGATGGTGATTATATCCTATGTATTAATGGGAGTATCTAGGTTCGTGATGATGTGAGATAGGAACTACTGCGATTTTCAAATTCTTCATAGTAGGATGCATCTCTATGATGTATCAAGATTTACAACACCATTATTGGTGTCTTGGGATGAAATGTTAGATAGAAGGATTTATCACTTGGTGATCCACGTATCAGTAGGAGAAAGTGAAGTACTAGTTACCAATTGAATTTATAAACATTTTTTCTGTCCTGAAATGGAAATAGGAATTCATTGTGACGACATTTGTATATTTTTTTACTGAGGTTTCATAGTGGGAGTGATGCATTTTACGTAGTTGTTGATTGAATGAGGAGAGTGTCCCCCATTCTTCCTTTCTAGGTGAATTTATTAGTTGTTGATCAAGAAAGATTATATTTCTTTGGGATTATGTAGATATAGAGTGTCCCTCATTTTATCATTTTTGATAAGGATTTTAATTTAACATATAGGATCTACAAGGGGTTATAGGAGGTAGGAGAGGAATTAGTACAAGGTCCCAATCTAATGTATGAGACTTTGGATAAGGGTCAACCGATCTAGAAGCATATATATATGTTTATGTCTGGGTAAAAATATTATTTTGATCACTATCAATGAACTCTAGATTTCAATATCGGAGAATAGTTTTTTATGCAGGTACCTCCTAGACTTTGGAATAGACAAAAACAAAGGTAAAGAAAGCTTTTACCTAATTATGTCATACATTTTTAGATCTTGTATTATTTCAGTCCAATAGCCTATCATTTTTTATTACTTCAGGGTTCTCTGTCTATACATTATGTATTACAAATTTCAATGATTAGTTGTCATCATTATGACCCATCTCATACTTTTGGTTTGATGGAGTTCGAATTGGTTGTTGATGCCTGATTTGTGGAGTATCCCTTAAATATCATTGACTAGAGTGTGAAGGATATCAATGAAAAGTATTTCCCATTAATATGGGTTCTATGGTATCACAATAATTAAGAGTATGAGACTTGGGATTTAGAGGCCAAAATACAGTCATAGTGGATGGAATTTTTCTTAGATTATGATTTTTATCCCTTGTAGGTGATCTCGGGGAACAGTTCTTTTAATGGATAAAGACTATTAGAACCATGTTTTTCTACGAGGTTCGAATCTTTTTAATTTAGTCCTAATCATTTTTCATTGACCTGATATGGATTAATAAAAAGGTTATATAAGTCATGGGGGGGGGGGGGGGTTCTAGTGGTAGTTGGGAGCTTGTAACCTATGTCTTTGGAAGAAGTCAGTAGGGTGGACTATTAGTAGAAATCAGGTTGTCTAGCCATTATGGTTTCGCCAAATCATGTGGGTCCTTTTAGTGGAAAAACTAGGGAAAACGAAATTCCCTAACTATGATCCCAACAATGCATGTCCATGAAAAAACTCTATATTTTTTAGACGAGGTTAATGACATGATTGGTGCATGATTTCAAAAACTATGTTACATATTTTTACTGGATCCCTATAAAGGTATTGCGGTGAGCACAGTTGGAGCACTATTTTGAAAATGGTGTGTCCAAATCGAGTGACCCATAATTTATATCTAATAATAAATAACACCCCTTAATAGTTTTTATGTTTACCCCTCCATCATATATATATCATTTCCAATGATATTGGTTCCTATATTATGTTGAGAACACTAAATCCTCCAAGCACATAGGTTTCTTAATATCCATGTTATCTGATGTTCAATTTGAACCCTATTATTGTCATTGGACTCCTTTTAGTGAATTCCATAATCCTTAGGCTCAGTTCATCATTCTTCTTCCCCTAAAAAATAGTATTTTGTTGTAGTATCATATTCCCAATTTTAGGGTGTTGGTATTATATATTTTTTCAATATAATGATATATAATGGCCAAAATATAAGGAGAAGAGTGGTATAGGCTCGAGGTAGGTGGTCAAGGAATCATCAGACAATGTCTA
Organism: Viscum album; assembly: GCA_963277665.1. Classification (NCBI taxonomy): domain Eukaryota; kingdom Viridiplantae; phylum Streptophyta; class Magnoliopsida; order Santalales; family Viscaceae; genus Viscum; species Viscum album. The sequence goes on from OY728138.1 coordinate 1,456,812,701, forward strand.
TCCATTTAACAAATAATTGATATTGTGTGGATGCTGGTTTCCTCAGGTGTTTCTTATTTAGTTAAATTAGTGTGGTTAAAATCATTGTTATTATATTATAAATACACTTTCATATTTGTTAATATCAACATTAGATCTTATAAACACAACTCCAAGTACCCCATGTTGGGAGTTTCTTTATTCTATGCCATGGTGACCCATGCAGGTCTATATATAGCACCATTTTGGTGTACATAGACATTCCCTTGATAAACTATAAATGATTAATTTATTAATTAATTATTTAGTGAAATTTATATAAAATATTTTATATGGAATTTACTTATATAAATTGAATTGGATTCATTTCCTGATTTACATTGTAATGTATAATAAAATAAAATTGAACAAACCTATTTAATGTTTATAAATTGAAATGGAAATTGGTTTGTTGTCCATCAAATCCTTGTGACCTGTTATAAAAGGAAATGAAATTAAAATATATAATTATTTAATTGTAAAGTATATATCTATATATTTCACTTGGAACTTATTTTTTTTTAATTAAATTGATTTGGTTTGCATGTCATAGGCATTCCTTGTCATATTAGAGACTGGTAAAATAATGAATATATCAAAATATAAAAAGGAATGAGTATTACATTTCCTAAAATAAATATTGATATATATAAAAGGTTATTATTTCATATATACCAATTTACCATCATAAGAGTGGTCTGACTTGATCCATCCTTGAACTCTTATGGTATTTCCTTAAGCATTGAGAGTACGCCATTCGAATTTAAGGAGCTGGTTTCCACGGGAACGTCCCACCTTGTGACGTGGTCCATGTCTACTAATAGATTTTTGGGGTGTTGTTTCAGGTTCCCTCACTATCCTTTTCATATTATGATTCCTTGTAAACACACATTGGATCATACATGATGTCTCCAGACACGTGTCACCATAGATTCATCCCAATTTACCACTCACACACAGCTTGAGATTACTGTGAATGAGCTCCATAGACTCAATCAAAATCTTTAACAATGGAATAACTTGGTAGACACCCCATGGGTTACAATCAGAACACTACTATTGAAAGACTATAGATTATACTAGATTGGATCGAACCATGAGGTAAAGGATGCCTTGGTCTCACCTTGTAACCTCTTTCATTATTCTCATCATTATAGGATATCATGGTTATAACATGGATTATATTACATTATATCCTTTATATATATTATTGTTAACACTTTTTGTAAATTAAAAAAATAATAATTAAATGATACCTTTCAAGGCACAAACTAATGATGATGTGGGTATGGGATGTTTATATTAATATACTATAATTACATTAATATAAATACATGTAGTCTATTTCAATTTATTTTCACAGACTGAATTTTATATAATCCAGTAGTGGTGTTTTAAATTGATTTATCTCACAAAATATCTACGATTCCATTTTAACCCAAAATGATTTAATTTAAGGATGTTTTGATAATGGAAGGACTCCTTCTTTGGACACATGAATTGATTTATTTCATTCAATGGAGCTTTGTAGATGATGAATGGGACAATGCTCGTGATTCATGGATAGTTTTTGGATAATTCTTTTTCGTTTATATAGAATGTTTATCCTGATTCCAAGTATAAAAATTTCTCTTATTTTTATATACATGAAATTATATTATATTTTTGAATAAGATTTAGTTTCAATCATTTATGGATTATTATATTTTTTTTCTATTTATTCATCTTTTGAGTTATTCATTATTATAGGGATTTTACTATTTTATATGCATATTATATCTAATATTATCCACTATATCATTAGGGTATAATCACTATAGGGTCACACCCTAGGCACTCAAATCTAGTCTATATCCACAGACTTACAAGGAGGTGTGATAGAAGATATGTTTCCATCATGATCAAGGCATCTTTGAGGGTCACTGGGGTAGGGACATCAAAAATATGTTCCCATTGAAAAAACATTATAAATATTTCAAAACAATAATTGATGGTATCATTAAAAGATAATGTTATAAGTTCGTTTCAAAATTTAATTTCAATTTTTTGATTGAAATGATTTTTAAAATATTATTTTGAAATAAATACCAATAACGGATCCATATAAATTAAATAATGATTTTTTTTGAAATATTTAGTCTAAGATAAAAGAAATGTTGATTTTGTTTAATATTTTGAAATAACATTGTCGAAAACCACTTCTTAAAAAGTGTAATAAATAATTCAATTGAAAATATGTAAATTAAAATTTTAAAATCCAAGGATATACTACATATTTTTATTTAAGAGTAATAAATGATATTAATGGTAGGAAGATAAAATATAGACATCAAACAAAAGTGCATATTCAAGATTAATGGACTTATAATAAAACCAATTTATGATTAAGACAAATACAATCTTTGATGAATGATATATTAATTTAAAATTTTATATTCCTAAGAGTAAAATATAATGAAACATATAATAAAATATTATAGTGGTTATAATTATGTAGAAAATAAATATGTTAATTATGAAACATTTTAACTCTATGAAAGTTTTTTTAGTTAAAAAAACACATAAAACCTTATAAACAATTGAAAAAAACCATGGAAAATAGATCACATTAAGGATTTTTAAATATGTTATATTTTATTCAACATTCAAATAAAACATCAATGGGTTGTATATAAACCACAAAAAAATTAAATAATTTCTGAATATTTCTACTCATAATGATTGAAAATTGAGACAAGTAACCCATTTCCTTGTATTTCAACTTAATCAAATGAAATTATACTACCTATATAATAAACCTACAACATAAAATAACAATATTAAAACAATTTTTATATCAATTACCTAAAAAAATATTAAATTTTAACTATTGACAACAAATTTACCACTTAGTTATAATTTATTTTCTTCATGAGGAACTTCAAATTGTAATTTTTTTCATATAATATATGTAATTTCTATGATGATCCATATTAATTGTTAAAAAGTTTATAATGCATAAATAATTTATTGAAAAGGAATGTATGTTTTCTCATTATATATATATATTTTATTTTCATTCCATTATATATTTATTCATAAATCTTGTATATGAAATTGCTGGTGTTGTTTATTAAGTAATTTGTAATGAAAAAAAGGGTGTATATTAATTATAATTTAACAATTAATAAAACCATTCGAGAAACATAAACCAAATATTTTTTTGTAATCTATGTCGAATCATTTTAGTTTTTTAGTTTTTATAGTAATAACTAATATAAATTTTTTATTTTTTAAAGTAGTTTGTTAAACCAACCCAAACAAAAATATACCATAAATGATGTGTAGTAAGATTTAAAAAGTGATTCTTTTGGAATAATACATTTATTAAATAATCATAATGATATTATTTTAGTGAATATGATTATTTGAATAATATTTGAATATATTTATATAAATAATATAATTTTAGTGTGATATAAAATGAAATACATCACTTCAAAGAGGTGGTAGTCTACAATTACACACAGATGACATGTTTGTATTCTCTAAAATTTTATAATTAAATGAAATTTCTTATATTTTCAATATTTCAAATAAATATATAAATATCATATTAATATGTTAGAATATATTTTTTTTGACTATTTTTCTAAAGTGGTATATGAATAACAAAACTATTAATTCTTGGAGGAATTTGTCTGCACATATACATGGAGAAGTTTTCATTTTTTAAGGAAAAGGGAGAAATGTGAGGGATTTTTATTTCATAAGAATAAAAATATATTATTATATAAATAATAGATATTTCATGATGATTTAATATAATTATAGTTTTATAAAATTATTATATATTACTAAAAAATTATAGAGTGATTAATACCTATAATGATAATTTTAATTTTCTATAGAATTACATCATAGGAGTGAAGTACATAAGGAAAAAATCATAATATAAGAGTCCATGATATGTGTTATTTGATTAAATGGGAATTAAAATAATTTTTTTATTAGAGTAACGTTGAATTATTAAAGGTTAATAAAAGGGGTCTTGGGTGGACCATTTTCTAAGTAGATGGAATGGCATTTGTTTAATATAACATGTTAATGTAAAAGGAATAGATCATTAATATGGATGGTTGATTAAAAAAAGTGAAATAATAAATATGGGATAATTTTATGTTTATCCAATCCTAAAATACTAATCTAGCTCGTTTATAAGAATTTATGTCTTTTACCCTTAAAATTGAAACTTGTACCATTTTTTGTTCTAACCGTTTCAACAAAATTTACCACGGTAAATTATTTTTTATACCTCTACATAAACTAAAGAAAGATAAATAAATTATACCTAAATATTCCAAAACAATACTCCATTTTATGAAATAAAATTTTTATGGATTAGGAAAAATAATTTTATCTTTTAGACACATAAATCATGAAAAACCATTTTCGACAAAGTGTTCAATAAAGAAAAAATATGTGTAAGATAACATTCTAAATGTTTTGACTTATATGAAATCAAATTTTCTACTATTAACAAAATAAAAATTCGTTTAAATAATTTATAAACCTAATTCTGTGGTTTCGATTCAATATTGAGAGAATATGTACAAAACTAATTTTTCTTAAGATAAATATTAACTATGTTTCAAAATTTTAATCATGGGGTTTTTAAATTCAATATAGAAAATTTGAAATTAAAATTTAATTAAGTTTTTGGTCATGAATTTTTTTATATGATTTAATTTCAAACATTGTTTTTCAAATATATAGTGTAGGTATAAACTAAATTTTTCACTATTCAACTAAAAAACTTATATTTTTAGAAATTGCCAAACAAATTCACTAATTTAACAATTAAATTATGTATTATAAAATGAAGTTAATTTCATAATATTTTAAATATGCAATATCTAAATTTATATTTTAAATTGAAATTTTTTTATAGAAAAATAAAATTATAAATTTTAAAATCTCATTCTCTTCTTTCATTGAAACTTATATTTAAATTAGTGTTTATATAATAGCTTTAAATATTTCTTACTACAAAAATAATATTTTAAATGTGAAAAAATAATATATTATGTAAAATTCATAATATAATATTAATAATTCACTAGAAAATACCCTTTTAATATAACATCGTGAAAATTCTAAAAGAATAATATTTTATTCAACTTCGTATGTGACACGAAACACCAAACATAAAAGAGAATATAATATCCTATGATATTAAAATATATTAATTTTTTAAATAAATTTAATCATTTATATAGATTTCATTGTGTGCAAAACCCAGTTTTCTTTCCTTACATGTACCAATGACCTTCATTGACAGCTTGTGTTACACAGAAGACTTTGTTTTACTTAATATGATTATTGTTGTAATTTAAAATGAATATCGATCTACAATATTTTAAATGGGATTTCATTAATATTAATAAATTAATTATTTAAATGGATTTTGTAAAACTAAAATATGGATTTATTAATTTCAAATTAATTATCAATGAAAATTGAAAAAAATGAATATAAAGGAAATATTTTTAATAATAAACTATTATTAAGGTGGAAATGAGATTCATATTAACAAATAAAAAAAATTAATATTAGTATATTATATTAAGGAAATTATTATATTATATATTCAATAATATGATTTTACCTTACTTTAATATATATTATAATCATAATATAAGAAAAAATACAATTTTACACATAAAAACATGACGTTTCTAATGGTAGTTCTGAATCCTTTTATTGGTATAATAGTTATAAATCCATGTTTTGAAACTTATATAAATTCTACATGAAATAAAAGAAATTTCATTATTAATTTTTAATTTCAAATATATCTTAGGGTTAATTTATGGTATTATAATTTGAAGTTTAATTTTTTAATGACTTGTTAAAAATACAGAAATTTCATTGAAAACTCACTTTACATCTAAAAACTTTTTACAAAAAATTTATAATTTTTATTGGTTTTAAAAACAAAAATAAATCTAAATAATTCGTCTATTAATACATTTTAGTTTTTTTGGATTCATTTTTATATTTAATCTAGATATAAAAACATTATAGAATTTTGAACATTTTAAATTCAAAAACCTGCTTTCTCACCCTATCTGTAGAATTAATTTTAAATATTTAATCCAATTACGTGTGTAGATTTTTTAAAATTAGGTTAAATAATAGAAATATGAGTTATTTATAATTTATAATTTTCTTAACTTGTTTCTTAACAAAATGATCAGGGAATGAAGTTAAAATTAATTAATGTGATTATGAGAAAAATGTTTTTACAAAGGAAATAAATATTAAAATTAACGGGAAAATGACATAGAAAGCTATTAGAAAAAAAATTTATGACCATATAAATAAATTATAATTTCTAATATATAGTTTTTTAATTAATGGATCCACATTAACAATACAGTCATGGGTGAAACTCCCTATTTAAAAACTTTACGTGGTTTCCACTCACCCCACTTATAAAAGCATATACCTATCATCCTCTACTCAAAAAACATAAAAAAAATTTATTCATACACTACCTAAAAAAATTAATCACCAAAATTCCTCCCATATTATTATAATCCTTATATTCAACATAAATACATCCTATGAAGTCATTATAATAATAATAAATAGTACACCTATAGAAGAGGTTGTGTTTTTCTAATTTATTTTTCATTTAATTTCCTTATCCACCACCTTAATTTATTATTATTTAATTATTATATGAAATAATATGTATCTAAAATATTCTGTGATGTTTTTATTTTAATGTTACTATATAAAAATTATAAACTTCTATCAAATGTGTTACAAAATCATTATTTGTGTGTACGTCAGACTACCACATTGTAAACCAATTTCATTAATTTTTCTATTACCCCTTTTATCTGTTTGGAATAATGATAGATTTATAGTTTATATGTTATATATATGATATTAATTATATTAATAATATTACATAGTTATTATACCACAATACCTTCATAATTTTAATTTTGTGGAAATACGATTACGTCGCTTATGTGTATGACAAACTACCACCTCGTGATATGATGTGATCCATTCATTCATTACATCGAATTTATTAAGGATATAATTAATAATAAAATTTGATATATATAAGAAAGAAATATTATTTGAATGACAATATAAATATAGATATAATTTTCTTTACTTTCATTCAATACAATTAGAAAATGGAAATAACTTTCATGTGTACGTACTGTCTATTATATCCATGAAAAATGCATTTTATTTTCTATCACTAAATATTATGGATTACTATAAATAAAAAATATACTCAATATTTATTATATTTTTATCATGGTTTACATTCAAGATATTATTAATTCATGATTACAGTTTGAAGAAAAATACAACAAGTCAGAACATTCTCTAAAAAAGGACTTATTAACTAAAAAAATGAAAAAAATTAGAGATTATTAACATATGTTTTATAAGATATTATAATAGGATCATATATGAAGTTATAGATACAATTATGGTTTTGGTATAAGTTTATTTACATGATTAAACCCATTATATTAGAGTTTATAGAACATTCGACCAAAATGAAGCGTAACGTAATGGATTTCACCGCAATTTCATTTAATTGAGGCTTATTGTATTATAATGAACCTAATTACATATATATGGTGTATATTATTTCCTTAGACAAGTAATATCATGAAAAATGTATTATTAAAGTTATTTAATGTTTAAATATGAATGTTTTCATATAAGGTAATTTGAGTTAAAATTTACAAAATGGAAATGAATTTAATAGCTCATTTTTTTCATTGTATTATATTACTTCCTCATCATCGTTAATATTTTATGATTAAGTGTATCATTATTTTTTACAATATAATTTTTTATTTAAACTATTTTATTTGGATTTATTATTGATACATATAATATATTCGATTATTTATTCACACATCAATTGTATGATCATTTTAGGTGTTTAATTCACAATATCATTCTAATCAAGATTTTTGGTTCTTTAATATTCCATTAAATGTAACTCTATTATCATTGATAAAATAAAAAATATAATTTTTATACCATATGGTTATTCATGATATTTTTCTTATTATATTACCATTTTCCACTATTTTATACATAATATAATTAAGACAATGTTTTTCTAAAATGTCACTAAATTTTTCACTTTGATAAGAAATATTTTTTCATATAAAACCATGTTTTATAAAAAGGTTCAAAAATTATTTTCTTTATTATTTTGAAATTCTTTTAATAAAATATTTTTTACCCATTTTTTCCATTTAGTAATGTTTATAAAGATCTCTTATACTCACTTTTCAATCAAACAACATTTTAATCATTTTTACCATGAAAATGTTTATAAATATTCTTTGATACTTATTCTAAATTACCTTCTAAAATTTATTTAATTATTCCTTTTTAGTTTTACATGGTTAATTTAAAAGAAAATGTTTATAATTTTTAATTTCATTGAATTTTAATTTTAGAATGTTTTTCATTAAAAATGGATATTTTCCAATAATTTAATTTTTTTTATATTTTTTATATTCATCAATGAATAAGATCCTATAATCTTACCCAAATATCATTTACATTTATATCGTCCTTATTACTCTACTATATGTTCTATTGTTATTTTGACCGTGAAATGTATTAAAATTATATACATTTTATCATCTTGTGTCATTATGTAAAAAACTAGCCATAGATAGTAAATAATCGAGTGTTTTAGTTAAGAAAATTATTTTCTTTTACTGTAATGTTCTTTCCATGTTTATAGTTTTATATATTTTTCCATCATTTATACATAAGATTACCAAAAGATAAATATTGGAAACTTTTTATTTGTATCAATTCTTTCCCTATAAAAAACTTGTAATATTAAATAATGGTCTATTTTATGAAATCAATTCACCAATTTCAACATGACTTCTTATAATTCCTTACTCATCATTATGTCATCAAGAAAATGTAAAAAAAAGAAGGTAGAAATAAAATCCATAGTAAGGTATATAAAAAAGGAAATCATTATTCCATTTATAAATATTAACACACATGAAAAAAATTTAATAACATACTAATTTTCACCCTTAATAACTACTAAATACTCTACTATGAAAATAATCTCATTTCTTACATATTTTTAATCAAAATATTTAAATAAATCCTATAAAAATCATTGAAAATACAAAAATGTATCTTGGGAAATTATTATAGGTGTAAATATTATAAATAGAATAACCATGTGGTCAACTTACATTTATTTCAATATTAGAAATGGAAAACCCATACACCATACATCAATACCAAATGCATTAATGGTTATAACATAACCACACATCCTTGTATTATCAAAGAACCACTCACCCTTGGATTATCATGTAATATATTATAAAATGTCATAGTTCTGTTTTATAATCATAACACATAAAATCTTTAAATTTTTAACTTTTCACTCTTAAATCTTCATTTTCACTAATAAGAAAATATTTATTAGTATAGAAATAAATAATTCATTTTTAATGACCAGTTTAAATATTTTTATAGAAATAGAAAAATCAATGTTTCTCATAACACAATGAAAATTTTGGAAGAAAAAAATTGACAGTTTAAATTGTTTATTCCCATGTAAATACATTCATAAAAACCATTTTTATAATATGTACATGAAAGAGAAAGATTTATAAGAATAAACCATTAAAAATTTTAAAATAATTTTTTATTAAAGTGTTAATTACAATGAGTATGAAATATACAGAACTAGATATTATGTGGATTTTTTTAAAATACATGGAAAATTTACGATTCCGCAGTTTCTGACAGCACCTGATTTCGAGGCCCGGTGTGCCCGAAATCAATTTCTGATGTTTTTTTCAGGTACATTTAGTAAAAGTATGAGCGAGTTTTTATATCATTTGAACTAGTTCTCGGAATTGAAATCTGAGGGCACTGTCAAACTCGCAGTGCCGGTAATCACTTATGGATACCTTTACCACAGCTGTGTTCTGACGTGAGTGGAATATATTTTTAGATGATTTTATTTAAATTGAATAAAAATAAAGTGTTAACATTAATTTTATATGTGGTAGTTAAAACCTCCAACAGGAGGTTAGTGGTGGGGCCCACCCTCACATAACCTCCCTTGGGAGGATCTTGTATGGTGGGGACCACACGAGTATCAAACACCCTTAACCCCCCTTTACCCCTTGGAAGTCCCAATTTATTGCGGATCCTCTTCACCTTCCTTCATAAGTGTGACAAACCACAAATTAATTAATGGCATAAATAATTAATTTGAAGTGATTTTAATTATTTTGAATTCCTTATGCCAACATTAAATTAATAGATCATATTATTTTATTTTGGTTGGCATAATCCTTGGAGATCTTTGGAGGATATTTGGGAGAATCTCATCCTCTCAAGGATGAACGCTCCTCATCTCCAATGAATGACGAACATCGTCCTCGATCTTCATCCAAGCTAATAGATAAGGAGCCGCCCATAAAGAACATTGCCGACGCTTCTGCCTCGGATGCTCCCCTACATTAACGAAACTACTCCGTCATCAACGAACAATCATTGAATCAAGTTAGGGGTTTGATATTTTGTTTGATTATATTCCCAGGTTCTTCTATTTAAAAACAAAAAAAGTGAATGTTTTCTTTTGTGGGATGGGAATAATCTTTGTGGGAGGTTAGGTTTTGATGATCTTCTATTAAGTTCTTGTTTAACTGCCTGTTACTGCTCTAATTCATAGAATGCATGTAATACTAAAATGACTCGACCCCTCTGCCATTCTTCTAGAATAGTGTGTTCATCATGATGGATGGTGGCGGCTTTGTGTTGCGGTGAAGAATAGAGAACCCCCTTCGACCCACCAAGAAACGACTTCGTTGTGTCTTCAAAAAAAGATTAGGAGCTCCCCCAGTATCTAAAAAACTGGAAATCCAACATGAGGCATGACTGGGAGGAAGAACAGGGGAATGATGGGAAATCCCGAGTGGCCCGGGACTTATAACCCATATTTTATGTGGCCGCATGGCTTGGTTGCACGGTTTGGGAAACAGTGTGCCAATTGTATGGTATCCACTATTCCACCTGGGAACTTTTCATGGCATAGCCGCATGGTTTGTCAAACCCTGCACCAACTGTGTGGTTAATACTGTCTCACCTAGAGACTTCGCATAGCCTGGCCACACGATTTGTTTAGACCATGCGCAAACCACGCACCAATGTACCAACCTCCATAACTTTGGCACCAGGCATATGATTGACGAACCATGAGTGGCAGTGGAATACTTGGAATGAGGTAGTACCTTGAGTATACCACACTAAAGATATGGGTTGAGATGGAGTATGGTAAGGTTGGATCAATCATGAATCCAACTGGGCCTTGGAACGGAAATGCCAATAACTCACAAATCAGGCGTCCGATTAATGATCCATCTATTGTGTTGGGTTCTTTATGATGAGATGGAACTATGAGATCCATCAACTCAGGAAATCATGGAATTTGATGTATCAACACTTGGCTCATGGAGCGGACCCTCCCGGAATTGAGCGTGCTGTGTGCGGGAACCCTATGGATGGCTGCGACTGAGTAGACATGATCCTCCGTGGGTTCGACAGTGATGATATTGTACCAGGATCCTCTGTGGGTTCAACAATGATGAATTCTGTACCGTGATTCTTCATGGGTTCTACAGCGGTGACTTCTATACCGTGATCCTCCGTGGGTTCTATAGTGATGACTTCTCTACCAAGATCCAACGTGGATCTGACAGTGCTGATATTGTTCCAGGATCCTACGTGGGTTCGAAAGAGGAGACGATTCTGAAGCTACATCTAATCATCTATACCCTCTTCATGTGTTGCATACCTGTGTGGTATGATTCTTTAGTTTCAGTCGATATCATCAAGATGATAGACTTTACTTCCTTTGTAGAATGGGTTGTTTTTGGGCTCGAGGGTTGGAGTCGGACTGTGATTAGTAACATAGGTATTTGTATGGGCATATAACTAAGTATGGATGGTTGATACTTCATGATTATAACTTAAAACTATGTTTTATCCTTAGTGGATTCTGGGAGACCTTCAGGGGTCTTGGGGTCCCATACTAAGTATTGTTATACTAATCCCTTCACGGGCTTCGCCCACACCTTGTTGTGTTCGCTACAGACTATGGTCATCTGTGATCGAGGATGAGGGTGATGGATGAGAGGCTACTCAGAGCTGGACTAGACAAGACATACCTCAGGGACGAGTTGTTTGAGTTCTGTTCCTACCCTTCTGGTAGTATATCCCTAGTGGACGATCCAGGAACTCTTTTCATTTTTACTTGTACTTGTACTTGTTGTTCAGTTGGGTTTATATACTGGCCCACTTACTTTTAGCACACCTTTCTTTTCTATATTAATACTTTTTGTATCTAATAATTGTGTTTAGACAGTGTGTGTTATTGGTTTAAAGCAAATTCCTTCCATTTTATCAGGGATTCGCCTTGGGTGCTAGTCTCTAGCCCCTTGCCTATGGAAGGCGGGCTTGGGGTAGTCACGACACAGGCCCCGAGGACGGGTCGTGACAAATTGGTATCATAGGAGTCGGTTCTACCACAGAACATAGACTCTGATTCTTTTAATGGGAATACTGTTATGTATTTTTGATGTGGTTTTCAGTTTAGGGAAACTTGTGTTGGTATGACATCTAACGTATCCATACACTATGACTCTGACTACTGATTTCCACCTCAGTGCATGAAAAAAATGATTGCATGTGTGTTTTTAAAAGTTTTCATTAAGTCAGCCTACTAGGTATATTGTTTTGATTGTGGTGCACCTGTTTCATTTCAATGATGGCCCCACATTGTCAGCCACCTATGGTTCAAGTTTCATACGAGATGGTATCCCACCGAGCGATGAGGCCTCGGTGCAGAGCCCCATCACAGCAGATGTACAAGTGGTACCACTACCCATTGGTCCACTGATTCCACCAGCTCTAGTAGTAGAGAGTGCACACCATCTGAGTGCATTGCACAAGTTCCAGTGCCAGAGGCTGCCCAGGTTTCGGGGAGAGACAGACCCACATGCAACTGAGAATTGGCTGGAGGCTGTCGTGATATTTTTCAGATTAGTAGGGACACCCTCAGACCTCAAGGTGATCCTTGCCGCGAGTCTCCTACATGCACAAGCAGGTATATGGTGAAGCCTGATGCTCTAGGTGCATGATGAGGCATCATTACATTGGGCATACTTCAAGAGTCTCTTCCGAACAGAGTTTTTTCCAGCCACCCTTCGTGTGGTGCAGATTCAAAAGTTACTTCATCTACAGCAGGGCATCATGATATTAGCTCAGTACTCAGTGAGGTTCTCCGACCTCTCCTCCTACTCCAAAGATATGGTTTGGGACCCATTTTTCAGGGCCCAGACCTTCGATCAGGGACTCATGCATGAGATTAGGGTTTCGATGATCCCCCTAAACATCTTGACCCAGGCGGGGGTGATGTAGCGAGCCCTTTTTGTAGAGAGTTTTCTAGATGAGCAGTCCACAGTATCAAGACCCACCACAGGGTGACACGTAGAGGAATTTTCTGTAGCCTGAAATAGACAGATATCACAGAGGTCTAAGCAGACCAGTCCATCAGGTGGGAGACCCTAGGATATAGGTTCGGTTGTGTGGGGAACATGAGACAGAGCCATTCATATGAAGGGAAGGCAGTGTAATGCATGCGGAAGGCAGGGACACATGGATCGTGACTACCTAACCCACCATGAAGATGAGAAGAAGATAGTAGAGGGACCTTTATCTCAGTGGTAGAGGTTCGACCGTGGTGGTCTGTTGGAAGCAGGCAGACGTGGTAGAGGGGCTGGATGAGCAGCGAGTGGTGGAAGTCGTTTTGAGGCCCTACCACCACCACAACCACCAGGAGGACCACCCCGACCACATGGAGCACGAATACAGGGGCGGGCTCAGCTCCAGGAAGTCGAGGCCTACGACCATGATGCACCTGAGATGATTCGAGGTAGTATTTTTTTCTACTCCACCCTTGCTGCAGTACTTATTGACGTAGGTGTGAGTCATTATTTTATTTCCACTACCCTCATTCAGAGCACAAATATTCTGATAGATTCGTTGGGTCGATACTTATGGCTACAAACTCTTATGAGAGTAGACTCAATGATTAAGCAATGGTTCCGATAGTGTGAGATTACTCTAGGAGGTGATAGCTTCGGCTGGATTCTCCTTGTAGCAGTGTCAAATCCTTACTATGTCATCTTGGGTATGGACTGGTTATCCACAGTTCATGTCAGATTGACTGTATTAGGTGGAATGTGTAGTGTGTCTGTGAAGATGGGATGAGGTTTACCTTCACCAGTGAGAAGGGAGGCTTTGCAATGCAGGATGGACTTACGCATAGTATGGGGAAGCTGATCACTAATCAGTTGGCTAGCCTCATTATTGGAGTTGTTGATGTGTGGAGTCTGGGTTTTCATGTTGTGGGGGATCAATATGTGGATGTTTTCCATGACTATGTTCTAGGACTACCCCTCGTAGTGTGGTGGACTTCTACATTGAACTATACCTCGTGATGACACCGATATCTACTCCAGCATATCGCATGGCTCCCGCCAAGCTTCGTGAGCTGCAGATACAACTGGAGGACTTATAGGTAAAGGGATTTATCTGACCCAGTGTTTCACCTAGGTCATAACCAATTTTCAATTCCAAGAGGGTGTATGGGATCTTGCAACTGTGTGTTGACTACCGTCACTTGAACCAGGTGACTGTGAAGAACAATTACACACTACAAGTTCTTTTTTATCCCTTTCGACATAACCAAAGCTCCAACAGTGTTCATGTGTCTCAAGAACAAGATCATCTAGCCTTACCTCAATCTATTTTGGGTAGTATTCATCGATGACATAATGATCTACTAGACTACTAAGGAGGATCACGCCTACCCTTTGTAGGTATTACTGGACACACTCTGAGATCACCAAATTTATGGTCATCTATCGACGTGCCAATTTTGGATCAAAGAGGTTCACTTCATGGGACACGTCATCTCAGAGGCTAGAGTTGTAGTGGATCCAGTGAAGATCGAGGATGTAAATTCTTGGGAGCCACCCAAGAGTGTGATGGATGTATGATGTTTTCTAGGACTGGCTTGATAGTATTGGAGATTGGTTCCACACTTCTCCAGAGTTGTTGAACCACTTTCAACACTGATAAAGATGGGGCAACCCTTTGTGTGGTAATAGATTTGCTAGAAGAGCTTTCAAGAGCTGAGGCAGAGGTTGACTAGTGCGTCCATCTTGAGGCTACCGGAGGAGGGTGTGGGGTATGTAGTTTACTGTGATGCATCTTGGACAACACATGGGTGTGTCCTGATGCAGGAGCGAGCAGTGATAATGTATCGTTCTCGGCAGTTGAGACAAAATGAGAAGAACTACGCTACCCATGACATGGAGTTAGAATCATTGGTCTTTTCCTTGAAGATGTGGTCGAACTATCTTATGGGTGAATGTTTTACAGTCTAATCTGACCACCAGAGTCCCAGGTACATCTTCTCACAGAATGACCTGAATCTGAGACAACAATGATGGCTCAAGTTCCTCCAGCACTATGACATTGAGATTATATATACTCCTGGGAAGGGGAACATTATAGCAGATGTTCTCAGCAAGAGATCAGACATTCACCTTATAGGAGAGGGAATGGTGCAGCTTGTCGCATTTTAGATATATTTTGTTGATAGAGAGGGATCATATTTTCTACTATCTGTCACAGTCACTCCCTTACTTCTTCAGCGAGTTAAGGAGGCACAACATGGGGACGATGACTATGAGACGTGATGTACTTAGATATCCACAAGGCATGCACTTGATGGATTTCTTGAAGGTGGGGATCATGTCATTCTATTTTGAGGACATTCCATAGAACCAATTTCACATCAGGATGACATATTGATGGAGTTCCACACTTCCCCTCAAGTGGCACATCTAGGAGTGGAAAAGAGGTATCAGGACCTCCGATGACAGCATTGGTGGCCTGGTATTAAGATAGAATTAGCAGAGTTTGTCTCATGATGCCTCACTTGTTAGCATGTGAAGGTGGAGCACCAGGTTCCATCAAGCTTGGTTCAGCCCTTAGAGGTACCAGAGTAGAAGTGGGATGTGATATCCATAGATTTCATGATAGGACACCCACATACATCTATAGGATACGACTCTATCAGGATTATTGTCGACCAACTCACCAAGTCGGACCATATCATACTGATTTGAGAGTAGAGTTCAGTAGCGAGCTTGGGATGCCTCTACGTAAAGGAGGGCATACGGATTCATGGTGTGCCATCGATGATCATCTCCGATCAAGACTCTTGTTTCACTTCCTTGATTTGGAAGGGGTAATATGAGGCTTTTGGGATGCAGCATCGCTTAAGCACCGCCTTCAATCCTCAGATAGATTTTCATACTGAGAGGACCATTCAGACACACGAGAACATGATCTGTGCATGCGTCCTCTAATTTTTTCTAAGCTGGGAGGATCAGTTACCCATGGTAGATTTTGGGTATAACTATAGATACCACTCCACCATCAGGATGGCACCTTACGAGGAACTGTATGACTGAACTTACAGATCGACTCTGTGCTAGACTGACCCAGGGGAGTCAGCACTTGTAGGAACAGAGATGGTGTAGGTTACGACGGAGAAGGTGCAAATCATCCAGGAGTGGATGAAGACTGCATATAGCAGGCATAAGTCCTATGCAGATTGGATATGGAGGCCTCTGAAGTTTGAGGATAGAGACCACGTCTTCCTATGAGTCTGAAATCAATGAGTTCTAAAGAGATTTGGCTGTGGTAAAAAGTTATTTTCGCGATTAATTGGACCTTTCCAAGTCCCCAACAGAGTAGGTGAGTTGGCTTACCGCCAGGCTCTTCCACCTCAATTGCACCGGGGGCATGACGTCTTCCACGTATCTCATCTGAGGAGTTACGTGCACGACCTGTCCCACATTATCGACCACGGGGATCTAGGCATAGATGATGGGGAGACGTTCACCGAGGTTCTAGTGTAGATTCAGGATCGATAGGAGTGGGGTCCTGCATGGACTATCAATACCTCTATTGCGTGTTCGTTGTCAGTATGGGAACCCCCAAGAGAGAACATGGGAGTGAGCGGCTTAGATGAGTTCTCAGTACCCCCATTTGTTTCCTTAGTGTGAGATATATCTTACAGAGACATAAATCGCTGAAGTGTAGAGAATGTAAACTCTCAGAAATTCTGTGGATGTTTTTTTAAAATACATGGAAATTTGACGAGTCTACAGTTTCTGAAGGCGCCTGATTCCGAGACCCGGTGTGCCCTAAATAAATTTCTAATGTATTGATTGGGTACGTTCAGAAAACATATGAGTGTATTTTTATATCTTTTTAACTGATGCTCATAATTGAGATCTGAGGGCATCATTGAACTTGCAATTCTGGTAATCGTTATGGAGACTTTTACCGCAGTTACATTCTTGCATGAGTGAGAGATAATTTTAGAGGTTTATATTTAAATTGAATAAAAATAAAGTGTTAACATTATTTTAATGTGTTCTAGATAATAAATCCAAGGGGAGGTTAGTGTAAAGACCCATATATTTCATGGAATTTTGATTTTCGTAAATAATTTGGAATTTTACGAGTCTGTGGTTTCTGACTGCACTTGATTCCGAACCCTAGTGTGTCATGAATCAATTTCCGAAGTTTAGCTCGGGTACGTTCAGTGAACTAATGATAAGTTTTTTTATCTGTTGAGCTGGTGCTCAAAATTGAAATATGAGGGCACCGATGAACTCGCATCGCCGATAATTTCTTAAGGGTACATTTATTGTAGTTGCGTTTTAAGCGGGATGAGAATTAATTTTTGGGAAATTAGTTTAAAAATAACTAAAATTGGTGTGTACAATTTTATTTATATCTACGGTTTTTAAATCCTATAATGCAGAGTTAAGGGTGGGACCCACAACCACCTAACTATCCTTGTGTGGATATTTGAGAGGTGGGGCCCACACGATCCCCAACCTTCCACCTTCCATAACACTTTTCAAACCCCTCTTTAAACTCCCCAAATGTCTCCCTTAATCAATTTTTTAATTATCTTGTTTACTCCACAAATCTCCCATTTATGAGGACTCTTCCTCTTCCTCTCCCCCTATTAAATGATTGCAAACACAAATTAAAAAATGAATTCTAACTCTTCACTTAATTAAATTAAGTTGTTTGAATTTCGAAATACTTGTGAGAAATAAATAATAGCTTTGATATTATTTTATTTTGGGCATTTGTTTGGAAGAGATTTTGGTGAGAGCTCTGACGAAATAGAGAAGGGTGTTCTTCTCTCAAAGAAAGAACACTACCCTTTTCGACAAAGAATGCCTCCGACGAATGACATTATCCCTCGACGAAGAACTCCTTCGATGCAGACTTTCTCCCTTGATGAGGAATGCTTTACGATTCAAAGAACTCATTGTCACAAATGTTGTTTCCTCCTCGGGCGCACCTCGATGTCCACAGAATCGTCGATCGATCTCCGCGACACCGTTCTCCGACGCCATCTACTGCGATGCCCAATGTTCTACATCAATTTTTGAGGTAGGGTGTTTTCTTATTTTGTGTTTATGTTATTTAGACCCTCATTAATGGGTATTTAATTGCAGGGTGTATGCATAATTTATTTTGAATAAATTAAACCCTTTTCGTTGAAGGATTATGGATTGAGCCTCTAATGTGGAGTGCACGAGCTAAAGAAAAAGCCAGACCCTCCGTTGGTTGTTCTTTTTTTGTGTGTGGATTGACGAGTGATAGTGAAACTGGACCAAAAAAGAGTTTTAAAGACTTCGCAGTAATGTTCGGGACCTGAGAAGACCGCCGACACAGACAGAAGCTAAAACGGACCACCGGAGCAACTCTGGTGGCCCGTAGAAGCTCTTGGCGGCGCGGGTCGCCGGCGCGGAGGCGACCGGAGTCATCCGACTGCCTGGAGGTGGCGGTGCACCCGCGTGCCACCGGAGAGGACCCACCGCAGCTTGCCACGACAGTGTGGCTCCATGGATCTAGTGACCATGTGGGATCCCAGGATGACGGTGGAGAGGCACTTTGCGTCGCTGGAGTCAATTAGCGGGGGGGGGGGGGGGGGGGGGGCTCCCCGCTCCGCACATTTCACTCATCCGAGAAGGCTGATCAAGCTCCCCCGGCTAGGCCGGGGTGGACCACACGTGCTGTGCCAGGCCGCGCCCAACCGAGCTGGACCCGAGCCCAAGTCGGGTCTCCTGGTTCGGCCGACCCAGGGGGTGTTGGGTCGGGTCGAACTGAGCCAAGACCCCCTGTTTTTGGACCGTTTTCTATTAAAAAGACATATCATGAGCTACAGACCTCTGATCGACACACCGTAAGTTGCGTAGGATTACATGGATCGAGAAGGTCATTTCAGTATATTACACTCAAGGTTTCTACGAAGTTTGGGTATAGCTAGGTTGGTTCGAACCCGAAACCACCCCGGCCCACAGAGCGGAAACACTTATAACATGAGCTCCGGATGTCCAATTGACGTGTCATCAACTTTGTTGGATTCCTTGTGCTGATATGGTTCTTTTGGTATAATTCACCTGAGGTTTTTATGTAGTTAGAGTATGGATAGGTTAGATAGTACCTGAAATCTAACTGAGACCCTGGAATGGAAAAGCTAATAACTCCCAGACCAAACGTTTGTTTGAAAAACCATCATTGGGCATTAGTAATCACATTGAGAAACAATTCCTTTGAGTATACCCATGGGATTTTGGGATACAGTTGAGATACAACCGGGCTGGTTCATACAAGAAACCAACAAGGCCCCCCTGGACTAAAAGGCTAATAACTCACATACTGGGTTTCCGATTGATGCATCATCTAGTGCGTTGAGACCCCTATGATGAGGCGGTCCTTTGTGAAACATCTTAGTGGGACATTGTGATACTTAGAGTATCAACCAGTAGCTCGTGGAGCGGATCCTCCTAGAGACGAGCGTACAGAGTACGGAGAACTTGTACCTGGCTGAGACCTCATGACTTCTTGTCTGATTCATGTCCGGGTGACTTGACTAGCCTAGTAGGGAGCACTGCTTTGTTTGGGTGGCAGACCCACAACAGGGATCACTATTGTATTTGGGTGGCAGACCCATGTTACTTGACAGAAGAAGTAACTCTGTAGGCTATTAGGGGCAGCACTACTTTGTGAGGTGGTAGACCCATGGAGGAGGAGCACTACATTGTGAGGTGGAAGACCCACGGTACTCGACTGGAGGTGTACCTCATCAGTATAAGGATTGTGATAAGCGCCTAAGAGTCATGCAGGATCACCGTACACGACAGAGGAGGAACACTTCAACAGTTGTGGTTTCCATATCATTAATGAAAATCCTAGTTTGAGCTAAGTCAATGACCATTGTGTTTACATCATTATTGAGATGGGTCACTTGATAAATTAGGTATAATTATGGTTATATACCTATGTAGTGGTTATCTATTGATTTCATAACCTTTGTGTTTCCTCATGATTGAGATGGGTTACCTGATAACTTAGGTATAAGAATGGGCTTATACCTAAGTAAGGGTTATCTGTTTAGATCCTTATATGTGCTTATCCTTGTTGGATTTAGTGAGACCATGAGGGTCTTGGGGTCCCTACTGAGAATTGGTATACTCACCCCTGCAAGGGCTATGCCCGAACCTCATTGTGTTGGATGCAGACAGCAGACAACGCTGACAGAGACCGAGTGTACGAGCATTGGACGGTACCCAGAGGTGGGTCTCATGAAGATTCAGTACCAGAGGTGGACTTCATGAAGATATAGTACACGGAAGAGGTTGGCGGGTGGGAGAGTTTAGGAGGCTATATGTACCTACCCTTCAGGTAGGATCCGAGGTGGACAGCCCAGGAGCAGCTTCTATCTTCCAGCTGTTTTCTTTTCTATTATACATTCATTCAGTTGTATCTATACTTTTTAGTTGGGCTTGTATTACGAAACCTTTACATTCAACTCTACTTTTGTATTCATTTTTACCTAGTTTTTACTTCCTCTTGTACTATGGTTGGGTGTGTTTATGTACTATAAAGGAAATGCCTTCCCAATTATCAGGAT
Organism: Viscum album; assembly: GCA_963277665.1. Lineage (NCBI taxonomy): Eukaryota > Viridiplantae > Streptophyta > Magnoliopsida > Santalales > Viscaceae > Viscum > Viscum album. The sequence continues at coordinate 1,456,833,900 of OY728138.1, forward strand.
TTACACCTTTGGTGCTAGTCCCCAGCCGCTGTCCTATGGAAGGCGGGCTTGGGGTAGTCATGACACTGGCCCTGAGGATGGGTCGTGACAAATTGGTATCAGAGGAGTCAGTTGTACCACATAACTCATGACTCTGATCGTCCTTTTCTGTGATGCAATGGTGTTAAGGGTACCGATTGTGGTCTTCAGTTTAAGGAGTCCAATGTTAGTGCGGTGGCAGACGTATCCACACACAATCTCCCTAGCTATTGATTTCTTACTTAGTGCATGAAAACACTAATTGTGTGTGTGTTTTAGTAGTTTTATAGTCAGCTCAAACCAGATCATATCACCTGGTATAATCGTTTTACCATGCCGCATCTGATCAGGATGTCGCCACACAGGCAGCCAGTTAGAGTACCGAGAGAGTACATGAGGACGACCCACCGAGCGATGAGGATCCATTGCAGGGCCCTTTTACTATGTTGGAACATTCAGGTGGTGTATCGGTAGCACCACCACCCATTGGGAAGTAGATTCCACCTACCATACATGCGAACGGTGCATGCTGACAGAGTGCGTTGCATGAGTTCCAACTCTAGAGACCTCTGCGGATTACGAGGCAAGACAGATTCCAAGGCCATAGATTACTGGATGGAGGTGATTGCTAGAGTTATACACCTATTTTAGACACTAGTACAACAGATGTTGAACATTGATACTAGTGTTTTCTAGTGAGTAACCATGCGGCTGGTCCGCATAGTGATGAGGCTTCGATATGTGCACCGATGCCTGAGATAGTACCTTCTGGTAGTGTGCCAGCGATATCACTACCAGTTGGTCAGAAATTTCAATTGGCGTTACTGGTAGATGAAACATGTAGGTTCAGTGCCTTATGCGTGTTTAAGCATCAGATACCCCTCAGGATTCGAGGTGAGCCCGACTCACTGGCAGCTGAGAACTAGCATGACGTGGTGGCTGAGAGTTTTAAAGACCTTATACAGCTTCGGTAGGATGACATGTCGGTAGATGATTATTCATCGAGGCGTACTGACCATTCATTGTCCTTGATGACTAAGATACGATCAATTCATTCGAACTCAGAACTCAGAGAGAGGTGTTATTAAAGGACATCTGAGCCATCACTTTTCCTCTATGCATTCCTACTAATGCTAGGGTTCTAGAGAGAACATTTGTGGTTGAAGGTTCTTTGGATGAATGGATATGGCTAGTGAATGTTATCAGTGCAAAAACAGAAAACTGGTGCTAGTCTCAGAGAATTGGGCGTGTATTGTTTTTCAAGAAGAGGAATTGTTAAGGACAGATGAATCTACAGAGCAGCAGACATGGAAGCAGAGATGAGAGAGAATCATGACGTGGTGTACATTTTGACATGTTACAACCACCTGCCTTTTTAGTTTCTTCCAGGCTCAGGGAGCATGAGGGTAGGGGAAGAGAGTAGATGCATACGGTCAAGGAGTGTGACCAAAAGGCTCTTGGAATGATTCAAGGAATGATCTGTGTCTACTACTATCTTCTGTATCAATATACATTGATATGAATAATCTATTCCTTCCATAGATATTGTAGCAGAACTAGAGATTCTGGTTAAAGCCGTTGACTTGACCATCACGTCTAGAGATAACTTTTGGAGGAGACTCGATAATCAAACATACACCGACAGTGTGATCTGACCCTTGAGGATAGAGTTTCGGTTGGATCCTCTTGGTGGAAGTGTCGAGGCCTTATGATGTTAGTTTGGGTATGGAATGGGAAACCACTGTTCATACACAGATTGACTGTATTAGGAAAAGAGGATGTGGTTTACCTAAAACGATGGGATGGGTTTTTTTCTTGGTTAGCGAAAATGAAACCCCAGACAGCACAGGATAGAATCATGCATAAGTTGGTGCAGTCGATCACTCATGAGTCGGCCAAATTGAAATTTGTGCTAGACTTCTCATGAGTTGCTGCACCTTTTTTTAGCATTGACAATGAAGGGGAAACCGTTTGTGTGATCAGATAGATTCCAACCGATTTTTTCAAGAGCTGAGGCATAGGATGACCGGTGCGCCCATTTTGAGGCTACCAGAAAATGTTCAAATCATCCAGGAGAAGATGAAGACTACACTGAGCCGGTATAAATCCTATGTTGTTAGGAGACGGAGACCACTGGTGTTCAAGGATGGGAACCACATCTTCCTATGGGTCTCACCTCGACGAGATCTACAGAGATTTGGCCGATGTGGAAAGTTATCTCCATGCTTCATCAGACCTTTCGAGGTCCTCAGCAGTGGAGGTGAGGTGGCTTACCGTCTATCCTTTCCACCACAGTTGCACTGGGTGCATGACGTCATCTACATATCTCAGCTGAGGACATGTCTGGATAACCTAACCGTCATCATCAACCATGGAGAGTTGAATTTTGATGATAGGGGCGACTTTCACGAGGGGTTCTAGTAGAGTTTGAGGATCGACAAGAGCGGGTCCTACGAGGACAGTCGATTCCACATGTGCGCTTTTGTTGGCAGCATGAGAACCTCCAGGAGAGCACATGGGAGAGGAAGGCTCACATAAGTGCTTGGTACATCCTTATGATTCCCTAATTTATGTTGTAGCGTTATGGGGATGTAAATCCCTAAGGTGGGAGTAATTTAATGACCCGTAAATTTCAAGGAATTTTTTCTTTTCTTAAATACATTGGAATTTTACATGTCTATGGCTGCTGACAGTACATGATTCTGAGGCTCGGTGTGCTAGGAAACAATTTACAAAGTTTATCCTGGGTACGTTTAGTGAACGAACGAGCATGTTTTTCTATCTTTTCAACTGGTGCTCAGAATTGAAATCTGAGGGCACTGATGAACTCGCAGAGCTAGTATTTGCTTAAGGGGGCCTTTAGCGCAGTTTCATTTTAGGCGGGTTGAGAATTATCTGTTGGGGAATTAGATGAAACATAAATAAAATTGGTGTGTACAATTATATTTATATCTATGGTGGTTAAATCCAACAAAGGGGTGTTAAGGGTGGGACCCACAACCACCTAACTACCCTTGTGTGGATATTTGGGTGGTGGGCCCACACGAGCCCCAACCATCCACCTTCCATAACACTTTTCAAACCCCTCTTTAAACACCCCATATATCTCTCTTAAACCTTTTTATAATAATCTTTTTATCTCCTCAACTCTCTCATCAATGAGGACTCTTCCTCTTCCTCTCCCCTTCTTAAAGGTTTTACAACACAAGTTTATAAATTAATTCTAACTCATCAATTAATTAAATGTAGTTGTTTGAATTTTGAAATACTTGTGAGAAATAAATAATAGCTTTTCTATTATTTTATTTTGGGCATTTTTTGTGTTGAAATTTTGGTGTGAGCCTTGAAGGAATAGAGAAGGGTGTTCTTCTCTAAAATAAATAAGGCCACACATTTCGACGAAGAATGCCACCGACGAAGGACATTCTCCCTCGACGAATAATGCCTCTGATGAAGGACTTTATCCCTCACCAAGTAACGCTTTACAGTTTGAATAATACATTTTCTTCAATGTTGTTTCCTCCTTGGACACACCCCAACATCCACGGAATCGTCGACCAATATCCACGATGCCATTCTCCGACGCCATCTACCACGACGCCCGATGTTCGACATCAATTATTGAGGTAGGGGGTTTTCGTATTTTGTGTTTACGTGATTTATACCCTCATGCATGGGTATTTAATTATAGGGTGTATGTATAATTTATTTTGAATAAATTAAACCCTTTTCATTGATGAATTATAGACTGAGCCTTTAATGAGGAGGCCATGGGCTAATGAATAATCCAAACCCTCCACTAGTTGTTCTTTATTGCGCGGATTGACAGGCGATGGTGAAACGGGAATGCAACAGAGATTGAAAGCCTTCGTAGTAATTTTCGGGACCCGAGAAGACCACCGGAATAGACGAAAGCTAAATCGGACCACCATAGCTACTTCGGTGGCCCGCGGAAGCTCCTGGAAGCACGGGTCGCCGGCGTGGCGGTACTGGCAACTAGAAGCAGCGGTGCCCCTGCGGGCCGCCAGAGAAGACCTGGTGTGGAATTCCACGATGGTTTGGCATGGTGGATCCCGCAGCCACGTGGGATCCTGGGACGATGGTAGTGCAGTGCTTTTGGCCGCCAGAGTCAAATAGCAGGGGGTCATGCCCTCCCCGCTCCGCACTTTTTGCTCGGCCAAGCTAGCCGAGCCAGCTCCCCCGGCCGGGCTGGGGCGGGCCACGCTGGCCAGGTCGTGCTAGTCGCGCCAGCCAGGCCGGGCTACGCCAAACCGGGCCAGACCCGGGACCAAGTTGGGTCGACTCAATTCGGGCTAACCCAGGGGGTGTTGGGCCAGGTCGGACCGGGCCCAGACCCCCTATTTTCATACCATTTTCTGTTAAAAGAACATATCTTGAGCTACGGACCTCTGATCGAGGCACCGTCAGTTGTGTAGGATTCCTTGGATCGAGAAGGTAGTTTTGGTATATTAAACTCAATGTGTCAGCAATGTTTGGGTACAACCGGGATGGTTCAAACATGAAACCAACCAGGCCCTCAGAGCGGAAACAATTATAACTTGAGCTCCGGATGTTCGATTGACATGCCTTTGACTTTCTCGGATTCCACTTGGTGAGAGGGTTCTTTTGGTATAATTCACCTGTGGTTTGGACGTAGTTGGAGTATGGCCAGGTTGGATTGTACCTGAAATGCAACCGATCCCTTGAACGAAAAAGTTAACAACTCCCAGACCAGACGTCCGTTTGATGAAACATCTACATCATATCTAATCACATTGAGAAATGGTTCCTTTGAGTATAACCATTGGAGTTCGGGATATAGTTGAGATACGTCCGGGATGGTTCGTAGATGAAACCAACTGGGCCCCCGGGACTAAAAGGCTAATAACTCAGAGATCGGGCGTCCGATTGACGCGCCATCTATTGCGTTGAGACCCCAATGATGAGGTAGTAAATTCTGATACTTCTTAGTGGGACTTTGTGATACATGGAGTATCTACCTATAGCTCGTGGAGAAGATACTCCCAGAAAAAGAGCTTAAGGAGTACGAAGACCTTGTAGCTAGTTGAGGAATGATGACTTCTTGTCCGATTCGAGTCTGGGTGACTTGACTAGCCCAGTGGGGAGCACTACTGTGTTTGGGTGGCTGACCCACAACGGGGAGCACTACTGTGTTGGGGTGGCAGAACCGTAGTACTTGACAGAAGGAGTACCTCTATAGGCTATTAGGCGGAGCACTACATTGTGAGTTAGAAAAACCATAGTGGATGAGCACTACATTGTGAGGTGGGAAACCCGCGGTTCTCGATAGGATGAGTACCTCAGCATTCTAAGGTCAGTGATCATCGCCTACGAGTCATGACAGGATCACCGTACACGACAGATGATGATCTCTTCAGTAGTTGTGGTGTTGATATCATTAATGAAAATCCTAGTTTGAGCTGAGCCAATGACCTTTGTGTTTACCTCATGATTGAGATGGGTCACTTGATAACTCAGGTATATGTATGGGCATATACCTACGTAATGGTTATCCGTTGATTTCATAACCATTGTGTTTCCTCATGATTGATATTGGTTACTTGATAACTTAGGTATAAGTATGGGATTATACCTAAGTAAAGGTTATCTATTAAAATAATTCTATGTGGTTATACTTGTTTGATTTACTAATACCATGAGGGTCTCGGGGTACCTACTGAGTATCTTTATACTCACCCTTGTACACGCTATGCCCGCACCTCATTTTTTTGGATGCAGACGACGGACAATGCTGATAGAGACCGAGTGTATGAGGATTGGATGGTACATAGAAGTGGATCTCACGACGAGTTAGTACCAGAGGTGGACTTCATGACGAGATGGTAAATGGAAGAGGTTGGAGGACGAGAGCGTTAATGAGGCTATCTATACCTACCCTTCATGTAGGATCTGAGGTGGATGACCCAGGAGATGCTTCTATCTTCTAGTGGTAGTATTTTATTTTAAACTTTCGTTCAGTTGTAGCTGTAATTTTCAGTTGGGAATGTATTCCAGACCCTTTACTTTAAACAGTACTTTTGTATTCAGTTTTACTTAGTGTTTACTTCCACTTTTACTCTGGTTGGGTGTGTTTATGTTTTATAAAAGAAATTCCTTCCCAGTTATGGGGATTTACGCCTTTTGTGCTAGTCACCAGCACCTGTCCTATGGAAGGCGGGCTTGTGGTAGTCACGGCATGGCCCCGAGGACGGGTTGTGACAGTTATTGGGAGTATGTTATAAGGTGGGGCCCCCACAAGCATCAAACACCCTAACCACCCTCTAACCCTTGTAACTCACAATTTATTGCGGAGCCTCTTCACCTTCCTTCATAAGTGCACCAAACCACAAATTAATTAGTGGAAAAAATAATTAATTTTAAGTGATTTTAATTATTTTGAATCCATTATGCCAACATTAAAATAAGAGATCATATTCTTTTGTTTTGGTTGGCATAATCCTTGGAGACCTTTGGAGGATCTTTGGGTGAATTTCATCATCCCAATGAAGAACGCTCCTCATCTTCGAAGAACGACAAACACCAACCTCGATCTTCGACCAAGCTAAGAGAGAAGGAGCCGCCCGAAAAGAAGGCCGATGGAACTTCTCCCTAGGAAGCTTCCTAACATCAATGAAATGACGCCATCATCAACGAAAAATAATGGAATCAATGTATGTGTTGGAATTTTTGTATGATTATATATCCATGTTCTTCTATTTAAAAACAAAGAATGCAGAGGTTTTCTTTTGAGGGTTAGGAATAATCTCTTATAGAGGTTAGGGTTTGATGATATTCATCTATTTTCTTATTTAGTCGCCTATTACCACTTAAATGTAGAGAGTGCGGGCCAAACTAACATGGCCCGACCCCTCCACCATTCTTCATGAATGGTGTGTTCATTGCGATGGATGGGGGGGGATTTGCGTTATGGTGACGAATGGAGAACCCCTTCAATCCACCAGGAAACCACTTTGATATTCCTCCAAAACGAGATGAGGACCTCCCCCATTCTCTGAAAAACTTTAAATTCTACATGAGGCACAAGTGGGAGGAAGAATGGGTGAATGATGGGAAATCTCTAGTGGCCCAGGACATAAAACCCTAATTTTAAGTGGACGCACGGCTTGGTCGCATGGTTTGGGAAACCCTGCGCCAACCATTCAGTAGCCACTGTTCCACATGGGGACTTATCATGTCTTGGCCACACATTTTTTCAAACGATGCACCAATCGTGTGGTTTCTACTTTCTCACACAGAGATTTCGCACGAACTGGTCTCACGGTTTGTTTCGACCTTGCGCAAACCATGCGCCCCTGCCCAAACCTGCATAACATTGGGACCAGGCATCTGATTGATGAACCGTCAGCGGCGCTGGAATCTTCGGTTCGATTCGGTGCCTTGAGTATACCCCCTATATATTTGGGTTGATATGGAGTATGTTTAGGTTGGATCGATCATGAATCCAACTTGACCCTGGAACGAAAATGCCAATAACTCCCAGACCGGGTGTCCGATTGACGTGCCGTCTGTTGTGTTGGGTTATTTACGATGAAACAGAACTATGGGATATATAAAATCGAGACTTCATTGTAGTTGATGTTTCTACAATTGTCTCAAGGACCAGAACATCTTGGAATCTAGCGTGCTGTGTGTGGGAACCCTATGGCTGGCTCCGACTGAGATTACAAGATAATCTGTGGGTCTGACAACGATGATAATGTAGTAGGATACTCTGTGGGTTTGACAACGATGAATTATTTACCGGGTTCTTCTATGGGTTCGATAGCGGTTTCTTCTATACTAGGATCCTCTATTGGATCGACAATGATGACTTCTATACCAGGATCCTACGTGGGTTCCACAATGATGATATTGTTCCAGGATCCTACATGGGTTAGATAGAGGAAATGATTCAGAGGAAAAATCTAATCATATCTACCATCTTCATGTGTTTCATACCTGTGTGAGCTGAGTCTTGACTTTCAGTTGACATCATCGAGATGATTTTATTTACTTTTTGGAATGGGTTGTGTTTGGGCTCGAGAGTTGAGGTTGGACTGTGATTGGTAACTTTTGTATATGTATGGTCATATACCTAAGTAGGGTTGGATGATACTTCATGATTGTATCTTACTACTGTGGTTTGTCCTTAGTGGATTCTGGGAGACCTTCGAGGGTCTCGGGGTCCCCTACTGAGTATTGTTATACTCACCCCTACACGGGCTTTGCCTACCCCTTGTTGGGTTCTGTGCAGATAACAGTTCGTAGTGATCAAGGTTAAGGGTGATGGACTAGAGGCTGCTTGGAGATGGAATTAACGAGACATACCTCAGGGATGAGTTGTTTGAGATCTGTACCTACACTTCAGGTAGGATTTCCCTGTTGGATAATCTAGGAGAAGTTTTCCTTTTTTACTTGTACGTGTACTTGTTGTTCATTTGGGTTTGTATACTGGCCCACTTACTTTCAGCAAACCGTTATTTTCTATATTTGTCCTTCTTGTTTCTACTGCTAGTGTTTAGAGTCTGTGTGTTACAGGTTTAAAGGAAATACTTCCCTTTTATTAGGGATTTTCCTTCGGTGCTAGTCACCATCCCCTGGCCTATTGAAGGTGGGTTTGTGGTTGTCACGACATGGGCACCGAGGGCGGGTCGTTACATGATTGACCCAATATGTTCTTTATATTCATGAATTATAATCTTATGGTAAATATTTTCATTCCATATTACTTTTTTAGGTTTATTATTCCTTTTATATCAGAAAATATTATTTAATAAAATTTATTTTATTTTATAAGTTCATTTTGGATGGTTTGACGATACTCCATACATGAGTAAAAATGGCCTTTGTAAGATGTCTATTGTAAAAAGTGTAAATAATTACACCATCAATAAATTAATATTCATAACATAATAAAAACTATTGAACCCCAATTATAATTTTAAATATACCCATTACATTTAAATATGAATAAATGAATTGGGTTACAATCATAGAGATGATTAGTCTTGCATACACTTTATTAACGTTTCCATTTTTCACTGATAATTGTGAAAAGTGGTTAAGTGTTATTTTATTGTAAATGAGTTATGATAATATAATTAATACAATATTAATTTTTTAAATATAATTATATATATATATATATCATTCTTGTGATGTGGTGATGAAAAACAAATCTAATCGCTTCGTGGTGGTGATAGTTCATACAAATGATTAATTGATTTTATCATTTTTTTTATTCATTAAATGTTTAAAATGTAAAGGATATATTATTATTTAATAATGATAAATATTTCATAAATTTCATGTATAATTGTTTTTCAATAAATATAAAATTTCTTTAGAGATGCTGATAGAAAATGAATTATATCTGTTCGCATGGAGCACGTGTCTCCTTAACAGGAATGAATAATTCTTTTCCCAATTGATGAAAGTGGAGATTGATTTATTTGATGATATTAACATAATATAAACTCAATATATTTAGGATAATATATTTATTATTTCATAATTGTTGAAAAATATTTGATGGAGGTGGAAGATGATATAAAAATGAAACACTAATTAAAAACTATGACTCTGCTTTAGTAGTTTTCAATTTCAAAACACATTATGTCTACTATGGATGGTCTTCTACATAAAATAAGAGCTCTAAAATATGTGGATGGATTCTAAAAATGGATTTTTATAGGGAATGGCTGACCCAAAATTTTATTTAATTGTGAATAAATTTGAATAATGGGTTACCATTTATAGGAGTGAGTATATGTTGTCTTGGAATTAATTAAAATTTTAAATTTATATAAATTTATTTTCTATAACTAATCGGTGAAAACAAATTTATTTCTAATAATTATTAGGATTGTTTTAATTAATTATTCTAATGAAAATTAGACATGTTTTAATTGTTGTTTTAATCCTTAAATTTTTAACCAATATTTTTCCTCTTTAATTCTTACCACAATTTCATATAATTTTGAATTTGATGGTTAGTTTAAGGCCTATAAAATCAAAAAAGTCAAATAAATGAGGAATTGATTATTTTTTGGACTTAGACTAATCATTTTACATATTTTTAGATTTTTTATAAATTTTATACCATTTTATAAAAAAGTATTTTTTAAAAATATAATTTTGTCAAATTTTTAAAAATTAAATACTGGACTTTTTAAAAAAATAATAAAAAATGAGTTCATAAAAATGAGTACTTTAAAAAATCCATAAAATTTAAAATTAGTCAATAAAATTTAGGGATGATATTAATTATATGAAATAAAATATATTTTACGATTTTTAATATCATTTTCTTTTAATATTTCATTTAATTAATTTATCATGACATCATCGTTTAGAAAGTATTTAATTTAATTATTTCTTCCCTAAAATAGAAAAATAATGATAAGTTAAGGGAGTGATGATGGAACTGAATGAGGGAACACCTTTAGGGGTATAATCGAAAAACCCAAACTCAAACTAGTGATCGTTCGTGGACGTTGTTGCAGGGCGCGAGCATGTTCGAGGTTTCTCTATGCCCTTGACTCACATTGAATCGATGAAATTTTGACACATGGGCCTTTCTGCGATAATATTCTAAAAGGATGTGGTTAGGCTCACTGCATCCAATTTTGGATTTTTTTTCTTTTTAGAAATTTTTCAAGCATATAGAGTCATTGTTTTTCCATAGAAAAAAATCTAGAAGATCTTGGTTTTGTGAACTTTAAAGCTGGTCTTTAAAATTCATTGCTTGTGATTTTTCATTTTTTTGAAAATCACTACTAGCAGTTATGGATGAGAGGTTCATGGTACATTGGTGGTTTTTCTATGAAGTTTTTAAAATAGTACCCTGATTTCTGAACTTATTTAGAGCCTCATATTACCCCCATTTGTATTGGGTTTCCTAACGTACCACTTCACTTAGTTGATAAAGAATAACTTTTTTCTATTTCTAGTCTGATTGGGCAACCCCTCAAGTTAGATTCTTTAAATAGATTCCTTTCTTACCCTATGTCAATGTAATATATACAGAAATTGAAATTTCATTGTCCCATCCATCACATATTTGGAAATAAAATGGACATAATGGATTCCTCCAAGAGGTTGTCTTTGAATGTATTCCAGAATAATTCATGGATTTCCTTATAATCTAACATTATACAGTACTTTATGGATGCAAATATTATCATGCATGTCCCCTAACAAGACCCAACTAAATTTGTCTTGAAAAAGATGACCACATGGGGATGAACAATTTTCCTGCTGAACATTTTGGTAAAAAGGATATTGACTTTTATCCCCTACTTATGATCCTGGAATGGTGGATACTCCTCATATCAACATGTCTGAGAAACATGCGGTCAAATATGTATCACAATCCTTACATAAAGAAGATAGGTATGTCCAATTTGATTCTAGAGAAACCAGGTTTGGTGATTATGATCAAGCATCTATGAATGATAAATCCTATTCAAAATCGAGTGGAAGAAAAGGTATAAAACTAATGATTGATTCAGATGGATACATTACTCCAGGCACCAAAAAGACATGGAGACGCAATTATTACTCTATCCTAGAGTGATAAATTGTTAGTAGAGCCTTTGTGTCCTTTTAAAAAGAAAAAACTATGATTCCACCACGACCGATGGTCACAGAGCATCCCCTAACATTCGTTAATGAAGGATACATAAATGATACTAAAAATATTAAAGAAGTAGACACTACAGTGACAGATGAATATCAGTATGAGGAGGATGTGACTAATGAATTAGAAGTATGATGGAATTAAAAGATGATTTACTATTAAAAAGATATATGAGTGGTTAAGTGTCTGTGGATAGTTACCAATAAATAAGAAAACAGATGTTCATGAATATGTTGGAATAATTTAAGCAACATCCTGATTTTATCTTCATGGACATTTAGTGGAAATGATTTTCCTTTTATCTGATTGGTTTGATGCTCGATGCTGGAGCATTTCTCTATTTCTCATTGGATGGATGATGTTTTTCCTTAAAGAACCTTTTTCCTCTTTGTTCAAAGGTGTACACTGATCATCTTGGTTCTATTAGTGAGAAGGATTTTTGGATATCAGGATTTAGATGGTCTATTTGGTGTTTTTTTTTATTCTTAGAATCGTAGTTAGAAGCTCACTCACTCCATGTGTGCTTATCTACATGTTCATGTGACATTCTGAATCTTCTCTTCTTGGTCTTCTCACTTCAACATTGATTGTTCCGTTTTGTTTTCTTCTAAGAATAATCTGTATGTGTTCCTCCTATTTTCTAAAAGTTTTTTGTACTTTCCACTTGGCCATCTGTGCCCAAATCATTAAAAAATTTCTTTGAGGAGATACATGTTGTTCCAAGGATGGATCATGAAGAGTTATATCCTATAAAATTAGGAAAACATTGGTATTTTAGCTGGTTTTACAATGTGAAACTATTAAAGAACAATTTGGATGAAGATTTATTTTTAACTGAATTGGGGAAAGTTGATGCTTTTCATTGTGTTGGCGGACACTACTTCCTGGAATTATGTGATCCACATTTTTACTTTTGGGTAGCACTTCCAATGGCCTTCATGGAGGAAGTCATTGGAATATCATTAACAGGGAATATCAGGCATGTCTCATGCAATGCATTCTTTTGTTTGTTTTTCTTGGAAATATCAGATTGTATTCCCCTCAACACCTATTATTGTAAGATATTTACACCTAGTTTTTGTAAAATAATCCATTATTTTAATAAATTACCCTGGGGTATGAATAGAGTGACCAATTCATAAAACAAAATTTATCAAAAAATCCTTATATTTAAAAAAATTATCTTTCAAAAAACTATTTATAGCCCACTAAATCCTCTATATTACCATTTATTAAAAATACTTCAAAAGATAGAACTAAAATTTTGAAAATATTTACTTCTATTTGAATAAAATATAATAAATGGGATAAATTCATCCAAGTGGATCCAAATGATCATAAAAGAACCTCATGGATGATGTTAGTATAAAACAAAACATTTTAAAAAAATTGGAAATGTTTTATTTTAATTTTCTAAAATTTATAATATTATTATTACACTTAATTACTTATTTTACCTATAACTGAGGTAATAATAATTACTAAATATTTTATCCATATTTTTTCAAAAGATAAAATTTAAAAATTTAATAATTTTGGGAAATTTTATTCCAATTTGAAATCCATTTTTTAATATTAAAATCAATGAACATGATGAAATTAAATTAAAATTAACTAGAATGATATAATGTGAAAACAATTTTTTAATGTTAAAACGTTCTGATGTTCAAAATGTTTTTATATCCAATTTCAGTATGAAATTTAAAAAAATTATCTAAATTATCTTATATGATAATAATGGATCTATTTATACTTTAAAATGATAAAAAATATGATTTAACAATAGAAATATATTTTATGAAATATATTTTTTCAATTAAAATGTTCTATTTTTCACTATTCATAAAAAAAAATGAAAATTATCAAAAAAATACTATAAATTAAAACAAATTACAAATTACATAAAAATTTCAAATAAGAAGTTTATTTTGTCAAGTATAATTTCTAAATGTGTCAAAAATATATTTATGACTTTTTTCTTTCAAAATGTGACAAAAATTCCTTTTTAGAAAAATAATTCTTTTTTTGTGTAAAATTAGATTTTTTTTCATATATCATGTCTAAAAAATAGATATGATGAACATTAATCCTTAGAATTAATGTATCATATTTATATATATATCATTAATAAAATAATACATGATTTATTTATTTATTTATTGTTATAAAATACACTTTTTCACAAAATATTTTTTTAGAAAATCATTTCATTATATTTTTAAAAAATGGGTTATTTGATTAATTAGTCACCATATATGTAATTATATATACACACATATACTATATTTTCCTAATTATGTTAATATAATTAATTCCTTCTATTCTAATTTCTAGGTTATAATTTAAACACTCAAATCACAATATTTAGTTGTCGATCGATGCTCAATGTGGCAAATCATGTGAACTATAAAACATATTATTTCATTTTATAACCATCTGATGTTACATTATCACCCACTAAAATATCATTTCATTGATATTTCAATTTGGGATTGGTAAATAGGGATCGAAAATTCCAAATACCTATATTGAAATCCCATATCAAATAAAATATTAACAAGACTTCTACATTAAAATAAAGAAACGGAGGTACAAAGGTCACATAAAATAATCCATACTCGGGTTCTATTTAAGAAACCAAAAACATGAAAGAGAAAACTAACTATCTACCTATGATTGAGAGTGATAGGGAATGTTGTTATGATAGATTTAACAATAAAAAACCATAAATTTATGATTGGTTAAAATTTCATTGATTACATTTTAGGAAAATTGAATAGATATAATATTTGTTTCAAGATCCTTTTCATAGAGTAAGTGAATTAATTTAGCACCAAGACTAATAACATAATAAAATATATGGAAATTAAATTAATATTTTAATCATTTAATAAATTTACATCAAAACTCATATTTTTTATCCAAATGATGAGTAATTATGATGAATGTTTCCCAACTAAAGAAATAAAATCAATATCTAAAGAATCAAAGAATAGAAATATGGTTAACTATATATTTCTCAAGTCCAAAAACATTAACAAAAAACAAATTGGTTAGGATAAAATTTGAAAATTCTCTAAATCTAACAAGCCATAATATTTTGAAAAAATTATATTAATCTCTAACTAACATAAATTACAATTAAAGTCTCATACAAAACATTAATAGACATACTAATATTCATGATATTCTAACAATTTCCATAAATAACCAAAATCAACCAAAAATTGATAATTAAATGAAATTTTCATTCTTAATATAATTCAAGATTTATTCCTAAAATAACATTACAAATGATTATATTAACCTTGATCATATGGGATTTCCAAAATAGTTAATGCATTTTGAAATATAATTAATCACTTAGTAATTAATTATTTTAAAATCTAACGGTTATAACATTTGATGAAATATATTGTCCCAAAATCAAACTATTCTTTATCAATAAAATTATTTAACTAAAAATAAAATTTCATACAAACTGGGACTTTATGTAGGAATTTTATAGGCATTTCACCCTTGTCTTCCTTCAGTTGTGGGTTCAAAACAAGCGACCTTTCCGAATGTAATGGGTTATCACCCATCCTATGGTTTGTCTTTTTTTTTCAATAAACTATAATTCATATAACATTCATTAAAATATAAGAAAAATCATAAATATAATTTTAATCTATTTTCATATAAAATTTTTTCTTATAAATATAATAATATATCTTAATATGTAAGAACCTATAATTAACTAATAAAAATATATATCCAAATATACTATTAGTCAAATTAAAATTTCCCACCATAATGTCTCAAAGGGGTTTCTATGATGTTAAACTTATGATAAAACTTTGAATTATCATCCCAATATGATATACATTACACTTAATAAAATAGATGAATGTCCAAAGCTATCTAAACTATCCATTGATACAAACATTAAGAACTCATCCTTACGAATTACTTCATTTTGAGTATTATTCAAGAAAATAATTTTCTTGTAGGTTTAGTATCTTTTTAAATTTATAGTATTAGAGAATTAGGCCATTATTAATTCATAACATAAACATAAGATATAATGTTGACATACAATATATAAACATTTTCCACCATATAAAAATTGTAAAATTAATTCCCGATCTATTTGTTTAAAACCCTTTCTCTAACTTCAACATGACTTCTTTAAATACTTTACTCATTCTTATCTCTTGTGAAAAAAATTTAAAAATGTACAGTAAACATAAGATAAATTGTAAGGGATATAAATTTACGGAAACATTTTTCTCATTGATAAACATTAAATAACGAAAATATTATCTTAATGTAATACGTTTCACCTTTAATAAGTTGTTAATACATTAATTTTAAAATAATCACATTTCATACTTTTTTATACTCAAAATATTAACAAAAACCAGTAACAAAAATAGAAAATATAGAAATTTATATTTGGACATTATTATACTTGTCACATTTATAAATGGAATAACCATGTGGATTAATTAAATACATTTCACCCTTAAATAGAATATCCTTACAGTTGATTACATACATAATACATTTGAGGTTAAAACATAACCACCAGTCCTTTGTTTATCACAGAACCACCAATCCTTTGTTTATCACGTAACCACCCATAAAATTTCTATATACCATTACATAGTCATTACACATAAAATCATTCATTTTAAATATTTCTGCCTTAAAATTTCATTTTCACTCAGAATAAAACATATCATGTTATATAAATAGTCACTATACTTTCTAAAACCATTTTAAACATTTAAAAATAGATATAAAAATCAATATGTCCCATAACACAATAAAAACCATTAAGAAACTATGAAATTAAAATTTTAAAAAATTAATGTCTATGTAAATACATTAATAACATATATTTTTAGAACATGGACCTGAAAGATAAATATTTATATGAATAAATCTTTAAAAAATTTAAAAATAAATGTTTCAGTTAATGAGTCCCATGCCATAAGTCTGATTCATATTTTATGTAATTTTTATTCCCAAATAATGTAATTATGTAAATTATTGACATTATTTAGAACCATTTAAATTTATATTCATCCTTTTATATAACTTAATATAATGTTATAAATATTATTTTATTATATTAGTTCATGTGAAAAGTTAGATAAAATTTGTTATTTATGAGAAAAATGGATTTGGTAACATGTATATAGTAAAAAAGGTGTATTTCTTACATCATATACATAATATTATTCCTGAAATAAGAATCATGATTAGAAATAAATTATACTTTTAAATACATCCATTACATATGAATATGATAAATGTACAATGTTACAATCATGGTGACTGTAAGCTGTGTGTATGCATGAGTAATGTTTCCAATTTTCTACAATAATTATGGAAATAATTTACATATTAATTTATAAAAACCTAATTAATATTATATAATAAATATAATATTTATAAATTAAATATACTTATATGTATTGTTCATATGTTGTGGGGATAAAAACAAATCGCATCGCTACGTACAGTTGAATGTTCTCAGCTACAGAAGAACGACAATATCATTATTATGTTCATGGAAGGGAAAGAATATAAATTATAAATTATTATTATTAAATAATGAAAAATATTTCATTAATATATTATATAAACATTAATTCAAAAATTATAACAAGTCTGGAAAGATGATGATTGAAAATGAATTATATTGGTTCTTAAGGTGGAAGTCTGTGTTACACACGAACGATTACATATTTTCACATTTGATGGAAGTGGATATGTATTTATGTGATAATATTAAAATAATAACAAATAAATATATTGAGGATACTAGATTTATTATTTCATAATGGTTTATAAATATTTTATTGATGTGGAAGAATAAATAAAACTGAAACACTTAATAAAAATAATACATCTTCTTTGGAAGTCCTTCCATCCATGACCCCTAAAAC
This sequence comes from Viscum album, assembly GCA_963277665.1. NCBI lineage: Eukaryota > Viridiplantae > Streptophyta > Magnoliopsida > Santalales > Viscaceae > Viscum > Viscum album. The sequence continues at coordinate 1,456,851,519 of OY728138.1, forward strand.
CGAGTAAAAATAGTGTTATCCATAATATATGAGCCTTAAAATGTGGTGATTCATTGTAGTAAGGTATTTGGGAAGGTCTTAGGTAAACCAAATTGGTTATAACGTGTGATTAAACGAAAATAATGAGTTCCCTTTTATCAGATAAGGGAGTGGCACTCTTGGATTTCTTCATATTATTAAATTCATATAAAATAAATTTCTATTAAAAATTTATAAAAAATATATATTAAAATATATATTTTTATTATGGGAATAAATAAATTCATGCAATTAATATAATATTTTTTTCTTATTTTTTAGTCCTTATAACTTTTTTACCCTTATTTAACCTCTTAAATTCTTATAATTATATCCTGTAAATTACACTTTGAGGGTTAATATAAAAAAAATAAAAAATTGAATAAATGAGTTTGTATTGATATTATTGGACTTATACCAATAATTTTTCAGAATTTCCAATTTTTATAAATTTTATATCATTTATAAAAATATTTTTTATTTTAAAATATCATTAGTTCCAATTTTGACTGTATTCATTACCTGAATTTCTAAAAATATCATAACAAATGCTATATTTTAAAAAACACTTTAAACACATAAATAACATCTATGTTACATAAAATAAATTGTTGAATGATATCAATTATATATAATTTAATTAATTTAATATTTTTAATATAGTAAATTTAATATGTCCTTTAATTAAAAAATCACTAGATCTTCATTATTCAAGCATTTAATTTAATTTTTTCCCCTAAAAAGTATATATAAATTAAAATGGTTAAGATAAAAAATTTAAATTTAAAAATAATATTTATAGTAAAAGATATCCCATATATAACCACATATTAAAAATATTTTCTGTCTTAAAAACATATGTACAATACAATTGACTTTTCATTGAAAAAATACTATAAATGAAATAAATCCATCAGAGTGGTTCAAAGAGAACCTAAAAAGTCCTTAAAAGATGATTGCAATATGAATTTAATCATCAAATAAAATAATGAAAGGTTTTAGAGTAATTTTATAATATTAATAATATAATTATTACTCTTAATTACATGTTTTACCCTTAATTGTGGTAACACAAAGTACCAATGTTACTATACATAATTTTTCTAAAAATATAAAGGGACAATTTAATAAATATAGGATTTATGATTCAAATATTTAATACATCTTTTAAATTAAAATCCATATATCTTTTATATATTGAAAAATAATTAATCTCATTGAGGGATAAAGAAAAAAAGTGTTTTAAAGTTAAAACATTCCAAAGTTCCAAATGTTTTTATATATAATTTATATGCGAAATTAATTATAATGAAATAAATTGGGATATATTATACAATATTTATCTGATTATTCTTTTAAACCAACCAAAAATATAATTTATCAATATTAATTAATTTGATGAAATGGAATTTTTGAATTGAAATGTCGCATTTTTTACTATTCGTCAAAAAATGGAACTTATCCTAAAAAACAATATATTGAACAAAAGTAAATTTTGATATTAAAATTTGAAATAATAATATAAATTTTTCTATTGTAATTTATAAATGAGTCAAAATAGATATAAAGAATTTTCTACCAAAAGGTTGAAAACATGTTTTTAGAAAAATACTTTTTTCATGTGTAAAATAATCTTTTTTCCTATATCATGTTTAGAAATGAAATAAGATATATATTTCACATTTTATTGAATATTATATATATATATATATAATTAATAAAATACAACAATTGTTATTTTTTTAATTTATTGGTATAAAACAATCTTTTTATCATTAAAATAGTATTTCAAAAAGACATTTCGTTTTATTTTAATTATTTATTCACCAACTAATTAATTTTATAAAAATATATAATTTATTTTCGTAATTAAGGTAATAATATTAATTCCAACCATTATAATAGCTTGGTTATAATGGTAAAATTTAAATTATAATATGTTATTATTCATTTAAGTGTGATTTGGCGTATCATAACGCTTTCAAACATAGTGTTTTGTTTTAAAAAACCCGGATTGTAAGACATTAACTCTCCATTAAAATAGTATACATAATTTGAATATATGAAATTTAATTTCCCTTAAATATCAAAATTATTAATCATGTATATAATTATTTCTAAAATCTTATATCATTATCACAAATGGTGCTTACATTGAATGTTATTTGATAAACTGGGGAAATATTGATAAATTAGTATTCACTACTCATTATGGATATTTAATGATAAGGTTAATTTTTAAGAATTAAATAGATTATTATATATATGTTAAATTATTTAAACCTGATGACATTAGTGGGGACTGGTTAATGGGAACCCCTTGATGCATCAATAGTATTAGGCGAAGTATTTGTTTTCATTGTACAGCTAATTGTTTTTCAGCCAATATTTTTTAAACTATATTGTTAAATGTACTTAAGGTAAAGGTTTATGTTCCTAGAAAACATGAAATAAAATATTTAAGAATTACCTTCATTAATATTTCTTTATTAACATCTATGATATTTTAACATCGAGAAAAATTTATCGGTGCATTTTATTCATAGTTTATTAATTAAATGGAATTTATTAGTTAAAAAAAATTATAAATAAAAATAATAACCAATTGATTATAATGGAAATGTTTATATAAAAAAATTATTATTATGAGCCAAATGAGTTTTATCTTAATAATTATAGTTAATTAAAATTAATTTTTTATATTAATTATATATATATATATATTATATTCAATAAATACTTTTTAATGTCATTCAATATATTTTACAGGCATAATATAAAAAAAATCCAATCTCACCTATAAAAACTGCATATTTCTAAGGACATTTTTTCTTCTTTTAATGTTGTGCTAATTTTAAAACTAAATTTTTACAATTTTATTAATAATATTTCACAATGTTAAATTTTTATATTAAAATTATAATTTAAAATTTATCTTTTGGGGAATAATTAATTTTTTTTCTATGAAGATTAATTTTTTAATGATTTGTGAAGGTAACTAAATTTTACTTGAAAACTGAATTATCATCTAAATAATTTATAATTTTAGAGTTTATTTATAATTGTTTTTAAGTAAATATATATATATATATTAAATATAAAATTATAATTTATGTTATTATAAACATTCCTATAATGAATTTTGATAAAAACATTTATCTAAATTTTGAAAATTTAGACATAAAAAACCCATTTAGCGTCGAGTCTAAAAAAATAATGTTAAATTAATATTTTCAAATTATAAGTTTTTAATTTCGAAAAAAAGATTAAATATTTATAATCATAATATTAGATAATTTATAAAAAGATACACTAAAAAATTTACCAAAATGTTTTTTGAAATAAAGTTAAAATTAATTACCATTATTAATAGAGAAATATGCTTACTAATAGACTAATATGTAATCAAAAGGGGACAAATGAACTAGATAATTTTACAAAGCCATTTCTATGGACACATTTAGACTTAATACCATTTATTTTCAATTTTTCATTAATTATTGGACAAACATTACATGTAAACAATGTGTTTGGAATTCTATTTTTAAAAAATTTACATGTTTTCAATTCACCCCAATTATAAATGGACTCCCCTACCCTCTACACTTCAATTATTAAAACAAAATTTTTTGGAAAATAATTTACAATTTAACTCAAAATAATACCTCCCCTCATCCAAGATTCCTTATCTTCGTCTGAAGGCTATCTTATGTAGGCATTAGTGTAATCCTATGGAGGATACATGATAAAGATTTAATGTGTTCCTAAAAGTTTTTTATTCATTTTCTTTTCCATATCCTTAAATTATATTTATATCAAGAATATATAATAAAATAAATAATTTTATTTTTATTTTATTTTTTTATGTTATGAAAGGACTACATTTTTACCCACTTTTATAAAATGGGTTACAAAATCATCGTTCATGTGTGTGAAGGACTACAACCCTGTGAACCAATGTTATTCATTATTCCATTATAACCTTTTATCATAAAAAAATAATGATTTATTTAATATTACTATATAATATAATTAGTATTTATTATGTTATTATTATTATTTATTTATTATTACAAACATATGTTCATGTTCTACCTTTTGTGGGAATATGATAACATGGCTCCTGTGTACAACCAACAACCACCTCACGAATCGATGTGATTTGTTTGTTCTTAAATGGAATTTATTAAGGATGGGTTCAATATATATATATATATATATATCCATTACTTTCCCATAATTCAATATGAATAGAAAATAGAAATAAATTTCATTCATAAGTATGGTGTATTATCTCAATAAACGGTGTATATCACTTCATAACACTATCTATTGTGGATTACTATAAATAAATATATTATTATATAAATGATATTTATTTCATGGTTTATATAATTTATAATATTAAATCATGATCTATGTTATGGGAACAAAAAATAACATGTAAAAACATAAATGGAAAAAAAGTAGTTATGAACTGAAATTATAAAAATAATGATATATTATTAATTAAAGGATGATAACATTTTATAATAGTATCATATATGATATTATTGATATGGTTATGGTTCCACTAAAAAATTAATATTTTTCTTAAAACCATTATACCATATGACGAATAATGTTAAGGGAAAAGGAAGTGTATGGTAAGGGAATGATTCTCAATTTCATTTCATTGGGGAACATTGTAATGTGTCCATATAATTACTTTTATGTAGTGTATATTCTTCCCCTTGACATAAAATATCCTGAGAAATTATTTACTCATGTTATTTTATGTTTCTATTTTAATTCTTTAATCTAAGGGCATTTGAAAAAAAATTTACTATATAGTACTGTATTTTATAAGTCAATTTATTTTAATTCGGTTATATTACATCCTCATTGTTGTCAATATTATAATATTATTTTCATAATGAATTTTGACAATATTTTTATTTTTTTAATTATAAAGATGTTTATTTGATACACATTATCAATTATTTTATTAATTTATACTTCAATGCATTGATTTCTTTAGGGTTTTTCACAATCTCAGAATATTTTAGATTTTTTATTATTTAAATTTTAATTAAAATAAATTTTGAGATAATTGTTTAGTAAAAAATTTCAATTTCGTACCCACTGGTTATGCAAGATCTTTTACATGTGATAGTACAAATTCAAAATCTTTGGAAGTTAATATTATTGAAAATTTTTATAATAAAATCTATATTCTTATCTCTATTCAGTAAAATTTGTTTTCTTACAAAACCATGTTTTATAAAAAAACATTCGAGAATATTTTACATTAATGTTTCAAAATTATTTATTAAAATTAATTTTAATATTTTCTATTTTTACAAATGTTTTAAAAGGTATACTATTTTCTCTTTCTAAACAATTTACTCTCCAAACCTTTTTACTAGGAAAAGGAACATTAACTATAGTAAGTATTGAATTACCTGTCTTATTTTCATCGATTCTTCCTCTACCATTTTATGAGTATCATTTAAAAGGAAAACTTTTTCGAAAGTTAATTTCATAGAAATGGAAATTAAAGAAGTTTTTTCAAACAAAATGGTTATTTTTCCCAAGTTTGTTTTTTTTAAAAATTACACCATTTATATTCATTAATCACAAAAAACCATTATTTTTTCACCAACTATTATATGTTGATACCATCGTTCTTCTTTAACAGGATTGATTTTGGGTTTATTTACCATGGAATGTATTAAAATTTTATTACTTGTTTCATATTACAGTCATGAACTACACCCGTTAATCTTGAATTTCTTATGAACTTTATAAATTTAATTTACCATAAATACCTATATCATTTATCAAATATATAATTATTTCCTAAAATTTATTGCACTTTTATATATGGAATTTACATGGAATATTATATTATTAACTCATGAAATATTGATAAATCCAAATTCATTACTCAATATGGATATTTTATGATAAAGAATTTTTTTATGAATTTAACATATTTTTTGATACATGATAATTAATTTGGAATAAAAGAAATGGGTGAGTTATGACTAATATTATCCCTCAATGTATCAGTATTATCCTGAGATGGATCAGTTGGCTAGCCTTAGTTGATGGGTTTTCACCATATATGTTTTATACAATCATGTGAATGGTGTTGATGGTAAGGGTTCATGTGCATGGGAAAAATGAAATAAAAATACTTAATAATTTCATTTTTTTCAAATTTAGTTATTATTATAGTTGAGATTTCAACTATGAAAAAATCAATCAATGAATTTTATTCTCATTATATTCCTTAAATGTCATGGTTTTCAACTATTTACATTGAAATATTTATTATACCTTATCTAGTTATTTAAATGGAATGTGTTTTATATAATTTAACTTTTGATATTATTTTTGTACTTATTTATTATTTTATTGATTACATAGAATGTTTGTTCAGTTACTTAATTTTCTAAATTAATTAGTATCATTTATTCATTATTATAAGTACCCAAACATTTATATTGAATAATATAACTATTTAAAATAGATTCCACTCTTTTATATTATAAAATAATTTTTTGGTTTATTATTTCTTAATATTGGGAAATAAATCATACATATCAACCCACAAGAACCCAATGTGTGTTCTAATTAAATAGTATTTATTTCTTCTAAAAAAGAATATTTTAACACAAAAAAAATAATTTAATGAAAAATATTCATAACATTTAACTTGACTTCCTTATTTTTCATACACATCCTTAAAATCTATGAAAAACATGTAAAAACATGTAATGAGCATAAAAATTTCATTAACAGATATAAATAAAGTAATGAAAATATTAGTCTATAAGTAATTAAAAGCATATGATATCATTTCAAAAAGATATATATCTCACCCATATATACATACTTTGCGAAAAATTATATGTACATAATACATTAAGAAACATATATATAAAACTATAAATTTATCTCGGGGAATTAATTACTTATATTTTAACCCTTGAGTCTACCTTAGGATTTGTAACCCTTATGGCTACCATACAATATTACCCTCACAACTACCTCATAGTGTAATTATTATAGTTACCGTTGGAGTAACCATATAGCCGACCTCCAACATACACATACCCAATGTATTAGAGGGAGATATAGGTCCCACACTTCATCATAAACATTTTCTAGAAATCAAATCATAATAATAGACATGAATAATTACATAAAAATATTTCTTTTTTATTTTCGTAAAATAGAACATTAAAAGAGAATTTTTAATGGAAAGTCCCTTTAAAAAATCATATAATTGATGTGAGAGTTAATATAATGAAATTATTATGTGTATAATGAATAAATACGCACAATAAATCATAATATATAAGAAATTAATTACAAAAATAATGAAATTACCACATAATTATTGAAGTATAGGGTTAAACTGAGGAATGGAAATTTGGTTATGAAATAACTTACCTCGGGACCGTCTTACTTAAAATTTTCTTAACACTAATTTTTAATGTATAAAAATGAGTTATTAAAATTTTAAAGAAACATATTCATGTTTATATCACATAATATGAAAATTTTATAACAACATTCCACCCAATCAATAATAATATTTTGTTATTTCCATTGTTTCAAGAGTGTTCTTTACATTGTTTCCATGGTTAGTTCATAACGGATTTTCATGTCGAAAGGATGAAAATATTCAGAAGTGGAATAAGTTTTTGTTATTATTTTTCCATTATAATAAATTATTCAATAAATAATATTTGTAAATTTTATGAGGATGATTCATTTGATAACTGATTAGAGATTTTTGTTTAGATCATTTTGGTGATCCGTTGATAATCATAAACTTGTTTCATTAGATACCTTTAATATTATGCATATAAATTAATTTGAGAACATAATAGAGCTTATATAATCAAATTTAAAATATTTTTAAACCGTTATAATGGTTTTACATCCATATTTTAATTAAGGAAATTGAAAACACATCATCTATGATTTCGGTAAATCGGGACATCATGGATGATTTTTTTTTTATTTTTTGAATAAGAGGGGGAATAAGAAGAAGTAAATTGATGAATGTTTCCATAAACATGTTAACATACATCATATATATGATTCTGGTGCATTCATGCCTCTTGAATAAGGGAAGAGAAGCATGTATAAGGAAAAACAAAAGTGAAAAAGAAATAACAAGAAAATAAAAGAGGATTGTTATCTCTTGATCGCTTCTCATTGAGATCCTCCTTATGGTATTTGGTTTTGACATTTTGGTGACACCAGTAGGTCATGAAGGAAGTGAAGAACCTTGTGAAGATGATTTAGAAGAATATATAAAATTATCAATGCTTGATATGTGTGAGAGGAGGAGGGGTGGGAGTGATATTTATAGTGGAGGGGAAGAGACGTTTCCTATTATATTAATCAGTAGTTTAATATTTTTGGTCAAAATTATGAATAGTGTTTATTAATGTGACCCAAAATTGTAATAATTATATTTGAGTTTAAGAAAATGTATATTTAAAGCAAACATTTCTCTAGCATGATGAAAAAACTATTTTATTTAGCATTTTTCATAAATTATCTAATTTAACTATTCACAATAATTCATGTATTTTAGAAAAATCCCAAAACATTACCCAATCCATTTATTGATGTGTGTAATTAAAAAATAAATAAATATTTTTAAAATAATTTTCTATATATGAATGGGTTAATTTTTACAGAAAATCATAATTTATTTGAAATATAACAGTAAAAAAACTATAAATCATTCTATAACAACATGAAAAATTAATCAAGATCTCATTATCTTATAACCTTAAAAAATAATAATTTTATTTACTATTCAAAAGGTTCATATTACTACTCATTTTACTATTCATTAGGGTATGTTACTATTCACTAAAAATGTTGGTTCAATAAGACTACAAATAAATTACTGGTCACTACCATAGATGGCTATTGTTAGAAATTCAAAACATAGAAGTGGTAAATTTTTTATTAATGGATAGTTTATAACTATCTCCTTAAAAAAATATCATTTGGTAGAGACACATTTTTTTATGAGTTTGAATTTTCTATTAAAACCATGGGGTGTTACATTATATACACCATATGGAAATTGCATCCTCACAATTTTATTTACATACTGATCAAATGAGGGTAACTATTCCTAATATAATTTTCATATTCACATGTGGCTTATTTAACAATAGGTTTTCTACACAAAAACATTACCTGATGGATTTCAATATTCTGAAATAATTGTTCTCTTCAATAAAGAATCTGAACATGTTTCTCTTCATATGAAAGATTCCCTTATAGCTGAACTGCTTCAATGCTCAAAAATTGAGAAGAGTCTGGCGCATACTTTCTCAACATAAAAACATAAAAACATTGAATTGATGAGATAAAATTAGAGGAAAATATATTCGATAGGAAAATGGTCCAACATTCTCTAATATTTTATAAGGAATAATGAACGGTGGGATTATCTTCCCTTTCATAGAAAAACACAAAACCCTTTTCCTTGGTGATATTATAAAAAAACATGATCACCTATGTTGAATGTAAAGTATTTCCTCCAATTATCTATATAATTTTATTTCTTGCTCTTAGAATTCCTCATGTGTTTCTAGATCATATTCTCTTTTCATCCACTTCCTCTACTAAATATGGTCCCATAATCATCCTTTCACCAACTACATCCCCGAAAGCTGGAGTTTGATACTATTTTCAATATTGTTGTGATAAAATCTTCCATCTTTAAACTAGAATGAAAAATGATATTATATGAAAATTCAACTAAATAAATATGATGATACCAACTAAATTTGTAATCAATTGAAAAAGTTTGAAGCATATCCCCCAATGTCTGAATCATCCGTTCTGACTGCCCATATGACTGAGGATGAAAAGTTGTACTAAAATTCAATTCTATTCCCAATGACTTCTATTGTCCTTTCCCAAATTTAGAAGTAAACCTAAGGTCATGGTTAGGTACAATAGAAAGAGTAACTCAATCTAACATGACAAGCTGTTTAAGTTAAAATCTAGAAAATGGTCCAAAAAATAGTGTCTCAAATTTGAAGAAAATGTACTGATTTATTCAGTCTGTCAACAATAAAATAGATTTCATTGTTACCTCTATAATTATTTTGTTGTCTAACCACATAGACCTTGAATAAATTCTCACTTTTAAACACTAGCACTAGAAAAGGATAAAGAACCCCCTTTGGTAGTTTTCACTCTACTTTAACTTGCTGATATGTCAAACATTTCATTGTAAAATCTACAATATATCTCTTCAATCTATCCCACTATAAATACTCACAAAGGTATTTGTACATATTAGTACTGCCAAGATGAACTGATAATGTGTAACTATGATATTCACAAAAAATTCATTCTTCAGTTGGGAATCACAAGGCACACATATTCTTCTTCCAAATCTCAAAATACGATCTTTATCAATATTAAATTCTAGGATCTTACCCATTTCAACCAATTCTACCTTTTTATATAACTCACCATATTTCTAATGTTCTTTCTTAATTATGTCTTACAAATATAACTTCACAAATACTTTAATCAAAATAGAGTACTTTTCTCCACCAAAAACTTCCAATATATATTTCATCAAATCATAAATCAAGGGGTCATGTTCCTATCATAACATGGTTAATGATGTATAATATTTTCAACTCACGAAATCATCCACATTGTTTGATTTTCTCAGATGGTAATTGATAGTGAAATAATAATCCTTTATCAATTCAATCAATATAATCTACCTCATTTATAATTACTTATGAGGTAATATATACATTAACTTTTTATGGTTGGTATATATTTCTAATTTAGATCTGTATAAATGATGCATCTAAATATTCAAAGCATAAACCATTTCTACTATTTATAAATCATGTTTGGGATAATTTATCTCATGAGGTTTTATTTTTCTTAAACCATAAGCAATTAACTGATCATTCTGCATCATAACACAACCAAGTCCCTTCAATGAAGCATCATTTTAGATTAAAAACACACTATTTTAGGAATGTAGGGAAAAAATGAAGCATTAACTAATCTCTTTTTTAGTTTTGTAAAGAAAAAATCATATTCTTTTATCCAATAAAATTTAACCCATTTTTCTTGTTTTCATAGTGAGAGAGATTGATAAAATTGACATGTTTTCAACAAAATGTCAGTAATAACATTATAATCCAAGAAAACTAAAAATATCTATTACATTTTTAGGTATTTTCCATTCATCAACCAATTTTGTTTTAGTAGGATCAAATGTTATTCCATCCTTATATATAATATTCCCAAGAAAATATATTTGTTGTAACCAAAAATTATATATTCTGAATTTTACATATAGTTTTTATGTGGTTTTAAAAAACAATTAGATATTTTTCATTTATCTATTAAATTTTACAATCTACTATAATGTCATAAATAAACACAACCACAAACATATCAATGAACTCATGCAATATTATATTCATAATATCCCCAAATAAAGAAGGTGAATACATTAAAAGAAATGTAAAAAAAATTCATAATTCCCATATCCAGTATAGAATTAAGTCTTCGAAATGTCTGCTTTCTTTACATTCAACTGATGGTACCCAATCCTCAGGTCAACCTACAAAAAATAACGTGCTCCCCAAAGATGATCACAAAAATAATTGATATGAGGAAAAAGATACTGGTTTTTAATAGTGATATTGATAAAGTATCTATAATCAATGCAATGTATCTTTAAACCATCATTACTTTCAATAAATTAAACAGAATCACCCCATGGTGGCATGCTGGTTTGGATGAAGCCATTATCTAAAATTTCCTGTAGTTGATTTTTCAACACTAAAAGTTCCATTTGAGATATTCAATAAGTGTTTCTTGAGTTTTCATTAGAATCAGGAACTATGTGAATAGGAAATTCAACTCCCCTCTCAGTTATAACAAAGGTAAACTCATCAAGGAAGTTTCCAATATATTCATTTACCATTGGCATACCATTAATATGGATAGTTCCTCTATTTTCAAAGATATGATCAAGATAACATTCATTTCGATCATTCAATAGTTTCTCATCTTCCTCATATGTTATAAATTTTATAGTTCTATTCTTGATTATAAATTGAAACACTTTCTGAAAAATTACTTCTATATATCTACAATCAACCAAAACATGATAAATAGAATGCCAATCCATACCCAAAATGACATAAAACTCTACAAAGGAAAAAAAAGTTTTTTCTTGTAAAAATATTTCACAAATAAAAATAGAAAGATTCATATAATTCTTGTTTTCTATAATATTTCCCCTTACTGATTTAAAAATAAGTTATAGTCTCATTTATTGATGCGATATTTTTAATTTACTAGAAAATTGATCATAAATAAAGAAATGTGTAAACCCCATATCAAAAAAAAAATAGATAAATATGATTAAAGAAATAAGGTTTCTGATATAACATCATTTTATAGGCTGACATTTGTAGACATATTCACAAATAATCTCATTATACATTTCTTCATATAGACATTTTTTTTCATCATTCAGGTGATTATTTGGGTAGGAATTTGTAAAATGACACATCTCACTACATTTAAAAGAATTTATAGTGTGATTATCAGTATTATTCTTAGGATCATTTTTATTATAATCATGGGGAATATGTCCAAATTTACCACATTAAAAATACTTCCCGGTTTTGGTAAGGCATTCTACATGGTTCTTTTTTTTCATATTTTTCAAAAACATGAAATTAATCGTTCTTACCATCATATTTTCTTGATTGCGACTTATCCATCACTCAATATCCAGAACTCATCATCCATTTGTTAAGGTATACACGATCATCAGAAAACTCTATTTCTACCCTCACAACACATCGAACAATATTTTCCTAACATTTGTAATACTTTAAAGCTAATTCCTTTCGAAATCATGCCTTTAATCATGGGAGAAAATAATTTATTTTTCTATCCAGATCTAGAATAAGACTTGAAGAATACCTCTCTAGTCAAGGAAAGTTCACTTCATACAAGACCAATAAATCTTCTTTCTTTTTATTCAATACAAGGAATTTATTTTCCATCCTATTTCAAAACACCTTTGGAATAAAAAGGGAAATACATTAAAATTAATCCCACTCTAAGGCATTAATATCCTCTCTATCTCATAAATTCTTGACCATTGAACACCAATGATATGATTCACCTAAAAAATGATAAATGGAAAGACTTACCATTTGATTATTTGATTATCCCATAATATAAAATATAATTTCAAGGGATTTTATCTATCCATCAAGTGATTATAGGTTAGAAGATCCACTAAAACAAGGAAGGTGTTGCCTTATAAAATGTTCAGCTGCCATCCTGTTCCATTGTGGTAGATATTTTTCTTCTCTAACATGTATTAAACTACCATTTATTACATGAATTATCTAATTTATTACTGTCGCAATCTAGTTTGTTCAAATTCCTACCATTCTCGGTTACAAATTTAGAAATATATCAGCCCCTCGGTTCATTCCAACATCAATTTCCCCACTCCTTATACAAAAAACAATTCTAAATAGACATATCATAGATGGAGAAGAATGATAATGTTTACATTCTATAAAAATTTAATCATAAAAATAATGTAAAAATAATTTATGGTATTCTATTTACACCATAATAAACCTTATCATTATCTTAACCATGATCTGATACCAACTATATGGAATCAGCCTTAAACATTATATAATCATACTATTTCAACTAGATTTGACTTATTTAAATTTCCAAAAAAAATTGGTCTCTTTTTTTATAAAAAATTGAAAATAATGCATACATATTAACCCATAAGAATACAATGTGGGTTCTATTTAAATATTATTCATTTCTTAAAAACCATACAATTTTTACATTTAAAACCACATAGTTTAATTTAAAAATACTCATAAAATTTAACTTGATTTCAATCATTCTCTTAATCATAATTATAAATTGTGAAAAATATTTTTAAACATGGGATGAGAGGAGAAATATCATTAAGTACTAATAAATGAAGGAAATAAACCATTAGTTAATGAGTATTTATAAAAAATTAAATCATTAAACCAAGACATACTTCTCACCAATATATATTTACTTTTTAAAACATGATATTTCCATAAAACATTAAGGAAAATATATATATAACCATAATGGATATTGTGGAATTAGTTACATATATTGTAACCATCTAGTTTACCTTATTATTTTTAACCATCACAGCTACCTTACAATGTAACCCTCACGACTACCTTATGATGTAACTATCATAGTAACATTTGGAGTAACCATGTGACCAAAATCCAACACACATATAACCAATGAATTGGAGGGACATATTGGTCCCAAAAATCACCATAAAAAATTCCCATGAACAGGAACATAATCATACAACATGAATAATTTCATAAATTCAATTTTTTTAATTTCACAAAAATGAATTTATAATATGGATTTTAAAGGAAATTTCATTGAAAAAATCATATACTTGAAGTGAGAATTAATATAATGGAAGGATAATGTAAATACTATATAAATCCAATAAATAAATTGCAATGTAATTGAAATTAATTACACAAATAATATCATTAGAACATAATTAGTGAAGTAGAAGGTTAACCCAATGAATGGAAATTCGGTTATGAATTCCCTTACCTCATGTTCTTCTTACAAAAAAATGTTCATGAATATCCTATATAATGGTTAAAAGTGTGTTATTAATATTTTACATAAACATATTAATGTTTTTAACACCTTATTATATAATTTTATAACCTCACTCCACCCATTCATCAATAATAATTTGTTATTTACATTGGTTTCGGTCTGTTCTTTACATTATTTTCATGGTTGGTTCGAAAATGATTTTCATGTTGATAACAATAGAATCTACAAAATTGGAATAAGTTTTTATAAATATGATTCTATATTATTTAATGATTCAATAAATAATTTAGGTCACATGGTATGAAGATGATTCATTAGTTAAATCAATAATGATTTTTATTTATATCATTTCGGTGATTCTTAAGTAATTACAAAATTTTTTCATAATATACCATTAATAATATACATATAATAAAATTATAGAACATAAGAGTTGTCATATCCTAGAATTTAAAACAATTTCAACCATATTAATGGTCTTAAAACTAGCATTGAGGAATTAATGAAATTTAAAACACATTTTCCATAATTTCAGTAAATCCGGAAATCGTGGAGTGTGTTTTTATTTTTTGAATATAAGGGTGGAGGAGAAAAAGTAAATTGATGGATTTTTTCACAAACATGATTTAATCTAGAATATATAAGTTTCTAGAGCTTTCAGTTTTTATGGATAAGTGTTGGTGAATATATTTTATGTGAGGAAAATAATTGAAAAGAAATCACAAGAAAATAAAATAGGATTTTTACCTCTTCATATATTATTTTTGAGATCCTCCTTCAAGCCTTTGTTTTTGGTCTTTTGGTGAGTCCAGTAGGTCTCAGAGGTGAGGAAGAGCCTTGGTAAGGGTAATTTTAAATTGTAAAAGATACATAAATCATGAGAGGTGTGAGATAAGTAGGGGGTGAGAGTTGTATTTATAGTGGTGTGGAGAAGTGGTTTTCTGTTATTTTAATCATTAGTTAAATATTTTTGCTCAATACTATAAATAGTCTTGATTAATGTGACCCAAAACATAAATAATTGAATGTGAGTTAGAACTAATATCCATTTACATCATCCATGACTAAAGCACGATGAATAAATTCATTTATTTATCATTTGTTTCATAAATTATCAAATATAACTACTAACAAAAAATTCATGTATTTTAGAAAAATCAAAAAAATAACCCTAATCTTTTTTTGAAGTGTTTAATTCAATAATGAACTCCATTATTTTAATTTTTTTTCTATATATGAATAATTTAAATTCTAAAAAAATTTAAAATATATTAGAAAAATAAAAATTTTAAAACTATAACACATTTTATATCACCTCGAAATATTAATCAAGATCTCATTACCTTAGAACAATAAAAAACAAAATAATAATATGATTTACTATTCACAAGGGTCATATGAATATCCATTTTACTATTCATAATGGTATTTTATTATTAACTAAAAACAAGTTTTTCCTATCAGACTCCAAAAAAATTAATGATCACAACCAAAGCTGATAATTTTTTTAAATTCATAACATATAAGCTGAAAAAGTATCTTTAACAATTCTTTTTAACTATCTCCTTAAAAAATGTTTCATTATGTAGAGACTCCCTATTCTAATCATTTAAACATATTTTTATAACATTGTTGTGTTACAATTCTTACTTCCATAGTACGTTACCCATAATGAGCATTTCACCACATCTTTTTTTATTATTTTCCCCATGATTCCATGAAATTCAATATGAATAATATGTAGAGATAAGATATATGGAATAATTTTATTCTATAAATTTAAAATTCGTATTTACTTTTTTTATTATAATGTATTGTAAGTCTCATGTATGCATCATGTTTACCAAGGAAACTGAAATATTCAGTCCACGAGATGTGATTACTTATATCTTATGAAAGTATGATAATGGAAGGCACTGGCACTGATATTGTTGGTCTCAGTCACTATATTTAAAATTTAAATTACTTTAATAACATTTAATTAATTATTTATCTTTGAAATATTACATTTAAATGTTCATTAGTATTAAATACATCATATTCCATTAAAATTAATAATATGTAATAAATTTAGATATATTTATTTATAATAAAGAATATTATTTTCTTTTTTATTTCCATATGGATTTTGTATTTTTTTAATATTCATAATGATATTTAATATCATATTACATTATTTTAATAATTAAAATTGATGATATTTTATATTTTAGTGTTAACTTTGTCAGAATCTATTTAAAATAAAATTTATTTAAGGGGAATGTGTTGATAATAAATCAAGGAATTTCTGTCTTATTCAATTGTTGTAGAAAAATAGAAAGATTCCATGGAAAATAATATTTCTATGCTTCATTTTCTTGAGATGGAGAATGTGAGTCCTATTGTATTTGATTTATAATTATAAAATTATCAATGTTTAACAGTAATTAATAATATAAATTCAATGTCTATTGCAGAAGCAATGAAGTGGGAAGATATTATGAATAAGCTTTTTAAAATGTATTTACCGTCAACTCATTATAAAAAATCATTGGTCTAATATATAGAGAACACAAAGATGGAGGTTGAATCTATCATATACAATAATAAAATATCAAGGCTTCCAAGGTACTCCTCACATTTTCTTATCAATAATGGTAGAAAAATGCATATATTTTTAAGTGTTTGAAGATATTACTCAAATAATATATAACCATCGAAGACATTGGGGTTTAAAAATAAGTTATTCAGCATGATTTAATTGTATATATATTGTTTTCAGAAATGCACAATGGATTTGATGACATGAAATAGAGGACAATGTGACAATTATGGGGGGATAAATTATAAGGAAACCATGAATATCTAACCACAAAATTACTATTTAACATAATGTATGTTGAACTAATTAAATGAGAAAATGAATTAAATGTGGGGGGGAAAGAATTAAATATATGAAATTTGATGGGATATGAAGAAGATGACCACTATGATAGAGAAATTGAAGGCACCACCCAATGCACCACATATGGTTTAATGTTAATACTCAAATGGATTTGGAATAATATAATCATGTTTACTAGACCCTGGGTTTTTAAGAGTAATCAATTTCATCAACCACAATAGATGATGAATCGTAGGAATAAATACACGACCTTCATAGTAGAGTTGGATTACTAAAATAAAGTAATATAAGGTACAATTATAATTAACCAAAAATTGGAGAATGCTTAATTTGATTTAGATTAAATATGTTTTTTATATCTTGTATGTTTTCTCTAACTATTGAATAACCTCCCCAATACATTGATTTAGGGATAAATATGAAAACACATAATTGATAAATTACTAAAAACAATATATTGAACTCTTCCCTAGCTAGTGTCTAAAGGAAGAATGTTCTGTAAAATATCATAATCCATAATTTGGTAGAATATGATTCTATAATAGGCATGTATTGGATATAAATCTTTATAGACAAAATAAAATTTCAGGATTAGTAAATCACAATCCATATCTCTAACTGTCCAATTATTATTTTTAAAAATGTAATGAATATTTTGAATCCCCCTTATCAAATCCATCAATGAAGTGTGTGAAAATAACTAATGAAGAAGCATAACATGCATAAATGGTTATGTAAATTGAAAAAATTACTATTACGACATTCTAATTGTGAGTGATTATTATAAATATTCTCCTGAATAATTTCCTAACCATCTATAAGATCATGAGGCTGATATATCAAAAGAACACGAAGCAAGAAAAAAAATATTCAAGATCTTCAGGAGGAATTCCATTCTAGAACTAGGGGAGAAAAAAATAACATCAATTGTATTTTTGAAAAGGTTTCATATTTTCTATAGAATTACATTTAGGGATTTATTTTTCATTGATTAAAAGAAGGATGTATCAATTTTGTATTCCGTTTAGCACCAAGAGATCAAGAAGATCACCTTTTTGAAAAATTATCCACTACGATGTATTAATGAGATTATATGAAATTGTAGAAGTTACGTACTATTCATTATTAGATCAATATCCGATATATAATTATCTGGTTTTAAGAAGTTAGTATGTTCAAAAAACAACCATCTTTACAATATATGAAAACTTTTAGATCCTTTTGATGATTTTTAGACTATTTTCACTGTGACTTCCAGGGGCATGATTAATATATAGTTTTGAGACATCCTTTTTAATTTTCTCATTTTATTTACCAATGATTGTTTATACACTATATGTGGATGGATGAAAATGAAGAATAAAAATTGATTATGATGATGACATTTAGGATGATTAATTTTTATTCTATTTTTAGAAACTATTTATTTTTAATGCATTAATTACAATCCATGTATATTGTGATCACAAGTGTGGGAATGTTTATGGACCACTTAAATAAAATGGTATTTAATTAATGACCAAGATCCACAACCTTTATAGATATTTTTATTTTTCCCAGATTAGATGTGTAGTACTGACTCATTGTGAGAAGCATTACATGATTGAATATCTACTACCATAGATTACCAAAAAGGTTTAATGTATTCCATGATGGAAGAACATGAATAAATAAATAGGTATACAAATAATTAAAAAATATCAACTATTGTAATCACAATTACCAAAATTGGAGAATGAGTTTTGCAAAACAATAATTATTTAATTAATGTCATGAGAAAAATAATCATCCAAAATAATAACAGTTTAGCCAAATTATCATGATCAATGATTATAAAATAGAATATATTCTAGAATAATGTATTCTATTTAGAATTATTTATCGTTGAAATGAGTATTTGGAGTCAATACATAGATTTAGAGATGTGTGACTCATATAATAATAAAAATAGTTTAGTGTATATATTCAAAAAAATAAAAGAATATATGTTAATGAAAATTGTTGGAGTTAATCAAAGACTATGATATCTCCATATAATATCCATATGGAATATTCAAAAATGTTATATATTGTCTTAGAGTAAATGAACATGTTATTATATATATATATAATGAATATTTTGTATGTATATATCATGATGGATGTTTAATAGATGTATTTAAGAGTTATAAACTTATGGAAAACATCATAACATTTCCCAGATGATATTCAAAATATATACTCAAAATAGAATCATGGATTTAAAAAAAGGATTATATCGATATTCCAAATTATCTAATAAAAAAGAAATATTGAATAATGAATTCAACTTTTAAATAGAAGATTTAATATTATTGGGAATTAGACACTATGAGTCTTTATCCCTAGAGGTAGAAAAAGGTAATATTTGATGATGAAAATATTTCATCTTTATTAATCCATCCAAGAAGTACCAAGTTGCATTTAGATGATTGGATGAACATATAGTTTGACAATATGAATTTTGATATTACTGAATACACCTAAAAAATATTGGAATGTTATAATGTCAAAATATAATGTTATAAACCTAAATAGATAATGAAAATATTACACTTAACAATAAAGATGTGAGAAAATATCACTTGGAAATTCTCATTGGTGATTATAATATAATCTATAGGGTAAAACACCATATTGGTATCTATGGATAAAATCACTAATAATATTTATTTTTCTCTATTTTGGATGATTTCTCACTTGGTAAATATTCAATTACATATGTCACATATGATTTGAGGCTGAATAGGGAACCAGATTCGATGATGTTTTATCAATATTAAATAATCAGCTCTATATTCTTATGGTGTCATCATCATAACCTATATATTTATTTAGTATTTAATATTAACTATCACCACACATGTATTGACAATATGAATGGAAAATCAAGACACATGATGATTTATCAATGATTTATTAATGGGTTCCAAATTAGGTAGGGATCATTATCATATTTCGGAAGAGTTATCACATAACTATAAAAACCACCAATAATTTATTCTAATTGAAACATAATAAAATCCATTTTTAATTATAAATAGATCTAAAACATATTGGGAAGATGTTGGGACATGTAATATTATTAGACTCAAACATGTTTAATTGATTATCTAAATGGTTCATTCCACGCAACAACATATTCACACTCCACTACGATGATAGAAGATCAATACTGGGAATCGTAGAAGAGACATAGAGTTTTATGGTAGAGATGAATCATTCTTTTAAGTGTAAAATTATAAAAAAGAAATGGGGTTTTTTAAGGAAGGGAAAGATCCATCTTATTTACATTAACCTCTTCCAGAACATTTAGAAAAATGTGATATTTACAATCAACTAGAACATATACCAAACCTCGATCAATTTTCTGATTTATTTTATGTAACACGCCTTAAGAAGTACATATAAGATCCTCTTATTATGTTTAACTAATATGTTAAAAAATATATGGAATGAAAACTCTTACATAGTGAAACTAGTAATGACATTTGATCTTAGAAAAAATGTTCTATACAATAAGACAACTCACCATTAAAATGATACTCAAAAACAAAATGTATAAAGAAGTGTCATTAAAACATGATTATGAAATGAAAAAAAATTTACCTTTTTTATTCTCAATTTTAGATCTATGAATAAATTTCAAGGATAAATTTTCTAAATTAGCGAAGAATATAATGACCCAAAATTTTGTATATGGTATTTTCCTTCCAAATATAAATGTCTGAGTATTATTTTGGAAGTATTATTTTATAAACCATAATAACCATATAACTAAAAAACACTATATTAATTGAGAAAAATAAATTTAATTAAAAAATATAATAAAAAACACTCAAAGTATTACAATAGGATAACAAAATATAAAAAATTAGAATGACTTGAATATAAAAATTTGGATCACATTGATATCATAGGATTACAAAACTACATAACAGAACTATAAAAAAACATTTATAATTTGGTTTTTCATATTAGAATCAATAATGTTGGAAATTATATGAATTTAATTGATAGTTTAATTAAGGAGATAATAGGTATTTATAGGAAGTATAAAACAAAATATAACCATGAGAATAGTAAAGAGACCATTCAAAATTATAACTTGGTTATTAGAATAGTAATCAAACATTTTGAATATTAACATAAACAATAAAATAATATAATGAAATATAAATAATACTAAACGTAAATAAATTAATTAAATATAAGTAATATTATTAAGCAAATTAATTTTTAAATAAAAATTAACGAAAATGTAAATTTATGATAATGTGTATATTAATTTTTTTATAAAAGACATAATATTTTTGATAAAAATTAATGAAACATTGTTAAAATATTATTTTGACCAAATGAATTTTAATTTTTATAGTGGCCAGATCTTTTTAAACATATAATGACATGATTTTATGTATAATTATAAAAAAAATTAAAAAAAAATATTTAAATGTCAACTATTTAGAGAAGACTAGGTGCATAATTAGAAAAAAATGGAACTAGAAAAATAAATTGTTTACTAATATTTATATCAATATCCTAAATCACTATGATATACAACAACGTCATAGCATAACCTGGGGAATACATAGGCAAAATGGGTGAGCTAGAAACCTAGTAAAGTCATAAACATTGAAATTAAGCATTTCACATGAGTCATAAGGCATAAAATTATAACATAAAACACATTTATCATGAATAATTTTATATAAGAAAAATATATTTTACATGTAATAAAATTATCATGGAAACATATGAGTGTGGATTCAATATATTTCATTAAAAAAACCATGAGCCAAGCCTAACTGGTGAGACCACATCACACAATGGATAGTGTCTCATAACAGATCGTGTTTACTTCTTAATCCCATATATAATTTATCACGAGAATAAATCAATACCAAATTCATTGAGGATTTATATAAGTTCATCAATCATAAAATGTTCATGAATATGTTTTGCACATAATAAAATCAAACATTAGGAATAAACGTAAGGATTACCCATGGAATGAAAAGGGTTTTGTAATCATGTAATAAGGAAGATCCAAAAGTTTTATCATAAAAGTATCCATGAATTAAAGTAAAAATAAATTCTTAGAAAATAATAATGTATTAAAATAATATATCATGAATATTTAATTCGAACTAAAGTAAAAACATGAAAAAAGTGGCTTCATAATAATAGAAACATCCAACATAAGCATAATATTATGGAAAGGAATACAGGTCCACAAAATGGATAAAGGAATAATTATTTAAATAAAAAAAGAAATGAAAAAATTGTATTTTATGACAAAATTAGTTATTTTGAAAAATATTTTCTTAATAAAACATTTCATGGAGTGTACTTAAAAATGGGTGATAAATAGAGATGCTCACATTAGTAGGGTTTTCTTATCCAGAGGGATTGATAAAGGGACAATTTAAAATATGTATTTAAAATTAAAATAATAAATATTTGAGGTAGATATATATGTTTTTAAAATATATACATAATATATATGATGTATATATGAAAAATTATGATAAAACATAAGGCTAAAAGAGATAAAATGTTATAAAAATGAAATATAGAGGTTCAGAGAGATCCCTTAACTTATGCCTAAATGTGTTCTTCACTTTAACATAATATCCATTATAATAAAATTAGATCCATTAATTACATAATTAATAAAAATTTTAATATAGAATTTATTTATTCTAATTTTATTAACTTCATATACGGCTATTTTGATGAGTTATAATGTTTATTTTCTTCATTCTGGGAGTGTTGGTTTCACAATTTTGTGGTCATTTAACTTGTGTATATTTATGGATGTTCTTATAAAATGATAATAAAACACTGAAAGTGAAATTTTATGCTACTAATTTACATACATATATTTAAATTCCCCACATGTAATTTTTGTTTATAGTATGAATATGATTCATTTGAAAAAATGATAATGATAAATGTCTAGTTTTATTGAGCATTTTATCCAAACATCGTGAACTAGTTTAGTTTTATTCAATATTATTTTTATATATTATATTGATTAAATGAATTAAGTTAATAAATATATATAAATTAAATTATTCTTTAATAATTAATATTTAATTATTCATATTCTTGAAGGCAGTAATTGAAAACAAAAAATCATTATCTTCAAAGATGGTTAATCGACAAAATTTGGACGGTGGTTACATTTATTTGAATAAGGGATGGTGAGAAATGGGGTATAGCGAAGATATTACTTTGGAAATATAAAATTAATGTATATAAATTATTTTTTAGTTAATATGTTTTTAGAGATGAAGCATATGGGGAGATGGTAGGAGAAGAAAATAAATGAAAAGAGGTAGTGTTGGAATGTTACCACATTAATATTTCCTCATTGAATAACCCGTTTAGGAACATGAAATTATTTTTTTGGTGTGACTAACATATCATGTTTTCAAGGAGAGTGTGGTGGTGAGTTTTTAGAATAGATTTTACATTATTTATCGATTGGATAGGGTGATGAGAATAGGGGGTGCGAGTGGTACATATAAGGGGAGGAGAGGGGTGTATTTATTATTATTTTAGTAAGTTCAAACTTTTTTCTCAATACTATCAATAATATTGATTATTCTAAATATATACTATAAGTGGTTCTTGTTATTTCAAACATATGGGTTCTTACATCATCCATGACTCAAAAAATCATGTATTTGGAATATATTGTAAAATTCCATAAATTCCCATATTTCACTACGCACTAAAAGTACAAATATTATAATGAAAAATCCATGGTCTGATGGAATTCATACCTAAGAAATTATTAATTAAAAAAGGGATAGAGAGTCATGTATATAATGGTTTATTACATAAACAAGAGTGTGTGAAACCACATATATCAACCTCCACAATGAGGCATCGTAATTTGGGGCCGTAAAGGAACACATTGTATTCATTACAATGATTGCCCTCATTTCCATAGCGTTCACCACATGATTTCCCTCATAATAGACATGTGACGAAACCAAATGAATTTGTGTGATCTTGTTATTACAATAAACCCAATGATATAACACTCCCCAAAGAAAATTAGGTGATTTTGTCCTAAAGACATGAACTGAAATATGAGATTCATATTTAATCCATAGCCAGTTCCAATTAAACTGGATATGATACCTGATTGCATTAATCATTGCCCATAATTTATCTTAATAAGAATTTCCAAATATAATGAATTGATAAAAGTGTCATTTTAAAAACCCAAAGTATGTCTGAAACACCACACCGCATCTCGGCGGAACTCGTGCACCCGTATCGGCCCCATAAACATTCTAATTGTTGAATGACACACTTGGATGCATCAACCAAATCTACTTGAGCATCAACTACTTATATGGATGACTAGAAACCCCAATAAATCTGAGAGTTTTCAAGTTAGTAACAGTGTTATTCATAGGGCCATTTTGGAAAAGTGAAGAAATATATAATTCCCTATGTATGGCCACTATTACCTGTTAAAGAACATTGTATTCACTATCTAACAGTGCAGTGTTTGTAGCCTCTCAGAGGGATGCAATTGTTGAAAAAACATAGATAAGTAGAAAGTGATGAATCTTCTCACTACAATTAGCATCAAACAGCCTTTAGCATGTCAATGAGCGGTATGTAGGTGTCAAGGTTACTCCCATAAACGAAATTCACTTAGGCCTATAGATATTTGGCCTTCACACAGTCCAGAAAAAAGTGCTATAATGTTTCTTCAGCACACATACATAAAGGACACATAGAAGCTAGATGGAAACCATCACTTTTGAGCTCTTCATAAATTAGGAGTTGGTTGTTTCATAATTTTCAGATTCGAATGAATCTGGAGGGCCATATAAAATTGTCCCCAAACATCATAAGCCATTCAAGTGGGTGACTGAGGCCCCCACATTCATGTTGATAGTAATTATTGATATTAATCAGACCAGACCTACTATGGATCCAAACCAAGGTATCACTGTCCATAAATGTGTAATCATTTATTTCACAAATACCATGGGGGATTATGATGTCAGAATAATGTATTTTTTACATATTTTCAAGGATGGTAAAAGTATTTTCTTTAGGGGGGACACCTAGGACCTGAAGAGAGTGATGAATCCATATCGTGTTACAATAGTCAAGGGTGGAGTCCAACAAACCAACAACATCATTTCATAGATGATCTTTATGTAAGAGTTCTCGATAGATGGACAAACCGATGAATTCAGAAAATACATGTAGCCACTAAACATCCTCCTTATGAATCTATTTGAATGGAAATTATCAGAGATATCATTAGACATTAGGCTCCATGTGAATTCCCCAATCAAGTAATCATTTAATGTTCATAGATCCTTGATTCCAGGGCCTCCCAATTCAACTAGAATGGTACATTATTTCTAACTAACAGTGATCATATTCCTTTAATGTCTTGACATTTTCCACAAATATTTCTTCACCATTCTTTAAAGCTCCTTGATGAGGCATCTCGGCCATCCATAAAGAGAGAATGAGTAGACAAACTTGGATGTGATCAATAAATTAACAAGGTAATTCCTCCCACCCCGGGACATGGCCCTCCCTTTCCAACTAGAATGTTGATGTATAATACTATCATTTATTACCTTTAGGTTCTACCTTTTCACATTCTCCCAAAACATAAAAACACCGAGATACTAGGAAGGTAAGGATCCCTTCCCCACCCCTAGGTCTTGAATGATACTTTTTTTTTCATTCCTACTAAAATTCCATTCCCAAAAACCATAAAGGATTTTCCACTATTGATTTCTTATACATAACCTCCTCATAATGATTTATGAGTGGTTTAATTGATGATATGGTTCTTCAGGAGGCCTGACTAAGCATTAAAATGTCATCGACATTCTTGAGGTGAGATGCGGAAAAGTTATTCATACAAGCCATAATATATTTATAGAGACCCATGTGATAAAGATCACTAATGAATTTACTTATGTATTCCTATTCAATAGAATAAATAATCCTAGATAGTGGGTTACATTGTATGACACTCCTGGTGGATGAGAATAATCCTCTAGGGGCACCATTTACACAAATAAATAGCCTTGAGGATCCAAGGATGTTGTTGATCATGTTGACAAAATCAATAGAGAAGCTATGTATTCTATGAAATCGAAGGATTCAGATCCATTTAAGTGTATCGAAATCCATTGAAATGTATATTTTATTGGAAAAGTTCCCTTCCAGCGTCTTCCTCCGTATTAAGATGACACTTTCTAGGGCCTTAAAGAGACACTGTTTAAAAATTCTACCAGGGACAAAGAAAAAGTAGTTTGTAGTGATCATGTCACTAACTAATATTACAATCCTGTTCATGAGAATCTTGTTGATGAGCATGGTAATTATATTCCAAAGTGAAACTGGACTGAATTCTTTGATGTCAAGGGAGTTCTCTTTCTTATGAATGAGGGAAATGAAGTAGGATTTCATTCCATGAGTATTGTATGATTGATAAAAGAAATTCTTAATGTCTTGAGTGATGTCGACTTGCAGAATATCCCAATATAACATATTTTTTTTTGAAAACCCATCTGGACTATGGGAACTCTCTAAATTAGGAGATAGTATAGAATCTTTGATATCCCCTTGCATGGGGGTGATAAGAAGTTGATTCTGGTGGTCATTAGTGCAGGTGTTTATGTTATCCACCATTCTATCAATAGTGTCCCACCCATAATCCGAGTATATCCCCTAGAAATTCTCTATAACAGTCAAAAAATCACATTCTTATTTGTATACAGGTGACCATAAATGTTTATCACCTTATCTCTTCCACGTGTCCTCTTCTCCTTATGTAATCATAAGAATAATTTTGAATTTATGTCTCCATCCTTTAACCATCTCACATTCAACTAATTCTTGACCAGTCAATCATTAATCATTAAGAGGTCATCAAGCTTATTATGGGATATAATTTCCTATCTAGATAGAGTAGTATGATGATAATTATTAACCTGAATGTAGGATAAATCCCCCTCAGAGGTCTTGATGTCATCATAAAATTTAGAGAATGATTTACTACTCCATTCCCTGAGTAGCCCCTTAAAATTTTTGGGTTTCACAGCAAGTTCTTAGAGTGGGCTCCCAATAGGTTCTAGTTTTAAGGCCTCTAATAAAATCTCCCTATATTCTGGAATCACCAGCCATCCATTGTTCAATCGAAATGAGATATGGGATGACCTTGTCAATTTTTTTTTGACATCAATGTCTATTAAGTTTTGATCGTAATGGTGCTTAGGAAGTGTGAATCTAGGAACCTATTGGGTTGCATTGTGGTCATCAATTTGGAAAAATAATCTATCATGTTTTCTCCCTTGGTTCCCATTCTAGGTGTATCTACACCATGTAAAGTTAGCTCCATCAAGATGGAAATTTGTCAGATTACATTTATCATTACACTCAATAAATTCAGAAGTATAAATCTTATTGACATTACTTATAGTTATTTCCTCAGGTCTCAATATAGTTTTAAAGTCACTAATAATCACCCATTATGGAACCATCCTCCTAGAATCTGTCGTAAGATCCTCCCATATGTACCTTATCCTAATATAATAGTTGGAATCATTCACACACGGTATTAATAATTCTTGTCCAGCAATGCTTCATGTGAGGATGCTCTGAGGCCCACTAACATATGAACTAATCTGAATAGTTTCATTCCCTAAAACCAACAAGTGATACATAATAGGTTAATGAAGGTTTACAGACACAAAGTTGTATCCAATAGAGTCCCAATTGAATCCTTTACTCCAATCAAAGAGATTTTTTCTTCCGAAATACTAATGATCATAGGTTTGTAGGCCATGATATAATTTCTAAGGGCCCTGGCCGTATAGGAATTACCCAGCCCATGGCTGTTCCAATATAGAGTCCTCATTTTTATGGGCCTTGACCATGGTACCAGGGCCCCCATTTTTCTCTAGATAATTCTGGAACGTACCATTTTCCCATGCCTTTATTCCCCACTTCATTCAGGTTAGTTCTTGGCCCATATTCATTGTTTCCATGATCCTCTTCATTCACCTTCTCTGACATGATATCAATCTACTCTCATGTGTCAGTGAGGCCAACATTATCCACTAGACCATCACTGGATAAAGTAGAATCAAGATTATACAGATTACAACTACATCATGAGCTTGTGGATCCACAACCTCATCTGACTAGAATGCTTCACTTAGGGGAGAGAAAGTGTTCTTGAAATTTAAATGGGAAGGGTAACTGCCTTTATTTGGTTTCCTCCAGGTAGCCTTAGAGGGGAGAATCAGTTTGAAATTCCATCCTAGACCGGATTGATCCATGTTCCGGTAATTCTCTTATCCACTTCCATTAGTTTGAGTTAGTGTCCCATGTGAACCAACATGAACTGAAGCATGAGCCTCAGGCCCCATATGCCTAGATGTGTCCTCCAATAGGGTGGTGACACTGCATGATGAGGAGTGAACCTGCATACCAACTTCTGTAAACAATAGAGCAGTGTCACTGCATGAGGGATGTTCCCCCAATTTAGTAGTAGCAGCCATACCCTCAACAATTAGTAGGCCAGATTCATGAGTTGTCTGATAGGGTCATACGACTTGTTCCATTTCCAACATGTTGGCCGTGGAGATATTACCAGTGGTAGGTCCCGCCTTGTGATCGAACTTCCGAGGCATGACGTCCAGACCATGTAGAATAGTATCATGAGTCCCTAGAAGTATATTTTCATTTCCCTTCATCCTTCTACAATTACTTTCATCGTGGACATTTTCATTGCAATGATTTTTCTCCTTGTCTCTTTTACATTCAACAGTGATATGTACAAAGAACAAGCAATTCATGGATAATTATGACTTCCATTCATATAAAATTTATAACATCATACTATCATCTATAATTCTGATAATTACCTCCCAAAATATTATATTCTCCATGTGAAATTCTACCAAAATTTAGAATAGTTCACAAACCTTGGGTTGTCCGTCTGTCAATCCATTCGAATGGGATTGCCTAATGTTGAAGATATGTCCCATAAAATCCTTGGTTTCCAGTATAACTAGGTCAATTTGAAAACTCTAATCCATAATTGAGCATGGTTTTTTCAAACATTCATGGGGAAAATATTTCAGTCCCATTATAGAATGTTCAAAAATACATGTTTCAGAGAAACAGTTCCTTTTCTCCACACTCCCCACTTTCTATAATCTGAGGGAAAGAAAACATGATATTTCCCCTCTGCATCACAATCATTATCCGTTAATCAAACCCATTACCTCTACAATCCCCTTTTTCAACTCATTAAATTTAAATATTCACTCTTATTGGGGAATAAGGACTCGAGCAATGATCGAGTTGTGACATAGTTTGGTTTTCTCCTCAATCGTCTCCTGGTTAGCCGAGACATGAGCAATCCTTACCTTCCTTATCACTCTCTTAGGATGAGTAGAATCAATATACGAGAAGGATGTACCAACAACATCCTTCACATCATTCATGAAATTATTTTTCAAATATATATTTTCATTTAATTAATTATATTCATTATAAATATGGAAATAAAACATGTATGTTTTATAAAAAAATATCACAAAAAATATCATTTTTAACAAAATTATTTACTTATACTACTATATAATATATAATTCTTTAGTTTATAGTGATATATTTATATTATTTATATTTAAATTGGTTATGTTACTGTTATAATGGTTATATTACTATTCATAACATTCATATTACTATTTCAATGGTAATGCTACTATTCTAATAGTCAGATTACTATTCCAATTGTCTTTTTTGTAAAAGTTTTTTGTTTTCTCTAAATCCAATAATTACCTCTTATAACATTCATTGTTAGTTCGGTTATTTCATATCATTATAGTTACATATGAATTCTACTTCAATATGAGTATTATATTATTAATATAATGTATTATTTCTATAGCTTTTTCTGTGGGTATGATCAGTCAAGTGGATCAAGTAGATCAATACTAGCATATTCTTACTATCATATTTTAAATGTGTTATTAAAATATAATATTTTAAATTTTTATTATTGTAGTTTCTTAATAATGTATCATTTTATATTATTAAGAATTTTTTTTCTATGGGTTCTCTATGTCGGGTATGTGTTTTATTCATTATGATATAATTATAATATGGGAAATTTCATTGATAAGATTCTAGGTCATTACATTTTTTAACCCTTATAAAATAATTTACCAAGAAAATTCATTTTACATAATAATGTGAAAATAGGTGAGGGTTATTCTCTTTTATTTCTTCTTATGGTTCCCTTGTTTCCTCATTGTACTTATGGTTTCACTAAACTACACTAACAAGGTGTGTTGTTTTGTTTCAAAGAACATTTTCACTATAGTCTAAGGACTCAACCATCTTCCCCTATAAATAGTGAAATTTTTATATCGATAAAACCTATTAATTTTTTAAATGTGACAGATATGGTATGTTCTTTCATAAGAGGTATACATAGAATATATCATGTACTTGAGACATGGTTGTCAGAAGTGCTAGTTGATAGGCCATGACTCTAACATAATCAAGAATCTAAAATGCTAATATGTTCATGTGTCATATCATTCCATTATTACTTTATCTCATTAATCTCTTATTTGGACTTATGTAGAGGGATAACCTATATACAAACTCACACTCCATGTCTCATTGATTTTTTTCATCTTAGATCTTATGTCGACTTTTGAAATCCCTAATGCGTTTTTGAATATTCTTGACATTTTCTACCATATCCCATATTATTTATCGTCATAATAGATTTCTCTTACAAAAATCTAGCATGAAATTAGATTTTATACATCATTTACCTTAAATATATTCATATTGAACCATTTATATGTTTCAATGGAAACTATTATTGTAAGAGAATTTGAATAGAGGAAGATGTTGGTCTAATTCTTTTATAAAGTCCATAGATCATGCTAACAACTTGTATTCCAATGTTTGAATATATTTTTTTCCAACTAGACATTAGATTTAGAATAATAAGTAATACTAAAGTTAAAATCAATCATTAGATCCTATTGGAGACTCTTCCAGAATTTGGAGGTGATTATCAAATCTCAATCAAATACAATTCACAATGGTATCTCATGCATCCTCACCACATCTATGATGTGTACACAATCATTTTAATCAGTGATATGTTCTCTTTAATTATACTGAGTGTCATAGTCTTTTTAATATGATCCATAATAACCTATACCGAATTCTTTCCTCTAAATTTCATTGGAAGTCTATTAGAAAAGTCCATAGTGATGTTTTCCTATTTCCACAATGGTCTGAGTAACATTTGTTCCATACCCTTAAAATTATTCATTTCATCATTAATTTTTTGACATATGAGGGACATTGATGTATATTCAGTGATATCATTTTCCATATTATCCCACAAATAGTTCTCTTTACGATCATAATACATATTTTTTCTCCCTAGGTGGATAGATAAACCAAAACTATGTACACAATTCAAACTATCCCTATTAATATTTGTATTATATGGTAGACATAGTCAGGACCCAAATATTATGGCTATATAATCATCAATCTTATACTCTATGTATCCATTAAAAAGCTTAAAACTTCTTAAGAATTTTCACATCATCTATATGAGAATAATTTATATTATTCAAAAGGGATGGTCAATAAATAATTTCAAAAAGGGGTGATACATTTCCTTCTTTTATGATTCCCATGTACATCCATTGAATGTGTAATAATATTTGAACATTCTCAATTGCAATTATATATTATGTTACATGATCCTTTATATATAGAGAATATGCTGCTTTATTATCTTTTACAGGATAGTAGTGGATTAAGAAGTCAAATTACATAATGTTCCCTGACCTTCATCGGTGATGCTTATTAATCTTATTCAATGTGAATATATATTTTAGGATCCTTTAATCAGTATATATCTAATAATTCTCCCCATAAAGATAATACCATTGTATATTCTATAAAAATATTATATCCTCCAATTTCAAATTATTTGTAGGATTGTTTTTATGCGGATTGTTTAACTTCTAAGAGGTTTAGGCTAACAAATTATTATGTATCATCAATAAAAATCCTAATACCATCTTCAATTCATAGATTTATATCATGAATAGTTCAAGACTTTTGAGTAGTGTAATTACACGGGATTTGATAAACAACATTTTTAAATATTTGATGTGGTCATCACATTCATTAGTCCTCCAAAATAATTAATCCATTATGACTCATCATGGTTAATGGACCATAAAATGAGTTGTTGTTCATCACAAATCATTAGTAATACCTTGAACGACCAAGGAATCTAAGGCTCTCCATTATATATGATGATCTTTTCCAATCCTCAATTTACATCATCATAGATGGGTCTATAGATACCCCCTTTATAGTGACAACACTCCCCAATAATGAACCATCATCCATTAAGAAATCAAATTTATTGTATAATCCTTTTATTTTCTTCCTCTAAAATATCACTTGAATAGTTGTCAAATAATCTACATGCTCCTACATTCCCTCAGAGTATATCAGAATATCATCAATAAATAAAATAAAAACATTTCAAGGTAAAATATATACTATATTCCTTAAGTATATGAAATATTATTGAGAAATAGTGAGTTCCAAGGGAATCACAATGAACTCATAGTGTTCATAACCCATTCAAAATTAATTCTAGTGAATATATTCTTTATTGACATTTAACATGTGATATTTGGAGTGATGGTCCACCATATAGAAATACTTGTCCCCATATAGTTGATGAAAAATTTTATATAAACATGGAATAATAAACCTGCTTTTTCTTGTTACTTTGTCGAGGTTGTGATAATTAATGAAGGGGGGCATTGATCTATCCATATTCTTGATAAAGAGGATTGGTTCACCACCACAGTGATTTTCTAAGGCGCAAAACAAATTCTCAAGATTATCTTGTAAAATATTTATCAGTTACTCCAAATTACTATCTTCCATCTTATATGGAGTCTTTAATATTGGTAGATATCCTTGTATGAGTTAAATTGACAACGAAAACTCCCATTCATGAGGAAGAAAGGGAAATTCATCAAGGAACACATCATTGTAGTCCCTCACAATGGGAATGTCTTGAAGAATGATAATCC
This sequence comes from Viscum album, assembly GCA_963277665.1. NCBI lineage: Eukaryota > Viridiplantae > Streptophyta > Magnoliopsida > Santalales > Viscaceae > Viscum > Viscum album. Next base: position 1,456,885,338 of record OY728138.1, read on the forward strand.
AATTTTTCTCAATCATTTTTTTACATATTCATTATCCTAATGAAATAATATTCATTATTGAGAGTAACAATCCAATGGGTATTCATCACCCTCCTAATATTTTTAGAGACTCAGAGGATTCTTTAGAATGCAAAGTGATATCTCCCTTTCACAAAAGTTAGTGTGGGATTTATATAATGAAATCTAATCCATTACCAACATATAATAAAACTACACTAAAGGATATGGGATGAAATTTTTTGGGAGGTTAAATAAAAAAAATTTATGGGGTAAAATTTATATACATTAGATGTAGTAATTTACCCATTTTGTATTATAACATGTAACTCCACATCAAGATTTAATTGTAGTGTTTGTATAGTTCTAATAAACATTAATGATATGAATGAATGTGAATAACCAGAAAAAAACTATCTTCATTCTTGGGTGAATAACCAATATACATATCACTAAATCATTGTTGGGATCCACCTCAGTATTAGTAATAGCATATTCCCATCCATTCAGTCTTAGAGGTTGATATCATTCCTTTTCTCTAATAACAATTTTCATTGGGAACTAGCTCAAAAAAATTCATTGTTCCTTGGAATTATAAAACTATATTATAGGCTATGTTTTCATTTAAACCTACATTTCATCAACTTCATTAGTAGGATTATTCATATCCCTTCAACAGTGATTAATGTAATTCCCCTGATTTACAAATTTGAAGAATCTCAATGTTTCCTTTAAAAAGATCATAGGATTCATGTTCCCAAACATTTAAAACATCGTATGATGGATTTTCTTTCTCCCATGGGATTTATCAGTTGATCCTACCATATTAAAGTTCTTCTTCAAATTTTTATCTCCAAGAAGACTAGACCACTGAGTGTCAGCAATCTCCATATCAATCATTAGGGAACAACATACATCATATCATTCAATGTATAAAATATAAAACTCATTTCATATACTCATCATTAATCCACTAAACAAGTGATCCACCATGTTATTATTGTCCATGAAAAATCCAATGATGTATCCTAAATTTATTTTAAACTTTTACTTTTACTCCACAGTAATCACATCTTCCTTTTTCTTTGGTCTATTGAAATCCATTTCCAAATAAATAAGATTTCATGAAAATTATTTGTTGAAAGTATTTTTCTCTAATCCTTCCAACTCCATGTAATAAATTTCCTCTTTATACATATATATTTTTTATCAATGTCCACCACTAATTAGCTTCTTCATCAAAATGATAGACTATTATCACAATATTCTCTTACTATGGGAATTATAGGAAATTGAATGTATTACTAATGAATTTAATCCATTATTCTATGTTTTGGGGACAATAACATCCAATAAATAAATGTGGGATTTATAGAATATTAGAATTGACTGCATCATGTTATTTCATAGGAGAATGATGGAGTTCCAGAAAATTTAGGTTATTATTCATTACCTGGTCATGTTGAGCCAATACATTCCGGGAGTTCTAAGATATAGTACCAATTATTTTTGGAATCTCATTAGGGTAATTGTAATGCTTTGAACCCAGTTACCCAGAGTCGGTGCATTTTTACATAACATTGGCATGATAAAAAAGTTCATGTTTCGAAAGACAGATTAGATTAGTAGCCTTGGAAATACTAGATGCATTCATAATCATTACATTACATAATAAAATTAAAAACTATGAAAAAATTGTCTCCATATGCTACACTCATATCCCTTATACTATCCCTACAAGTCAGTCATAATATACTTCTTCGTATCCTTGGAAAAATAAAACATAGAAAGGGGTGAGCTTAGACACTCAGAAAGGATAAAAATATATCAGAAACATTCATAAATAAGGATAAACATTTAAGGGGATGTATAAGACTAAACCAAAATCTTTTTAAACATTAAATTCAGTATAATATTGAAAATATAAAATCTAATAATTACATTTACTTATTCACATGGATATTATACAAGTCGAATAATCACATGAAATATCAATAGCCACTTTCATAATGATGGAATCCATAATACCAGACTTCATAACCACAGAGTCAAGGCCTTGTGCCAAGAATACAAATAAGATTTTTTCAAGGTCTTGTGCCAATACAGTAGTTTGTCTCATGAGACCTACCGATGCATCGAGGAGCTATAGCGGGCTCCACCAATCACTTACTTATTCTAATGCATTCCTCATATGAAATGGTTTATACATAACATAAACATTGGTTTTAAAACTAGCATAAAAAATGTAAATACATTATCCATAAACCATAAATTGTGTAAAAATAACACATCCACATTCAAACATATCACAAAACATTCAATATAATATGGATGTTTTGTATCATAATAAATTTGCTTCAAAGAAGCTTAAAATCTATCAAAGTATGTTGATATAGATAAAATCAAATGTTTTTTAGAGAAATATCTCTTTCTATTTTGAAATAATTTAAATGTCATATAAATATAAAATAAAACATTTATTTTTAAAATATTATTATAACAAATTAAGGGATGCTTCGACTATATTATAATGGCAGAAAATAGCCACACCCACTATATAAGTTAAAAAACATTATTACCTTAATTTTTTCGAAACGGTAATAAAGTACTTTCTTTGGAAAATGACGGAAATATTCTTTTTAAAAACATATACAGTCAAATAAGGGTTTAAATGAATATATCTCATTGTGTAGTAAATAGTAATTTTTTTGAAATACATTTTTATTAAAACACGAATGTTGATGATAAAGAAGTCTTAGTTGATACTTACGTAAAAACAACCTCAGATAATAATGATATTGTGAAATTATCCCATAACATGTAATTTTACTTGGTAAAGGGTAGGTTAACATCCTTTATAATGGTGAAATAAAAGTTATTAAATTATAAAATAACCATATACATTAATATGATATCATATATGATCTTATAATATTTCTTTGTTAATGATATTTCAGTAGTATCATCATTTCGGGTGTTAACTGATTCATTTTCCTTTATATGATTTGTCACATAAGTAATGTTTTATTGGATAGGATGTATCATATTCATATTCATAATGATATTATTTCTTTAAAATTTATTTTTAATCATCGAATGAAAATTATTCTTTAATGGATATGACGGGGAATGAATCTCACAACGTTCGTGGTAATGGTAGTCCGTACGTACGCACGAGTGACAATATCATTATTTTGATATTAAAATAGTATATAATTGGAAGGTATAACATATATAAATAATCATTATTATTTTATATTTATTAGTTAAATCATTTATAGTCATTATTAAACCCATCCAAATGATGATGTGTTTGAATAACAAACTACACCACGATGTGGAGACGGTAATCCGTACGTAAGCATGTGTAGTGACGTGTCATTCATAGGATGGATAGAATAAAGAATATGGTTGTACCATACTTATAGAAACATAACATTATATAGAATATACTAAACATATAAATTTATAATGGAAACAACATAGAAATAATCAGTGGAAGAAGAAAAGAACTTGAAAGAGGTGATGAAATATTTACATCTTCTTCGGATTCTTTCTTTTGATTTGATCAAATTTGCTCCGTAGGTTGGATTTATGACTAATGTAAGGCCTCTAGGATTAATTTATAATAGTTGAGAGGATATTTGGGAAGGTTTTGGCTGATCCAAATGGATTTTAATGTGTGAATGTGAGAGAAGGGGAAGATCCCTTTTATAAGATAGGTGAGGGTAACATTAGGAAAATGTTGAAATATTATTTTATAATTAAATAATTTTAGGGTTATAATGGCTCAAAAATGATTTATTTAAAGGATATGGTGGGGATAGGTAGAAAAACACTCAACCAGTTGGTTTTATATTGGTTTGGGTTACTATATTAACCTTATCTTTTAGATTTAACTCTTAGTTAAATAGTTTGACATTTACCATGTCTCCTTGTATTTCTATATTATATGGTTAATAAACATACTATAAACTTACAAGAAAACCTCTAATGGTTCATTAATGACATATATAAAATTATCTAATCCATTTGGGCAAACATTAGATTTTTATGAGTACAATATCAATTAATAATATAATATTTGTTTTAAAAACTCTTTTATGTCAATTTTGGAACTATTTGGTATTTTTTTTGTTAAATACATAACATCATTATTAATTCCAAAAAAAATTATTTAATCAACACTAACATTTCATATTATCCTATAAAATTAGTTTAATTCATTAAAAGTCTCAAATTAGATTTATTTTCATATTTATAATATCAATTATTTTATTCATTCATTAATAAGGTAATTACCCCTTCGTCATTGTGTCATAAATAATTTTAATTATTTAATGTCTAAAAATTATAAATAAATTAAAAATATGTAAGAAATGTATTGATATTTCTAGAGGAATATTTATAGTCTAATTTTTCTTATGTATAAACTTATATTAAAAATGGTTTAGTTATTAAACTTTGACTTCAACTCTTTTAACTCTTCATTAAATAAAATAATAATAAATGTCCTAATATAATATAAGTGGACCAAAGGGGGTCTTATTTTATTCCTAAGGTTGTTTTTGGTCGAATTATAGTATCCAATAGAATTAGTACATGTGTTAGGGTAATTATGATATTATTTTTAAACATAATTACCCTACTTACTTTTAATCGTACTAAAACTTTACTATTTACCAAAAATTATTTTCATCTTATTGAACAAAAATTTACATAATGATATTAACTTTGTCTCTCAGATTTTTAAAATTCAACTCATAGAGGTGGTAAAATTAAGTTTTATACCAATTTACAAATGCACCTAGGAGGTGGGTAAAAGACGGTAAAAATTTCGATAAAATTTTATATATCTAAACTTTTTATAAAATTACTCCAACAGATTACTCTGAAAATATATAGCTATTATGTATCTATTTTGACGTAAAATAAATTAAAACAAAATAACTAATTATTTAAGTAAAAAATTCGAGTTTAGCCAATAACGTAGTGTTTTTTCACTATTCATCAAAAGTTGAATGTTTTCAGAATAATATAAAAAATTCACCCTATGCTAAATTCAATATTCCAAATCCAAAAATGAAGTCCATTTAGAATGATAAAATTTATGAAATTCCAAAAAAGTTGGTATTACTATTCATAATGTCTATTTTGATTTTTTGTGGTGTGTTTGAACTCGAAGTTGCGTACAACGCAGGTTATTATATTATTCAAAGGGAAATGTACCGTGAAAGATTTGTGTGTTAAATTCTCCCCTCCTTCAAATAATTTCATCGTCGAAATTTCTAGAATATTACTACATAAAAATATTCGGGTGGTTCTTCATCATAAGTTCATCGGGTTCCCACATTTCTTACTCCATTTTATAGTTTCTCCATAGAACATTTACCAGATGAGTCGTCTGGTTTCTCAACACTTGTTATGTTGTATCAATAATCTTGATAGGCTCTTCGTAATAAGATAGATTGGGTTCCAGTTCTAATTCCTCATAGGTGAGTACATGCCTTGGGTCATTCATGTATTTTCTCAATAGTGATACATGAAACACATCATGATCTTTGGAGGGACTTGGCGGCAATCCCAAATGTTAATCTACCACCCCAATTATTTCTATAATTTCAAAGGTCTGATGTACCGAAGACTCAATTTACCCTTCTTATTGAATCGTATATTTTCCTTCCATGGAGATACCTTCATGAAAACATGATATCCTACCTGAAATTCCAAATCCTTCATTAATTTATCATCCTAGCTCTTCTGCCTACTTTGAGTTTATTTGATGTGGGTTAGGATTACCTTCACCTTTTGCATTGTTTCCTCATCATGTTCTGGGCCTACGAGTTTTCTTTCACCAACATCATCCCAACAGGTCGGTGTGTGACCTCTCATTCAATATAACGCTTCATATGGTTCCATCTGAATACGTGAATTGAAGCTATTGTTGTATTAAAATTCAACTATAGGTAAATATTTTTCCCATATACCATGAAAGTCAAGTGAGAAATATCTCAACATGTCATTTAAATTTTGAATTGTCTGTTCTAATTGTCGATCAGTTTGAGGGTGGTAGTGAGTGCAGAAACGAAGATAAGTATCTAAAATTTTTTAATGATTTTTCTAGAATCTTGACGTGAAACAGGGATCATGATCAGAAACAATCGATGAGGGTACTCCAAGAAGTCTTAAAAATCATTAATATATAGTGTTGTTACATGTTCAAGTGGTAAATCTTCTCTTATAACAATAAAATGTGCTTACTTGGTAAGATGATCAACAATAACCTATATTTCATCATTTCTTCTAGGAGCCTTTGGTTTCCCCCAGACAAGGTCCATCGTAATATTATTCCATTTCCACTCAGGTACTGGAAGAGGTTTCATGACGCCTCTAGAATGTTTCCTTCCAGTATTCACTATTTTACAATCCATACATCTTGACAAAAAATCAGAAATCTCCCTCTTCATGTTGTCCCACAAAAAATTTCCCATTAAATCAATATACATCATAGTGCTACCAGGGTGTATAAAGAAATTGGAACTATGTGAATCATCCAAAAATTCCATTTTTTTGATCCGTATATCGGGAACACAATGTCTCTTCCAAATTTTCGAAATTCCATCTTTATATATTAAGTCACTCAATCTCCCATCATTCACAGCTTTAATATATTTTTGAAACTCCTCATCATCATCCTGAGAAATTTTTATCTTTTCTAATAAATATGGTTTGGAAAACATTTGAAATTTTTTTGATGTTTCACCTTCCATGGATATTCCAATATCCATCTTTACTAGATCCATGTATATAGGATCCTTTTCAACTCTCATCCTATTAAAAACTCCATGATCCTTTATGATCAAAGCATCTGCCACCTTATCTAGATTCCATAGGTGGTAGTGTAATATTCAATCATAATCCTTGATTAGTTCAAGACATCTCTTTTTCCTCATGTTGAGTTATTTTTGTGAGAGAATTTAATTAAAACTCTTGTGATCAGTATAAATATCACATTTTCCACCATAGAGATAGTGTCTTCATATCTTCATAGAGAAGAATACAGCTTCTAAATCAATATCATGAGTGGGATAGTTTTGTTCATGAATTTTTAGTTGTTGTGATACATAGGCAATAACACTATCATTCTGCATAAGGACACAACCAAGTCGTTTTTTTAAAGCATCACTATAAATAACAAACCCATCATTCCTTGATGGTAGAGTCAACATAAGAGAATTGAATGATCTTCACTTCAGTTATTCAAAACATTATTCACACACTTTTTTCAAACTAGTTTTACCCCTTTACGAGTGAGCATGGTTAATGGGTTAGACATCCAGGAAGGATTCTGGACAAAACGTCGATAATAAACTGCTAACCCAATAAAACTACGTACAATAGTTATACTAATTGGTACTGGCCATTCTTATATTTCCTTAGTTATTGAAGGATCGAAAGATATTCCATCCTTAGAGACAATATGGCCAAGAAAAAAAATCATTTGAAGGTATAATACACACATTCAAAGCGTCCCATAAAATTAATTTCTTCTAAGAGTCATTAGAATAATGCTCATGTGATTTTTATGATCTTCATAGCTTTTTTAGTATACTTGGATATCATCAATAAATACCACTACAAAGTTATCATGATATTTCTTGAAAACTCTATTCATTATATCCATGAAATCATAGGGTGCATTAATTAGCCAAAAGGCATTACTGTATACTCACATTGCTCGTACATAGTTCGAAATGATGTTTTCAAAATGTCTTCCTTCTTCACACACAATTGATGATATCCAGATTGAAGGTCAATCTTTGGTAAATATTGAGCTCCATGAATTTTGTCGAATAAATCATCAATTCATGATAGAGGATACTTGTAAAACCTCATAGATTAGTCTTTCATCTTAACTAAAAGGATATGGTATCCCTATGCTGAAACAATAGGGTTAATAAATCCATTATTACTGAATTACTCTAGTTTTTTCATTAGTTCCACTAGTTCCACAGTGTCCATTCTATAATGGGTCTTTGATATGGGTCTTGAAATAGGAATTAAAAAAATAGAAAACTCAATTTATCATTCTGGAAGATGTGAAGGTAAATCATCTAGAAACACATCAACATATTCTTGCACAAAAGGTACGTCCTCTATTCGAACATTATTTTCCTCTCCCATAATTATTTCATTCGCATCCCCTTTTTCCCTCAAACTCAAAAATTGTCATTCCATATCCGCTCGATGGTCATGAGGAAAGTATTTTTCTAAGAAATCTCTTTAAACTCGCTCAATTCCATATTTTATATTTCATCATCTTCCCTTGTGTTTTGAATCAATGACCACCATTCATATGCATCTCCTTTGAGGTGATAAACTGCCAGGAAATATTTTTCCCTTTCACTACTCCCCAAAGCATGAAATATTTTCTCTAAGGAATTTATCCATTTCTCAGATAATAATGTATTACTCCCATTTATTCATGGTTCTTTTTCCTCATAAAGCGGTCTAACATTGATTCTCCGCATTGCGGATCATGGTGCTCATTATGGGTAAGGTTATTATTCATAACCTGAGTGAGTTGTCTTAGTTTGGTGATAAGTTGATCAGTACCAGTTGCTTCACCAACACCACTATAATTATCTTGAGTAGGAGGGAAATCACTACATGTATTATGTGTATTGATACATTTTCCATTCCTTTCACTAGGCTACATTAATAAACAATGGAATACACTATATTAGTTTATGAATAAAAATACATAATTCTAAAATTGTAAAACACAGAACAGAAATATAGTAGTTTATGGATATAATCCATAATCATAAAAATGTTTTCTCTGAGAAATTATATACTCATAAACCCTCCATAATGGTTTTTAATATAAATTATAATTATCCTAAGAATATCCCTAGGGAGTGTCGTAACCAAGAGAGCAGCAAGGCCTGTTTTCGTGCACGAGTTCTTGTTACAGTCTAGCTCAAAGCGGTGTTTTCAGGTTTTACCCCTAGGTACGTTTGGGCTAGATCCACCTCTACCTTCTCGTATCCAGATATAGATGTATTTCTTGGAAGACTCACAAAATCTCTACAGTACCAAAATTCTAGGAAGATATTCTCTACTAATCCTCAAAGTCTATCTTTGGGTAATGTTTTCTAAACTGATCTTTTCTAAATCTAGATTCCAAGTATTGTAATAAACATCCTCTGATACCAACTATAATTCCCTGATGCCTATTACCCAGAGTCTCTAAATTATCAAATAAAATTTACATGATCACAAAATATCATGTCTCGAAATACCGATTAATTTAGTAGCCTTAGAAATACTAGATACAAACATAAGTTTTACATTACATTATAAAATGAAAAACTAAAACAAAATAGTCCCCATAGGCCACACTCATATCCCTTATAGTATCTCTAAAGTACATTCATAATATACTTCTTTGCATCCTACGAAAAATAAAACATTGAAAGTGGTGACCTCAAATGCTCAGTAAGTATAACAATATAGCGGAAACTTTCATAAATAAGCATAAACATTTAAGCAAATGTATAAGACTAAAACAAAAGCCTTTTAAACATGAACATCAGCATAATATGGAAAAGATAAAATAAAATAATTCCATTTACTTATTCACATGGATATTCTACTAGTCAAATAATCATATGCAATATCAATATCCACTTTCATAATGATGGAATGCATAATGCCAGACTTCAAAACCACATAGTCAAGGCCTCGTTCCAAGACTACAAATAAGATTTTTCCAAGACCTTGTTCCAATAGACTAGTTTGTCTCATGAGACCTACCGATGCATCGAGGAGCTATAGTGGGCTCCACCCATCACTTACTAAGTCCAATGCATTCCTCATATGAAAAGGATTGAACATAACATAAACATTCATATTAAAGCGAGCATATGAAATGTCCATAATTTATCTATAAACCATGATTGGGGTAAAAATATAACATCCATATTCCAACATATCACAAAAAATTCAATATAATATGGATGTTTTTAATCATAATAAATCAACATCAAAGAAACAAAAAATCCATCATGAGATGTTGACAAAGATTAAATAAATGTTTTAGAGAAATACATCTTTATATTTTGAAATCATTTAAAAGTCATTTAATTATAACAGAAAACATTTATTTTGAAAATATTCTTATATTCTTGTAAGGGAAGCTTCGACGATGTAATAACGATAGAAAATAGCCGCACCAACTATATAAGTTAAAAAAAAATCTTACCTTAATTTTGTAGAAAATGTCATAAAGTACATTGTTTAGAATATGGTGGAAAGATTCATTTAAAAACATATAAATTCAAATATGGGTATAAATGAAATTAACCAATTTTCTAGTAAATATTAAAAAAATCCAATACATTTTTATGAAAACATGGATGTGGATGATAAAGAGGTCCCAGTAGATACTTATGTAAAAAGAACCTCAGATAATAAAGTGATTGTGAAATTAACACATACCTTAAAATTTTCCTTATTCAAGGGTCAGTTAATATTTTGTATAATGGTAAAATCATTGTTATTAAATTATACAAGAACCATCTACATTAATATGATATCATATAAGATCTTCTTATATTTCATTGATAATTATATTTCAGTAGTATCATCGTTTTGGGTGTTAACAGATTCGTTTTACAATATATGATTTGTTATGTAATTAATGTTTGTTATGTATATGATGTATCTTACTCATATTCATAATGATATTAAGTATTTAATCAATATTTTTAATCATAAAATGAAAATTAGTCATGAATGGATACGATGGGGAGTGAATCTCAACGCGTTGGTGGAGACGGTAATTCGAACATACACACGAGAAACAATATCATTCATTTGATTTATAATATTATTTAATTGGATATTATATCATAATTAAAAATTATTATCATGTTATATTTATTATTTACATCATTTATACTGATTATTATACCCATCCAAATGATGAAGTGTTTGAATAACAAACTACACCACGATGTGGAAACGATAATCCATATGTACACACGTATGGTGACATGTCATTCATAGGTTGGATAGAATAATGAATATAGTTGTACCATATATATAATAAAATCAAAGTATATAGAATATACTGGAGTTATTATTTTATAATTGAAACAACAAGGAAAGAAGAAGAGGAAGAAGAAAAGAACTTGAAAGATGTGATGAAATATTTACCTCTTCTCCGGGTTCTTAATTTTGATTTGATCAAAAGGGCTCATTAGGTTGTCTTTATGAATAATTAATGGCCTCTAGGATTAATGGAAGATGTTTTAGAGGTTATTTGGGTTGGTTTTGGCTGAGAAAAATGACATTGATGGTGTGAATTTTAGATAAGGGGAAGTGCACTTTTATAAGAGAGGTGAGGGTCACTTTAGGAAAAGATTGATATATTATTTTATAAATAAATAAATTTCATATTATAATTGGTCAAAAATGATTTATTTAGAGTATATGGTGTGGATGGGTCTAAAGACACTCAACAAATAGGTTTTAGACAGGTTTGGAATACTATATTAACCTTATCTTTTAGATTTAACTCTTAGTTAAATAGTTTGACATTTACCATGTCTCCTGGTATTTTTATATTATATGGTTAATAAAAATACTATAAACTGACAAGAGAAACAAATTTGGTCCACTAATGACATATATAATATAATTTAATCCCTTTTTCCGAATTATAGAATTTTAGGAATAGAATATCAATTAATAATATAATATTCGTTTTGAAAACTCTTTTATGTCAATTTTGACACTATTTGGTATTTTGTTTTTGTTAAATTCATAAAAGAATTATTACATAGAAAAAATCAATTTAATCAACCCTAACATGTAATATTAACATAGAAAATTACTGGAATTTATTAAAAGTCTCAAATTATATTTCTTTGGATTTTTAAAATATCAAATAATTTAATCATTCATTAATATGGTAATTAATGCATCATCATTATGTCCTAAATAAATTTAATTATTTAATTTCTTAAAATTATAAATAAAATACCATTATGTTGGAAATATATTTATATTTCTAATGAATATTTATAGTCTAATTTATATTATGTATAACCCTATATTAAAAATGGCTTCGTTATTAATCATTGATTTTAAATCTTTTAACTCTTCTTTAAATATAATAATAATAAATGTCCTAATATTATCCATGTGGAGAAAAGAGGTTCATATTTTATTCATAACGTTGTTTTAGGTCGAATTATACATATCCAATAGAATTAGGACATGTGTTATGGTAATTATGATATAATTTTTACCCTCAATTACCCTATTTTCTTTTAACCGTGGTAAATGGCAGTAAAAATTTACTATTCACAAAATATTATTTTCATCTTATTGAACTAAATTTTACATACTTCTATTATCCATGTCTCTCAGATTTTTGAAATTCAACTCATAGAAGTGGTAAAATTATGTTTTATACAAATTTACAAATTCTCCTAGGAGGTGGGTAAAAGACAGTAAAATGTTCGATAAAAGTTTATATATCTAAACTTATTATAAAATGAATCCAATGAATTACATTGAACATATATAGGTATTATGTATCTATTTTGACCAAAAATAAATCAAACTAAAATAAATAATTATTTAAATAAAAATTTGGTTTTAACCAATAACGTATTGTTTTTTCACTATTAATCAAAAATTGATTGATTTCAGAAAAATACCAAAATATCACCCTAACATAAATTTGATATTCAGAATCCAAAAATGAATTCCATTTTGAAAGATAAAATTTAAAAAATTTCAAAAATTGGGTATTACTATTCATAATAGTTGGTTTTATTGGTTTTGGTGTGTTTGAACTCGAAGTTGCATACAACACAAGAACTAATATTATTTAAAGGGAAATGTACCATGGTAGCTTGGGGTGTTACAATAATCATCACATTTCCAATAAAATTGAGTACTTTCATGGGTTATCCTATATCCAACTATTAACAAAAAATAAAAAAAAACATTGTTCCCGGGATTTAATACATATCTAGATAACATAAAACATCCATCAATCATCTTAGAAGGAATATAGAAGAAATGAAAAGAATATCCTATCTTATGATTCCCTAAATTTAAATCGTGCCTATACATGGTTTTTATTTACATACATAGGATTATCTCTTGGGTTTACACTATGGTTTTCTATTCCTAGTCCCCTAAATTACTATATCATCCTATGATACCAACTATATAGACCTCATCCTTTTACACAAATTAATACATGATTTCAAGAATAATTATCCATTAAATAAAAACCAATTATTCAAAATGGTAGTTTCCATGTAATTCTAGGTATAATTAGAAAATATGTCCCTAGTATAATGATAGTTGATAAGGACTTTTATGAATTGCTTCAATATATTCGATAAGAAATAATCAATGATAACTATTCTCATAAGAGAACTCCACTAACATGATTTGAAACTCCCAGATATTAATAAAAATATATTATTCATACTTTAAACATGCCCTTAAACACCATAATATTATGGATATATTTACTATCTATCTATGGAAGGCACACAGTTCTCAAAAGAAGGTGATTATCCAAATATTTTTGCAATCATTTACTAAAATTAGATAAGAATTAGGCAACATGATCCAACATTAATATACTTATAAAACCAGTTACAATAACACATACCACACATATATAATTAAAATATAACACATTTGATTCATCTCTTTAGATTGGATAAAATGAATTACATTAGTCAATAAATCGAAAATAACCTATAGTATATCACAACCATGAGGAAAATTTGGTCATTGTATAAAAAAACTGATAATCACATCATCTCATTTCTAATCCAAAATTGGTAATTGGTAATTAATATATGTGATTCTCTAGTATAAACATTTCGATTATAGATAGTTGACGAATCACGAGATGAATTGTAATTTTTTTTCTTTATCCTAAATCACATATACTATCATAAGTTGTCATGATAAATCTTGGTCAAACCTGTCTGCACAACCCATATCATGTAATGTCAGTATCTCATTAACTCCTCCCACATGGTCATAGGGACCAAAACAGGACCATGAATATATAGTATATCAACATCTTTCTAGGTACTTTCTTGTATTTATTACCCAAAATAATTATTTTCCCTTGTAATAATGTAATCAGAGTCAAATATACTAGTATCCTTCACTCGGTCAATAATATATGAGGTGAAGATACCAACTATTGGGATATGCTAATTATAAAAAATTATGATTAATAAGTATTTTCTTGTAAAATTCAATTATCTACATCCACTCTGTAATATCACCTCAAAAAAGGTTGAATGTTTTACCTACTAAATGAATTTACATTAGAAATATGCTTCCCAAGAATGAATATTATCTTGATCTCAATAAACTAAATATACTGAACTTACTATCTAATTTTATTGTTTATATAAGGCTCTAGTAATATATAAATTAGCATCATGTAGAAAATATAGATCATGATTATCTTATCCAACAAATGTGGATTCTAGAATCTGAGCATGAACATAATCACATTGAATTCTAGATCATATGTTAGGTAGTGTTGGCCATGATGCCTAATTTCATATAACCTAGAGTAACTACTCACCCATCATACAACATCAATCTTTTAGGATAAAATTTTAAATTAAAAAAATTCAATGTACACACCTTACCGGTCTTTGGTAACACTAGACTTAGAATGGGTTTCATCAACCATTTTATCTTCTGGAAGTATGCAATCAAAAATATCAATCCACTTGATCTTCAATCCATTATTTATATAGATATAATCATTTCTATGGGAACAACGCCTTCCGGGAAGAATCTTTTCACGTAACCCACTAATACAAATAAGATATAGTTTTGTAAAACATTTTTTAGTTGGTCCTATAAAATATCAACCACTACCCTCCTAGGGTACATTGATATTATGATAACAACTCTCATGGTCTATATAAGGTATTCCAACCTCATCAATAAATATAACACCTACAGATGTGAACATAAATGATGCTCCCAAAATTTGGTCAATATCAACTAATTTTTTTTAAAAAGATACTCATGTGTATGAGGGTAAACAGTTATATCACCATCCAATAAGATCTCAGTTGAATAAAAATATATATTTAATACCATAATAATATAGGACATAACATATTATTGATATTTATATAAGACAAAGGATATATCAATAAGCTCATAAAGATATATATGAACAAAAAAATTACACTGAATAGCTTTAAACCTTATCTATAATAGCTGATAAATTGATCACATATCTATCATGTAGAATAAGATAAATCCATTAAATTCATCGAAAATGTCATATGTATATGGAAGAGTTAACCATCCATTGATCAATTGTTGGTTTGAGATCAAATAATCCACATATAGGCGCATCTAGAATCCTTCATCTTGGAATGTAAAATAGAAGAACCCTATGGTGAATGGGTTTTGTAAATAAATCCCTAAACCTCTAAATTTTATAGATATTACACTATCACGCTATAGAGAAATCGATCCATCCAATATAGTAGAACAAAAATATTTTCCATGCATGGAATAAAATATAATATAAATTTCACCTCTGTAATATGTAAAACAATAATAATTTATCATGAATGGGATCTAGAATATCGTTTATGACAAGAGGAATAATATACATTGTGTTATCCACACCCACCAAAATAAAATCATAAAAAACAATCCAAAATCAATCCTAGTTCCATATTATAACATCTATGAAAACATACATCCAATTATAACTCCATGACAAATTTATAATAATCACCTATAGGATATGTGAAATACATTCAATAATAACCTCTGTTTTTGTGTTGAAAATAATGTGTTTTCCGATACATTCCTAGTGTAACATAAATACTAATCATATTTAAAATAATGATATCCCCGAGACAACTGTAACCACTTATCACAATATTATATTTTGAAAACCTATAAATATGGTTAATTTATATACTTATGTGTGTATAAATAGTAAAATCCTATAATTGATACACAATATAGAAATAATGGTCTTTAACAAACCGAGACGAAATGAAGGAGTTTTTCATATATTAATCGAATAATAGATAGTAAATGTTTTATATGATTTGTATCAAAAATAGCATTGTTAATGACCCATTTTTGTGTTTAGATATATTTTTAGAAGCCAGAAAAAGTAGCTTTTAGGAATATACATCTCTCTTTGACTCAGGATCCATGATAACCCTAAGGAGTGTTTCAATGTTGTCTCAAATTACAATGAATTATATATGATCCTCTGTATGGAAATTTCCTAATAGAAGCACAATTAATACTCTAGTTATATTATACATCTAAATCATTATAACCACGATTCTTACTAAATCCATGAACACTAGTTACATATGGTTCAATTAAAAAGATTCACTCTATGTTCCCTATATGAACTCAAATACATCACTCATTTTGTGGTCTATTGAAATTATATATGATATTTCATGATCTCTTAGCTCCAAACCCTTATCTATTTTCATAATAATCCACTTTTTGGGTGAGTAGGAACCTTACAATCACCAATACATGATTCAAACACCTCCATATTAAATAGAATTAGACATCATACGACATTATTAAAAGCCACATTCATTATTGAAAATTCAAATTCAAAAATTGAAAAACAAAATTGGGGAAAAAAAGGCACCTAAGAAACACATAGAAAGAGACACCATGTCACCATCCCGAACATCATCACCTCACAGACCTTATCAATGTGTCACCAACATTGTCTTCACATTGACTCATCATATCACATCTCATGACCACAGTCATCGACAACACCGAAAAATCATCATCATGTCACCACCAACCAGTCTAATCCATGATCTCATACACATATATATCTGTAAGGATGTACACCTTCTCAGGGGAAATGCCTAATTCCATAGGGTATATCCTTATCACCATCTTTTGAATGTCCATAACAATGCCTTTATTCACCTCTATATGAGTTCATCATGCATAATAATAAAAACATGACTTCTTAGACATAAAATTTATCTATTAGATCCTATTTTCGAAATTTTTATATTTAAATACCTCATGGATGCATGTTAAGAAAAATATTTTTATTAATATTCATAGATAATTCATCAAGACAAATAATTCTTTTTTATAAATGATGTAATATCACACACCATCAAGGGTGAAAAAATTGACTCGAAGAGTATGATATATCATATTTTAAAAAATTCCCTCTATCTAATATGTATAAATTCCCAGGCACTATTAATATTGTTTCTTGATAATTATCTTCCTGAGAAATTACCCTAGAAACCCTTATATTGATACCCATTATGTTATTCTATATGAACTAATACACCCAATCATATTTATCATTTAAAACAAGAAAATAGGTCACTATATTCACTTTCCTCTTTGTGAAAACATTTATATAATTGATCATTTTATGTATAAAATTAGCCATTAGTCTATTTTTTGAGGACCACCCACAACATTAATAATGGGAGTATGACAACCTTGATCTTTTATTATACAATTAAACATAATTGATTACATGAACTTCACTTGATAAAATATAGAAGATCAATAGGTCTAGTTTATTTGGGACTTAGTATCATTACATAACAATTTAAAACATGAAACATTCCACATCTTTATTGAAAATATCCATTACATGACCACTAAATTCCCTTGTACTTAGCATTTCCTTGGATAACCTGAGGACATTCATATGAAAAGGGTGATCTGCAAAGCCCAGTAAGGGAATAAATCTGGAATAACATGAGGAATACAATAAATGATAGAAAATAGGTATATCTATAGAGTACAAGAGAAGAATTAACATAGAGGAATGATAAATCATGATAATCATAACATGGAAATGCGGTAACAACTCTTAACAAGGAATTAGAATGATCCAAGGATCATTGCAAATAGAGCATGAGTAAACCCTCGTTTCACAGGAAGCACGAGTAAAACCTCATTTCACTAGAATTATCCAAATTAAACACCCATTGCACAAGATGTATCATGACACTATACTTAACCCAATGCATTGGAGTGCTATCAGGGTGCACCATTCTTAAACATTTAATTTCATGCATTAGTGTGCCACATGGATCATAAAACATTAAATCATTAAATATATTCATTTATTCTACAGTAAATGGACATGGAATACATACATGAAACTATTTAAAAAATATTTAAATGTGCATGAAGGTGAATAACCTTGATAAAGAAATAGGAATGGTATTCACAACACAATGACTTTTTCTTGAAAAAATGTGGTGTAATTTCGGCAGCATAACAGCGTGAAATAAAAACTCATAAAAATGGTTGATGAGAGAGAAAGGGGTGTTTCATCATATTTACATGACATGGATAGTAAGGGGTTATATAGATACATTTCCTAATAAATTTAATTTAATTTAGATTCATGATACAAAAGAATTTCATGAATGTAAATGAGGAGAGAGAAATTCCATTCGGAATTTTGGCATAGTAATGTGTGTACATGGGAGGCATTAAATGAAAGACAAAGGGGTATACCATCATTCAGATAAAAATAGGGAAGTATGGGGGATGTGTAAAACCATACCCCCAAAATTATAATTGAAATCAAAATTGAATAATAGCTTAAAAAAATTGGACAAACAATGAGAAAGGAAGAAAAATCCCTTACTTGGAAGTGTGCTTCTAAAGGCTTGAGAGAGTCTTGAGAGAGGCTTCATGGGAGCTTGGGGCACCTTGGAGGGATTCTAGAGAGATTATGGAAGTTGTTGGACGAACTCCAAAGGCATTGAGTGAGGAGGAAGTGGGAGCTTGGGTGGGCTTAAATAGGAAAGGTGAGAAATACATTATTATCTAGGTTTGGGACACCTCACATTAATCTAATCCAAACCAAAAACCATGCCATGGTTTTTTCACATGGGTTTTGAAAAAGGGAAATGGAAAACTATATTTTATAAGTCCAAAGTCTGAAATTCTTAAAATAATGGGGTTTATTTTGTGGAGGTGAGTCACACTCCCAAGGAAAAGAATTTAAAAAGGCGAGTTGTTTAATAAGTCATGAAGGCTCCATTAATGCTTTCTAAAATAACTCAAACAAACCCAAAATTACATTATTTTAATGGTAAAACATATATTGTCTGAACATAAAGCTTATAGTATTTTATTACATCACTATTGGGTCATTATGATTACATAAAACACATTATATTTGTAAATGGTATTTAATTTTTACCCCAAAATTTGATTGTCTCATAAAATTATGAAAAATTCACCATTGGATAATTTCAACATCCGGATTTCAGAAATAATATTTATTTTATATAAATAATTTTCAAAATACGTTAGTTTTCCCTTTTAATATAAAAACCGACATTTCTCGAAAATTCATCGGTTTTGACTAAAATGGATTTCAAAACATAATAAAAATTACAATTTCATTCATAAAATTATACAATCATTTATATATAATAAAAAATATTTTATTAAAAATATTATTTTTTTAAAATATTATTTAATTCAAAAATCCATTAATTAATCAAAATATATTTCTTAGTTGAACATTAACTTAAAATACTAGTTGAGCTTTAAAAACTATTTACAAGGTAACAATAATAAAATGAAAGTATATTAATTATTATATAAAAAAACAATGTACTCAACCATAGTGATATGGTCTTGTAACATAACCCATTATAACACCCACATATGACTGAAGAGTAACGTGTTTGATGTTGACAGAATCTTGTGTTGGCTCAGATAACATTGCTAGGGTGGTAATCTCTATCAACTTCTAATTCTATCGTATGTGGTCCCACTCGAGATTAACTTGTTGAAGCTCAGTTGGGGCTTGGTCAAGAGATAATCCCAATGACACCACCACTTTTCTGAGCTTCGACAAATGGGCTTCGTATGGGAACATCTACTCGATGAGGCCATTGCATCCTTTGTCTGAGGAAATTGGATTTCTTAAATCCCTATATTTATACTTATCATGTGATCACTATTAGAAGACCATATTAGCAACTGTCACAATTCTTAATAGTATTTTAAAATCCAAAAACATAAGACTAAAGAATTTTACATTTTATATAAATATTTTACATAAAGTTACATTTAATTAGATCAAGAGGTATTTCCATTAATGATATTTTGGGTCGTTACAATCTTCCCCCTTAAAAAATTTCTCCCTTTAAATTTACTTTTCCCACATTAAAACAGATGTGGGTAAAATTACCTCATCACTTCTTCTGATTCCCATGTTTCTTCCTATAACATGTGGTTTCTCCACAACACCTTGACAAGGGGCATGGTCATATTTTGAATAACTTTTTCTCTAAAATCTTTGATTTTCACTGGTTGCTCCTCATAAGAATGATCATCCTTTAACTGTACCACCTCTAAAAAGAGTAAATGTGAATGTTCTGTTATGTAATTACTTGAGAGTTATACTTGAAATAAATCATGTACCTTGTCCATTGTAGGTGGAAGATCTAGTAGATAAGACACTACCCTGACACGATCAAGAATTTAGAAGCGGCCGATGTAACATGGACTAAACTTCCATTTCATTCCAAACCTCATGAAATTCTTCCACAGAGATATGTGTAGAAATACCATGTCTCTAACATTAAACTCAAGGTCTCATAAAAGGATATCCTCATAACTATTCTATTGACTCAAGGATCCCTTGATATGCTGTTGAATGGTTTTCACCTTGTCGACCATTTCATCAACCATTTCTGGTCCAAGCAGCTTATGCTCACCGACCTCATCCCAACACGACATTGTTCTGCACCTTCTCACATAAATGGCTTCATAAGGTGCCATTTTGATGCTCGAGTGGAAACTATTATTTTAAGAGAATTAAGCAAAGTAATATGTTGATCACATCATCTTTTAAATTCCATTGATCATCCTCTCAAAATACCCTCATGTATTTAGATAGTCCACTCGGATTGGCCATCAGTTTGAGGATGACAGGCCATACTAAAGTTTAGTTCAGTATTCATTGGATGTTGAAGAATATTCCAAAACATAGATGTTCATCTTTGATCTTGATCGTACATAATAGATAGTTGTACTCCATTCAGCCCTTTCACTTCCTTGATATATATCCATGCCAATTAATCCAATGAGAAATCCTCCCAAATAGAAATGAAGTGTGCATCCATTGTATGATGATCCACAACAACCCAGATTTCATTGTTTCCTTTGGATGTATTTGTATATCTAGTTAAAAAGTCCAAGGTGATGTTCTCCCATTTTCATTGTAGCATGGGCAATGGTTGCATCATCCCCTTAGACTTCTACCTCTCTCCCTTCGCTTACTGACCCACCGAGCACTATGATTTATATTCAGCGATCTCCTTATTCATATTATCCCACCAATAATGCTCTCATATATCTTGATACATATCTGTGTTTCCTAGGTTAATAGAGAAATTTGGACAATGTGAATCATCCAAAAGTTCTTTCTTCAGCTCCAGATTTGATGGAACACAAAGTCCATTCCAAAATCTATTGTGGTGACAGACTATTGGGCTGGCTCGGATAGCATTGCTCGTGTGGTGATCTCTATCAACTATCAATTCTCCCATTTGTAGTTCCATTTGAGCTTAACCTGTTGAATAATAGCTTGGGATTGGTTAAGAGTGAAGCCCAGTGACGTTAACACTTTTCTGAGCTTAGAAAATTGGTCTTCGTTTGGAGCAACTCTACTGGATGAGGCTATTGAATCCTTTTTATGAGTAAATTGGATTTGTTAAAGCCCATATTTACACTAATCATGTGATCACTGTTCAACAGCTACAAAAACAATAGTCACAATTCATAATTGTATTTTAATAACCAAAAACAAAAGAATTCCATATGTTTTATAACCATTTCACTTATATATACTTTTAATTTGATCAAGACGGATTTTCATTTACAAAGGTTTGGGTTATTAAATTCTTCCCCCCCTTAAGAAATTTCACCCTCAAAATTTCATTTTACAGTCTAGGCCACAAATAGATGTGGGTATTTTTTCCATCATTACATCCTCCAATTCCCATGTTGTTTCTTCGTACATATGGTTTCACCATAGTACCTTGACTAGATGGGTAGTATTTTTGAGTAGAACATTGTCTCAACGATCCAAGATCTTCAATGGATGCTCCTCATAGGAAATATCATCCTCCAACTATACCACCTCAGAAGAGAGTACATGTGAAGGGTCTGGTATATACTTTCTTAAGAGGGACACATGAAATAAATCATGTACTTTGGCAATGGTAGGTGGAAGTACTAGTCGATTGGCTACTACACTGACACGATCAAGAATCTCTAAGGGTCCGACGTACCTAAGACATAAATTACCTTTCTTTCTTAACCTAATGACCTTCTTCAATGGAGATATGCGTAGAAATACCATGTACCCTACTTTAAACTCAATGTCTCATCGATGGTTATCTGTATAAGTCTTCTATAAAATCTAGGATTCCTTGATATGTAGCAAAATGGTTTTCACCTCCTCCACCATTTCATCGATAATTTCAAGTCCTAGCATCTTACACTCACCGAATTCATCTGAACATGCTGGTATTATGCATATCTTCCCATATAGGGCTTCATAAGGTGCCATTTGGATGCTCGAGTGGAAACTGTTATTATAAGAGAACTAAAACTGAGTAAAATATTAATCTCTCCCTCATTTTAATTCCATTGAGCATGCTATAAACATGTCATCAAGTGTCTGGATTGTTTTCTCATATTTTCCAATAGTTTGAGGATGATAAGTCATATTGATTTTCAGCTCAGTATCTAGAGCATGTTGAAGACTCTTCCAAAATTCTAGGTGAATCTTGGATAACAGTCAGATACAATATATAGTGGTAATCCATGCATCCTTAAAACTTCCTTGACGTAAATCCGAGAAAGTTGATCCAATGAGAAGTCCTCTTGAATCGCGATAAAGTGATATTTCTTTGTAAAATGATCCATAATGACCCATATAGCATTATTTTCTCTAGATGTCCTTGGATGTCCAGTGAAAAATTCCATGGTAATGTTCTCCCACTTCCATGTTGGTATGGGTAGTGGTTTCATCATCCCCTTAGACTTTTCTCTCTCACACATCACTTTTTGACATAATAAACACTTTGACATATATTCATAAATCTATTTTTTCATATTGTCACACTAAAAATTTTCTCAGAGATTTTGATACATAATCATTCTCCCTACGTGGATAGAGAAAGTCAATCTATATGTACTATTCAATATATCATTCTTTATCTCTGGATCAAATGGTACACATATTCACATCCCAAATCTAACAACTCTATCATCATCAACATTGAAATAAGTGGATTTCCCATTTCTAACAGCTTCCACCCTTTTCTAAATTTCCACAACTTTTCATTGAGCAATAATTATTCTCTCCAAGAGGGATGTTTGAGAAATCATTTGAGAAAGGATTAATGATGTTCCTTCCTTAATGATTCCCATGTTCATCCTTTTCAAATCTAAGAAGATTAGATCCTTTCAATTCTCATCATTGATAAAGATACAAGATCTTTTCTACATAGAGCATCTGCCGCCTTTTCTGCCTTACCAAGATGGGAGTGGATTCATCAGTCATAATCCGTGATGAGATCTATCCATCATCACTATCTCATATTAATCTATTTCTGTGTGAATATATATTTGAGACTCTTGTGGTCATTTTATATCTCACATTTCTCCCCATAGAGATAGTGCCACCAGATTTTCAAGGTGAAGATCACAGCTTCCAACTCTAGATCATGTGTTGGATAGTTATGCTCATGGATTTTCAACATCCATGAGGCATAGGCTATCACATTATCATTTTTCATCATCACACAACCAATTCACTTCTTATAAATGTCACTATACACCACAAAGTGTTCTCCACTAATAGGGAGCATGAGTACTGGCACAATGAAAAGCTTCTCTTTCAATTCATTGAAATAATCTTCACATTCCTCTGTCCAGTCAAACTTTATAGCCTACCTTGTCAGCATGTACATTGGGTTTTACAATCATGAAAATCACTTCCCAAATCGTCAAAAATACCCCTCTAGACCCAAAAAGTTGTGGATCTGCATTACAAAAGTTCGCCTGGGCCACTCTTCAATTTCCTTCGTCTTGGTAGGGTACACAAATATCCCTTTTCTTGTGATAACATGCCCCAAGAATGATAATTCCTCAATCCAAAACTCACATTTAATGTACATTGCATACAACTTCTCCCGTCACAATTTCATTAACACGGGTTTCAAATGATCCTCATGTTCCTCCTTGCTCTTCGAGTATATCATAATATCATCAATAAAGTCTACCACAAATTTGATGAGATAATCTCTAAAGAATATATTTATTAAATACCTGAAATATTTTAGATAATTAGTGACTCTGAATGGAATAAATATGAACTCATAGTGTCCATACCTTGTTTGAAAGGTAGTATTGGGAATATCTTCCTTCCTCACCTTTAATTAGTGATATCCCAACCGATGGTCAACCATAGAGAAATTACTTGCCCCGCGACGCTGATCGAACAATTCATCTATCGATGGAAGGGGACACTTGTTACATATTGTGACTTTATTGATCTCATTTTAATCAATGCAGAGGCGCATTGATCAATCCTTCTTCTTGGCAAAGAGGACCAGTTCACCCCACAATGAAGCACTCGGGCGTATAATACCCTTCTACATATTCTCATGAAACTGAATCTTCAACTCTTCCAGCACTATAGTGGCCATTAATTAATGTGTCTTTGAGATTGGTAGAGATCTAGGGATATGATCAATTGAGAACTAAACCTCTCAGTCTGGAGGGATACTAGGAAACTCTTCAGGGAATACGTTAGTGTAATCCCTCCCGATGGACATGTCCTGATGCATGATTATCTCATTTGTCTTGAACTTTTTACCAATATATGATTTCTGATAAGGAAGTAATATCTATACATAAGATGATGATTTGAAAGGAGATTCATCTACATCCATGCATTTTTAATGAATTGGAGGATGCTTCGGGATGTGAAGAGTGATATCCCATTCCCGGTAGTTGATATTGGATTTGTATAAATATAGACAATATATGCCTAAGATAGCATCAAACTCCACTAACGGATGTATGATGTGATTTTATGGGATTATTAGTCCACAATGATTAAACTTTGAGGAGTTCTGAACTATGGATGCGACGATTCCCCCATTCGTTGTTCTCACAGATAACTTTTCCTCCAAAATTTGAGGTGGTGTTTGAATTGTTCTACTAAATTTGCAAGATATGAAAGAATGCGTAGAACCAGAATCAAATAGTTCATTCACTATTCTTGAATGAATAAATATTGTACCTTTACCACATCATTGTTAGTCTCCAACGTAGGATTAGTGATAGCATATTCACTTCCTTGTTGCCTCAAATATTTTTATTGATTGCCTCCAAAAACCCTCATCTTAGGGAAATTGTTTTCATAATGACCAAGATCCATGAAATTGTAACACTGCACTGCTAGTTGAGTGTTGATCTGAACCTTCCATTATTCTTTAACAGTAGTGGGATATGTCATATCCATTTGGAAGTTCTTGTCTACATGGCCAAACTTTCCGCATTTGAAGCAATTCCCGGTTCCCTTAAGACAGTTACCAGGATGTTTCTTCCCATATTTTTTGAAAGTGGAAAATTCTGGCTTCTTTCCATTATAGGATTTGATTAATGGACCACCAATGTTGTTATCCATTTTCTTCTTCTTGTCACTGGGCCTAGGAGACCACTGAGAGTCGGGAATCTCCATTTCAACCTTGAGGGCACAACGAAAAATATCCTCATAACTGTTGAAGTCTCATATCGCCAATGATTTTTGTAGACTCAGTTTTTGTCTGCTAAAGAAGCGATCCATATTTCTTTCGGTGTTCATGAAAAATCCAGAGGCATACCTTGAAAGTCATTTAATATTTTCCTCGTATAACCCAATGGACTCGTCTTCCTTTTTCTTGAGTCCGAGGAACTATCTTTCTATCTAGATATGGAGGGTTTGAGGAACATATTTGTTGAAAAACACCCTCTTGATTTCTTCCCAATTCATGGAATCAATTTCCTCTGGGGACTTTGTATTCCTAATCAGTTTCCACCACTGATCGGCTTCTCCATCAAAAAAATAGACTATCAGTACCGCGTTTTTCTCTTCGGAGAACTGGAGGATGATGAATATCTTCCCAATAGAGTTAATCCATTGATCCATAAGGATAGAATCTGAAGATCCTCTAAACATGGGAGGCCTTTACCGCATGAAGGATTTTATGGAAACTTTCTCTTTCCATGGAGGAGGAATGAATTCTTCTTGATTCATGTTATTATTCATAACTTGATCCATGTGATGAAGTACTGTCATGATGTTTTGCGCACCCACTCCTGTTATATCGGGCATACCATTAAAGCAATCTTCACATTACCTATCACATTGGTTGTTGGAATGTGTTCCTCTATTTTCCGCCATTAACTAAGTTAAATAACATATAATTAGAGGTATTAAATACAAATCCATTGGGCCTAAAAGGAAAACATAGTACATAAAATTATAATCTTATAAAGAATATGTATATCAATAATTGTGGATTCTTAGGTTTAAATCTAGGTCATCCTCAATATATTTCTTAACTTATATTCTTATGTGCTGTTTTTGTCCCATAATAACAGTTTGTACTAAGCTCTTGAATCTACTAAAGCATATCCCCAAGTAGTTTCATAACCAAGAGTGCATAAAGACCCATTGTTAAGCACCAGTTCCCATTCATGCTTAGCTCAAAGCATTATTTTCAGGTTTTCCCCCTAGGATACATCTGTTCTAGAGCAGCATTTACCAGAACGTTTCCAAAGAAGGATGTATTTTCTCAATAAAAAACTTACTCAATACTCCCAAATACTTAGGGATGTTTTTATTATACATATTCTTGTCTCTAAATATTTACTAGGTTTTTATAATCCTAATCCCAATAATAACTAAACCTTCCTTTGATACCAACTATGACAACCCCGATCTTTAATTACACAATTAAACATATTTTATTACATGAACATCACTTGATACAACATATAAGATTGAGAGGTCTAGTTTATTTGGGGATTCAGATCATTACATATGACTAAAAACATGAAACATGAAACATATTTATTGAAAACATCATTTACATGACCACTACGTTTCCTTGTTCTTAGCATTTCATGGGATAACCTGAGGACATGCATAAGAAATGGGTGTGCTACAAACCCCAGTAAAGGAATAAACATGGAATAACATGAGGAATACAACACATGGTAGACAATAGGAATATCAATAGAGAAAAAGAGAAGCATAAATATAAAGGCATGATAAATCATGATAATCATAACATGAAAATGTGGCAACAAATCTTAACATGGAATCTTCATGAGCCAAGGCTCATTGCACATATAGAATGAGTAAACCCTCATTACACATGAATCATGAGTAAAACCTCTTTATACATGAATTATTATGAGTTAAAACCCATTTATCATAACATATCATTATATTATACTTTACCAAATGCATTGGAGCGCTATCATGGTGCACCCTTCTTAAACATTTCATTTCTTGCATAAGTGTTCCAAATGGATCATAAAACATTGAATCATTTAATATACTCATTTATTCCATGATAAATTGATGTGGAATACATAAATGAAACTAATTAAACAATAAGTAAATGTGCTTAAAGGTGAATAACCATGATAGAGAAATGGGCACAGTATTCACTACATAATGACTTTGCCTTAGAAAAACGAAGTGCAATTTCGGCAGCATAATGGCGTGACATAAAAACTCATTAAAATTTTCGATGAGAGAGAAATAGATTTATCATCATCTTTACATGACATGGAATGTAATGGGGTCATATATATACATTTACCAACAAATTTAATGGAATTTAGATTCATAATAAAAAAATAATTTCTTGAATGTAAATGAAGAGAGAGAAATTCCATTCGAAATTTCGGCATATTAACAAGTGTACATGGGGGAATTTAATGGGAGAGAAAGGGGTATCCCATAATTCAAACATAAAGAGGATAGTATGGGGAGGTGTGATACCATACCCCAACATTTATAATTGAAATTAAAAGGGCATAGAATCTTAAGGAAAATAGGACAAAAATGAAAAAAGGAGAAAAACCTTTACTTGGAAGTGTGCTTCCAAAGCCTTGAGAGATACTTTATAGAGGATTATTGGGAGATTGGGGAACATTGGGAGGATTTTAGAGAGAGGAGTGTAGAGTTTGGACGAACTAAAAAGGATTTTAGTGAGGAGGAAGTGGGATATTGGGTGGGTTAATATAGGAAACGAGAGGGAATTGTTTATTATTTAGGTTTGGGAAACCTCACATTAAATTAATCCTAACCACAAACCAGAACATGATTTTTGCCCAAGGATTTCGGAAAAGGGATGTGGAAAATAATATTTTATAATTCCAAAGTCATAACTTCTTAAAATAATGGGTTTGCTTATGTGGAGGTGAGTCACACTCCCTAGGGAAACAATTTAAAAAGACAAGATGTTTAATAAGTATAGAAGGGTCCATTATGCTTTGTAAAATAAGTCAAAAAAACCCAAAATCATATTATTTTATTGGTAAAAAATATATTTTCGGAACATGAATCTTATAATATTTTATTAGATCACTATTGGGTCATTATGATGTCATAAAACACATTATATATTTATACGGTATTTAATTTTTACCCAAAAATTTGACTGTCTCAGAAAATTATGAAAAATTAACCATTGGATAATTTTGATGTGCTGGTTTCAGAAATAATATTTATTTTACGTAAATAATTTCTAAATATGTTTATTTTCACTTTTAAAATAAAAATCGACATGTATCGAAAATTCACGGGTTTTGACAAAAATGGATTTGGAACCATAATAAAAATTACAATTGTATTCCTAAAATTATAATATCATTTATATTTAATAAAAATAAATTTAATAATAACAATAATATTTTATTAAAATATTATTTAATTCAAAAATTCATTAATTCATCAAAATAGATTTCTCAATTGAACATTACTAAAAATTGTATTTGTCCTTTATAAAATACTTACAAGGTTACAATAACAAAATGAATGTATATTTGTTATTATATACAAAAAATAATGTATATAGACATAGTACTAGGGTATTATTAAAGAACCCCTTAAAGCACTCGCATAAGACCGAAGGGTGAGGTGTGCGATGGTGACAGACTCTTGGGGTGGCTCGGATAATATTACTCACGTGGTGATCTCTATCAATGTTTACTTCTCCAATTGGTCGTTTCGTTCGATCTTAACATGTTGAAGCTCCGATTGGGCTTGGTCAAGAGCTAAACCCAATGATGCCACCTCTTTTACGAGCTCTAAAAAATGAGCTTCATATGGAGCAATTCTACTGTATGAGGTCATTGCTTCCTTTTTCTAAGTAAATTGGATTTGTTAAAGCCCACGTTTATACAAATCATGTGATCACTGTTCAAGGGCTAAAAAAGCAATAGTCACAATTCTTAATGGTATTTTAAAATAAAAAAACAACAGAAGTTAATATTTTGTATAACCATTTAACATATTAAGTCATTTAATTAGATCAAGAGGGATTTTCATTAACAATGGTTTGTGTCATTACAGGGAGGGTGTTATACCTTGAAATTAATTTTCTGATAGAAAATGGATTACTCCCCTCATATATCTTCATATTTCATGGACTATATAACAAATAATTGAATCTCTTTGAGAAACATGTTGATATAATGTAATGACATAAAAGGGTGTATTACTTCCCCGTCTAGTGGGGAATTGTTTAACACAAATTCTAGGAAACCTATTGGAGATAATTATTGTGGAATATGACAATCATTTTGAGAAAATGAATATGTAAATTATAATATTAGTTTTTGATAAAAATTGTTTCAGAAATTATATATTTTTAACTCCTCACATTACATTATATACACACTATATCACCGGGTCTAAAAAATAATGGGTTTCATTATCCCAATCTATATATTCCATGACACATTTATAAAATTATAATATTATATATAAAACATAATATCAAAAATAGTTATACTAGGATATGTTAAACATAGGTAATTCTATGTAAATACTCATGGAATAAATTATATAGGAAGATAATGTACTAATTATCATTTAAACCTTAATTATTTGTACTAATTTTAAAACTAGGGTATCAATAATAAAAATACATACAACTTTCATCTCAATAATATGAGATAAATACAATTCCAAACTACGTGCACAGTCTTCCAATATTCGATGAATACTAAAATATTAAATAATAATCAAAATACTAAATTATTTAAAAAATGTAAAAAACTAAAATAATTAGAAACCAAGTAAAAAAATCAGTAGTTAATGTAACATGGAAATACCCTATAAAATGATAAAATATGAAAAATCCTATGGCCTATCCAATATATGTAAAGACCTTTTCTCCAAATAACATTTAATAAATAGGGTGAAAATTTAAATCATGTTTCTAATACAAAATTTTATAACCCTTATACCGGTCATCCATAATAGTGATATGATGGAGAGAAACATTAAATATGGTTTCCCTCCACATATAATAGAGGAACCATACTAATATAGTGGTTCTATAAAATATTGTTTGGATATAAATTTTTTTCCAAATAAATAAGATAATTAAATAACGATAAAAAACCAATCCTAGTATATATATAAATATATATATTATGGTAATAAAACAACTATAATAAAATAAATATCATTCCATAATAAAATGTGAAAAATTATAATTTCTTACAAGTTTCTATATAATGATAACATTTCCTAATGGATTTATAAATTACAATGTTATCCAAATAGAATACAAAATATAGAGATATAATAAAAGAATTGGATTGAGGATGCAATTGTGAATGACAACAATATTAATATTACCACTATCTCACAAATAGTCCAAATGTCTCATTCCATTAAAATTAATCATAAAATTTTATTCGAAAAACCCCTATAGTTTTTGTGTGGTGTTTGATAAATACATTATATTGACCACCAATAATGTTATCAATAAATAAATAATGTGTTTATCTATGCATAAATAAAAAAATGATACAATTATAATATATACATATCAATCATTCCATAATTAATTAACCATACCAATTTCATGCAATACATGAGCGAGAAATGTACTCCGATATTATTAATATATCCACTAGTAGTGGCCAAGATATCTATTAATAAAATATACAAAGTTAAAATGGGGTATTACCACTGATAATAAAAAATAATATTATAATGAGTAGAACTATTGAATATGAAGTATAGATAAATTATTCATCAATTTTGTAACATGAATTATAGGTGATTTAGTAGTTGAAGTACCATATCCTAGGTATGTGGTGCATTTCCAAACTCATCAATGATGTTAATGGAATATCTCTATAATCATCAATAAAGGATAATGTGTTATCACAATACATATATTTGGTGAGAATTCTATCACCACAAATAACCTAAGTACTAGGGAATGAGTCATCATTATTTATACCAAGATAAGGTGAAAAATATATCACTATGATAAACCTAGGATTTATATGATATTACCATAATAAATTATTTGTATAGGTTAATTGGATATCACTATAACTATAACATATAATTTCTCAAAATCATTCATGTATTGAACAATAGTAAAAATATTCAATGGAGTGAATGTAAATTATATACACTAAAAATTAATATAAAAATTATAAAATTTTATCACATATTTCCTTGCATAAATTAAACCAAATATTACCTATGATACCTATTTAAACCAAGAGGATATATGTTGCATAATTATTTCAAAAAATTGTTTTTTTCAATAGAATAATACAATTTGGGAGATATTAATGAAAAATCAATGATGGATATTGATAGAAGGATTGGCAGTAACAATGGTTGGAAATTAAATTCTATGATTATTGGATTTGTTCACAATTAGGAAAAATTAATATTGTATTTAAAAATTTATATGGATGATTATAATGAAATATGGGGATTAATTATGTTCACAATTAGAAAAGGCTGAAAATTAATTATAGTGTATATTATATACAAGAAATATGGATATGTTTGATGAAAATTGGATGTCCAGTGAAGAACTGTAATATTGTGGGAAGGTGTATCTTATAGAAGATTGGATTATAAATTATATTCAAATATAGTTGATATTATGTGTTATAAATATCTACAAACAAAATTTTTCTTATACTTGTAAAATTTTTTGGGTATGGATGATTGGATTAATTATATAGAGGTAGTGAAATGTAGTTTAATAAAGTAACCCATCACCGGGACATATTCCATTCTATGGTAAATTTAACTATGATGTGGAGTAAATTTAAATTAATAGGTTGATGTTAGTATTGGAACTATTTTATAATTTAAATCCCAAATATTGTAACTTTTCAATGGCTGTGTTGGACATATCAGGGTTGATGTTGTTTTGGTTATGATTTTTTCTTATTTTAAATGAAAACCAAAACTATGATATAGAAGGTGTTTTTTATAAATATTTGGGATATCAAACATAAAATAAGATATAAATATTATGAAAGTTTTAGTAGAAATTTTGCACCACATGGATCATGTTGTTTTATATATGAATAAATACAATATAATAATGTATGGGACATTATGTGATTTTTGGAAACTATAGTTATTGATATTTTAGAAAAATTAATGTTTGATTTATTTTGGAGGACTTGGAGAGTTGGAAATGACATTAAAAATATTTCAAAAATAATTTTTATGATGGTGTGGAAGAATTATAAAGTTATTTGTATAAGAGATAGTTAGTTTACTATTATAGAAGACCTTAATTCATAATTGATTACATGTACAAAATAGTGAAACCCAAAATAAGGATATATGGTTGAATATGTTCATTTAAAAATACACATGTAATGTTTCCACATAATAGAGACCACAAAATGCAGGTGATCATTTTTAACTTCACGTTTTCTATTGTATAAACCAACATGTGAAGTTGAGAATTTAACTAGGTATGCTGACATATGTTTTTAATGGAAATTGAAATATAACAAGGTATTTCATAAAACATACCATATTAAATAATTATAAAATACCAAAATATATGTTTTTATGAGGGACAATGCTAGGGATTATCAATAATAAAAAGATTTATAATGATATAGGAATTTGGGGTGTCATTCAACAATTTTGTTGTTATAGTTTCATATTAAATGTTCCAATTTTATCTTATTGGTTAGGGTTTTATATAAGATATAAAAAATGAAATTTTTTATTGAATTGAATTTGGATGTTGGCTAGGATTATAATTTTGAATATAAAATTAAATTATTATACATAATATTAGTTTTTTATATATAGAATAATTATTTTCTAAAAATTGTAAATAAATGGACTATAGAGAGGATTAATAATTTTAAAGGGATAGAAACATTGTATTCCTGGAAAAAATGTAACAAATAATGAGGATTTATTGAAGGTATATATTATAATATAATATAGTTAATGTGTATTTTACTTTTTAGTAATCAACAGAATCTATTGACATAAATTTTTTTGTATATCATAGAAGGTATGATTTAGAAGTGAAGTGTTAATATGAAAATAAATCATGGTAATCAATAATATAATTGCAATAATTAAAAAACTATATTATATTTGATATAAAAGAGTTCATGAGTATATAATTTATTTTAATAATCGTGTGATATACAAAAAATTTCTTTCTTAATAATGTTAATAGGAATGATAATGATGAAGAATTATTATTATAATTGAATTATTATCTAATGTACTATTATTTTGAAAAGTATGACATATGAATAAATACATATACATTTTTATATGGGTTGATAATATGTGGACATGGAATTTGGAGTGGCACTTGAAGGTCATTTAAGTACCAAAATATAAAATTTATGATTTAATTTACATAAGAACTATTTTTTTATGATGTGAGGACATTGAATATTAAACTGAAAATATTCCTATAAGTCAAAAAATGATACTATTAGTAAACCCAATTTTCAGTTGAGAATAAGATGTAGTAACCCATGGGAATTAGTTGGATATCCCAAAATAAAGAAAAATGTAGTAATCCTTGAGAGGAAAAGATATTATCCCTAAAAATTATATACTGTGTTAGCATTACTAATGTGTGACCTTACATGTATAGTTTTTTCACTAAACCAACGAACTATAGTGGTTATTAGTACATAGTTAAAATGATGAGTCTATGTTTCATAGATAATCCATAATACTATAACATATTTTATAGAACATTCTATCACACATTTTATATTCTAATGATTTCAATGATTTCTTCTGATTGTTTTTTCAAGGAGTAAAAATTGTGAATAAGTATTACATCTAATAAAAGAACTTGATTATCAAGAATGGGGATAAGGATAAATAATTTAATTTAGGATACACCCTCATTCAAATCCCTCTTAGGGTATCTTGGGAATCTAAATTTGGTATCCAATCTACCATGTTCTATTGTAAATTCATCTTAGTATATATAGATTGTAATTTTTTAAATACTAACTTAAATATCGATATATTAGTGAAGATTTATAAATTATCATGGAATTATTTTTTATGTTTAATGAAGAATGTGATATATTTTCTATATTTATATACTACATTGGATTATAGTATAATAATAACTATTTTATTAATAAAAATTACTTATGGGATTTCATATTGGCTGAACCAATGATAATTGGAGATGGATTCATGTTTCCGAGATTATTTTAAAGTGACAATATATAAAAAGTTATGAAATTAAGTTAATTTATTTTAAAAAAATACATAGTGAAGGTTTTCTAATGAGTGTATATAATGAAAGGAATTACTACATTCCAAATTTTAAAGGTATATTTAAGGAGAATAGTCAAATGGTTTAGAATAATAAGGAATGGCTTTTTTATTTGACAGAAAAGAAACCCATGTATAATAATTTTATGGGAAAATTATACAACAACATATTGGAAAAAACATATAATTTATAAAGAAAATAATACGGAAAAAATATCGAGAAATGATATTTTATGAAGTACAAAATTAATGATGTGCGATTTATATATCATATTATGACAACAAATGTATTTTCTACAGAACAAAGAAATGAAATGTTATCAATTTAAAACTTAATTTACATCCCATTAACTCTATTGAATATAATGAATAATTCATCAAGAGATGTTATTTATATATTATCTTTGTCCACATAGATGTACCATAAAAATAATTGTAATAGAGGTTACATGATGATATACTCCACAGTTTTAACAATAAGGTGTCTTAAAATAAATAATTATAAATCTAATACTATAAACAACAACATATTCGTGTTGTATAGTTATGAAGTGGAATGTAAATGGGGGATTTCACAAGAATCACTATTTTCATTTTCATTATATCCATCAGGAAAATAAATGATTATTTTGAAAAGTAAAAATAATTGAAATACATTTTTGTATGAGTGTGGTAGAAAAGTACATATTGAATTAAATTATAATGGGATGCAATGTGTTACCATAATTTAATTTTATATAAAAATTATTAATGTTTAAAGGGTATCATTTACATTAAAAAATAGTTTTACATTCATGATGGAAGTTGAAATAGACTATAAAAGGTAATTTATCATAAATACAAGAAATATTTAGTACAATAGACTTCATTTTATGAAAATATGAAATATTGGAGAGAATAGAAGAAATAACAGATCACTCTTAGAGAATTCATAATGGAAAAGGGAAAGGTATGGTTATGTAGTTTCACTCATACCACTATAAAACAAGAGAAAAGGATTACATTATTGTCCATTATTGGATAAATAAATATTGAAAATAATGTTATGTTTATTAAATGAAAAAAATCGATAAATCTGGGATTATTATAATTAAAAAATTGAATACCATGACATGTAAGAATATTAATTCATCATTAATCATTATGATTCTAGTGTAAAGAAATTGTTTTTTCTATGAATGTATTTGAATAAAATCAATAAAAAATGGTTTTACATTCATTAATATATATATATTCCTGTACATTATGATGAAAAAATCTATCCCACTCCATAAGGTGAATATATTATTTGTTAATCTATAATTAAATGTT
This sequence comes from Viscum album, assembly GCA_963277665.1. Taxonomy (NCBI): domain Eukaryota; kingdom Viridiplantae; phylum Streptophyta; class Magnoliopsida; order Santalales; family Viscaceae; genus Viscum; species Viscum album. The sequence goes on from OY728138.1 coordinate 1,456,921,621, forward strand.
ATATATTATCCATTAGGTATTTGAAATATATATGAATTAATAAAGTATTTTTTTCAATGTTGGATGAAATTACTATAATGGTAGTGGATTACGTAGAAAAAAACTATCTGTGAAAGTGGTATCGCCAGAGTTTAATGATTAAATGTTTTTAAATAATAATTATTTAATTAATTTAATGAAGAAAATTTTTATATATGAATGTACATTGAGTGGTGGTTAATATCCATGTGGTGTTAAGGATAAAACCTATTTATAAGTGTTATTTGTAGTGATACCCAACTCTTAGTATGAATAATCATTACTAAATCTAATTATACAAGTCCAAATGAAGACGTACATATGGTAAAAAATTAGATTAGAGTAAAATAGCTAAAATATGAGAAATGTGAATTTTATGAATTGTATCATGTAAATTCGGGAATTATATTTAATGAAACCTAACCTTACATAGTGTTGGAAGACACTGAAGTTTATAACGGATATATTATTGGAGAGGATAAAATAATAATAAGGGAAAACATATTTTATTAGTTTATAGAAAATAGTGTATCATATGAGTTAATTTTAGTATACTAAAATGATGCAGATAATATGTATTTTTCACCTATGAGTAGTTAGGTTATTTCAAGTGGTAAAAATATTCTCAAAATCAGGAATTACTACAAGGAAGAAAATATCATATTGATCATGTGATATCTTTTTATTTTAAATCCATATGTGTTAGGAATATATTTATCCTATGTTTTACCCTCAACCATGTACATATCTATTTATTCAGTAAAACCTTTTTTAAACGTGATTGATATCACCTAGAATTATATATAAATTTAATTAAATTTCAAAATAAAAATTAATATGATAGAATAAGTGAGTTACATGGAAAAATATTACGATTTAAATAAATAATCTATTTTTATAATATATTATAACTCATTAGTCTTAGATGATTTAAATATTTTCCTTTTATATGTAGAAAATTCACTATATTGAATTTATTGATAATTTCATAGAAATTAGTAAGAAAATATTTATGTTAATGTAATAATAAATAATTTTTAATGATATTAAATATTTTCATTATATACCAGAATGTGGTATGATATGGTATTTGTTGGTGAACATAAAAGATTTTATACTCTATTATTCAAGATTTCTCTAAAAAAATTGATACCATTTGTAAAATATGAAAGAAAAAAAATTGGGAGTGAATATGATGTTTATATTCATGTTCCTATAAAAATGTAGTAGAAATAAGTGTTTTCATTTTATTTTCAATTGTGTAAAAAATAAAAATTACATAAAATATAATTGATGTAACGTAATATGATTGAAAATGATACGGGAGATAATATATTTATCCCTTAAGGAACACAATTTAACAGAATCAAGTATTTTTAAAACCCATAAATGGACATAGTTATAACCATGATGTTGAAGGAAACATTTAAAAAACATAAAAAGGCTGAAAATGGAGATAAAAAATGTAAATGATGATGGAAAATTATATATGTAAATTGATGGAATTGTTTTCTATTATTTATGTTCAAGATTTTAAATTATCGTTTTTCAATTTATTGATAATGTAAGTGGGTCTTTATTGAATTGATAATATGGGATGAATGATGATGTGTAAGAATGTTGTTGAATTATGTTCAAAAAGTGGTACTGAGAAGTTCTGAAAATTTTGTATACAGTTTCAAGAATCATCACAATGTTTGATATTAATTTGAAGTATAATAAATAATTATTATATTGTGTGTAGGAATACCTTCTGTATGAAAGGTTTATTATGTAATTTCATATATTATTCTCATGACGATTCTTTGGTATTTAAATTTGAAATTTTTCATATATATGAAGTAAATTTTTTGTATGAAATATTGTTTTAATTATATGATTGTGAATAAATGATTTTTAGTGATTGAATTCTTCATGATGACATCAACCAAAAAATGATGAATTTATTTAATACATAGTGGACATTGAAATGACAATAGTAAATTTACTATGGGTTTTTTTAATTCAAATTATTTTTTGATGGAGTTTAACATGAATGAAGAACATTATAATTTCCATCATAGACAGATCTTTAGTTGAGAACAATTCCTATGAGAAATAGCGAGGAAGGATAATATTTATAATTAATTATGTTTTTTATTTTGAATATAAAATATTGAAGAATAATTGGAAGTTTTAGGATGGTGTATTTGTGAATGTTGTTCCATGAAACATGATCTGTCACATTAGAATCATCCATCCAAAACATAAGGAATCATAATATGGGGTTTTTTTAGAAATCTTGTTATATGGAGTTTCTAAATAACTGATGATGAATTTTATACATAAGACCTTGAGATTTGGAAGCAACATCAAATCCATTTCAATTTTTTTTCATAAATTTAGTATTGAATTCTAAGGAAAAATGTGGAGGATAAAATTACAACAATGAACAAAAAGATTTTTGTTATTTGGGGTTCACTATGAAAAATATTAAAACCAGAAATTTGAAATATGGGATTCATAACATGATTAAAAGTCATTGTATAAAACTACTTGAAATGTAACACCACTTCATATCATTTATTATTATGACAATAAATGTTTCTATTATATGAACCTACATGAGTTTGTGAGAATGTTACTATGAATCATGATGGGTTTTCAACCTATAAATTTAAATATGTCATTTTATTTCATGAATATTGGATTGATAGCCCTAGGATGAGACATAAATGGATGTTTTGAGAAGGCACTATATGATATATATATATAATGTCTTAGTGTTATATCTAGAACATGAAATTTGTTTCTCAATAAACATATTTGTAGTTTTGTTTTCATATTAAATGACCATATTCAAATATATTGGTTACGATTTTCTGAAAATTAATATGAATGGTATTTTTTGTATAAAAAAAATGTGGGTAAGACAAGAATTTCAAGTTTAATTTTATAATGACTCCCTTGTTACATTAGATCTATTATGATAAACTAATTTTTGTAGAAAATATAGAATATATTAAATATAAGGTTAAAAGAGAAGTTAAGGGGGGGGAATAACTATATGATCTGATTTGGACCAAAATATTAACATGTTATTCATGGAAGATATAAGTTAAATGATAAATTTTTCATAATTGATATAAATTATATTGAATATTATGTATGAAAGAGATTAAATTCTTATCATATCATTTGAAATCAATTTTGGTTGAGTAGTGATTCTAGAAAATAAATAATCATTATGATGTGAATAATTACAATTAAATAATTACTATGTTGTGGTCTATTGTTACTGCATTACCCATGTCATATTCAACATGTACTTATAACACTTTATATGAATATCTTTCATGACACCATACATATTCTTTTCAAAATAATGACCCATATCACTAGTATTTCACCAAAGACAGAATTAATCATATAAATTTCCGTTATCATGTCAATTTCTTCATAATATCATTATATATATGAGTTTTACATTATTAGTTAAAAAATTTACATTAGACAAATAGAAATAAAAAATTAAATTTTAGGTACCCATAATTATCCTGTGTTACCGCATGTCATTGTCTCGCCACATTTTAATGAAATTAAGTCCATTAGTGACCATGAGTTCAATTTATATATTATAGAGTTCATATAATGGGATTAATTTCCTATATACATTAAAGGGTGCCACAATTATAATTTTATTGATGTCACCCAATCTATTAATACTCTCTCCAATACACAAATAACTTTGATAGATAGTCCATACACATAAATCATTTTTCATGAAAGCATCAATTAGTTCATTCCCTATTAATTATAATTATCCAACCTATATAATAAAATAATATATAACATTAAATGCATATTAATTGAGAATATAATCAATGCATAACATAATTCATACTCATATAAATATTCATGTCATTGAATGTTGGATGTTTTAAGCTAAATAAATACAAATATCCATAAAAGATGATAGACCATTTATTATTATAATTTGATGTTAGTAGGGAAAATCAATGAATATCTATCAATGAATAGAATGAGTAAGTTATAAATACCACTAGTAATACAACAGAGCTAATGACATTTTATTTATTTGAATGTTAGGATCACATAGGGATATGATGAACACTGAGATATTAGGGGTGGGGTTGAATTATGGTTGATATGATTTTGTACCAATACTATCTTTTCCATTAATCATATATTTAATAATTTATTGAGTGGATTCCTCTTTATCATTCCATAATTTGTTAGGGAAAAAGATATAGAAAGGAAAAGTAGTGTTTGTAAACACCATGACTTTTGAATTATGGCTACCTCTATTAAACATAACTTCTTCATTGGTGAATCATGGTTATTATAACATGAAAAAATTTTAAAATTATTATCAAAATATGAATAGAAAATTTTATATTATTAAACATGGAATCCTTTCTCAAGACATGTATAATTCATGAAAGGAATTATTTTTATTCTATTTCAATAAATGTTATGATATCACCTCATCCGTATAATACACATGATAAATGAAAATACATGGTCCCTATTTGGTAATATTGATGATCTTCCCCCACAAATGTATTAAATAACTAGATTTCAATAGGATATCATACTTATATTGTAGGAAAATAGAGGGAGGACTGTCCTATATTTTATAATAGATTGTATTCCTTAAAAGCATAATTAAATTCACTCTTTTTCTATATTATCAAATTTATAAAATTAATCTAATAGTGGATGATTTCATAGAACCATTGAGATTTAATCTTTTCATTGATATAGATGATTTTTTTCACCTAAAATATTTGCCCAATATTCTATTTTTACTATTTATGAATGAAAAAACATATTTTATCATGATCTTTCAATTTTCTGTTTCTTTAATATTTTTAGATATTAACAGACAATAATAATATTTGAGAACATCTCCCAATTCACTATTCTTCTTTACATTTTTCATATTCTCCGTTCCTCATGAAATGGAATATAATATCCTCAAAACCATTTGATTTCATGTTCTTATAATCTCATTACTCCAGAACATAGAATATATGGTAATTGTTTTTTCAAAACATTCACATAAATATGGATAAAGAGTCATTTGTTTCTATTCCACATGATATTGGAAAACTATTGGTTATTCTCTAAATTAATATTCTCTAAAATACCCAAATATGCATTCTCAAAATGTCTATAGTATCTCATTATGCATCACTCACATTTATCAAGTAAATTTTTATTTATGATCTATAAATTTATAGTTTTATATCACATTGTTATTTCACTATGAATTTTGTATCATTTGATTTCTAAAATGTGATTTTTCAACACAACATGATCACCACTTCAGTGTGGAATTATCCAACTCACCTTTTTTGTAGTAACACTAACATGTATGTCTCTTACTATTTATCATTGGGAAACCTATTTCCTGAAATACTCACTACCAGGACATGGTAATTGTTTTTTTCACATATTAAATACATTACAACCGCTAACATTATATATTACATAACAATTTTTCTTAAATGAAACATCATTCCTGAAAGGTTCTTCAATGTGATGTGGTAATCATTTTTTCCACATTCTTTAACAATTACCTACATATTTAATGGATAAATTACTAGTATTAATGTTTACCAATATCATATATTTCTTAAACAGATTTGATGAAAAGAATTACCATTTTATATTCACCATGGAATATTCTAACTATAATTTTCATTGGAATTTAACCTCACCCAAAATATTCAGTGAGAAAATGTGGTTCTCTTAATATACCAATTGCATCATCTTTGGTTTTTCAATCTATTATGTAAAATAATAATATAATGAAAATTTTAATTTTATTTTATTCAACATCACCAATTTAATAATATATATATATTTTTATCTCATGGTGATTTTGAATCAATGAATAAATTTTAAAAAACGTATTTTTTCTCCCTTTAGAATATACAATTCTTAAAGTCCCATTTTAACAACATCAAAAATCATCAAAATTAATTACCAAGTATTGATATTTATAGAATATATATTTCATGTCTTTTCATCTTTAACATGATAATTATAAAACATAAAAATCATGTATTTGAACATTATTTCATGATTAGAAAGCACCAAAATGATGTATATAAAATACGAATGATGTTTATTTAGATTTAAAAAAAATATATCTCAAAGGATATCATAAAAAAAATAAATGAAAATCATGATTTCATATGAATGATTTATTATTTATAAAACATTTAAAATGAATCTTTTGGATTATCAAATCATGTTTTTATTTTTTGAGGATTTTCCATTAATCATCCTCCAAAAAGTAATAACATATTATCTTAAAATTCAATTAGAACCCCTTAAACCAAATTCATGTACTTCCCAAGGAGAACAAATATTCATCATGCACCAACAAAAATTATTCTTTCACATGATAAAAGTAATTTTACAAATGATTCTATAGGTGATGAACTATATCCCTTCAACAAGATTCTTATTTTAGGTATATTCTTTTCTTCATGTTCATCAAAATTCATCCTTATAAAAAATTCTTCCTAGAATTTTAAAATTGATTCACCTTTTCATTATGATTTTGAAAATATAGATTAATCTATATGATTTTTTTTATGAATGATTTAATAACCTCTCTGACATCTTCTTTACTATGATCCTTGGGATGAGAAAACAATTTTAAACCTCATGGAATTCCTCATTCATATACATGTCTTGGAAAAACATGATTCCTTTCACCAATATCATTGGGTAATTATAACTATTTCCTAGAACCACAACATTCATATTTTAACATTCAATGATATAAAATACTACAATAACAATTTGAGTTCATCAATATCCTACTAGGTATTATTTATTAATATCAAACAATATTTTCTCCCCTCCTCACCTTGTTCTAAATAATAATGAAGAACATAAGGGGGGAAGGTATCCCTACATTCTTATGAAATTTTCCTTCATAAATTAAACTATTAGACTTTTTAATCCAATATCAGTGTTGAGAACCCCTGAATTTGAGTTATACATCTTGGTATTCTTTTAATTAATAGAATATGATAACAACACCTAAAATTACCACAACTGAATTTTGGTTTTCCCAAATATTCTCATGGAGAGACTAGATGAAACAGATCATTAATTTTCCCTTAATTAGAGTATCATCCTAAAATCATACATGAATCAAAATATATTAGACACAAAAATTCATGTATCTATTGTATTTTGTAGTGATTTCCCTATAATCTCCTCATGTTTAATGTTTTTATAAAGATTTTCTCGAATAAATTTCTCCCACTTAATATTAATTCTTTGATTTCACAAATAGGGATAAAATAACGTGAATACATACAACATCTATGAATTTACCAAAAACTTTCCATAATTTATAGACGTACATCGAATAAATTTTTTTTGGTAGATTCACAAGATTAACACTCTCTGAAAGGATAATTTCTATATTAACTTCACTAAGAGAAATATAAGTTGTTGTTATTATTTTTGAATTTAATATTTTATGTCATACTATTATGGTAGCTTCATAATATTGAAATAATTATTCCATCATTTATTACAAATTTTTTCTCCATTTTAAAACATTAACCACCTTCAATTTTCTTTATTTTTAGCACAAAAACAAATTTTTTGTGAGAAATAATATGTTGTAACTCCTTGTTCATCAATGTGATATTTACAATTGATAATTTATTCTCATTTATATTTTCCTTTATTATTTATATATATTTCAATATGGACACTTTATTATAGTATATCTACTAGTAAAATTTGATATTTGATTGGTTATACTGGTATATTTTTACATTACTTATGTGGGATCAACCTTTTATCATCATAAAATCTGGACAATTATTCACTTAATTTAGATTTAATATTTTTTTTAAATAACATAATTAGATTTTAAGATTGTGTGAAAATATTTTAAAATTTTATAACATAAATAAACATAAAACACACACAAATTAATCACTCGATCATTATTGTTTAGTAACCGGTCTTGAAATTTACATTCTTCGTCATGTGTAACAAATTTACCTTTTAAAAAATAAATTAAATATTTCTAAAATTTATCTTTATTTTTATTAATACGATGTCTAAATTTGAAAAACAAATTACAATTATTTTCATCCTTTTTTGTTTTTACACATGGTTTAGTTGATGAGTTCATTACCACTTATATGCTTTTTGGGATTTATTTTATCATTCCACTCAATCCAGTATAATTTAACATAAAAATATATGAAATAATTTCCTGAGTTCATTTAATATCCCCATTTACCATAGTAAAAAAATTAAATATCATTGGTCTATCATACATCATTGATTCTTGTAAGTCATGTACCTTTCGCCCCATTTCACTGGAAGGAATATGGTGGTTCAGGTGTTCGGTGAAAATACAGAGGATTTTCATGGTTTATTTGATGATATTTTATGTCTTTTGGAGGAAAATGAAGTGATATAGAGTTTGGTGGTAGCACCTGATAGTAGCACCTAATGGTTGCATGATAAGGGTATAACTGTGTCCCAACCTAGTGTTCCTCAATCCATGGATCAAGTAATCTAACCCATTGGTATCCTATAATACATTGTTTTATTCCCAAAACACCATAAGATATTAATCATTGGGTTATCTTATTATAATAACGACACTCTATACATGAAAACACATGTTCTTTCCGTGTGTTTAAAACTCACTCACACACACCTAGGGAAATATCCTAGAAGGTCACCCATCTAGATAACTACTCCAGATGAAGAATGATTCACTATGTATTTATAAATAGGTAAGATCCCAAAAATAATGGTTCACATTTCTGAAATGGGTATAAACATTTATGCATTTATCTCTCACTTTTCTTGGGTTGTTAAAATCTCTTCCCCATTAAAGCATAAAGACCGTATTATGGACCCAATGATGAAAACCCATGAAATTTCTCTACAAATCAAGGTAGGTATTAACTCTAATACCATTTGTCTCACCCCATACTTCCTCATTCTATGAACTTAGTCAATTTACCCCAATGGGTCTTCGATAAGACATTTTTTCCTTCTCATCACACCACATGATAATACTTACTAGGTCTCTTACAAAACTAATGAATTTAAACATAGAAAAACACATTTTCATTCAGTGTGGTTTTTCATCACCCACACACACCTTGGGAAATTTCCAAAAAGTCCCACCATCATGATCACTAATCTAGGCCATGCATGGTTAACTATGGAGTTCTAGCCAGGTATACTCCAAAAAATAATGTAGCATCTTGTTCGTATGGGTAGTAACATTTATCTATTTAATTATCAATTTTCCTGGGGTGTTACACACAAAACTATAGCCAACAAGTAGTATTGCTTAATGATATAACACTATCAATAGAACCTGACTATAGAACCATGGCTGTAGCACCTGATAGTTTCACTTGATGGTATCACATTGGGGGTAGCACTAGATGGTAGCACACTAGCAATATAAACCAATGGTCGAACACTGGTAGTATCACATTATAGTGTCACATTAGGGGCAGTACATAATGGTAGAAAATGAATCACAGAACCCTATATTTCTAAGATAATTGTATAATCTAATTGTATCTTATAACATTAGATCATAAAAATATCACCCCACCATAAAAAGTTCATGATTTTATAGAATTTATATTCTTTCCCATTAGAAATATTTTTGTATGGATTTTTTTAAAAACATAATTAATTGAATTACAAATAATTTCAATAGAGGATAGTTATATATCCATTTTCTTATAAGTCCACATCCTTTTTAAATTTCTATATCATATTGATTTTATGAGAGACAACATTAATATTTAAATAATTCTATATAAAATAACACTGGTTTGAGATCTATTATATCTAAAGTTATATTTTATTATTTCATTGTTTATATATTTATTTATTATGGGATTAGGGTTTTTTAATTCTTTTACCATTCATTGAATATTTTTTTTGGTATGTTCGAGTACCCCTCAACTGCTTTCCTCTAGTGCACTATCCCCTGTTTTTGGTGTCGTAAAATGTGTAATGATTATTTCATCTATGTATGTGTTCCATAGTTTATTAACTATTTTTTCATTAAATATGGGTTTATTATTATTATTATATCTTTATTATATGTTCATTCCTATATAAGATAATATAAATGTGTTAGTTTTATTTACATTAAATAGATAATGGGAAATAATTCAAAATATATTTTTTTTACCATTGTTCTTATGAGTTTTATGTGTATTTCCATACAAAAAATCATTTTTTTAGAATTTATATTTATAGTAGTTTTGGTGATAGGTAGATGTTATTTTTATTAATTTTTAATATAACACTAAATAGAATTTGGTCATAATTTATAGTCATCTAGTTCAATAGTTTCCCTATGAAAATTATTCTTTTATGAGAATCCAATTTGATTTAATGTAGAATATAATAAATCCCCTTGAATGAATCTTATAATTATTATTTGTTTTATATGAAATTAATTTTTGGAAAATATATCTATGGTGTGGTTATTTAGTTTTGGTATGTTTCATGAGTGATAGATTTTGTTTATAGATATTAGGCGGTGATGTATAGATATGTTGTTATTGTGATAGAATATGAAACATTGGAGGAATGTAGTTATGGTGGTGAAATGATGATGTTGTGTGGTATTATTAGTCTGATATTGTGGTTGATGGGGTTTTTTTCTTTTGGTGTATGACTTTTTTGGGTTGTGATTGTTTCCTAATTAGTATTGGAATTGCAATATTTTTTTCTAATGGGGTGAAAATAGTAAAATGCATTATGTACCTGAAGAATAAATATTAATGTAATTTTTGGTTTATAAGGTTGGATGTTAATTTAAATTAATGGGATATAAAAAATATAATTAATTGGTTGTTATAATTTAAATGGGTGGGTAATGGATATCGAGAAATTTTTATGACTTGTTAGGAAAATATTAAATGTGACTTTTTATCCAAGGATTCTGATTTTTGGTTGTTCATATAGAATGGGGAGTGAAGGGGCTATTTTTTTATTTGATTCTCATTTTTTATAGTGAACCCAATTTTTTTTCTATGAGTAGTTATATATATATATATATATATCTGGGTGCGTTTGTGTTATTTTAATTAAGATATCTTTATGAACCCCACACATGATGAGTGTGTAGTCATATGAACCAATAATTTTGGGGTTCTTTCTTCCAACAACCTAGTAGTGTGGGTGGATTCATGGAAAACCAATCATTCACATTACCTATTGCAGAATATGATGAAATGTAGAGTCCTATTGTAACTAATTCAATAGTGTAACTTTTGAGATGTGTTGTTATGTTGTGTGATGGACCATGTTTCTCTAGTCTAGATATGTTAGGATGGGGTTAGATGAATTATGGTTGGGGTTATGCAAAATAGAATGAGGGAATAATGTTCATGTGCATCATGTTCATGATACCCCACTACCCTAGTTATATAATTAAATTTTGGGTGATTGTCTAGTAGTCTGATGGTGGGATGTGATGTTGTGTGATGTGATGTTATATAGAACATGTTAGAGAACCATGTCATTTTCCTCTGGGGATAGAGTACATCTCATCATCTCAAAAGTTGTGCGGGTGATATTACTGATATGATTATTAGTATGAAATTATATGTAGATGAATTATTTAGTAATAGATCCATGGTGTGGATGAGATTTGTTGGATGAACTATTTAGGTGTTTTTGGTTCTCCAGTTTGCTAAAGGTTTCATTTGTTTATTCCTTTCACATGATCACATGATAAATTGGTTTTAATTCTGAGTAAAGATGTATGATCAATAAATGTATATATAGTATGTTTTTATATTTTATAAAGGATTATATTGATCATGCTGGGAAATAATAAAGATGAAAATTTTACTATATTTATGTCATTCGTTTTGTTTTTCAATTGGATATTTAAAATGCAGACATTTATTTTTATCAGTTTTATATATAGATGAATATTTAGACAACTTTGGATATATTTTTTTATTATTTCAGGGATCTAAATGTGTTATATTTATCTTATCTCTCGATACTATATTATTATATAGGTTAATTCCTTCCATTATAAGATATTTGTTTACCATCATTTCTAGTCGCGAACCGAGTGCCTAATAGTGGAATGACTTGCGGGTCATTTTCTCTTACCCATCATTGTGTTATATTTTATGGGTGAGGTCTACAAAAGAGTGGTATTAGGGGTTTTGATTTATTTATAGGATGGTTTGTTTAGTTTTTCAATTTGAGTATTTCATGGTCTTTTAAGGAAACATTGTTAGTTTTTCTCAGACAAAGGGTATGAAAACCATCTCTGACATGATATTTTATGCCTCTTATGATCCAATGTATAGATTCTGAAGTTATTGAATAACAAAGTGTATTGGTTACACTTGTAGGATTTATACCTAGGATAGTTACATACATCATGATGAATTAAGTTCATATATAAATTTTGGAATTTTTGTTGAAGATAAAATGAACTAATCAAATGTTAATAAAATTCCATACTATCGGTATTTGGAAATATTTGTTTCCCTTTTATCTATAACTTATGATCATCGTACTCATGTGGGTTAGGTAGTGGAAGTTCATCTGGCTACCCCAATTTATCATTTAAGGTTCGATCTAGTTTAGGAGGGTGGATAGTAGAAGATAACGTCAAATTCATTTCAAAAGTAAGGTTTGGGGAAGAAATATGTGATCTGAATGTAGAGTGTTTTTTAGATGATATAGAAATTCTATTTTGTCTGGTACATGCTAGGGGTAATTATTGGGTTTTATTGGAAGCCAGTCATATATAGAGAGCTTCGTATTAATGGTACACATGGTTCTTAGGAGAATTTGTGTGTGGGAGTTTGGAATCAAGTTCAATGACCTTTTTTTACCTATATAGTTATCCATAAGGGGAGTCATGTGAGTTTTCATGAGGCTGAACTCTATCTTTTGGTCTGGTATTCATTTACTTACATTATATTTCAAATATTTATTGAGGTTTTAGAGACGTAAAATGTGATTTAGAGGATTCACCAATGGAGAGAATTTCCATCATATGACAAATAGAAGGGTTACTGAAAGATCAAGGTTGTTCGTAGCAGGTTCTCAATGCTGGTTCCTTTGAGGATTTGATTAGTTGGGAATCAACCTCATTATCTTCCTTCCTAACCTTCTAGGTCTAGTGGTTATTATGATTTTCATAGGTTCTTGGTGACAATAAGTTTATTTAGTGTTGTTCTTGGAACTCACTAGGATCTAATCCTAGTTTCTCCTCAATATTAATTTGGTATAGGTGGACAGGATCATTGATATCCTCTACAACAGTCTTTGTAGATGATATTTCAGTAGTAGGGGTGCCAGGCTTGGGATCTCATAAGAGTATATGGAGAAGGTATAGGTTATCCTCATGATGTTCCTTTAGTTCAGGGAACTCAACCTATGTCTCTTTACGGAGGTGACTATTAGCCTAGAGGTAAATGATTTGGGTGTTTTCAACTATATATCATAAAGGAAACAACATTGGAGGGTCTCGACATAAACAATTATATGAATAGATTTTAATATACACTATTCCATTATTGGTTTTACATGGAATGTTATTTCATATTTTTTATAGGATCTCAAGTAAAAAATATTTAACTACAAGTAGAGATCCTTTTCAATCAATGAGGATGAATACACCAATCCTAGGTCCGACCATATTATTGGATGTGTGTTAGGGGTGTATAAAAATATTGGGGACACATAAGTCTTGTAGGGATTTTTTCATGCTTTAGTAGCACATGTATGACTTCATTAATGGCATCAAAAAGATATATTTTGTACATAATATTGTTGAAAGATTCTATAGAAGAGTTCTGTTTTTCGATATGGATGCATAAAAAGTGGATTTCGGTTTTGAGAGGGATATTCATTTGAGAAATATTCTTGTTATACACTTTATTTAATTGATGGTGATGATATGTGTTGAGTAAATAAAACCTTTTATGAATGAATCTCCCAAGATTTTCAAGGAATTTATAGACCCTTTCCGACGATTTTGTGATAGTAACTCCATGATGTTATGTTGAGTTCTGAATAGATCAATAGATTGGTGCTTCTCAACTTTCGATGGATCCTTATTTTAATTCACTCTTGGAGTTGTGAGAGTTAGGAATTATTATATATAAACTAATATAGAAAGGTTTTATCTAGTATAATGTGTCACCATAAGGTACTATAGAGTTATTCTATAATAAAAATGATTCTAGATAGTGGGTTTTCATAGAATATTGTATGTTCAACTAAGTGATGATCATGAATCACTATCCACATACGATGATCGATGATCATTTCAACCATTTTTTGGGAGTTAATTGGATTTCCATGATATTTATATGGGTTTGATATAACTATATGGGTGTGACAGTGGATTGTGACCCAAAGGATTCCATTATTTGTAGATATGGGATCATTGAGTTTTTTTTATTTTGTTAACTGTCAATAATCATGAAATAGTGTTTACTCGGCTCATGAATTCCATGTTCCATTAAATCCTATACCAGTTTGTAGTCATGTTCATCTCTGACGTATTGAACTAGTCAATGTACGAACAAGAGAATCTTGAACATCTCAAATACATCTTCAAGTTTCCTCCATGCCACCAGCTATAAGGAATGTGGATGGAGTGTATGTTCTGAAAATGAGAGGAGGTATTTAAATAGTAATTTGGTGTCCCATTAAGGAGTAGTTGTGGAACCATAACTGGTAGATTAATTTTTTTCTTTGGAAGCATCCAAGAATTAAGAAATTTATTACAATTTCATTGGTCTCATAGAATATTAGAATAGGATCATATATTATTTCTCAAAGATTGTAACCCCATTAATATTTTTTACTACGATGGAACAAGATTTCATCTTGACTGATCAGTTTCAAAAATCAATCACCTATCATATTTGGAAGTTATTCAATGATCTAGTGGTTCATTTTCCTAAGTATAGTGAGTTATTTGATGTGTTTTATGATTAATAACTTATAGTATTGTGAAAAAACATTATTTACTAGAGAGAATTGATACATTATGGGTTAATAAAGATGAACCACATGAAAATAAATATGCTATGCATAATCTATATATTATAGATTCGGTCTCTACATTGTTGATATAATGACATTACGTCATTAGGGATAGAATTGTGGTCTTCGTGAATCACACTAATTTATATATGTCTTTTCTATACATAATACAAATTTGTGACATTGGAGGTAGATGGAGTTTATTGGAGAATATGATTTTGATATATCATCCACCTTAGGAATGGATAATGTTGTGGATATCGTTTTGACAAGGTAGTCAGAAAATAATTTTTTTGGGAGTCTCGGGACTCTTGGATATCGATAGGGTAGATAAAATCCTTACACATGGATGAAATGGTTTATATTATAGTGATTTATTTTTTCATATGAAAATTAATTATTATCTAATGTGAATTGTGTTGGAGTATCAATGGGGAGACTCAAATTCATAGGGGTTTCATGAAACTATAGGTTATAGAGATTCTTTAGAGATATGGTTGAAGGATGGTATGAACATGATGTTGGTTCAGTGGAGTCTAATTGTTCAAACATATTTTTTGGATAATTACTTATTTAGTTTCATAGATCACCATTATCAGTATAATATAGTTTTTCACTGATTTACAATGGTGTTAAAATTAAATTTTTGGGGCCCATGATGAATACAGTGGTGGGAGTATCTGTGGATCGACGTCTAGTATAACTATAGGTAACGATAATGCATCATGTTCTAAGAGGTTCTCACCAACCCTTGCATCATATTAAGTGGAAATAATATGAATATCAATGATAATCATCACAATATTATATCAAGATAATTGAGGTTATAATTTTATGTTGGTAATTATGGATTTGTAAATTAAATTAACTCACTTAGTAGAGATCAATGTGTTGTGAATAGTGGATGTTTTGTAAAACAGATATGTGGGTGAGGTGTTGCATCTAGATAGAGTATTTAATTCCATTATCTTTGATTGTGTCACACGTTTTACCCAATGTGTATAAAGGGGAACAAAATGTGATTTTTTCACTCATTGTTTGCTCAAGACTACATTCAACTGTCATAAAGATGGTAAGAAAGATAAAAAATAAAAACTCTAAATGTCATGTTGTAGTTTTTCATATTAGACTTTGAAAGATTAAGAGAAGAAAAATTTTAATTTTTATGTGTTTTTTGATAATAGTATATATCAATCATCCATAAATATGGACATGTATAAGGAATTATATGGGTAGCCATGTCATTATCCATTATGCAGGGAAGAGGATAGGTATTCTATAGTTCATAAACATGATATGTTCCACATAATGATATATAATGTTTTTTTTTCATTGATAGAAAATTGAAGGATATACATAATTATTATTTTGATTGTAGGAGGACCCCCTTGATGTTATAGGTTTTAGATTTTAGGTTCATGAAGGTTTTACATCAATGTTAGATTCTATGGTTTGGCAAGAAGAGTGGCCTCTCACACCTATTTGTTGGGCCCTTCTATGTGTTGGGGGAGTGTTGGTGTGGTGGATAACTTGTAGTAACTTCTTCCAAAACTATAATGGATCAATGATGTCACCGAAATCACTTAGCACCTTCCATATGGTCAATATTAATCTAATGTCCTTGACATGGGATATTTGGATATTAAGGATGACTTGTATTTCATGGAGATGTCAGTGGAGATCCAACGTCACTGAGAGAAGGTGTTGTGTGGATGATCCCTTATATTGGTTCATATGGTATAAAGGCTTGTTTTCATGTAGGAGAGTACTTGGGAATATGAAACATAGATCCATTCATACTACCCAAATTTTTTTTGAGTTGTTTTACACATTATCTTTCTTTCTTATTCTTTAATTTTGGGTTATTCAATTACTAATTTATATGATATGTGTTTATTTATAAATTATATTATGTGTAAGTAAATATTTAATATATAAAAAACGTAAAACAAGATCCCTAATTGGAATGATTTAGTCCTTGATGCGATTAAAACTGTGAGGGAATGTCATGGAAGCCCAAAGTGAATACTATCTTTATATGGGAGATAAAATTATTTGGTCTTTAAATGTGGGGTTTTTTATGTGTTTGAGTGAAAAAAATTTCGTGGGAATTTATATGGGATGAAAAGGTTATGAAAGTGGGTATGTAAAAGATATGATGATTATGGTTGGAGTGTCTAGTTGATGGTGGTGTTTTTGATGTAACAATATCCTTGAGAAGTTTAAAAAGTGATTTATTGGGACTATTCAACTATTTCATTATGGGTGTGTTTATATTTTCAAGGGATATAGTTGTTTGAGAGGTATCTAATATAATTGAACAGTCCTCCTGATCTATTAAATTTTTAGAAATCATGTGATTGAGGTCACTGATGAAAGTACATATGATTTTAATGAATGAAGGGACAATTTTTTAGGAGTTATGGGGAACATAGTTGTTTTATATGTTTACAGTAGAACCTACTTATAGAACACTAGTGGTAGCACGATATGGTAGTACACTATTAGTTATGCCTGATAGTATTACAATGTCTTTTTCACCTAAGAGTAGTGGAGTCATGATATGACATGATGGTAGCACATTGATGATATCTCCTGATGGTAGAACACTACTGGTTGAATGTAATGGTAGAACACAGTTGACAACACATGATATTAGTGAACTAACGATAACACCTGATGGTATCAAGCTGATAATAGTACCTTATAGTAACAAAATAATGGTGTCTTCATATGGTAACACATTGGATGTATCACCTGATGATATAAATTGTCAGTATATTTTGATGTTAGAACATAACAGTGGATCCCAGTAGTTGTATGTTACAAATTTTTTATAATTCCTAGTTTTTCCATTTTGATGTAATTTTTTACATATATGGTTTTAAATATTCGATATATGTACATAAAATCAATTATAAAATTATAATTATTTCATCAACGTTATAAATTATTAGAGCCTTTTTAAATGGTTATACAATGTGGGTTTGATGAGATCTTCCAATAATTGTAATTTATATCCACATCAAATCCCACTGGATTCTGATCTATTCTTAATACAGAGGAGATAATTACTTCATTTATTCCTTATTTAATTATCTTTATATTTGAGATTTTATATCATTTTACTTTTTATTCATGGATCCTTATCATTATAGATGGTCTGAGCTCCCTATACATGGTTTCCTCTTCTGTGTATACCCCTTTTTTGGTGCACAAATTGTGTAATGCTTCCTTCTTCCTAACAGGGTTTCCTTCATTTCCAACGTACTGTATCATAGGGGATGGTTAAACTGTTTTTATCTCTATATAATATGGTTTTATATAGTTTTAATATAATAATTGTGTTTTCATAGTATAAATTTTTAGTTGTACTGGAGTGAAATTTCATTTTTTACAGTTTTCATTATTGGTTATATTATAAACTATATATGTAATAATCAATATTAAATCATGTATATTAAGAGAAGTTTTCCCTAAATTTTTTTGTAATGGATTTATAGTTCATATTATTGTATTATATCATGATAAATAGTATTGGTAAATCAAATATACCTATTAAAAAAATGGTTTCCCCTATAAAATTTTTCTTATGTGAAAATATCCATAAACATAAAGTTTAACGTGTTAAAGACCCTTGAATGAATCTGATAATTGTTAGGTGGATATGTGAAATGAATTTATGAATCTATATGTGTGGTGTTGTTTTTTTATTTTGGTATGATTCATAGGAATTATATTTTTCTGTGGAGGATATTATAAGGTGATGTGGTTGTTGTGATAGAGTGCAGCCATTGTGGTGGAATGTGGTTATGGTTTTGAAATTATGCTGTTATATGGGTTTATTGACCTGAGGTTGAGGAATATTGTGTGTTTTTTATATTTTTTTAATATTTTTAATTTTTTTATGAAATTTGTTCAATTAGTATTATAATTTATACAGTTTGGATAATAAGATAGAAGTATAAAACTGAATTGTAAAATTTACAAATAAATTGTAAAATAATGTGTGGTTTAAATGGTCGGATGTTAAATATAAATTAATGGGTTGAAAAATTTATAATGAAATTTTGGTTTTAATTATTGTTGTTTTATAAGGTAAATATGTAAATTTTATCTTCATGCAATGATAAAATGAAAAGTGACTTCTCTATTATGAATTTTATTGTTTTGTGGTGAATGTAGAAGTGGAAGAGTATATGGAGTTGTTGTCAGTTGTTTTTAGTTTTTGTAGTGAATCACGTTGTTTGGTTCTTCATCGTTATATATATATATATATATCTCTCTGTGTGTGTGTGTGTTTGTGTGCATGATATTATTATTGTTATTTCATTATGCATCTTTCCATGTCAATTACCTTGTATTGAAAACAAATAGATTTGTGGGTGTTTTTTTCCAACATCGTGGTGGTGAAAATATATGGCTAGCAAACTACTATTTCCTTCTCCCACTTATAATTGATGAATATATGAATGGAATGTGATTTAAATAATTCAAATTTTCTACTACTAAGATATGTTGTGTCGTGGTGTGATGTACAATCTATATTCTGGCGATATATAGTGGGATGAGATTGGATGGCCTATGGTGGGGTCATGCATGGTAGGGGGAGGTAATGGGGATAATGTACATCATGTTCGTGATACCCCACAGGCATGTTCTTATGATGAGATATGGTGTGATAGTCTAGGTGTCATTAAGAATGATGCAATGTGATGAGATGAAATATAGAAGAGATTTGAGCTCCATGATGTTTAATGTTGGGATGTGAGAGAGGATAATTAGTGGGAATGCAGTGATCTGTACGTTTATCAATATACTTTTATTTATGTTATTATATATGGATGTGTTATTTTTTGAGTGTGTTTTTGTGAGGTTATGATATTTTAAATGACCTATTTAGGTGTTTTTGGTTCTTCTATTTTATCACGGGTACATTAGTATTCTCCCATAAAATATTCAGAAGTGTATTTGGCTTTCCAGCTCATTATACTTATATGATCACACTACATTTATAGAAAATATTTTCTTTTTTCAAAGAGGGTTATGTGATCCATGATGTACATTACTTTCTTGGAACTGTATACTATTTTGGTTTCACAAATATATATTTTTTATATTTTTTACATTAATGACATTCATGGTTATTTTTTTTATTTATACATGATTTTTGGGATGATTTTTTGATTTTATTTATATAATTTAATGTAGTTTTTCATTGTTAATTTTTCATATATTTTGATCCAATGTTATTTTAGAGGGTAATGGAACCATTTTAATACATTTTCATTCCCTTAGGGATTGTATCTAACCTAGGGCCTACTAGATGCATGACTAGGGGAAAGTATCCCTTTCTCCCTTCATTGTAGTATTATTGGGGGGACGGTTTCATGATGGATTTATTAAAAATGATTATATTAGATGTCTTATTTTTTTCAACTACTTGAAATTAATGTCTATTTTCCATCATTATGTTATTCAAATTATTTTTTAGTATATTGTTTTATATTACATGAAAAGGTTGAATTTAAATCCTTCATCATCTTTTATGATCACTATTCTTATTTTATTTTTGACACATGATTAAATGAATTAATCATGATTACATCACTATAATGACCATATCCATTTCTGTTACCACAATGATTTTCATTTTTTCAGATTTTTATGATATATATAGATAATAACATATAACATATATATATATTTTTAAGATTATTTTCCCCCTTCATATAGAACCTCCATTTATTTTATAGGTTGATATATTTTACTCATAGTGTAATTAAAAATGAAAAAATATATTATAAAAAACAATAACTATAAAACCCTTTGTATCTTTCTTTGTACAGAATGACCCTTGTATTTATATATATGTTGTTTTTTTAAATTACATTCATTATTTAAGTGTTATTTAGAGAATAACACATTAATTTTTTTTTCTATACACCTTATATATTGTTGAGTTCCACTCAATTTATTTTTTATCTTCAATCATAATGATTTTGAATAGTGAACTTTACAATATGAGTTAATAAATTTATGACAAATAATATGTTTATATCTTGATGGAACCTTTACCATTACGACTATTATATGTTAATTAGTTGATAATGATAATATATTTTTCAATAAGATAATGGAATTATATTCTATGAAGTATTCAATGTTGTAGTATAATTATTTTCATCTTGTTAGAAATATATTTCATATGTTTTTTCCAGATTATAAATTTATCTAAACTCTATTACAATCTAAATTTTGAATGTTTTTATAATTATCAAATATGATAACTCTATTTTCACATTTCTTCCTAAACTATTTAGCTTATTAATTATTATTATTTTCCATTTATTTGTAAATATGGTCAGTTTATTAAATCAAATTTTTATTTATCAATAGTTTAGAATCATTGACAATTGTTATATATTTTATTTTTATTTTATTTTCCATAATTTGATTGGATTATTTTCCGTCATAATTATTAGGTGGCCATTCATTTTCAAAACCAAAAAATCATTTTCCTTTATCATAATTATAGGAATATATAGATCCAAAAATTTTAGAGATATTTATACACATCAGTATCCTTTTATTCAAAGTATTCACTAAATTTTATGAATCTCCCTTAAGATGTGTGGTCTCCAAATGAATTATTCAAAAAAAATCCACAAATATTGGTTACTAATTATTTGGTAAATTTCATTTGGGAAATCATTATATATGCATATTAATTATCATATTCTTGTTTAGATATATATTTGTCACCATTAAATACTTGTATCAACTCCACCACTTAATATTTTTCATCCATTACTAACCATTGTTTATTAATATTTCTATAGTGTAATTTTAGATTTATTCTTAAAAAATAAGGAGGGATGTATTCTAATCATTAAATTCATTTTGATATGTGTTATAAATAAAAATATATTCATAAACCATTCATTTATTACATTCAATTGGTAACAATTCATTGTGCACCATTTTTTTAGATGACTGTTTTCTCAACTTTTTCATTATCATTTACTCATATTAGTCATTTTCTTGTGATAAATATATTATGTAGTCACATTAGTAGTAAAATCATAGTTTTCATCAAATATATATATATCCGGATGACTTTGAAAAAGTAATTGTAATTCACTAAAATAACTTTATATACATGAACCCCAATGAAGTGTGAACCAGTCTAATAATAATTATTAGGATCACATATGGATGTTTCCAATACTCTTCATATGGGTGGATCAATGTTTGTATAGTTTAGGGAAATTTTGATCGTATCACCTTATATCCTCTTTATTTAACTGAATATTATATCATTATCCCCTTTACTTAATTGGTTGGTTTTCATATATTGAAACATATAGCAACATTAGAGGACTAAAGAATTTATTAACAATGATTGCCTCACTTTCATGATGAAAACATCCCCGTTGTATCCATGTTATTAACATATGTACAAAGATAATATATAATTATAAAAATAATCACATGTAATGGCATTCCCTTGATCATATTATCCTAGAACATACATGTTACAATTTCTTAGTAACATGTTGGATGATAGTCTTTTTCAGATACTGAATAAGTAATTGGTGTTTATTTTCGATTTTTTTTGTCTTTATGAAAAATCAATTTCTATTGTATGTATTAGTGTCTAGATGAAGGATTAATATACATTCATGATCTGACAAAATGTTCATCATAGATTCTATCAGATTAATTTTTTCTCTAAATTCTTTATGGATGGTGTTTTTGTTTGGACTCACATTATATCTAGAATGATGTTTTTGATCATAGTGATATGTAATATGAACTTCTGAATTTCGTTCAAGAGATTGGATACTAAATAAGAAAATGATTTTTTATGTTCCCATTATCATAATATATTTTTTAAAACATTTGATCCAAAATTTTTGAAACAATGGGGTAGAAAAGCTATTTGAGTTCCCAAAGATGTGTACATTTGTATGAGTTTCTGCTAGAAAGAAAGATGGAGTTGAAATAATGGGAAGGGATATAACATTCCAATTTAGGTCAAAAAGTTATATAACAATCCTAATGTTCTTAAAATCCTAAATAATTCATGATACATTATGAAAATTGTGAATGAAAATATAATATGATGAATAAGTTTTCCAATTGAATATCATTGGAGAAAGATGTACCAGAAAATGAAATAGTATATTGTCTAAGAAGATTGATTTGGATAATGTTAGAGTTTTTGAATACATTATGATTGACCATTACCTCAGGAAAACCACCTCATCCTATGAACAAGTTCTTAAAATACCCCATCAGATGGTGAGGGTTTATAAGAAGTTGTTTTTGATACCAGTCCATAAGATGTGATATCCCACTAATCCATCCTAAAAGATTTTAAAAATAATCCATCAGTTAATTTTTTTGTATCTTTATGGAATTGGAATTTTAGTTGTATCGGTTGTTGAA
This sequence comes from Viscum album, assembly GCA_963277665.1. Taxonomy (NCBI): domain Eukaryota; kingdom Viridiplantae; phylum Streptophyta; class Magnoliopsida; order Santalales; family Viscaceae; genus Viscum; species Viscum album. The sequence continues at coordinate 1,456,945,174 of OY728138.1, forward strand.
AAATGTTTTTTATTTGTTGATATATTTATGGAGTCATATGTAGTGTTCTATTAGCGGTATAACATAGAGGCTAAGATATTGGCATTGATCAATTTGATGAAGATCAACAATGTAGTCACCCATGTTCATAGAGATAAAATTTTATTTATATTCATTTGGTTAATAAAGAGAAGTCATGAATTGATTTTATTGGTTCAAGTGTCCCAAAAAATGACATGACTCCAATCCATATGTTGGGGAACAAGGATAGATTCATCAGATGAATTCTAACACTAATAAGTGGTCAAACACTAGGCTTCATTGGATGCAGTTTTATGAAAACCCTACTTTTTATTACAACTTAAACATGATTTATAACATAAAACATCACTTGATACAACAAATAAGATCTCGAGGTTTAGTGTATTTGGGTATTAATATCATTACCTACAAACTTGAAACATGAAATACAACATCTTTATTGAAAAAATCCATTTCAAGACCACTACATATCCTCGGAACTTAGCATTGCATGGGAAAACCTGAGGACATGCATAAGGAAAGGGTGAGCTATAAAGCCCAGTAAGGGAGTACAAATGGAATAACATGAGGAGTACAATTAATATCAGGAAATAGTCATATCAATAGATCATACAAGAAACATTAACATAAAGGCATGATAAAACATGATAATCATAACATGGAAATGTGGCAACAACACATAACATGGAATTAGCATGAGCCAAGGCTCATTGCACATAAAGCATGAGTAAACACTCATTGCACATGAAGAACGAGTAAACCATATTTGAACATGAATTAGCATGAGTCAACACTCATTTCACATGACGTATCATGATACAATACTTTACCCAATGCATTAGAGCGCTATAAGGGCACACCCTTCTTAAACATTTCATTTCATGCATAAGTGTGTCACATGGATCATAAATCATGGATTAATAAAACATAACCATTTATTACAAGATAATGGAATGTGTAATTCATACATGAAACATTAAAATAAATATGTAAATGTGCATAAAGGTGAATACCCTTGATGTAGAAATGGGCATGGTATTCACAACACAACGGCATTAGCTTAGAAAATCGGTGCGATTTCGGCAGCGTAACGGCGTGACATAAGAATTCATAAATAACGGTTGATGAGAGAGAAAGGGGTTACTAATAATATTTATATTTAATGGACAGTAATGAGGTCATATAGATACTTGTCCCAACAATTTTAATGGAATTTAGATTTATGATACAAAAGTATTGCTTGAATGTAAATGAAGAGAGAGAAGTTTCTTTCAGAATTTCGTTATAGTAACATGTGTACATGGAAGGTATTTAATTAGAAAGACAGGGGTCTCCCATAAGTCAAAAAATAATATTTTAGTATGGGGGAGGTGTGAAACCATACCCCAACATTCATAATTGAATTTAAAATGGAAAAACAACTTAAAGAAAATTAGACAAAAAATGAGAAAGGACGAAAAAACCCCATACTTGGAAGTGTGCTTCCAAAGGCTAGATAGAGGCTTGTGAGAGGATTCATGGGAGCTTGGGGCACCTTGGGATGATTATAGATAGAGTAGGGCAGAGTTTGGATGAACTCCAAGGGATTTTAGTGAGGAGGAAGTGGGATCTTGGGAGGTTTTATATAGGAACGGTGAGAGAATTCTTTATTATTTAGGTTTGGGACCCCCTATATTAAAATTATCCAAACCATAAACCATCCCATGGTTTTTTCCATTGGTTTCAGGAAAAGTAAACATTTAAATAATATTTTACAAGTAAAAGGTCCGAAATTATTAAAATAATAGGGTTTCTTATGTGGAGGTGAGTCACACTCCCATGGAAATTAATTTAAAAAGGAAAACTGTTGAATATGTCTTGAGGGGTTCATTAAAGCTTTGAAAAGTAAGTAAAAGAAACATAAAATCACTTTATTTTAATGGTAAAACATATATTGGCCGAACATAAGGATTATATTATTTTATTAAATCACTATTGGGTCATTATGATGTCATAAAACACATTATATATTTAAACGGTATTTAATTTTTACCAAAAAATTCGACTGTCTCAGAAAATTCTGAAAAATTCACCATTGTATAATTTCGATGTCCTGATTCTAGAAATAGAATTTATTTTATTTAAATAATTTTCTAAATATTTTAATTTTCACTTTTAAAATAAAAATTGATAATTATCGAAAATTCACGGGTTTTGACAGAAATGGCTTTCAAACCTTAATATAAAATTTTAATTGCATTCATAAAAATATAAGATCATTTATATTTAATAAAAATTAATTTAATTATAAGATTATTATTTTAATAAAATATTATTTATTTCTAATTCCATTAATTTAATAAAACACCATTTGTACTTTAAAAACTGTTTACAATGTATCAAAAATGACTAGAAAATATATTCATTATTATATAAAAAAATAATGTACATGAACATAGTACTACTTATTTGTTACATAACCCCTTAAAACAGCCGCATAAGACCTAAGGGTATGGTGTGCGATGGTGACAGACTCTTGGGGTGGCTCGGATAACATCGCTCGAGTGGTAATTTCAATCAACCTCCACTTTTCCTATAGATGGTCATGTTCGAGCTTGACATAATGAAGCTCATCTTGGGTATGGTCAAGGGAGAAGCCCAAAGACTCCACCTCTTTTCTGAGCTCCGACAAATGGGCTTTGTATGGGGCAATTCTACATGATGAGGCCATCGATTCCTTTGTCCGAGTAAAATTGGATGTGTTAAAGCCCTATATTTATACTAATCATGTGATTACTGTTCAACGACTGTATTAGCAATGGTCAAAATTCTTATCGTAAAACCAAAGAAGTTGACATTTTATAAAACATTTTATATAAAGAGACATTTAATAAGATCAAGAGGGATTTCCATTAATGAAACTTTGGGTCGTTATAATATTCCCCCCTTTTTCGACAAAGATATTTTTCCCTTTCCCACACTAAAAAAAATGTGGGTAACTCAGCTTCATCATATCCTCTAATTCCCAAGTCGCTTCTTCAAACTTTCAGTTTCTCCACAATACCATGACGAGGGTCATTGTCTTATTTCGTAGAACTTTTTCTCTACGATCTAAGAACTTCACTGGTTGCTACTCATAAGAAAGATCGTCTTCCAATTGTACCACCTTAGAAGAGAGTACATGTGAAGGGTCTGGTATGTACTTACATAAGAGGGATACATGAAAGACATCATGCGCCTTGGCCATGGTAGGTGGAAGTGCTATTCGATAGGCCACAGCCCCACCACGATCAAGAATCTCGAAGGGGCCAATATACCTTGGACTTAACTTACCTTTCATTCCAAACCTCATGACCTTTTTCCACGAAGATATGCGTAGAAACACCATGTCTCCATCTTTAAACTCAGCATCTCATCGACGATTATCTACATAACTCTTCTATCGACTATGGGATGCCTTGATATGTTGCTGAATGGTTTTAAAATTCTCCACCATTTCCTCGACCATTTCTTGACCAAGCAGCTTACGTTCACCGACCTCATCCCAACATGTCGGGGTTCTGTACATTTTCCCATACAGGGATTCATATGGTGCCATTTGGATGCTCGAGTTGAAACTGTTATTATAAGAGAACTCAACCAGAGGAAGATGTTGATCCAATCCTCCATTAAAGTCCCTTGAAAATGCTCGAAACATATCCTCAAGTATTTGGATAGTCCGCTCGGATTGGCCATCAGTTTGAGGATGATAGGCCGTACTGAAGATCAGTTCAGTATTCAGAGCATGTTGAAGACACTTCCAAAACATAGAGTTGAATCTTGGATCTCGGTCAGACACAATAGATAGTGGTACTCCATGAAACCTTACCACTTCCCTGATATATATCTGTTCCAGTTGATCCAAAGAGAAATCCTCTCAGATAGCAATGAAGTTTGCAGTCTTTGTAAGATGATCCACAATAACCCAGACTGCATTGCTGCCTTTGGTTGTCCTTGGATGTCTGGTGACAAAGTCCATGGTGATGTTCTCCCATTTCCATTCTGGTATGGGCAATGGTTTCATCATCCCCTTAGACTTATGACTCTCTGCCTTATCTTGCTGACACATTAGGCACATTAATTTATATTCGGAAATCTCCTTCTTCATATTATCCCACAAAAATTTTTCTCGGAGATCTCAATACATCTTTTTTCTCCCTGGGTGAATAGAGAAATTTGAACTATTTGCATCATCCAAAAGGTCCTTCTTCAGCATTGGACATGATGGAACACATAGTCTTTTCACAAACCGCACAATTCCCTCTTCATTGACATTAAACTCCGATGATTACCCCTTTTTGATAGCTTCCACTTTTTCCTGAATTCCCACATTATCCTTTTGAGTATCCTTTAACCTTTCCAAAAGAGATGGTTGAGCAATCATTTGTGAAAGGATTCATTATGTTCCCTTCTTTATGATTCCCATTCCCATCTTCATCAAGTCTATGAATATTGGATCCTTCTCAATTATCATCATTGATATAATCACTGGATCCTTTCTACTTAGGGCATCTGCCACCTTGTTCGCTTTCCCAGGGTGGTAATGTATTGAACAGTCATAATCCTTTATGAGCTCTATCCAACTTCTCTAGCGCACATTATGCTCTTTCTATGTGAATATATATTTAACACTCTTGTGGTCAGTATATATCTCACATTTCTCTCCATAGAGATAATGCCACACGATTTTCAAGTCAAAGATCACAGCCGCCAACTCCAGATCAAGCATTGGATAGTTTCGATCATGGATTTTCAACTGCCTTGAGGCATAGGATATTAGTTTATCATTCTATATCATCACAAAACCTTATCCCTTCTTTGAAGCATCACTGAATACCACAAAAAGTTCCCCACTTGTGGGTAAAGTGAGCACAAGTTCAATGATAAGCCTCCTTTTCCACTCCTTGAAGCTTTCTTCGCATTCATCACTGCAAGAAATATTTACTCCCTTTTGAGTTAGCTTCGTAAGAGGGTTGGACAATCATGAGAAATTTCTCACAAATCGTCAATAATATCCAGATAACCCCAAGAAGCTACGGATATCTGTTACCGATGTTGGCCTTGACCATCCCTCAATTGCATCTGTTTTGGAGGGGTTCATAGATATTCCATTGCTTGTGATGATATGGACCAATAATGAGACCTCCTTCAACTAGAACATACACTTTCTGTACTTTTCATAGAGCTTATCCTTGTGCAAAGCCTCTAGTACAGTTTGTAAATGCTCCTCATGATCCACCTTGTTTTTGGAGTATATTATAATATCATCTATAATGACTACCACAAATTTGTCAAGGTAATATCTAAAGACTCTATTCATCAAGTCCATGAATATTGCTGGAGAATTTGTGAGTCCGAAAGGCATTACTATGAATTCATAGTGCTCGTATCTTGTACGAAAAGCAGTCTTGGGGACATCATCCTTTTTCACCCTTACTTGATAATATCCAGACCGCAAGTCCTCCTTAGAGAAGTATTGTGATCCACGCAGCTGATCAAACAAGTCATCGATTCTTGGGAGGGGATACTTGTTCTTTATCGTGATTTTGTTAAGTTCACGATAATCGATGCAGAGCATCATTGACTCATCCTTCTTCTTGACGAAGTGGACTGATGCACCCCATGGTGAAGCACTTGGCCGTATAAATGCTTTATCCAGATTCTCCTATAGTTGTTTCTTCAGATCTTCAAGCTCTATAACATCCATTCTATATGGAGTCTTGGATATTGGTATCACCCCAAGTACAAGTTCAATTGATAATTCAACATCTCTTCATGGAGGAAGACCAGGCAGTTCATCGGGAAACACTTCAGCTAATTCCTTCACAATAAGCATTTATTCAAGGATGGTTTCTTCTTTGGACTCAATCATCTATGCCAGATACGCGTGCTCATAGGGCTGTAATAAACATGCTTGAGATGATGGAGCTAAAATAGATTCATCTTCATCCTAACACTTGTAACGAATCGGGGGTCGATTCTCCATATGGAGTGTGATTTCCCTATCCCGACAATTTATATTGGCTCTATATAAGGAAATTCAATCCATGCCAAGAATTGCATCAAATTCCACCAGAGGGAGTATGACGAGGTTCGCCGGGAAATTTAATCCACATATTATAACAGTGGAGGACTTATATTCATGGGATGAAATGATTGCCCCATCTTCCGTACTCACCGACATATTTACTTCCATGATTTGTGGTGCTTCTGGGATTGTTCTACTAAACTATCGAGATATAAAAGAATGCATAGAGCCTGAATCAAAAAGTATGTTTTCTCTTCTTGAATGAATAACTAGCGTACCTATAACCACTTCGTTGTTGGGGTTCACTTCGGCAGAAGTGATGGAAAAATCTCTTCTTTGCTATCTTGGAGGTTGTTGGGTGCCTCCGAAAACCCTTGGATTAGGGCACTAATTTGAAAAATGACCCTATTCTTTGCATTTATAGAATTGAACAACGTGTTGAGGTTCGAACGGAGCATTCCTCTCCTCTATCACAGCCATGGGTCCTTCGTGCCGACAGTTAACAGCTAGGTGCCCTTTTCTTCCACACCTGAAACATTTTCTCGTCCCCTTAAGGCAATTTCCAGGGTGCTTCATTCCACACTTTTGGAAAGTGGGGTGCTGGAACTTCTTAGTACCATCAGATTTATCCATCGGTCCACCAGTATTGAAGTCTACCTTACGCTTCTTATCCCCATGATACCCCTGTGATTCTCCGATCTCTATTTTGACCTTGAGGTCACATCGGAAAATTTTCTCATAGCGGTCAATGTCAAGAATCACAAATGCTTACCACATGCTAAGCTTCAGCCCACCAAAGAAGATGTCAACCTTGTATTCGGGGGTAATGAAAAAGTGGAAAGCATATCGTGGATGACTTGTGAAGTTTTCCTCATACGCTCTATCTGATTCTTTATCTTTTTGCTTGAGGGAAAGGAAGTACCTTTCCATCATAAGCTGGAGGGTGCACGGAAAATATTTATCGAAAAACATCTTCTGGAATTCCTTCCATTCCAAAGCCTCGATCTCCTCCTCAGGATTCATATTTTTGATCAACGTCCACCTTTGATCAGCTTCACCCTCTATACGATAAGCAACCAGGAGAACCTTCTATTGTTTATAGCATTTGAGGATGGAGAAGATCTTTTCAATGGAGTTGATCCATTTTTCAGCGATCGTGGGAGTAGATGATCCACTAAAAGTTGGAGGCCTTTGTCTCATGAAGATCTTGATAGAGACTTTCTCTTTCTTAGTGGGGGTTGAACGTTCCTCTTAACCCATGTTTCTATTCAAAACTTGAGTTAGCTGAGAGAGAAGTGTGACAAAGTTCACGATTCCCACTCCCATTGGATTTGGCATCTCATTAGTAAATTCATCACACTAATCTTCACAACTGTTGTTAGCCCGAGTCCTCCTATTACTGGCCAATAGCTGGAATAAAAGGAAAGTTAGAGTTAACACATAAAGGATATTCCAAAGACAAAATTTGATGACTTATAAATAAAATAGTATTTCCTTAACTCATGAGTCTATAGGATTCAATCTAGGCTTTTCATGATCTACTTTCTAAAATATATTCTTAGGGGCATTTTTACCTTAATAAGGGTTTATAATAAGATTTTGGATTTATCAAAACATATACCCCGGGAGTTTCATAACCAATAGTGTAGCAAGGCCTGTTTTCGTGCACTAGTTCTCGTTCGAGTCCAGCTCAAAGTGGTGTTATCGGGTTTTACCCCTAGGATACATCTGTGCCAGAGCCACCTCTACCTGCTCGTATCCAGACAGGGATGCATTTGTTTGATAAACCACTTACATAGTATTTACCAAAAATTAGGGATGTTTTTATTAAACATAGTCTTGTATCTAAGGCTTATTAGGGATTTCCTAATCCCAAAAATAACTAAACATATCCTCGGATACCAAATATGACAACCCTGCTTCTTATTACAATTTAAACATGATTTATTACATAAAACATCACTTGATACAACAAATATGATCTAGAGGATTAGGGTCTTTGGGGCTTAGGATCATTACATATAAACGTGAAACATTAAATACAACATCTTTATTGAAAACATCCTTCACCAGACCACTACATTCCCTCGTACTAAGCATTGCATGGGATAACCTAAGGACATGGATAAGAAAAGGGTTAACTATAAAGCCCAGTAAGGGAGTACACATGGAATAACATGAGGAGTAAAATACATGTTAGACAATAGGCATATCAATATAGAATAAAATAAAGATGAACATAAAGGAATGATAAAGCATGATAATCATAACATGGAAATGTGGCAACAACGCATAACATGGAATTAGAATGAGCCAAGGCTCATTGCACATAAAGCATGAGTAAACCCTCATTGAAAATGATGCACGAGTAAACCCACATTGAACTTGAATTAGAATGAATCAACACTCAAAAGCACATGACGTATCATGATACTATACTTTACCCAATGCATTGGAGCGCTATAAGGGCGCACCCTTCTTAAACATTTCATTTCATGCATAAGTGTTCCACATGGATCATAAATCATGGATTCATAAAATATAACCATTTATTAGACGATAAAGGAATGTGGAATTCATACATGAAACTTTAAAATAAATAATTAAATGTGCATAATGGTGAATACCCTTGAAGGAGAAATGGGCATGGTATTCACAACACAATGGCATTGGCTTAGAAAATCGGTGCGATTTCAGTAGTGTAACGGCGTGACATAAGAAATCATAAAAAATGGTTGATTAAAGAGAAATGGTTTCATCATAATATTTACATGTAATGGATAGTTATGACGTCATATAGATACATGTCCCAACAATTGTAATGGAATTCAGATTTATGTTACAAAAGTATTGCTTGAATGTAAAAGAAGGGAGCGAAGTTCCTTTCGGAATTTCGGCATAGTAATGGGTGTACATGGGAGGAATTTAATGAGAGATAAAGAGGTCTCCCATCATTAAAACAATAATAGGGAAGTATGTGAGAGGTTAGAAACCATACCCCAACATTCATAATTGAAATTAAAATGGAAAAACAACTTAAAGAAAATTGGAGAAAAAATGAGAAAGGAAGAAAAAAACCCTTACTTGGAAGTGCGCTTCCAAAGGATAGAGAGAGGCTTGTGAGAGGCTTCTTGGGAGCTTGGGGCACCTCTAGAGGATTCTAGAGAGAGTAGGGCAGAGGTTGGACGAACTCCAAGGGATTTTATTGAGGAGGAAGTGGGAGCATGGGTGGGTTTATATAGGAAAGGTGAGAGAATTCTTTATTATTTAGGTTTGGGACCCCTTATATTAAACCAATCCAAACCACAAACCATCCCATGGTTTTTGCCCATGGTTTTTGGAAAAGGAAAGAGGAAAAAAATATTTTACAAGGCCAAGGTCCGAATTTATTAAAATATTAGGGTTGTTTATGTGGAGGTGAGTCACACTCCCATGGAAATTAATTTAAAAAGGCAAAGTGTTGAATATGTATTGAGGGGTTCATTAATGATTTGAAAAGTAATTCAAAAAAACCCAAAATCACATTATTTTTATGGTAAAACATATATTGGCCGAAAATAAGGATTATAGTACTTTATTACATCACTATTGAGTCATTATGATGTCATAAAATACATTATATATTTAAACGATATTTAATTTTTACCCAAAAATTCGAATGTCTCAGAAAATTATGAAAAATTCACCATTGGATAATTTCGATGTCCTGATTCCATAAATAACATTTATTTTATCTAAATAATTTTCTAAATATGTGAATTTTCACTTTTAAAATAAAAATTGACATTTATAAAAAATTCACGGGTTTTGACTGAAATGGCTTTCAAACCTTAATATAACATTTTAATTACATTCACAAAATTATAAGATCATCTATATTTAATAAAAATTAATTTATTAATAAGATTATTATTTTATTAAAATATTACTTAATTCAAAAATACCTTAATTTAATAAAATAAATTTATTAATTAAGTAATAACTAAAAACACCATATGTACTTTAAAAACTATTTACAATGTATCAAAAATGAGTAGAAATTATATTCATTATTATATACAAAAATAATGTACAATAACATAGTACAACTTATTTGTTACATAACCACTTAAAACAGCCGCATATGACCTAAGGGTATGGTTTGTGATGGTGATAGACTCTTGGGGTGGCTCGGATAACATCGCTCGAGTGGTAATTTCAATCAACCTCCACTTTTCCCGTAGACGGTCACGTTCGAGCTTGACATAATGATGCTTAGCTTGGGCTTGGTCTAGGGTGAAGCCCAAAGACGCCACCTCTTTTCCGAGCTCTGTCAAATGGGCTTCGTATGGGGCAATTCTACTAGATGAGTCCATCGCTTCCATTGTCTGATTAAAATTAGATGTGATAAAGCCCTATATTTATACTAATCATGTGAAAACTGTTCAACGTCTATATTAGAAATGGTCAAAACTCTTATCATAAAACCAAATATGATGAAATTTTATAAAAAAATTTATATAAAGAGACATTTAATAAGATCAAGAGTGATTTCCCTTAATGAAACTTTGGGTCGTTACAAGTTTATCATTGGTCTTAGTAATTTTCAAGAATATATTGAAATGTTGAATTGTTATAGATATACTATTGAAGTGTTTTCAAAGGGGTTTTTAGGTCTTTATATGTTTCAATTAGTATTTTGTAGGAAAATATTTATTCTTTCTATAAATTTGGATCATCATAATCAGATTTCTTCAGTATTACATATGTATAATGGGAATGGAAATATGTACTAGAATTAATTATTTTATCTTTATCAATAACATTATTTTACTAAATAATTGTGTGCATGATTTATGTAGGATTAAGTTGTTATATGATTCATGTTGTTTCATGAATAATAAAAAAGAGTTAAAAATAATTGAAATGATTAATGGTGAGGCTAAAATTTATGAGAAAATTGAGTTTCTATAATTTGGAGGAGTGGTAAAATAAAATTGTTTTCTCGCTCATTCAAATTATATAAAACCTATAAATAGAGGTAATAGTACAATGTACTCTAAAATAGTTTAAATGTGGTAGAGAGAGAGGGTGCTGACTTTTTTAGGAATTTTTGAATGTAGAAAATTCATACAGATATAGATTTATTGAGAATGTATTCCAGACAGAATAAGTGTGTGGAAGAGGTTGTAGTCATATTTTTTTGGACCTAAATGATAAATCAGATAGACAATATCTGGAAAATAAATAAGTTATTCAATATTTTTTCTATACAATATTTCCTACTATGTTTTCAAATCTAATGACTTGGGATGACAAATCAAATGGTGGTATAATACTTAGATTTCATACAATGTCAATAAAATTTGTTCTATATTGTACTAGGTTGAAAAGTGAGGATTTGGGTTGTTGAAGAATTAATAAAGTGAATATTTTTTATTCAGCATGGTGACATGTTTGTAAATAACACTAAATGGTTTCTAAACATGTTATAAAACATGTTTTAAATCATTCATGCAAAAATATTCAAATTCACTATTGTATTAATCACAGCTCAACACATGTTTTATGGTATTCAATACTTGTACTATACATAGAAAATGACCATTATCTATTAAATAATGCGGTATTATATTATTTCCCAACCATTATTAGTACATGATATTCTTATTTAGTTGTGATCCTTGAAACTACTTTTGCTCATGTGGGGGTGTAACAATTTTATTAGAAAACTAATAATTATTTTAATGGAGGTGGGGGTCTGTATACATGAAAGACAATAAAAAATTAAATATGAATCACTTATTCAAACCCTCCTCCTATTAGTTATTTAATGGATCATGGTTGGAATTTTTCATGTACTATGATAGTGAAGGTTCATTAATTTACACTTTTCAATATTCTTTTGAAGATAATGTTTTGTTAAAAATTTTAATTTGGTAAATTGTAAGGGGATTCCAATATATAATTGAATGATATCTGTTATCTAGAAATATATAATACTAACTTATCCATTTTTTATTAGGGATAATTTTATGGAATCTTTTATTTTTTTCTTCCTCCACTTGTGGAACATGATACATATTAAATCTGTGGACAAGAAAAATCTAGAGAATTATAATGGAGATAAAAATTATTTACCCTCATCAAATTATAAAAGTAAAGTACTTAGAGTTACATGAGTTGCAACTACCAAAGTTATCCTGGAGAATATGGGAAGAATTTATGAAGTAAATAGAAAAGAAAATAAGGCCATGTTATAATTCTAGAGGCAAATGTATGAATACCTAAAAATGGGAGATTATGAATTCAATTTTGAATTCATTACAATGGTGAATTATTTTTTTATCACAATAAGATGTATTTGTGAGATGATGATGATTCAACTACTGTTTAAAAGAAATCGAGAACTCTTCTTGTTGATTTTGATGCCAATATTTTATTTCATGAAGATAGATACCATGAAACAATATATTCAGATGACCATATATATACTCTCATTACATATTAATTCATATGGGATAATGTTTTGAAAATAAAATAAAAATAAAATAAAAAAATTTCTTTCATGCATTGAAAAAATGTGGAATCTAAAAATATTCTCAAAGGTGAAGAATTTAATGATTCATAATCCAAAAAATATGTTATTTATAATATAGATGGGTTTTTATCCTTGTTTTCTATGCATTAAAAAAGAGGTACAAGAATGTTCAAGTTGAAGCAACACATAAATGTTTTTTAATTTGGAGTCTTTGGGTAATTTTCGATGAATTTTCCTTAAAAAGGAATGAATAAGATAATGATGCGGATGAATGGAGGACAAGATTATCATGGAAAAAACATGTTGACAAATTCAAATCATATTCCAAATGGAATTATGGATTTTCATCAAATACAAATGTATTTTTTTCCAAATATGATGATGATGAGATCAGTGATGTTAAAGTAACAAAATTCATAGAAGTTAACAGTTATAATATCTTAATTAGATCATATAATTATTATGTGTATGATATCTATAGTTATAAATTATAAAAAAATGAGTTATAATTTAACCTGAATATAGAGTTGAATGATTTTTTTAGAAAGACAGTCAGATATGAAGGAGAAATCAAGAAATTAAAAAATTCATTTCTAACAGAAAATGTTAGTGAATTTATTCCTAAAGAGAAAGATAATTTTCTAGAAATTTTTTATTATTTTAATAATACTCTATATTAATAAATGATTCTATATACACATATTGATTTAGTTTTCAATGAAATAGAATAAGATTTGAAACATTTTCATTATAAGTAATCTAATGTTGATCAAGGACATACATGTTTGAATAACACTTTTATTGTTGTTAGTAAATGTTTTGGAAAGTTTGATCCATTAAAATAACAAAACAATTATATTAAATGTTTGAAAATAATGATTAATTTGTTACTAGGAGGAAGAGGGTTAATATAGTATTATATCTGGCCAAATAAACAATATTGGTAATTTTGAAGTTTCTGAAATTTTTGAGTTCCATAAAAACCTTACATCTAATTTTGATTCCAAAAATGTGGGGATGAAATAAGAATTGATAAATATGAAATTGGGTGATAATAGGGATTTTGGGGGGATGTTATGATGAGAGATATAATAATGTTGATTAAAATAATGTTCACATCTCCAGAAAGTATGCAAGTTGCAATGTAAATTATTCTTTCTATGTGTATATCTAGTATTGCGGTGGATCTAGGAAAGAAAAAAATAAATTTCATTTCAATAAACGTCATAATAATTATCCCATGATTTATAGAAATAAAAGTTCAAGGGTTATTTAATCATCTCAAATAATGAATTATGATAATTTTGTTCATAATGTTTAAAATAGATTCCATCCTCTAGAATCTATTTGTTATATTTTTTTAAAAACATGAAATATAGCTAAACTATGTCCTATTTTGTTACCAACATAATTTTTTTATACCATTTCCCTAAATCCATTTGTGAAGGAAGATAAAGTGAAAGAGAAATATCATTTTTTTGAAACATATCTAAAAGGTATAAATGGGAAAAACCTATATTTTTTATAGTGGGTGTTCATCTCATATGATTGAGGATTTAAAATTAATAAATAAAGTTAATGTTTTTAAAAAAGAACAGTGATGTTTGGTAATTATTAATCACTCAAAAGTAAAGGTGTTGGATCTTCTATTATTGTGGAATAAAATTTTAAATATAATAAGGATTTGTTTTTTGATGGTGTAAAACACTCATTTTTTAGTATTTCAAAAAAATATATGAAGATAATAAATTTGGTATTTTAATTTGGTTTTTATGGAAATATACATAGATGGAAAATTTTAATCAAAAGTCTAGTGTTCAAGAGGGATCTTATTCCAAGTTGGTGATGTTTATAATTCTTGTTATCGTGGCATTATGAATGAAAATTAGTTATGAAATAAATGTATGGGACATATGTGTTGAATAAATATTAGTATGTTATTGAAGCAAGACAATGATCATAATTTTCTTTAATATGAAAAGAATACAAGATTGGTGTAGTTCAATATGTTATAATGGAAATATCATAATCTCTGTGCACACAGATGTTGAGATTCATTCAACTCTTCCTCTATAAATAACATATATTGATGTTTTTTGGGAAATGGGTAAAAAAAATTAAGATAATTAATTTATTAATTTTATTATCAATTTTAATGACATTATTTGTGTTATAAATTTGATACATATATCAAACTCTCTACATAAGTTCAATAGTTTCATGAGAAGAGCATAAAAGTAATGTGGGTATTCTTTGAAGAAGTTAATAACTGAGAATGATGGTGAATACAAGAATAACTAATTCAGATGTTATCATTAAAATAATGTATTTTTTCATGAGTTTAGTAAAATATATACACCACAATATAATTGGTTCTTTTAATCATATAATATATGTTTGGTTGAGATGGGGCATATAATGTTACATGAAGATGGCCTTTCTCAAAACTTATAAATATAAGATATGTTTAGGTTAGTTTATATTGAAAATAAAATTTTTAATTGGAAAAATTATCATATGACTTCTTATAAAATGGTCTATGAAAATTGAATGTTTAAAACACCCCAATGATTTTTGGAGTCACTTCAAAATACAAAAGAAAGGAAGAAATCATGAAAATCATATAAAATTACGAGGATAGAATCTTTAATGGAAATGCATCGGATAGAAGAAGATATAGATGTTTTAGAAAATAATCACGAATAATTGTCGAGACTATTAAAGTAAAATATCTTTAAAATGATGAGAAATATGTCACGACCCGTCCCCCGGGGCCCGCACCATGACTACCCCAAGCCTGCCTTCCTTATGCCAGGGGTTGGAAACTAGCACAAAAATGGTGTATCCATATAATGAGAAGGAATTACCTTTAAAATTGTATAAACACACAATCCAAGAACGCAAAAAGAAGAATCCATGAAGTAAATAGATATAGAAAAGGTGTATAGAAAGCAAAGGGGGCCATAATACAAGCCCAACTGAAAAGTACAAGAACAAATGGAAATAGAAAATAGCTTTGGGATCTTCCACAACGTATCCTGCATGAAGGGTAGGTACATATCATCTTCACAATACTTCACCTTAGCCCGTCTCCTCTGTGTACCATCTGGTCCTCGCTCCCTCAAGTCTCAGCCCATCTGCTCATCGGCTGCATAATACACAACACGGTGCAGGTGATGCCCATGTAGGGGTAAGTATAACAATACATAGTTGGGACCACGAGTCCCCCGAAGGTCTCTTAGAGTTCTATAAAGGATATAACACAAATAAATACCTCAATCACAAAACAAGAAGCAATCATCAACTCTACTTAAGTATATGCCTATACATATACCTATGTTATCAAAATACAGTCATATCTTACATGAGAAAACACAAGGCCCCAACCTTTAAGTCATTATCACAATTGATCCATGAGGTAAGTATACCACAATGGTAACACCATGAAGGTAACACCACTAAGGTAATCATACCACAATGGTAGCACCATAAAGGTAACACCAGATAGGTAAAAGTACCACAAGGGTAACACCATGAAGGTAAAATCATGAAGGGAAAGTACCACAAAGGTAACACCACAAAGGTCTCCGCATGAAGGAAAAAGTACCACAAAGGTAACACCATAAAGGTAACATAAAAAAGGTAATGTACCACCAAGGTAACACCACGAAGGTAACACTACGATGTTATAACTACAACAAAGGTAAGGAATTATCTCACACCAGGAATATCACTTATATAAGTACCGATGATTAGTCGTAAAATCCAGACCATCTTATTCTGTCGAGAGGCTCTAGTGGTGACCCACACAAGATCGGTATGCAGTAACCCACATAGTATAGCTTAAAATTGACCCACATAGGATCTGACCCACACAGGATCGGTATACACCGACTTACACAGGATCGCTGAGCACTGACCCACACAAAATCGATAGGTACTAACCCACACAGGATCATTATTCATTCTTCATGTCACATCCATACATGAGATTCCCGCTCTTAGAACGCTTAATTATAGGACGATACTCACCTCAAACTATTGCTCATATGTCAATAACCATGAAGTTCTATGAAGATGTCTCCAAACAGACTGCCATTTTGTAAGAGTTATAATGCGACAGACAGCGCGTCGATCAGACATCCAGTCTATGAGATATGGGCACTTTTGTAAAAAGGGATCAGTTGGATTCGAGTATGATCCAATCCAGGTCTCATGTAAAACTATGAAAAAAAACACTTTTACTATCTTAAAAGGACCGCCTTTTCACTAGGGTCCTTATGCCACAAACAACGCGTCAATCAGACGCTGGGTCTGTAAGTTACATCTCATTCTGTGAAACGTTGGGTAATCGTACCTCTTTCCGGACCAGCTCAGTTGGACTAGTTGGAATATTCCAAGGCAACCTCTTCCCAAAAGGGGTCCCAACACCACTGAAGAGGTGTCCACCAGACACCTGATTTGTCAGTTACAAGTGTTTCTTTATTCGGGTGCTAGTTGGGTCTGGGCACAGCCCGACTCAGTCAGACCGGCCCGATGAAATGGGACCCAGGGTCTACCTAACCACGCTCGGGTCCAGCCCACTAATGGTCGGCCTGGTTCACTAGGTCGGGATCATCATGTTCGGCCCGGTTTAATTTGTGGGCCCGGGCCGCGGTTGTCCCGACCCGTGATGTAGTGTTCGGCTCACTCACGATGGCCTGCTGGGCTGCTAGTCTGGCCCGGCCCGCTTGTCTGGCCCGCGCCAGCTTGGTCCGCCCAAAGGTGGAACATTGCATCCTACTGGCCCCACACTTGGGGGGCCATTCACCAGCCGGTGGGGCACTTCCCCAGCGCAATTAATGGTTGACCATTTGGACGAACGAGTTTCTCCAACATGGCGTGGTGCGGGCCACGCCTTGCCCTCCTACCGTGGCCTACTGACTGTGGCCACTTTCTCTAGCGGGGACTATAGGTGCCTCCCATGGCCATCACGCACCAACTTCCACCACTCACAGCCGGTTTCTATGTGTCTCCCCCAGCCACTTCCGGACGCTACCGACCTGGCATGCCAATAGTTTCTTCTGCGGGTCACCGTATGCACTTCGGTGGTCCGTTTTTTGATGTTGTATGTGCCTACAGCTCTTATAGGATACCACTGTCATAGCATGGCCCACTATACCATGTTTGTGTTGGGTTGGAAATCATTCCCTAAAGGTCACACCAAAAACGAAGGGGCGGAGGGTCTTTGCCTTGTTCATTTGGGCCCTGCCCTCTTCTTTACATTATAAAAAGCAGGAGAGAAATTTAGTTCATCAAAGAGAAATTCAAAATAGCCCCCCTACCTCAAGATCATTGGAAACATCTGTGTTTGTGGATGATTCAGAATTTGTTGTTTGGTGGCACTCATCACTGCCCGCTAGAACCGGCTTCGTCCTCCAAGTGGTTGGCATCACGGTACTTTTCCAGAGTTACATCACTTGGTGAAGTTCTCCAATACTCTTCCCCATGATTCATATAAATAGGAGAGGGGGAGGGTGAGTAACCCACATGGAATAAATAGGTCTCAATTAATTATGGATCCTTCCAAATTTAAACGGTTCTATTACAATGAATTGATTTTTCAAGACATTTAATGGATTGACACGTCATTGGTCTCGCCACAGCTGCTTGTCCATTGGAGGGAAAGCAAAAAGGAAATAAAAGAATGTTCTTATTTTATTATAGTTTTAAATGTCCAAAATATAAATTTTTCTCCTGACCTTCTACAATCGAAGTGAATCCTCATTTATGTGAATATCGGCACACTCGAATTCAATAGTGCCCTTGGATTTTTAATCTAAGCAATGGTTCAAATGATAGAAAATGTTGCTCGCGCGTTTACTGAATGTACATTAATAAAAGATCAATAAATTATTATCATTCACCCTCAATCCCATTCCAATAAATGTTAGGTTCCACCTAAGCGAAACCCTCCCCAAATAATTCAATGGTACTCTCAGATTTTGATTCCAAGCTGCCATTTAGAAGTTATGGATTTTAACAATAAAATAATTGTTACTAAATGATTTTATTTACTGCCCAAAACAAACTTCCATAGATGTCATGTGCCAGCGAATGTTAGTATTTTCTTAAATAAACAATACCCTCACAAGCTCAGAAGGGGTCTTGTATTTTTAATCCGAGTCACCGTTCACGAGTTATATGAATTTGAAAAATAAAATAAATTTATATAATAATTTTATTTACGATTATGTCATATTCGAGTTTTCTAACCAGAGGGCTGCGCTGAATAAATGTAAGTGGAACCTAAGGTAAAACTGCTATCCTAAATGCAACGGTGCCCTATGATTTCCAATCCGAGCACTCGTATAAGAGTTATTCCATTTTTTGGGAATATTGCTCACACACGCTAATTAATGATTAAAAAAAAATTAGACGGATCATTCTGGGCACTCCGAGCATCGGAGTCACGTACCGTCAAATTTGGAGAACTCTAAATAATCTAAAATAATTTGAAAAAATATTTGGAATATACAGGTCTTTACATTAACCCCACCTTAGGACCTTTCATCCAAGAAAGACAAAACAAAGGAGAATCAAACAAATGAGGGTACTGAGTACAAATCTGAGCCTCCTGCACCCACATGCTCTCCTGGAGGTTCTCGTGTTTCATAGAACTCACACCAAAGAGATCGTTCATCCGCAAAAGGGTCTCTCATGTAGATCCTCTATATCTTACAGAAACTCCTTAAAAGTCGCCACATCGTCGACACCCATCTCCCCCCATTCAATAATGTGTGATAGATCATGCACATACCTCCTTAACTATGAATCATAGAATACATTATGCACCCAGTGTATCTGTGGGGGATGAGCTAAATGGTATGCCACCATGCCTAATCTGCTAAAGATCTGAAAAAGGTCTGATGATCCTCATAGATAGCTTTCCACCCCGGCTGAATCTCCCCAATCTTCATTGGGGTGATACTTGTAGGAAGACATGAACTCCCTCCTCAAACTCCAGGGGACTCCATCTCCTGTATTCATAAGACTTATTTCTACTCTGCATAGTCTCTACTTTCTAACAAGTGAGGCATTGTGATACAAACACTACCACTTCCTTCTTCATCTCTGAACACTAGTACTGACACCGGATGTCCTGGTACATCTTCTCCACTCCATGATGTACCGCTAATGGGGATGTATGGTACTCCCTCAACACCACCTCTTGTAGCATCACTTGATCCATGGTGCATCCTATGAAAAGAATGACATGATCCCCACCTTCAAAAAATCCTTCAGGAGACCGTCCTGAGGATATTTGAGCATGTCAGGCCTTGAAGTCAATGTCCCCAAGCTGTGCTTCCTGAGCTCACTGAAGAATTGGGGGAGTGACAGTTATAGACTGGAGGTAAGATTCTCCATCTTTATCCATGAAGGATATCCAGAGTTCCAATAGATTCTCTAACACCTCACTCAATAGCTGTAGACCAGACCTCTTGCTAAGTGCGTCTGCTACCAAGTTCCCCTTCCTAGGATTGTAGACTATCTCAAATTCATATTCCTAGAGAAACACTAGCCATCATTGATGTATCAGGTTCAGGTCCTTATGAGGGAAGATATTCCTAAGACTATTGTTATCAGAGTAAACAGTAAATTGTTCACCCATAAATTAGTGCAACTACATATTCAGCGCAATGACCACAGCTTCTAACTCCAGGTCATTGGTAGTGTAGTTCTTCTCATGCTATCTTAAATTTCATGACCCATAAGTGATAAATGCCTACTCCGGTATTAGAAAACAACCTAGTCTAGTCCCTGATGTGTCGTAGTTGACTACATACCAAACAAACTCTTCTAGTATCCTCATGTTGGGAAACATGTCAGTCTCTCTTTCAGCTCCACAAAGCTATGCTGACACTTCTCCATCCATAGAAAAGGCTCCCCCTTAATTTTAAAAGATTAATAGGGTTCTAATACTATTGAGAAGTCTTCTAGAAATATTATGTAGTACCCTTCCAAAGCAGAAGTCCCTTTCCATTCGAGGATGTAATCATGGAATCATATTTTGAAAAGATATCCCAACACTCTGCCACAACTATTAGGAATTGAAAACTCAAAACGGATGCTTCCATGAGGGTAAGGATGCCCGACTCAAGATTCATCGTTTGTACCCTCATATGCATGAGTTTATCCTATGATTCCTGGGTTTTTTCTCGCCGACCAAGGAAAACCCATTCCAACGTTGTAGATATACTATATCATTATTGTCTAAAACAGTAAATATGAGTATGAACTGTGGATTACCAATCTATATCCAAACTGAGATCGTAAGGCCTTGATGCTGCCACCAAGATGTTTTAACCAGAACACAAACCTCAATGGTCAGATCACACCATCGACATTAGTGTGTCTATTTAGTCTCCGACAAATGTTATCTCCAGACGTAAGGGTCACGTTATTGGTTTAACCGGAAAATATAGGTCTTGAACAAGATTTAGGGTTAGAAGGAATGATTGGTAGTTAGGTATATTAATATGGAAGCTAGTAATAGACACCAACAATACCTCGATTCATTCCTGGATCCCTTGGGTCACACTCTTTGACTGCTTGCGGCTACACCATTCCCATTTATTCTAGCTCCCTGAGCTTAGTGGGGACCACATTATGTTGGTGGTAGTAACTTTTCGAATAATATACCACCACATAATGCTCTCCAAGATCCACTTCCATGTATACTGGCCTAAAAATTCATTTATCCCAATAACTTCCTCTTCCTAAAATATTTTACATGCCCATGTCTCTGAGACTGGCGTGAGTTTCCTGCTTTCCCAATGCTAACATTCACTGGCTGTATCCGCTCATCCGAAAAACATTCAACCACATAGATTCTATCTAGAACCCTAACATAATTATTAATTCATAGAGGTAATTTGATGACTTGGATATCCCTAAACAAACCTCCACCTGAGTTTTGATCCCTAAATCACTATGCGTACTATATTCCTCGAGTACCTGGGATGGTCGGTATGCCCCGATGAATACTCAGCTACTAACATGTCATCCTACTGAAACTATAGAAGCTCTAAGGAACACTCAACACATAGCATTTTATTTCAAGATACCCCCTTCTCTGAGTATGTTTGTCAAGCTTGTCCAAAGAAAAGTCACCTCTTTGCAAGATCAGGGTAATCTAAACATTATCATCTTCCTACTCAGCTGCATAAAAGGCTCTCTACCATGACCAACATCTGATCGAATGGTGCCCTACCTAGATATAAACTCAGCCAGCACCTCAATATAGTTATTAGATGCCTAGAAGATGAGATCACCATGATACCTGAGGGGTATTTGATGCTGGAACATCTATAAGGCACTAAGCCAAAATGTGTCATTTACCAGTACCGCCAGTTGTAACTGCTGAACAATAGGCAGTGATATAGCTGGAATACTACCCGAATGTACAATTTTGGGAAATGATCCATTTACCGAAGCCTCATCACCATATGGAACGTCCTCATGGTCACACACTGATAAATACTAGTATCTATGATCACCATCTTTTCTCCTGGTGTCCCACCTAGGAAAACATCTCTAGCCACAACCTCCAACTTGATCTCAGTTTCCTAGGGATCTGTCTTACCTCAAAACCTCGGAGACCTCTACTTCTAGAACTCATGAAATGTTCTCAGTTATTGTGAACTATCCACTAGTGGGGCTAGTGGGAACTACTACCCAATGGGTGGTGGTGCTTCTGTAGCACCAACTGAAGGAGTTATCACTATAAGAGGGCCCTACACTGAAGCCTCCTCACTTGTTGGGCCGTCATCGTGAACTCTCTCAGGAATCCTGGCTGGCTATCTATATGGTGTCATCATGAAAAGAAACAGGTGCACCACGATCAACATGTTATAACTGGTGATCTAATTCAAATAGATCAAAGAAATAAACACTTCCAAAACACACGCAATCAGTGTTTTCATGCACCGAGTCAGAAATCTGAATTCTGGGTCTTAGTGCATGGACCTGTCAGCCATTGGAACAACACTGGACTCCTCTAACTAAAAAACATACTCAAAAAACATAACACTATTAATCTATTAAAATATTAGGGTCCTAGTTATTTGGTATTACCGACTAATCTGATACCACTTTGTCATGACCAGCCCCCTGGGGCCCGCGCCGTGACAAACCCAAGCCCGCCTTCCATAGGCCAGGGGTTGGATATTAGCATAAAAAAGGTGTATCCCAATAATGGGAAGACATTTCCTTTTAATACTATTAAAATAAATAATCTAAGAACACAACAAGAATCATCCGAAATGTAAACATTTGTAGTAAAAAGTGTACTGAATGTAAAGCTGGTCCGAATAAAAGACCAACTGAAAGGTACAAGTACAAATTAAAAGAGAAAAGAATTCTTGGATCATCCACTGAGGATAATAACTAAAGGGTAGTTACAAATAGTCTCCATGACACTCCACATCATCATGTATCCTATGTGTCCCACCTGGCCCTTGCTACCTCAAGTCTTGGCCCAACTGGTCATCTTCTGCATAAGACACAACAAGGTTCATTCAAAACCTATGTAGGGGTGAGTATAACAATACTCAGTAGGGCCCACAAGACCCCCATTGGTCTCCTAGAGTTCCACAAAATATATACCACAGAGCAAGACCAGAATAAAGAAACACGAAGTAGTCATCAAATATACTTATGTATATAAGCATACATATACATAAGTTAACCAAATATATGGGTTTCTTACAAGAGGAAACACAAGGCCACAACCTTTAAGTCCTTTTCAAAATTGATCCATGAGGGATGTATAACACAAATTTTACATCATGAAGGTGACACCATGAATGTAAAAGTACCACAAATTTAACACCACACTGGAAAAAGTACCACAAGGTTAACACTATAAAGGTAACACCACAAAAGTAAAGTACCACAACGGTAACACAATGAAGGGATTACCAAGAAGGTAAAAATTACACAAAGGTAACACCATTAAGGTAACACCACGAAGGTAATTTACCACAAAGTTAACACCAAAAAAAGTAAATGTACCAAAAAGATAAGGACTTAGCTCTCAATAGGTATATAAATTATGTAAATAAGTACATATGTTTTGTCATAAAATGTAGATCATCTTATTCTGTCGAGAGGCAAGGCTGATAACCCACACAAGATCGGTACTCGCTGACCCACACAAGATCGATGAGTGGTGACCCACCTAGGAACTAACACACACATGATCAGTATGCGCTGACCCACATAGGATCACTGAGTGCTGACCGACACAGGATCGATAGGTACTGACCCACACCTGATCGTTATTCATTCTTCATTTCACACCCATCCATGAGATTCCCGCACTAAGCACGCTTGATTAAGATAGGATATGCTCCTCAAGATATCCCTCATACCTAAACCACCATGATGTTCCACGATGAAGTATCCCAAAGGACAGTAATGTTGTAAGGGTTCCAACGTGACAGAAGGCGCATAAATCGGATGCGCGGTCTGTGAGATATGAGTACTTTTGTAAAAATGGCCTAGTTGGATTCCAGACTTATTCAACCCGGGTCGCATGTCAAACTTTGAAAAACTCAAGAATCTACGGTGGATTTTTGTCCATAAATTGTAATGTTCCATCTATATATAAGAGGGGATTCTAAAATAAATCCATTAACAAATTTGTTTCCATCTATATGAAATCAAATGCATAGTTCTATTAGAAGCTATATAGAGTTTTTATTTTATTTGTATCTTTATGGAATCCTATGTAGAGATCTATCAGAGGTAAAATATAAAATTTAAGTTGTTGGTACCGATAAATTTGATGAAGATCAATAATGTAGTCAACCTTTGACATTGATAAAAAATAGTTTTTTATCATTTGGTCAAGAAAAGGAAGTCATGCATTATTCTAATTCATGAAAGAGTTCTCAGAAAATTCTAGTCTATCAGATGGGGAACCGTATATAAATTCATCAAATTCACTCTGACATCGATAAGTCATCAGGTGTTGGACTTCATCAGATGCAATTTTTCATCAGTGTGGGTAATTTTAATGAAATTCAAGAATAGGTGAAATGTTATAAATATATATCTAATGTTTTTTCGAAGGGGATTCAATGTTTATAGATGATTAAATTTTGTATCACATAATATCTACAATGATTCAGTCAATTAGGAACAACGAAATGGGATCATTTCAATCTTACATATGTTTAACAACAATTAAAAATTTTATATGAATCAATAATTGTATTGGTACAGAAATATATTGGAAATTGAATTTTTTTCAGTTAAAAGAAGGATCCATGTTTTTAGATGATTTAAGTTGTTTCAAGAAGAAACCAGAATAGTTTATTAGGGATAAAATGGTCAAAATTGAATCTAAAATGTTAGTTAAATTCTATTTTCATGAAATTGGATTGGTAGGAAAATAAAATCTATTTCACGCCCATTCCATTTTAGATACAATTATAAATTAATGTAAAAGTACAATATACTTTTAGACAATTCAAATGTAGTATAGAATGAGTGCACTGATGTTTATTAGGAAGATTTGGATGAAATAATATTTCTAGACCGAGATTTCTAGACAATGTTATTTGGAAGTTTCCTTGATAAGACTGCTAAATCAGACTGAAAGATTTAAGAAATTAAATAAATGATTCATAATTGGTTTTATAATATCTTTAGATATTAGTTTTTAATATTTAGAAATCTGATTGAATAATTATACTGAGGTATCAGATTATTATTTCATACAATGTATAGAAATGTTGTTCCATATGTCTATCATATTTTATTCTTCATTATTAAAATCCAGTGTGGAAAAATCAAAACATGGGGAACAAATTTTTATTTTAGAGACATATTGGCCTTAAAATAACATGGTTATGTCATATTATTTCACATATATATTTAATATAGACTCAATGATCTCCATTTTGGCATTTCGTTATATGTACAATTATTTTATGGATTCCACTACATTTATGGGTATTTTTATATCCCACTAAGAATCATAATACACGAAATGATAAAAAAACATGATGTTTCATTTATTATATTCCCATTGTATAGATAGAACATCCACCTCCAGTAATATTTTGGACACCATTTCTTATAGGTATATATCATTCCTAAAAAGATCATCACTATATCATGGTGTTCAATTTTCCATTTTTTCCATCAATAGCCTATATAATGCATTATATGATAGATGTCATTCCATTTTAGTACACTCCAATCATTTTTACTCATCAGTTATGGAAAAAACACCAACTTATAAATCCATGTGTCTTTTTAAATCTCTTATTTTTTCCTTTTTATATATTAAAAAAATGATTTAGTTCAACAAAATTCTTCCCCTTATCTTACATTTTCACTATCTATAGTTATAAACCCTATTACATTGAAGACCACTTATACCTGGATTATATTTTTATACAATTTAATTAATATTACTGAATCACAAGGAGTATTAATATCATTGTGATGTAAAATCCATTAAAAACATTCAATAAAATATTATATGATTCTGAATTATTTCGAATATATAATTCTTATTTCTACTTATCACATATTCTATATATCATTTCAAATTAACAATAAAATTACCATTAAAAACTTGGGATTTCATCATTACATTAATTCTATATCATATTAAACAATATTATGAATCATGTACATGTTGACACATTTATCATTCTTGTGGTCGACATTATGGCACACACAGCCTTAATTTTTTTTATAGAGTCCTAAAAAATATATATAGAAGTAAATGTAGTTCATTGATTGAATAAATAAATAGTTATAGATATGAGAATTAATTTATAATCATCATTATAATTTTTTTATTATAATCCTTATATATTTTCCAATGTCCGAGGCATTTTCCATTAAACAAATTTAAAATAATAACAACTGATTATTATCATGCACAATTAGAACCTTTTTATCCCAACACTAGGTATTCCAATACAATTCTAAAAATATTAAAAAATGAAACAAAACATTTAAATAAAATAATAAATAATATTCTATTATAGTCTCTTTATAAATGTATCCGCTTCTTTTATATGATTTATTTTTTGAGGCATTATTCTTTCTTCAAATTCCTCATTAACTATGCTTCTTACGTCCTATAACATGAATTTTCATTTAAAGAATTTTATTATAAAGGATTTCAAACATATGGATGGAAATACATAAAAAATACTTTATATTAATTGAGTAAAACCACTCATATTATGTTCCAAAAAACATTTGATATAAGCAAGACATCCATGTTTGAAGGTATTATTCTAAAACAAAAAATTTATTGGTATAACCTTTAATATTCTTAAAAATATTATTGGTGGGTTCTTAATATTTCAAAGATAATCATCATGAATATTTATCCATTCACTACCAAAAAATTTAACACACTCAAATTGGTTCCATCTAAGAGAAATTTTTGAGATGGGGATGAACAATACAATATCCCAAGGTGATGAGTTTTTCCTCAAAAGAGGGGAAATAAGGCCAAATTCACGTTTTAAGTTACCTAAATACACTAATAAGGCCAAATTTTCCCTTTAAAATTCATGGGGTTGGGTCCCATTATATCACCAAGGGACCATAAATAGATCATTAGAGAGCTATTGTGGTTCACATATTCTATCACTATACCATTTAAGGAAGAGAAAATAGGTCATTATATGGTTAAAGGATGTGATGTGACCTTCTAATATAAATTGAGTAAAAATTACTTATATGGTGACCTAAAAAATTGTTGAAGTTGGAAAAAGTTTAAAATTTATAATCCTACTAACTACACTGTATGTGGAAAGAAGGGTCGAACCCATAGGGAAGGTAAATTTGGCCTCTAATCTTTTTAAAAAACATGGAAACTCCACTGTTTTTTGTAGTAGAGTGAATTTTCTATTTTTCACTTTTAATAGTTTTTTATATTCTTTATTACGAATTGATGTGAAAAAACACTACAAATTTGCAGATCCTGTATTTATACAATGCTGAAGTGAGACACAATTGAATACAAAGGGGAAGAGAGATAAAAAAAGTACTGATAAATGAACAATCTGCTTAAAAGCTCGGGGATTATCTCTATTCTACTGGTTTTGAAGGTGTTTCATTTCACTTATATGTTGTTGCAGAGTACCACTATAAGAGTATGACTCCCCTCCCTCTCCAAAAGTTATGTCACACTAGCCAACCAATTTTTGATTTTTCTATTACAAAATTAATCAACTGTGAACTATCTGAAAATTAACAACAAGACAAACTCACTGTAAGACTTTATGTCTTTTGAATCTATTTTTTTTTTGAAAAGTGTTTCCACAATCAATCTCTCCCACAGAATGTGATATTTTGAGGTTATGTTCTACTGGTACAAGCAATTAGATGAACTTAGTATTGATCTCGCTGATCAATATTGAATACATTCAAATAATTAAGTGAAATGAAAATTAAAAGTAACCCGAAGAACTTTAATTCATCCCAGAACTATATGATTTTTCTAGAATAATTTTTTATTTTCAAATAGTAATTGTGGACATACTAAAAAACGTTTATGAATTAAAAAAACAAGGGAATCCAAACTCCCTGAAGATACTCTGCTCTTATGCTCAGCCAACTATAGGAAGAGGTTCTAGAGTCGCCCCCCAGACTCCCTATGCTCCTGATGAGAGAGAAGCTCATGGATCTCCAATCAATGCCCACCCCCTACAAATCTACAACATTCCCTGATTTTGTATCCACCGTCACCTGATGCATGACACCAGAACTCTTCACCGACTTTAATTCATCTTTAACTATTTCACTGCACTCGTGTGTGTTTTCGAGACTCGAATGTCGTGCTAGTTTCTCCCTCATAACTAACTTCTACTGAGTTAGTTGAATGCACCTGGATGTCTACCACTCTCTTGAATGAACCTTCACAAGAAAAACACACATAATAATTAAATACGGGAAGGAAATAAATAAATATTTAAAGTCATTAGTTAATTAAAAAAACTAAAAAGAAGTATGGATAAGGTTACTGATTTTTATTAATTAAAATAATCAATGTTAATATAAAAGTATATTATTATTAATAAATAAAATTATTTATTTTAACTAGATTATCTTATTTTAGTTTATAATAAATTATTATTAAGTATCTAAATTTAATTAAAAATAATTATTTATTACAAAACATTATATTTTATTTAAATTAAATTTAATTATGAAATTAATATTAATTAGTTTAGTTTAATTAATGTTTTATTAATGTTTTTTAAATTATAAATTATTCTTTATAAATTAACTATTTTATATTGAATATAAATTTCTATCTTAATTTATTTGTATTTTAATTTGTTATTTTAATTTTTTGGTTTTTTAATTTAGTTATTATTTTAATTTGTTAATTTAGTTTTTATAACATCCTATCCCCCCCCCCCATTTCGATGCTAAAACATTAGTGGGTGTCAGGTTAGCTTCCAAAGGAAGCCTTCTACAGCTCCTCCTTCGTATTTGTGGGAGATGTTATAGCCGCCGCAGGTCTCCTCAATACCAGCTCAGACAAGCTCCTCCCGACGGCATCATCTAGGCTCATTCTCCTCAGCACAACAACAGAAAACGACAACAAAATCGAACTCAGTGGAAAATTTGAATCTTTTATACTATTGCCCCACGATGGTGCGGTGGTCTCATATGTTTTAATTATGGCAGTGATGGAGAATCCTCTTCATGTATTGTGTCATCACGATGAAAAACATATTTGGACTTGGTTTGTTAAAATTTTGTTTAGAAAATATAATTTGAAAATGTTCCTTATTGTGATTGTAGCTCTAGATCTATCTTGAAGGTGAGGTTTATTTTCATAAAGAGTTGCTGAAAAAAATGGTTTTTCAGGTTTAAGTCATTGTGATAACACATCCATGATGCAAAGATGGTACCATGGATGATAAGGATGATGAGAACCCACTGGTTACAGATGTAACTAACCTAGAGGTAGGCTCAATTGATGAAGTTGGTGGTGAAGGAAATGAATGTGGGTATGAAGAATCTGTAGGTGTGAGGTAGAATGAAATAAACGATATTGGGGTGTGAAACCAATCGTGAAGGAGAGGACAATCAGAAGAATGGGAAGAGAAAGGCATTGATGAGAGAAGAATCTGATATGTGCCTCAAAAAAATGAACTATCGGTGAGTGGGTGAAACTGATGGTGAGGGATTGGATCACTGAGTATTTGACTCACCGATAGTTAAAAAAATAAGACACCAAAAATAACAATGATAAAATGTATCGGTCAGTGTGTGAGGCACAGATAAAAGAAGAAAAGGATTAGTGTGTTGTGATAAACAGTTAGTTTAAATTAAATAAATTAGTGTGTGACACTCGGATGGAAAAAAATAACGACTCACCGACAATTAAAATAATAATAAATAATCGGCACAATGTGAAACCGATGATGATTTGGGAGATTGATGAGTCAATGACTCACCGATAGTTGAAAATAAAATAAGATGTTGATGATATGGGAGATCCAAATAGATGAAAATGATCGGTGTGTCACAACATCAGTGCGTCGCGAGATACCAATGGCCTTTCGAAGTAATTGCTGAGTCACGACTCACCGATAAAATAAAAAACGTCGGTGTGACAAAAGATCAGTGAAAAAAAGAATCTGTGTGACAAATAATTGGTGTGACAAAGAATCGGTGCGATAAAGAATCTATGTGAAAAAGAAATGATGTTACACAGAATCAGTGCTTCACTCACTTATAGTACAAATTGAAAACGTTAACAAGAAAAAATAATTTATAAAATATAGTAAGTTAATGAAACATTAATTAATTAACACAAAAAGAAAAATAATTAAATTGTTTAAGATTAAATAATTAACAAAAAATAAAACCTAACTAAATTATTTAACAATCTAAAAATAAATATAACTTAATTACAAAATAAGAATATAAATGTTAGGTTTAAATAAATTTATGTCTAAATAAATTAAAAACACCTACAAATAAGATAGTGCAAACATAAAATTAAAATAATTAGAATTAACTAGAGATATCAAATGATAAAGTTAATTAGTTGGATGATAAAATGAAAACTAAAAATAAAAAACACAGTACTTTATTAAACATTAACTAAAACTTTTTTACTTAGTAGAATAATTGAACCGGTTAATAAGTAAGGTAAATTTTTTTAAATAAATCTAAATTAGAGCATAATGTTTTAAATAAAAAACTATATTGGATTACTAAAATAAATTATAATTAATAAGATAATAAACATTTATAATAGTTAGTAATTAAAATAAATTAAGATTATCAAACTAGAATGTAAATTAAAAAAATTTAGAATAATTAGATAGACAATATAAAAGGACTTAGAAAACATATTTAATTATAAATATGATTAATTTAGAATAGCAGTGATAAAATTAGAAAATGTTCCATTATATATTAAAAAGTGTCAAAATACATAATTAATTTGATAAAAATCAAATAATAGATGTGGAAGAACTATGTAAAAATAGAGCCACATCAAATTCCACCACACTTAAGCATTGTTTTTCGTCAAACAATCCCATGTCTTATTTTCCTTGAAAAATAGTAAAGTTTATTAATGATTAAGATAACATTATAACATGTCCAGCACTCAAAAACAGAGGAAAATTCATAACATCATTCTTTTAGAAAGAGAATTACTCATATGAATAATGACTATAAAAAATATTCAAGGGTAATTAAGAAATACGTGAATCATCCATCAATGAAGATGTCACGATACATATATAATACAACTTAGTGACTAACCTCAATCCCATATCAGGTTTGAAATTCAAGAGTGACATGAGGTAAAATATCAATGGAATTAAGACCTTAACCAATGAACTTTGTACTTTGATTTTTAAACTGGGTTCCAAAAATAAATATAGTTTTTTCATATCAACTTATTGATACAACCTAAATTAATCCCATATAAACCAATTGTCCCCTTCTTCATTTGGCATTCATCATTACCCTCACCTTAATGAACTCATTTTTTTACTCTAGAAACTTTATTTATTTTTTCCAAGCCATGTATCATGCGCTATGCACTATGCAATGCACTTATTTAATGTGAACAGAGGGCTTCATGTTAACCGAAATGCACCCAGCATATAGGGTCTTAGAGATTCACCATTGGATCCCAGATGCCCAAATTACTCATGTTTCAAAATTTTTATAAAATATTCATTTATGTTGGGTCATTAAGATGAATATTTTTAATAATTATAAAAATGATGCCCCTAGAATTAGGATCAATCTTCCTGTTCAAAGGCTATGATCATAACTCCACAAACTTGTAACCCAAATAATTTTCAGTAATAGTCCCCAAACCAAGATATCCATTAAACCACTAAGTAGATATCACTCAGCAATCAGTAATCTCAGACTCAATGCACAACTTATCTACCAATGAAATATTGTCCATAGGCAAAAACCCTTTGGAAAAAAGTTAACTACCTAAAATTTAGCAATAATTTTTTAAAACGATTACCCATTTTATAAAAAAAATTTTTAAGTTGTAGTGGGAATTGATGATCTCTCAATTAAGAATAGTTTAGAATAGTCAATAATTAACCCCATCCTCCACACTTAAAACCCAAAATTATCCCCAAAGATGACTTCTATATATGGAGAAGAACAAATATAAAATTAAGTTTCAAAATTGATTTTCAATAGAATTGATTGAAGATATGTATAAAGGGTCACATTATAGTTCAAAGATATTATTCACCATAATGAATAACTTATCAATAGGTACATTATCAATAATATGCATTAAAATTTATATTCAGTTCCAAATATTTTTCATTAATGATTAAACAAAGAATGTAACTTGTGGGTGAACAATTAATTGGGTTTAAGAATTTTAACAAAGTATGATACAAATAAATGTTCAACATATCAGAAAAATGCATGCTAAACACCCTATAGACTAATGAGTTCCATTAAAAAACAGAAGTACCAGAAAACGTGTACCGCCAAACATAATTTCATGCAGTGAATTGGTTTTAAACATTGAATTTCAGTTCACAAAAGGAGACACATGCAATTTTTTTTAATAAAAACACACTTTTGTAGTGGCAAAAAAATGAAACAGATTTTTTAAAGTAAGTACGATATATTTTAAGGACACAAAATATAGATCATAAATTATTTATGAATGACATGGAACATATTTTTATTATATATCAAATAATGGAACACAATTTTCAATACACATGTAACATAATTTTCAAATATAAGCAGAATTTTTCAGTGAGCAGAATTTTATTCGAAATAATAGGAGCAGAAATAACTGTGAGAAGTTTATGTACTTCCTTGACTAAGTTCTTTTACAGAGATGATCATGGGAATTCCACTCCATTATTACACAACAACAGCATCCTAAAAACATGGAGCAGGTAAACCACAGACAAATAACCTGCATTGACAGTACATACAGGAAGCAGCATAACATGAATTTATTCATAGTAAAACAAGAACAAAAATAAAAGTAAACATAAAATAACGAACATGGGTTGACTCCCATGAAGCACGAAATTTAATGTCATCGGTTAGACTTTATATAAATAAAAAA
Source organism: Viscum album (assembly GCA_963277665.1). Lineage (NCBI taxonomy): Eukaryota > Viridiplantae > Streptophyta > Magnoliopsida > Santalales > Viscaceae > Viscum > Viscum album. The sequence continues at coordinate 1,456,978,393 of OY728138.1, forward strand.
AATTAATTTCTTAACATATCAATGACCATGTGTTGCCTCCCATGCAGTGGTAGGTTTAAATTCCCTAGTCGGACATTATTCAAGAACAATTCTCAAGCACAATGAAGGAAACCATGCCCTTTGGTTGTCCCTCAAAATAAAGTTTCACTATTTACCCATTAACCAACAAGGGTTTATTCTCTTTAGCTACAATTTCAATAGCTCCATTCATCAGCACATTCACTATTGTAAAATGTCCAAACCATATAGACTTAAACTTCCTAAGAAAGAGTTAAAGTCTAGAGTTAAAGAGAATGACCTTCTATCCAGGTTTAAATTCATTGTTTTGAATGATATAATCATGAAATATTTTAGTCATCTATTTATAAATTCTTGAATTATCATAACTCTCTCTCCTAATCTCATCATGTTCACTCAGCTCAAGTAACCTCCTCTCCCTAGCACTCTTAATGTCAATGTTTAGAGCCTTAACTACCCAATAAGATATATATTGCAACTTCACAGGTAGATTACAACATTTTCCAAAAAAAAATATTGTAAGGAGACATAAATATTGGGGTTTTGAAATCAGTTCTATAATCCCATAAATCTTCATTCAACTTAAGAGACCATTCTTTCCTAGTGTTTAACATAGTTTCTTCAAGTATTTGTTTCAGTTCCTTGTTAGAAATTTCAACCTATCCACTGGACTATGGATGATAAAGAGTACCAGTTTTATAAAATCAACCATATTTTTTCATCAATGATTTAAATTTATAGTTATTTATGTTTTTTCCATTAACAGTTATAAAATATTTTGGGACACAAAATCTTGAAAAAAATATTCTTTCAACAAATTTAATTACAAAATTGGCATGATAGTTGGGCAGTGCCACTGCCTCAACCCATTTGGAAACATTGTCAATAGAAACAAGTATAAACTCATTCCCATGAGATGATGGAAATAAACCCATGGAATCTAAACCCCAAACATAAAAAATCTCAACTTCCTGAATTATTTTTTGGGAAAACTCCAACTTGCTACCAATATTTCCTAGACTATGACACCTATAAAAACCAATTACAAAGCTCCTAAAATCCTTAAAAGGAGTAGGCCAAAAGAAAATATATTGTTGGAATTTTTAAGGGGTTATTTCACCACCATGGTGTCCTCACCAAGGTGATGAATGAAAAATTTCAAAAACAAGAATCATTTCTTCCACAGGTATACATATTTTAAAAATTCCATCAGCACACCTTCTAAACAACATGGGATCCTCTCAATGATAATACTATAGTTCAAAAATGAATTTTTTTCTTAGGTTATTGTATATATTTTTCAGAAAGGCACCTACTTCCAAGAAATTGCTAAAATCTTCATACCATGATGAGTGCTTGATAGAAACAGAAAGTATATCTTCATCAGGAAAGGAAGAGTTAATCTCCCTAGAATTTTTCGATTTAGATTGAGTAAGAGGAAGACTATAAAGGTGGTCAGAAACTAAATTTTCAGGTCTCTGTTTATCCCCAATCACTAAATCAAATTCTTGTAACAACAGAATCCATATAATCAACATGGGTTTAGTTTCCCTCTTAGATAGAATGTTCTATAAAGTAGAATGATCAGTGAAAATAAAAACTTTTCAACCTAACAGATAATGTCTAAACTTCTCTAGAGAAAAAATAACTATCAATTATTTTTAAGAGGTGGTATTATTCTATTGTGCATAATCTAGCAGTATACTAGAATAAAACACCACATGTAACTTCCTATAATTCGTCTATCTGAGGAAAACACCTACACCCATGTGACTAGCATCACACATTTGTTCAAAAAGATGTTTTCAGTGAGGTGTAGTGATGATGGGTGTTGTTGTGAGCTTTTTATTTAAGAAAATTAAATGATTTCAAACAGATTTCTTTAATATTGAAAGGTATATCCTTGACCAACAATGAACTCATGGGCTTAGTTATTCTATAAAAATCTTTTTTTAATCTCTAGTTGAAACCGACGTGCCCATGGAAACATCTAACACCCTTGACATTAAAAGTTTGTGGCAATTTTTGTATGACATCAATCATAGCAGTATCAACTTCTAAACCTCACTTTGAAACATTATTATCAATCACAATACCTTCTGTAACCATGGAAAGACATGTGTGCCAATTATGAACAAGGTTGGTTTCAATGCATCTCTCCAAGCCTAACCCATGATTTCCAATTCAAGTATCAATGGTACTAATCACAATGGAGAAATAATCCATACAAACCTCAATAATTCTCTCAATCATATCTAAAAAGATATCCATCATACACCTCTGAAAGGTGTATGGAGCTCCACACAACCCAAAGGGAATTCTCCTGTAAGCAAATGTTTCAAAGGGTCCTGTGAAAGTGTTCTTTTCCTAATACTCTGGATCAATAGGTATCTAGTTGTAACCAGAATACCCATCCAAAAAATAGAAAAACGCATTTCTACAAATACTATCAATCATTTGATCCACAAAGGGAATTGTAAAATGATCCTTCCTAGTGGATTCATTAAGTTTCCTATAAATGATAATGGAAAAAACATTAAGAACTATAAATTTAAATATTTGATGTTGATTTGGACTTCTTCGTTTTTTTCATTTTAAACTATAGTGAAACCACCCTTCATGGGGACATCCTAGACAGGGCTGAGCCATGAACTATCAGAAATGGGATATATCCTTCCAGTGTCCATTATTTTAATCACATCTTCTCTCAGAACTTCATTCATATTAGGATTAAATCTAATTTTACATTCTACCCTTGGATAATGGTCAGGTTCCATAGGCATTTTATGTATACAGATGGAGGGAATAATACCATTGATATCTGTTATTGTCCAGCCTATGGAAAATTTAAACTTTTTCAACACATTCAACAATATTTCTTCTTGGTTTTCATTATGTTCAGTAGAAATTATTACAATTAATGTAGATTTATCACTCAGAAACGAATATTTAAGATATGAAGGATTGGTCTTCAGTTCAAGAGTGGGTGGTTCTACACTCATAGGAAGACTCTTAGGTATGGGAGGTCCATGATCTTCTATATACCTCTTCTATGGAGTATTTAAAGCTGAATGATTTTCAATTTCATGCTCATATTCAGAAGTAATAGTGATACTATCCAAAGTGGGCAGCAAACTGTCCTAATTATCCAGATTAGATTTTAACAAGTTTATCAAAGTAGAATCATCTAGTTGTCTTATAGATTCTCCCTCGATAACATAAAAGTTTATAGTAAGGTTGGTGTTAATATAAACACCCTCGAATTCACTCAAAATGATCTTGATTTTAGAAACATAGGACCCTTCTACAGGAGAAACTGGACAGTTATCCAGTTCTGAATAATTTTCTAGTTTTGGAGTTTGAGCAGAATTTCCAATTTATAAAATAGGTTCAACATGACCTTCAGCTTCAGAAATATTTTTTTCAGTGGAGAATTGATTTTCATATTTCTAAATATTTTTAATTGAGTTCTCATCCTCTAAGGACTCTAACATTGAATAGTTTTAAGAAAATGATGGTCCTTTAACATTTTTAAACAAATTGAACTCTTCTTGTTGTTGTCAAATTTCAAAAATAAGTTGAACCATAGGATAATAAATTAAAGCGCTACATGGGTCCAAGAAGGTCCTTCCCAAGACGATGGGAATCTATTGATAAAATTATATATATAAGACAAGAATGTCTGTAGGAAAAAAGGTTTCCCAACTCTAACTAGAAAATCATCTACCCTACCCACCAGATGGGTGAATGATCTATCAGCTAATTGTAGTATGACTGTGGTGGGTTGAAGGTCACCCAACCACAACTTTTGAAATAGTGAGTATTTGAGAAGATTAATACTAGTACCTAAATCACACAAACAGTTGAGATGATCATAGTTTCCTAGTGTGAAAGGTAGGACTAAACTACCTGGGTCTTTCAGTTGAGGATGGATTTTATTTTAATGTACAATGCTGAACTCTTCAGTGAGGCTGTAAGTATCATATTACCCTATAGTTTTTTTTGTTTGAAACATTTTTTTAAGAGATTTCAAGAAATATGGGATTTGAATTAATGCTTGAATGAAAGGAATGTTCACTTGAAGTTTTTAAAGGAGACCAAGGAACTGAAGAAGTTCAGCCCTGGTGTTACTTTGAGGTTTCAGGTTTTCAAGGAAAGGGGTGGGAGGGGAAATATATTGAAGGATAGTAGGTCTATACCTAACCTCTTTGTCCAATTTTTCTTTTTCAATTATTCTTTTTATTTCTAAGTGAATTTTTAACTTGAGTTTCTGGTGACATATTCTGATTTCGATCATTTCCAACACTTTTTTGTGAATTTCCATATTGTGAACAAACCATATTTTTAGTTTTGGTATTTCATTCATTTCTTTTTCAACAATAGTGTGTGTATTAAGACCACTTCTAGTAACAACAACCATGATATTCTTTCTAGGTTTATGTTCAGTGGTAATATAATGTCTAACTTTTTATTTAGATGAAAAATCTCTAGCACGTTGACCTAATTGTGTTTCCATAATTTTCATTCTCACATCAGTTTTCATTTTGTAAGACTCATATTGATTTTGAGTTTTGGACAGTAGTGTCATGTATCCTTCATCTTGAGAGTTGATTTTATTCAAGATTAAATCATGTTTAGAAGACATGTGACTATCACTGTTTCATTGTACGTTTGAAGACTCACCCATTTGTTGATCTTAAAAGTCTGGTCTTGGATGATTAGAGTAATTAAGGGAAGGGGATTGTTTAATTAAGCCTTGAACTTTCCGGGACAGATTAGGGTGGTTCCTATAGCCTTGGTTGAAATTATTTGTAAATGGATCTTCTTTTGGAGGCATTTTAGGACCATAGTCAACAAATTTTGAATTTTCTTCTTGTTGGGGTGGCATATCAATGTTAGGAAAAAAGTTTTTAGTATGCCCAAACATAACACACTGGACACATTGTTCCCTTAAATATTGGTTTGTGGTTTATCATTCATGTTGGTTAACCATTTTTTTTAGTTCTGGTTCATTAATAATTGATGTTTGTTGGTGATTTCATCCATTTGAGCATGAGTTTCGTTCATTGAATGACTGTTTGAAATAATATGTCTATTTATGCATTTCTTTACTTAATTTTTATGTTGTGAATGTTGTGCAAGATTATTTAAAAAAATTATATGTTCTTCATCTTTTTTATCATTGTAATTTCACCCAGTAGATTGATTAACAAGATTTTGTCCATAGGATGACAACCCTTCATAGAAAGTGTCCATGAGATGGTGTGATGGGAGATGATGATGGGAACACTACCTAAGAAGATCCCTTAATCTATCCTAGGATTCATGAAAAGCTTCTCTATCCTCTTGAAAAAAACTAGTTATTTATTTTCTCTATCCACCTTTTAATATTTCGGGATAAAATTTCATAATGAAAGAGTTATATACATTATCCCAGTTTTTATAAATGGTCTCATCTAGACTCAGAAACCAATTCCAAGAATTCCCTTTAATGAAATGGGCAAAGAATCTCATTCTATGTTAAGTTTTTGTGAGTCCTAGAAGAGGTAATTTCTGCACAGAATTGTAGAAATATCTAATGAAGGATAAAGAGTCCTCATCAAAGAGTCCATTTATTGTAGGTAGTAGTGAAATGTGTGATTGTTTCAATTCATAATTTCTGGAGCTTGGACTAATCCTAATATATGATTGATTTATTGAAACTTGAAGAAGTTGAATCTCCGTCATCTTATTCCTTTCATTTTCATTTATGAGTTCTGGATGGTTTTGAAAGTTGTTTTTAGGAACTCTATTATCTAAGTCTTCCATTTCAGTTTTGTTTTTATTTGATAGAGCAAATGAGAAGTTTATCTAATAAAATGATTAGAGGATCTAATCTATCACCATAAGCACTTGTGCTCATGAAAAAAACAGTAGACAACACTTAGTAGTTACAATTAAGAATGATAAGTAACAATTTTATTTTACAGATTTCAAAATTTTCAATTTTTTTTAAAAAACATTATATGATTTTTTAACATTTTTTGATGTAATGGATCATTCCCTACACAGCAACGGAACCGGAAACATGAACTAAACCATCGTTGAATCCAGTCAATGTTCAAAAAATTTATAATCCTACTAACTACAGAATATGTGGAAAGAAGGGTCGAACCCACAGGGAAGCTATATTTGGCCACTAATCTTCTAAAAAAATTGAAGCCCCACTATTGTCTGCAGCAGAGTGAATTTTATATATTTTTTTTACTTTTTATAGTTTTTTACATTATTTATTAAGTATTGAATTGACAAAACTCTACAAATCTACAGATCCTATATTTATACTATGTAGAAATGAGACACAATTGAAAACAAAGGAGAACAGAGATATAAAAGTACTGATAAACGAACAATATGTTTAAAAGTTGGGAGAGTAATCTCCATTCTACTGGTTTTGAAGTTGTTTAATTGTACATATAGGTTGTTGCAGAGTACCACTATAATAGTTTGACTCACCTCCCTTTCCAAGAGGAATGTCACACTACCCAACCAATTTAAGAGTTCACCGCGCCAAAATTAATCAATTATGAACTATTTGAAAATTAACAGCCAGACAAACTCACATTATGTCCTGACGTCTTTTGAATATATTATTTTTTGGAAAAGTGTTTCCACATTCAATATTTCCAACAGACTGTGAAATTTTGAGATTTAGTTCTAGTGGTACATGAAATTAGATGAACTCAGTGCTGACCTTGCCGATCAATATTGAATATATTCAAATGATTTAGTGAAATAAGAATTAAAAGTAACAAGTAGAACATCAATTCATCCCTGAACTATATGATTTAGCTAGAAAACATATATATTATCAAACAGTAATTGAATACATGATAAAAAGAGTGTAATAATTCAAAAAAAACATGGGAAGCCAAACCCCCCAAAGATACTTAGATCCTATACTGCTCCAGCTCTAGGAATAGGTTCTAGAGTCGCCCTCTGGGCTCCCTATGCTTTTGATGAGTGAGAATATCTAATATATCCAATAAATGTCCCCACAAAAATATAATTCTTTCTCTACTTTTGTACCCACCATCACCTGCTACATTTTACGGAAACACTTCACTAACTTGAATTCATCTTCAACGATTGCACCGCACACATGTGTGTTTTTGCAACTGGCAGCTCACACTAGTTTCGCCCTCATAACTAACTTATGTCGAGTTAGTTGAATGCACCATGATCTTTACCAGTCTCTTGAATGAACCTGCACAAGAAAAACACTCATAATAATTAAAAATGAGAAGGAAATAAATAAATATTTAAAGATATTAGTTAATAAAAAGACTAAAAAATTATTGATAACGTTATTGATTTTTATTAATTAAAGAAATCAATGTTAATTTACAAGTTTTTTATTATTTATAAATTAAATTATTTATGTTAACTAGATTAGCTTATTTTAGATCATAATAAATTATTAATAAGTATTTCAATAATATTACAAAATAACTATTTACTACACAAGATTAAATTTAAATTAATTTAAATTTAATTAGTTTAGTTTAATTAAAGTTTTATTAAAGTTATTTAAATTATTAATTATGATTTATAAATTAATTATTTTATATTGATTATTTATTTATATGTATTTTTTTATTCTAATTTAGTTATTTTATGTTTAATTTTTTTAGTATAGTTGTTATTTTAAATTGTTATTTAATTATTATAACTTCCTCTCCAACCCCCATTTTGATGCTAAAAGGGAAGAGGGTTTTGGGCTAGCTTACAGAGGGAGCCTCCTACAGCTCCTACATCTTCTTTGGGGGAGATGCTACAGTAGGCTTGATTCTCCTCAATACCATCTTGGAGGAGCTCCTCTTGATGAAATCTGCTCGACTCACACTCCTCAGCACAGCGATGGACAAAAGTGAAAAAATTGAACTCATTGGAAAATTTAGATCTGTTCTGCTACTGCTCTAAGATAGTGTGGTGGTATCGTCTATTTTAATTGTTGCGATGACATCAAATCCTCTTCACATGGCACGTCATCGTGATGCAAAACATATCTATACTTCGTTTGTTGAAATTTTGGGTAGAAAATTTAATTTGAAAATATTCCTTATAGTGATTGTAGCGCTGGATCTGGCATGAAGGTGTGGTTTATTTGCAGAATGAGTTGCCACAAAAAATGGTGTTTCGGGTTTATGTCACTCTGACAGTGCCTCTCTGAAACAAATAAGGTACCAAGGTGGAGAAGGACGATGAGAACCCACTGGTTACAGATAATGCTAACCTATAGGCAGGCACAATTGAAGAAGTTGGAATTGAAGTAAATGAATGACGGTATGGAGAATCCATAGGTGTTTAGTAGAATAAAAAAACAATGTTACGTTGTGAAATAATTCATGAAGGAGATGACTATCTGTAGAGGGGTAAGAAAAAGGCATTGATGAAAGATGAATCTGATCCGTGCGTTGAGAAATAAATGAATTATCACTGAGTGGATGAAATCGATGGTTAAGGATTGGATCGGTGAGTGTTTGACTCACCGATAGTTAAAAAGGAAGACACCAAAAATAACAATGATAAAATGTAGAAGTGAGTTCATGAGACACTGATAAAAGAAGAAAAGTATCGGTGTGTCATGAAAAAGCGATAGTTAAAATAAAAGAAATCAGTGTGTGACACTCCGATGTAAAAAATAACAAATCAACGATAATTAAAATGTTAATAAATAATTGGTCAAATGTGAATCCAATGATGTTTTGGGAGATTGGTGAGTCAATAACTCCCCGATTGTTGAAAATAAAATAAAATTACAAATATATGAGAGACCGAAAATGATGACAATGATCAGTGTGTTGCAACATCGGTGAGTCACGAGAGACCGATGGAGTTTCGATGTAATCGGTGAGTCACGACTCACCTATAAAATATAAAACATTTCTGTGACAAAAGATCGGTGAGAAAAAGAATTGGTGGGACAAAGAATTGGTGCGACAAAGAATCAGTGTGACAAAGAATTGGTGTGACAATGAATCAGTGTGATGTAGAATCGGTGCGTCACTCACCGACAGTACAAATTGAAAAGGTTAATAATAAAAAATAATTTATAAAAAATAATAAAATGATAAAATATAAATTAATTAACACAAAAGATAAATTAAATAAATTTTTAAAGATTAAATAATTAAATATAACTAAAATCTAACTAAATTATTTAACAAACTAAAAAAACATAACTTAATTAAAAACAAAGAATATAAATGTTACGTTTAATTAAATTTATGTCTAAATAAATGCACAATGCCTACAAATAATTAACCACAAACAAAAAATTAAAATAATTAGAATTAAAATGAGATATAAAATGGAAAAGTTAATTAGTTAGATGACAAAATGAAAACTTAAAACAAAAAACACAGTACTTTAGTTAACTTTAACATAAACGTATTTAAATAGAAGAATAATTGAACCAGTTAATAAGTAAGGTTAATTTATTTAAATAAATCTAAATTAAAATTTAATGTTTTAATTAAAAAAAATATTATATTAATGAAAAAATGATAATAAATTAGATAATAAACATTTAAAAAAGTTAATAAGTAAAACAAATTAATATTATCGAAATAGGAAGTAAATTAATATATTTAGAATAATTTTATAGACTTTATAAAAGGGGTAAGAAAATATATTTAATTATAAAAAATGATTAATTAATGAAATTAGTTATAAAATTACAAAAGATATATTATTTATTAAAATGTTTCAAAACAATTAATTAAATTGATAAAAATTAAATAAAAGATGTGGAAAAACAATGTAAAAATAGAGCTACATCATATGGGTAGATTTTTTTCAACTGGATAATCTTTTGGATTTTTTATTATTCTTTGTCCAACTCAATACATATAAAAAATCAGCGAATAATATCTATGATTTATCTATATTATAAAAAAAATCAACACTATATATCTGTCATACAAAATGTCACCTTATTTTGCATATATTCCATGAATACATATATATTTTTTGTGAAATATTAACATTTTTGAACTAAATAAGATTAATATGAATATAAATTAGTTAATAACCAATTATATGTCTAGTATGTATTTTTAAAGGGTGAACTAAATCATTATTTTTAACCTAAATAATCAATTTCACATTTTGTAAGGTGGTTATGTCACTTCTATGGAATTTTTTATTAAAGATTCATGTATGATAATTACACGATGTGTAAATGTGTTACATGATGTGTTATTATTTCTAGGAATATACTGGGAATTGAAAACATGTTTTGATCAGGTTCATGACATGAACTTGTAACACTCCCTGAATCTACATTAAAAATGTAATGATCAAGGTACGTTCATTTCACCTGAGGATATTATAATTTCTACATACCTTATAAATAATCAATTTCACATTTTGTAATAAATTTAAATTCCATGTATTTCTCATGATGATATGTTTTAAAGCCAAGAATGATTATTTTTTCACTCCACCCACATATATCCTCTCCCCACTCAGTACCTATGTGATTTACATATGATTTTGGAATGAATTCATCCACTATATACATAGAATTAAAAATATCATTCTCCAATTAGTTTTTATTCTTTGGTGTTTCCCTTCATTTCCATTTATCATTATTTTAGCGATGGAAACAAATTGATCATAGTTGGTTTGGGTGATGATATTGATATTTTATTATCGTGGTCCCTTTTAATTTTCTTCTTCTATTTTATTCTTGTACGTGTTTCTGGTTCGAAGCATTATATTATTCATTTGCTAAAGAATCATGTTTTGAAACTTATCCATTTGACCTAATTTAAATATCCCTTGTATGTTTAATATACAAGATTGTGTTTGCATGTTTTGTGCATGATAAAATCAATTGGAAAATAGATAAAAAATTATGATCTTAATTTTATATCAGACATTTGTTCTTGTTTTTTTCATATAAGTGGGGTCTAATAACTACGACCACCCAATTAGTGTGCTAGTATTTTACCTTATTGAGACATGTTGAATTTGACAATGTATCCTAATAATAAATTGCTTAAATATGTTGAATGTTAGATTAATATTTTGAATTGTAATAACATGAATATTTCCTGATTTCATATAGTTTAATCACCCAAGATAAATTGTCTTAAATAAATTGTTATTTACATTATCTCTATATGAAAAATGAATCTAGTTTGATATCATTATGACATTAATTTGGAACCTAAATTAATGAATTATATTTGGATGGAAAAATGATAATTTTATGAATTGATCATTATTTATTTTGATTATATATGTTGAATTTTTTAGGTGATTACTATCATATTTCTTTCTAACACAAATGTGTTTGATGCCTTAGAGAGGGATGCTTTGTGGAATTTTGAGTTCGTCGGGATACATATAATTATTTATGTTGACACCAGATGACATTGTGAATGTTTTCATACATACTATAGGCTAAGAACATAGGTATGTGACTCTTGAGGAAGGATAATATGATTATATTGGATGTATTACTTCCATAGGCATAGTTACTAGATGCTTGAGGGTGAGATTTTATATTATAGAGGGATAGATTCAATAGAACCTATGAGTATATTCCCTTTTAGAATTTAATGTTAATGTGATTCATCCTAAATTAGAGAATTCTCCACCAATTTTCTTATCATTCTTGATGTTGTAGGGTCCTTCCCTAGAAAGTGATATATGCAAGGGAACAGAACAATCATTTGGATTGACCCTGAGTGTCACCTCAAAACATGAGGGCTAGTAGGTTTATTTATTGTAGTATTAATTTATTAAATTAATACATTATTATTATAAATATAATATGCCTTATATTTCTCATAATGTATTTAATTATAAAATTTATGACAACATACTGAGTTTTACTAACACCGTGGAGGGGTCACCATTTTGTTTCTACACGTGTTACCTAGATTTAGGTTTGGAAAAGTAAAAGGGACCATATTATCGATTTGAGGCATGTTGGATGGGTTGGATCAAAGAGATGGGATTGAAATGTGGTACAAGATTGAGGGTTTTTGAGTATTTATATTAGACTTCTTAAATATATTACCTATATTACTTTCAAAATTTCATGTATTTTCATTCATATATTCAATTCATTTTTCTTTTATTATTTAGGTTTATTTTGTTGAACCTATCTCATGTTGGGTTCTCTGATTATTTGTTTATATAGTTTTTGATATTTCATAAACAATTATATTATTTTATTGTTCATTAAAGATCATTACTAGAGGGTATAGAAATCCCATTATATCCTTTAGAACCCCAATTATAGGCAAAAACCTCTAGCATATGGGGAGGAACACATGATATTGTTTTTCCTACCATCCCTATCACATGATATATTACCTATTTAGGTCATTACAATGTGGTATCAGATTGTGGTTTCTATCCTATTGTTTTTATTTTTAAGAATTATATAATATAAAATAAGAAATTTAGGGACTTTGAAATGGTCTTGTTCGTGCTATTATTGAACCCTTGTAAATTGATAAAGTCAAGTACCTAGGGATGGGATTGTTTTTCATCATTTTTTCTTGTTATGGTTTACTATTATTTTACCTTGGGTGAATTTCTTATTATTTGATATTAATATTTCAAGATATTTATACACATGGCTTGGTAAGGTACAATATTTGTAAGCATGAATAATTTTATACTCATAGGGATGTTTATTTATATGAATTGTTCATGATATGGACATATTTATTGCATGTGATATATTTCCATTATTGATCTATCAACTGTGACACCAGTTATATTTTATGAAAAATAGAATAAATGAGCTATTATGGATTTCTAATTAACATGTTATGAAATGTTTATAAAAACCATGTGATGGTCTCTCTATATTCGTATCTCCTATTTAGGTTTATCTTCTATGTATCCAATGTTATAAAGTGTGTGTTTTCTTTCTAGAGGAAATGCCTCTTTGGTGTCTTCATGTTGAGTGTCATGATAGTGGAAATCCACATGAACCTATCTTATTTGAACAAAATCATCAAGGCACTCTTAATAATCATATAAAAGTTTATATTTTCAGTAGTTTCCTAATGGTCATGAAATCCATGTAATGGGATACTCTTCACACTTTATTGAAGATGTCTATATTGAGAGATGAGATTCAGCTTCAGGATATTATTATGCTCACTGTGGAAGTAGGGTCCCTTGTAGTTGAGTTCTTTATGAATTTATTCCAGATGATATTTAGGATCCTCAAGACACCGATGAATATTTGGGTTAATATTGTGGTACACATGCTTCATGGACCTTCAGAGCATTGGTGGGACATTCTATATCATGTTAGGTAATAAGATGAGTAATCATGTAAAGACTTAGTGGAAAAGTTGTTGTGACACTTATATCCTAAGACATTGAGGGTTGAGATAGATCATAATTTCATGATCCCAATATATGTGATTATATAAAATTTTGGAATACATTAGAACCTCTTCAAACCTTTAGAACATTTTTCCATCCATGGAAACTAATGTGATTTCTAGGGAGATTGTTTGTCATGATGGGAATTTATATGAGATCATGTAAAATTTGAAAATATTTAACTTGATCATCCCCATTTATGTGATTAAATGGGTTCTAATCAAGAATGGGAATATAAGATAGGCCTCAAGTGTGGGTCAAATAATTTCTTCAATGGTGTCATTGAACACTTACCTCAAGTGGAAATAATCACTGTGATGATATTTATAGCTAGATGATTAGTGGGTAGAGCCATGAAGGGTGTGGAATTCCTAAAATTCCCTGACCCTAGAAACACAATTTAATTCTCTAACCCCAGTTACCGAGATTAGGTGTATTATTACATAAGATTGGAATGATAAAAGGACTCATGTCCTGAAAGACCGATTTTTTCAGTAGCCTTGAAGTACTAGATATATACATGAGTTTTATATTACATCATAAAATAAAACATCAAAAAAAATAGTGTCCCCTTTGAAAACTCATATTTACCTTAGCCTTTTGTAACACCCTTGGAATCCACGGTACCCTTCTCTTTGAATAATGCAATAGCGTGTGTTGTACGAAATTTCACGGTCTAACACACACCACAACAAATCAAACTAGCTGTTATGAAAATTAATAACCATTTTTGAACATTTATACACTTTATCATTCAAAATTGACTTCATTTTTGGATTACTAATATCAAAATTATCTTAAGGTAAATTTTTGGTACATTTCGGATAACTTTCATATTTTGATGAATAGTTAAAATTACTAAATTTTAATAAAAAACAAATTTTTTAATCAAAATAATTAATAGTGATAAATTATGAATTTAATTGATTTTAAAGTATAATTAAATTATATTTATACCATTTAATCCAATTTTTGTCATTGGACATAATTTCACATTTAAACTGGACACAAGCATCTGTCAATCTAGTGATAGTTTTTATTTCTCAATAACACGCTTTTTGTTTTGATGACATGAATTAATTTTAAATTAATTTCTACCACTTCTGTGTTTTGAATTTAGAAAAATGAATTCCATATTTATAATCATTATATCCAAAGTTTGTAAATAGGAAACATTTATTTTTAGACATTTTGAATAATTACTTCGGTAAATATTTTATTTACCATGGTTAAAGGGTATATCCAGTAAATAAGGGTAAAAAATAATATTATAATAATATTAATTTAACCTAAAATGTATCCTAACCCTATTGGTTGATACATGTCCGACCATGGGCATCTTTGGGTCAATTTTGGGACCCCATGGATTCACATGTAAGTGATAATGACACTATATATTAATTAAGTTAAAATAAATTCAAAAATGACTTAAACATATATAATTTAGAATAAAATTTACATAGGGTTATATAAGTCATATTTTTGACTGTAAATATTCATTATAAATATAAAAATATTCCATAAATAATTAAATTTTATTTATAATTTTTAGACATTGAATAATTAAATTTATTTGTGACACAATAATGATACTATATATTCTTTATTAATGATTGAATCAAATAATTAATGTTATAAATGTTAAAATTAATATAATTTGATGGTTTTTATGATATACACTAATTTTATTGGTTAATATGACATGTTAGGATTACTTATATGAATTTTAATCGCATTAAAAAAAATTATGACTTAAAAAAATAAATTATTAAATATTGTCAAAATTGACCTAAATGAGTTTTTAAAATAAATAGTATATTATTAATTGATATTCTATTCCAAAAAATCTAATGTTTGGAAAAAGGAATTATATAATGATAGGTGTATTATTAATGGACCAATTGAGGGTCTCTTGGATGTTTATATTAATTTTGTTGACGGTATAATATAAAAATACAAAGAGACATGATAAATGTCAAACTATTTAACTAAGAGTAAAATCAAAAAGATAAAGTTAATATAGTGACCCAAACCTGTATAAAACTATTGGTTGAGTGTTTTTAAACCTATAACCACATTAAATTTTAAATAATAATATTTTTAACCATTATAAACCGAATATAAATTTATTATAAAATAATATTTCTAGCTTTTCCTAAGGTGCCCCTCACCCCTCTTATAGAAGGGCAGTCCCCCTTCCCTCTAATTCCCAACTTCAAAGAATTTTGGGTCAGCAAAAACCTACCCAAATATTCTATGAACTTCCCTAACTTCAACATAGAGGCATTTTTTGATCAGAAATCCATCATAAATAACCCTTTTGATCAAATCAAAAGGAAGAACCCGAATAAGAGGTAATGATTTCACCACCCTCTTTCAAGTTACTTTATTTTTCCACATCTTCTATATTTGTTATTTCCATTATAAAATAATAAATCCAGTATATTCTATATACTGTGATGTTATTATAAATATTTCACAACTATTTCATTATTATATCCATCTTATGAATGATAATGTCACTATGCGTGCGTACATACGACTTACCGTCTCCACGCCGTGGTGTAATTTGTTATTCAACACTATGTTAATTGGATATAATTAATGATGATTAACACATATATAAATAATGAAAATGAAATGATTATTTATCTGTAAAATTAATATACCATCCAATTCCACATCTGTAAAGAAATTATATTGTCGCTTGTGTGTACGTACGGATTATCGTCTCCACGATGTGATGAGATTCATTTCCACATTCACCATTCATCGACGATTATAAAAATATATATTACTAATATGTTTGTAATATATAAAATAAAAATGGTACTGGATATATATATATATATATACTTAAATATATTTTATTCACTTAGTTCTGTTCAATACGTTATGAAAACGGAAACAGTGTTTATTCGTACGTACAGACTACCGACTCCATAAAGGGTGGTTTCCATTTCACATATATATCTTTTATAAATAATTATATTATAAATATATATGATATATAAATAATTTTTTATATACTGGAAGTATTTAAATCATGATCTAACTGATACAATCAAGAGGAACAAGTTAAAACACGTACGATAAAGAAAGTGATTATTACACGAAATGTTAATTTAACATGGAAATTATTATTAAATGGGTAGGAAAAAGTCATAAATGAATAATTTATGATATTATAAATATTAATATGGTTATAAATAATTTAATAACATACTGCAGTCTTCATAAAGGAGGTTAAACGTACCCTTGACTAAGGAAAGTGCAATGTAAGGGGTATTCATCTAACTCCTTATTTCCGTGAGATTCTTGACATAATGCCACTATTATCTTTTGTGTGGTGATTTTACTACCCATAATTGTATTATTTGTGCAATACACTTTAATTTATGTGTATTTACATATTCATTGTATGATACCTCTATCATGTGATGTATGTTTCCTAAGTTACCAAATTGGTAAATGTTAATTTCACAATATATTTATTATCCGAGGATTTTTTTATGTATATAGATAATGGAAAATATTTATTATCCATGTCCATGTGTAAGGAAAGAGTTTTAAAAGGTATTATTTTAAGGCATTTTTTTACAAAAACTTCATTTCAAATGTTTTTAATATTTACTCTTCTAAATCTTTCTCATTAATGTCTATGTCTCCAAAATGGGTTTTAAGGATTTATTTACATTGACATGAATGTTTTAAAAATTTTATTTCCTTTCAAAAGATTCAATGTGTTATGGGAAATTTTGATTAAAATATGTATTTAAATGTCTTCCTTTCTAAAGTTTGTGAATTTTAAATGTTTTCCTAAAATAGGGATATTTCTCTCAAAGAGTTTTACAAATCATTTTAATCTGTGTCAACATCCAGTGGTGGATTTTATGATTATTTGAAGTTGATTTATTATGAGACCAAACATCTATATTATATTGAAGGTTTTGTTATATTTTTGACTATGGATGTGTTATTTGTATACCATTCGTGGTTTATGGAGAAAGTATTGACATTTCATAATCTAGTTTTAATGTGAATGTTTATGTTATGTTTAAACCTATTTATATGAGGAATTCATTGGACTTAATAAGTGACGGGTGGAGAATTCTATAGCACGTTGATGAATCAGGAGGTCTAATGAGACAAACTACTGTCTTGACAGAAGGATTTGACAAAATCATATTTGTATTCTTGTCACAAGGCCTTGAATATGTGGTTATGATAGTCTTAAATTATCCATTTCATCAATATGAAAGTGGCTAGTGATATTTCATGTAATTATTTGACTAGTAGAATATCCATGTGAATAATTAAATGGCATTACTACATTTTATTTTTTCTATATTATACTGAATTTCATGTTTAAAAGGATTTTTTTAGTCATACATTGCCTTAAATGTTTATGATTTTTTATGAAAGTTTCCACTGTATTGTTATCCTTACTGAGCATCTGAGCCCACCCCTTTCTATGTTTTATTATTCCCAGGATTCCAAGATTTGTATTTTGATTTATTAACAGGGTTAATAAAAGGGATAATGGCATTCGTGAAGGATTATTTATTTTGTTTTGGTATGTTAATAAGTGTGATGTAACATTCATATATGTAATCTATTTTACAAGACTGTTAAACCGATATTTCTTTCAGGACTTGATTCCTTGTAATCATGCCGATGTATTAAAATAATGCACCGACTATGGGTAACTGGGTCGGGGCATTATAGTTGGTTTCAGAGGGATGTTAGCAATAACCCTGAAGATAGATTGAGATAAACTCTGATTAGAGAATATATACCTAATATAGGCTTTGAGGATTAGTATGGAAGAAATTAGTAGAATTTTGGTAATGTGGAGAATTTTTTAGTTTTCCAAGAAAATACATCCCATCCTGGATACGAGCAGGTAGAGGCGGCTCTGGCATAGATGCACCTAGGGGTAAAACATGAAAAAACTGCTTTGAGATAGACTCAAACAGGAACTGGTGCACAAAAACGGGCATTTCTGTACTAATGGTTATGACACTCTGAGGGGATTTTCTTAGGATAATTCTCATTTTATTTACAAATAATTATGAAGGGTTTATGAGAATATACTTTCTCAATGAAAACATATTTATGAATATGGATTATGTCCATAAACTATTCAATTTACATTAGTTATTTTACAAGATTTGAATTATTCATTGCAATTCATAAACTAACCTAGTTTATGCCATTGTATAGAAATTGTGCCCAGTAGAAGGAATGTGAACTCCAGCAATACGTATGATCCAAAGAGTAATAAGGATCATATCTTTCACGGTATTATGACAAAATTTAGAAGGGAAATAGACTCCCATGTCTTCTCAAAATATGGTGAAATAGTATCATGTGTTAATAAAATAAGTTAATAATTATCTGAGTCATATGGCTTTGAAGGAAAACAAGATAAGAAAAGGATGGAAAAGAGAAATATAGATAAAGGGAAGAGAGAAAAGATGAATTTTCCCATAAGTGATAATTGTGGTAAGAATCACCCTAGAACTTGACTGTAGGGAATGGGGTTTTTCTATAAGTGTGGAGGAGAAGGACACCATGTACGTGACTTCAAGTGTAAGAAAATGGTTTCAAATGTACAATTCCTAATCTGCAAAAAGTCGGTACACTACCCAAACCAATGTCTAAATCATCAGAGTATTCCCCAAATGATGCTATTGGATAATAATGATGTTATGATACTACCACATATAAGGTGGAATGATTAGAGTTCTTATGTTATTATAAGAGAATTATTTCATTTGAGTGTTGTATCAAAAAATTACTGTCTATAATTATTAAGTGGTATATAAGGATTATACTATAGTACTATTTCATTAAGGACTTCAGATTTTGTGGAAGCAAGAATAGTGATTTAATAGATGGTTAATGTTTTTGGAAAATATATGGTTGAGAAAAGGATAAACCATAATATTATTCCGATACCATGGTAGTGATTTAGAAATAATACAAGATTGATTTGAATAAATTATATTGGATATTCATGACTACCTTGAAAGAGATTAATGATTTGTATATCCCACCATTGTGGGAGTTTACATCATTTTTGGATAGAAGAAGTATATCTAGTATTCTATAAGGAGTAAGGGATCACGAATGTAATCAAAAATATTTTATGGTAATTCAAAATGTTGCAGTATTTTAAAATAATACATGATGAAGGTGTTCACATGTTATTACGCGGAAAAAAGGTTCTTCATTGTGTTTACCTTCCTTATAAATTTTGGACTGTGAGTTTGGACAAAAGTATTTTGGATAATTATAGATTGAGATTATTTTTGGATTGCCATTAAAGGACTACCCGGAGGTCGGGTGGCAACCCGTCGCGTCCGGCAAGGCCATGAGACTTGAACCCACAACCGAAGGGTGACCAGGTTGTATCACCCACCACTGGGCCACGTGATGTCATGGAATGAATAATGTAGTATTTTTTTTCAAAATTATTTTAGATGAATTATAAATCCATTTTTTTAACGCTATAAGAATAGTATAAATAGAATATTATTTTTATGTTCTATTACCTTTTAGAGTGAAAGATGAGTTTCTGGTAGAAATTAGTTAAAGGATGGGACTCTACTTGTCATGTATACATTTTTCTTCTTCAATTATTCTATGAATAAATTAATTCTTATATTTTAGTGAAGGGATCATAAAACCAGAAATGTGTCATCCTAATACCATATGGTTTGTTGAACCTATGGTATTATAAATTATCATATATTGATTAATTTAATGCCCTCAATTTTACACTTATTTGTGACTGATGACCTCAATCACTACCTATAAATATTTATGTTTTACCTCAAATTATATGTCAATAATTTCCACCAATGTTCTCCTAATTGATATCACAATTTGGTGGTGACCCTTTCATTTCCCTTTTCCACTTATTATAACTACATTTTATTAAACTAATTTCCAATGTGCATTTTCCCAATGGTATTTTCAATTTTCAATCATTTTTTGAAAAATAATATCAAATTACGAGGAAAAAATTTATTGAAGGTGGGGTGAATGTAACACCTCAAGATTCCATGGTATTCATCTCTTTGAATAATACAGTAGCCTGTGTTGTATGCAACTTTGAGTTCTAACACACACCACAACCAATCAATCTAGTCGTTATTAATAGTAATAACCAATATTTAAAATTTTAAACATTTTAACTTTAAAAATGGAATTCATTTTTGGATTAGGAATATCGAAATTAGCTTAGGCTGAATTTTTGGAACTTTTTGGATAACTTTCATATTTTGATTAATAGTGAAAATTAATATATTTTAATTAAAAACAACTTTTTAAATCGAAATAATTAATAGTGATAAATTTTGATTTTCAATAATTTTAAAGTATAATTAGATTATATTTATACCATTTAATAAAATTTTGGCCATTTAACATAATTTCACATTTAAACTGGACATAATAATGTGTCGATCTTTTGATAATTATTATTTCATATAAACATGCTTTTTGTTTTGACAACAGAATTTAATTTTAAAATAATTTCTTCCACTTATGTGTTATGAAATTAGAAAAATGGATTCCATATTTATAATCATGAGGTATAAATTTTGAAAATATTTAACTTTTATTTTTATACATTTTGAATAATTATTTCGGTAAATATTTTATTTACCATGGTTAAAGGGTAAATATAGTTAATAAGGGTAAAATGATATTATAATAGTAATAAATTAACCTAAAACGTGTCCTAACCCTATTTTTTGATACATGTCTGACCATGGGCATCTTTGGGTTGATTTTGGGACCCCATGGATTCAATTTTAAGTGATAAGGACACTTTATATTAATTAAGTTAAATTGAATACAAAAATGACTTAAGCATATATGTTTTAGAAACATTTTTTTACATAGGGTAATATATGTCATATTTTCGACTATAAATATTCATTAGAAATATAAAATGATTTCATAAATAATGTAATTTTATTTATAATTGTTAGACATTAAATAAATGAATTTATTTATGACACAATAATGATGCAATATTTTCCTTAATAATGAAAGAATCAAATAATTAGTATAATAAGTGTTAAAATAAATAAAATTGGAAAGTTTATAAGACATAAACGAATTTTATTGGTTAATATGTCATGTTATTATTACTTATCTGAATTTTTTTTGAATTTAAAAAAAATAAAAATAAAAAAAATATTAAATAGTGACAAAATTGACATAAAGGATATTTGAAAACAAATAGTATATTTTTAATTGATATTATATTACTAAAAATTTAATGTTCGGCCAAAAGACTTATATAATGATAGGTGTATTATTAATGGACCACATGGGTGTCGTTTTAAAGTTTATAGTATGTTTATTGACTATATAATTTAAAAATACAAAGACACATGATAAATGTCAAACTATTTAACTAAGAGTTAAAACAAAAAGATAATGTTAATATAGTGACCCAAACCTATCTAAAACCAATTGGTTGAGGGTTTTTCAACCTATACCCACCATATAATTTAAATAATTAACTTTTTAGCCAAAATGAACCGAATATGAATTTATTATAAAATAATATTTATAGCGTTTTCTAAGGTGCCCCTCACCCCTCTTATAAAAGGGCACTCACCCTATCATCTAATTCACACCTTCAAAGCATTTTGGATCCACCAAACCCTGCACAAATATTCTATAAACTTCCCTAACATAAACTTAGTGGACATAGTTTGACCAGAAAGACAACCTATGGATCCCATTTCATCCAATCAAAAAGAAGAACCCGAAGAAGAGGTAAAGATTTCAACACCCTATTTCAAGTTCCATTCTTATTCTACTTATTATTTCTTTGTTATTTACAGTATAAAATAATAAATCCAGTATATTATATATGATTTGATGTTATTATAAAAATTCCACAACAATATTCATTATTCTATGCATCTTATGAATGATAATGTCACTATGCGTGCGTACGTATGGCTTACCGTCTCTACGTCGTGGTGTAATTTGTTATTCAACACTATGATATTTTGGATGGATATAATGGTAAGTAATATGTATATAAATAATTGAAATAAAATGATAATGTGTCAATAAAATTAATATACCATCCAATTCCACACTTTTAAGGAAATGATATTATCGCTCGTATGTACGTATGGATTACCGTCTCCACGACGGGATGAGATTCATTTCCACATTCACCATTCATCAAAGATTATCAAAATATATATTACTAATATATTTTTAATATATGAAAAAATAATTATACTGATATATATATATATATATATGTATATGTATATGTACCTACATATATTTTATTCACTTAGTTCTATTCAATATATTTTGAAAACTGAAACAACGTTTTTGCGTACGTATGGACTACTGTCTCAATAAACGGTATTTTCTATTTCACATATATATCTATTATACATAATTATATTCACAATATATATGATATATAAATAATTTTTTATATTCTGGAAGTATTTAAATCAAGATCTATGAGATTAAATCAAGAGTAACAAGTTAAAACACGTACGATAAAGAAAGAGATTATTACCTGAACTATTAATTTATCATGGAAACTATTATTAAATGGGTAGTGAAAAGTCATAAATGAATAATTTATGATATCTTAAATATTAATTTGGTTTTGGTATATTTTAATATCATACTACAGTCTTCATACATGAGGATAAACATACCCTAGACTAAATAAAAGTGCAAGGTAAGTGGTTTTCATCTCACTCATTATTCCCATGAGATTCGTGCCATATTTCCAATATTACCTTTTTTTTGGTTTATGTACTTCCCATAATTGTATTCTTTGGGTAATACACTTTAATTTATGAGTATTTACATATTAATTTTAGGATACCTTTTTCATGGTGTGTATATTTCGTAAATTACCTTATTGGTAAGGGTTAATTTCACAATCTCTTTATTATCTGAGGTTGATTTTACGTATCTAATGGGACATATTTTTTATCCATGTACATGTTTTAGGAAAGAGTTTTCAAATGGATTAATTTAAAGAAATTTTTTACAAAAACAACATTTCAAATTTTTCAAATATCTACTCCTCTAAATCATTCTCATTAATGTCCATTTCTTCAAAATCGTTTTTATGTATTTATTTATATGAACATGAATGTTTTTAAAATGTTAATTCATTTCAGAAGATTAAAAGTGGTATGTGACACATTGATTAAAAAATGACTCCAAATTTATTCCTTTCTAAATTGCGTGACTTTTAAGTGTTTTCAAGAAAAAGGGATATTTCTCTCAAAGATTTTTACAAATCATTTTCATCTATGTCATCATCATTTGAATAATTTTAAGCCTATTTGAAGTAGATTTATTATGATACAAAACATCCATATTGTATTTAAGGGTTTGAGATATGTTTGACTATAGATGTGTTATTTTTATACCATTCATGGTTTATGGAGAAAGTATTGACATTTCTTATGCTAATTTTAACATGAATGTTTATGTTATGTTTAAACATGTTCATATGAGGAATGAATTTGACTTAATAAGTGACGAGTGGAGCCCGCTATAGCTCCTTGATGCATTTGTAGGTCTCATGAGACAAACTAGTGTCTTGGAACAAGGGCTTGAAAAAATATTATTTGTAGCCTTGGCACTAGGCCTTGACAATGTGGATATGATAGTCTGGAATTATGCATTCCATCATTATGAAAATGGTTAGTGATATTGCATGTTATTATTCGACTAGTAGAATATCCATGTGAATAAGTAAACGACATTACTTTATTTTATTTTTTCCATATTATGCTAAAGTTCATGTTTAAAAAGCTTTTGTTTTAGTCATACATTTCCTTAAATTTTTATGCTTATTTATGAATGTTTCCGCTATATTTTTATCCTTACTGAGCATCAGATCTCACCCCTTTCTATGTTTTATGTTTATTAGGATTCCAGGAAGTGTATTATGATTGATATATAGACTTACGACAAGGGATAATGGAATTCCTGAAGGATTATTTTTGTTGTCTTGTTATGTTAAGAAGTGTAATATAACATTCAGGTAAGTAATCTATTTTCCAAGACTTCTAAACTGATCGGTCAATCAGGACTTCTTTACTTGTAATCATTCTATTGTATTAAAATAATGCAATGAATCTGCGTAACTAGGTTCATGGCGTTATGCCTATTCCTACAAGTTAATCGAAATATACATCTTTTCATTAGGGGAAACATAAAACATAACAAAGGGGTGAGATCATATGCTCAATAAGGATAAAAATATAGTGGAAACTATCATAAATAAGAACAATAATTTAAGTTAATGTATGTGACTAGAACACAAGTCTTTTAAACTTAAACATCAGCATAATATAGAAATGATAAATCAAATAATTCCATTTACTTATTCAGATGGATATTATACTAGTCGAATAATCACACGTATTATCAATATCCAATTTCATAATGATGGAATGCATAATGCAAGACTTTATAACCACATAGTCAAGGCCTTGTTCCAAGACTACAAATAAAAGTTTTCCAAGGCCTGGTGCCAATACACTAGTTTGTCTCAAGAGACCTACAGATGGACCGAGGAGCTATAGTGGGATCCACCCATCACATACTTTGTTCAATGCATTCCTCATATGAAAAGGTATTAATATAAAATAAACATTCTTATTAAATCTAGAATAAAAACTTTCAATAGTTTATCCATAAACCAAGAATGGTATAAAAATAACACATCCATAGTCAATCATTTAAAAAAAACCTTCAATAAAATATGGAAATCTTTTATCATAATAAATTATCCTCGATCAAGAATAATATACCATGAAGGATATTAACATAGTTGAAAATTATCAGTAAAACTCTTTGAGAGAAATATCCCTTTTTCATAAAAACATTTAAAAGTATAACTATATATCAAGAAAATTTTTGAAATATATTTTCAGAATAAAAGTGTCTCGTACCACTTTGAACTATTTAAAATGAATTTAAATTTTAAAACATTAATTTCCATTTAGTAAATACATAAAACCATTTTTATAACACTGATATTAGTGAGAATTATTTAGAAGAATAAAGTATTAAAACATTTAAAAAGTTATTTTAGTTAGAGATCCAAACCAAATGAGAGGCACTTGAATACAAATAATTGAGGTAATAAAAACTTTATAATATCAGGATAATAAATCGATTCATGATATACTATGTCAAAGTACAGTATATACACCTAATAAAAGTGAATTGGCATATTACAACAATGAAGTCTCAATGGAATGTAAGTTGAGATAAATTAATTTATAAAGACTGTATCCTTAGGTTAAGGATAAATAAATGATATAATTATGTGTGAAAATATATATACACTCAATAAGATTATATATTCAGTGTAAATCAATCAGATTACATTCACACATATTCTTTTAGAAAAAACACCAATGACTTGATTATTTAAATCAATGAATATGAATTGAGTTAAAATTACTCTTATCAAGTTTATATCGATAAATTGAGAATTAATCAATGGAGTGATTATGTTTCCTAAAAGTATATCCACACAAAGGGGAGTGGAAATTTATACATATGGAAATAAATACTAATTTCACACATAATATTGGTGTAATGTAATTAATGAACTTTCCATAAAACTGAATGGGTGGAAGTTGAAATTTAAAATTTCATTACTAAATTATTATCATAATAAACATACACCCCATGAAGAATGATCCTTAAATTATGATTTAAATTCCCATAAATTAAATTATATTACAAAGACAATACAATCATGGGTAGTACATATGACACACAAAAGTTAATAGTGGAAAATATAGCATGAATCTCACAGGAATAAATGTGAGATGAAAACACATTACCTTTTACTTTTCATTGGTAGAGGGTAAGTTAACATACTGTATAATAGTTAAATCATTGTTATGAAATTATACAAGAACTATATATATAAATATGATATCATATATGATATAATAATATTGCTTTGTAAAAAATATTTTAGTAGTATCATCGTTTCAGGTGTTAACTGATCTGTTTTATTTTAAATGCTCGGTTGCGTAAGCCATTTTGTCTATGGATAAGATTCATTTATTCATATCCATAATGATATTAAATTCTTAAAAATTATTTGTAATCATAAAATGAAAATTATTCATGAATGATTATGATGGGGAATGGATCTCATCACGTTCATATAGATGGTAATCTGTAAGTACGCACAAGCGGCAATATCATTATATTGATGGGCAAATCATCTGTAATTGGTAGGTATATCCTATATACAAAATAATTAAAATGTTATATTTATTATTTAAATCAGTTATACTCCTTATTATACCCATCCAAATAATTAAGTGGTTGAATAAAAAACCACACCATGACGTGGAGACGGTAATCCGTACGTACGCATGTATGGTGAGTTTGTCATTTATATGATGGGTAGAATAATGAATATGTTTGTACCAATTTTATAAAAAATCAGAATATATATTATATACTGAATTTATTATTTAACAATGGAAATAGCAAAAAATGAGGATGTGAAAGAAGAAAAAAACTTGAAAGAGGTGATGAAATATTCAAATCTTTTATGGGTTATTCCTTTTCATTTGATAAAAAATGGATCCATTGGGTGGCTTTCTAACCAACAGAAGGACTCTAGGATGAAATGAGGAAAGATGTGAGGATATTGGGGTAGGTTTTTAATGATCCAAAAGGCTTTGGTTGTGTGAAATAATGATAATTGGAAGTTCCCTTTTATATGAGAGGTGAGGGTCACTTTAGGAAAAGCTCGAAATATTAATTTAGAATAAAATAATTTTCGTTTTCTAATGGCTCCAAAATGAATTATTTAATGTCTAAGGTGGATATTTGTCGAAAAACACTCAACCAATAGGTTTTATATAGGTTTAGGTCATCATATTAAACTTATCTTATAGATTTAACTCTTAGTTAAATAGTTTTTCATTTACCATGTCACTTTGTATTTTTATATTATATAGTTGATAAACTTACAATAACAATCAAAGAGAACCCCATGTGGTGAGTTATTAATAAATTTATATAACATTATCTATGTACATTGTCCAAACATTATATTTTTAAGAATATTATATCAATTAATAATATAATATTTGTTTTAAAAACTCAATTATGTCAATTTTGACACTATTTAGTATTTGATTATTTTGAAATCCATATAAACTATATCACTTGGAATAAAATTAATTCAACTAAATTTAAAATGTCATATTAACCTATAAAATTAGTTTAATAAGATATAAGTCTCAATTTATATTTATTTGGATATTTATAATATCAATTATTTTAATATTTCATTAATAAGGTAATTATTGCATCATTATTGTGTCATAATTAAATTAAACTATTTAATGTCTAAATATTATAAATAAAATACTATTATGTAGGAAATATATTTATATTTCTAATTATTATTTATAGTATAATTAATATTTTGTGGAACCCAATATTAAAAATAGTTTATTTATTAAACTTTGAATTTAACTCTTTTAACTCTTCTTTAAATAAAATTATAATAAATGTCCTAATCTTATTCAAGTGGACCAAAGAGGTTCATATTTTATTCCTAATATTTTTTCTGTTGAATTATACTTCCCTAATATAATTCGGATATGTGTTAGGGTAATTATGATATAATTTTTACCCTTAATTACGTTGTTTACTTTTAACCGTGGTAAATAATTATCCAAAGTTACTATTCACCAAAAATTATTTTCATATTATTGAACAAAATTTTACTTAATATTAACTGTGTATCTATTATTTTTGAAATTCAACTCACAATAGTGTTAAAATATACTTTTTGGAAAATTTGCAAATGCTCCAAGGAGGTGGGTAAAAGATGGTAAGAAGTTCAATAAAATTTTATACATCTAATTTAATTATAAAATGACTCCATTGAATTACATCGAACATGTATAGGTATTATATATCTATTTTTTCATAAAATAAATATAAATAATATAAGTAAATATTTAAATAAAAATGTCAGTTTTAAACCATAACACAATGTTTTTTCACTACCCATAAAAATATAATGTTATCAGAAAAATACCAAAAAATTACCCTTATTTATTTTTGAAATTAAGAATTAAAAAATGATTTATATTTTACCAAATTAAATAAATAGAAGTTATATTAATTAATTTAAAAATAATTCATGTTTTTAAAATTGAAAATCCGGTTTTTAAAAAGTAAAAACTATGAGAAGGTTGAAATGTGTTTATGTCAAATTTAAATGCGAAATTACTTTTAATGACCTAAATTGTATTATATGATATAAAATAAAATCTAATAATACATCCAAACCATTTAAATACATACTTTAATGATATAAATTATTTTTATTAAAAAAGTTTTTTTCAATTAAAATTTAGTATTTTTCAGTATTCATCTAAATATGAAAGTTATCTGAAAAGTACCAAAAATTTATCCAAAATAATTTTTTATGTCCCAATTCTAAATAATAATTTAATTTAATTAATTTGAATATATAAAAGTTTCAAATAATGGTTTCAAAAAATGTTTTCCATTAAAAGGTGTTAAAAATGCATTTTGGGAAAATACTTCTTTTATCTGAAAAAATGAATTTGTTTTTATATTATTTCTAAGAAACACATAATATGAATTATAAAATTATATGGAGTATATAAAATTCAACATTCAGTTAATACTATTCATAACCACTTTTGAATGACTAGTTTGGTAAGTCGTGGTCTGCTCGAACTCGGTGTTGCATGTAGCGCAAGCTATTGAATTACTTTATAGAAAATAACTTACTATGAAATCGTGGGGTGTTACACCTAGAGATAGTTAGTTATTTTATTAAACTACCAATGTTACAACTATTTAATCAAAAAGCACAAATCAGTTTAATATTCATTGAGAATAGATTTTATACTTGAACTTTACATTACTATTCACGACATAAAACAAAATATAAATAATAGTTTTAACATAATGTTTCGCATTGATTAAATTTTCATATCAGTCATAATATACATCCTCGCATCCTAAGAAAAATTAATCATAATATTGGTGGGACCTCAGATTCTTAGTAATGGTAAATAATATTGTGGAATCCTTTATAAATAAGATTAAAACATTATAGAATGGTAAAAAACTGAAACACAAGCCTTTTAATCATAATATTGAGAATACTATGGAAATGATTAAAATAATAATTCCATTTAAATACTAACATGGATATTATACTAGTTCAGTAATCATTTTAATATTAATAACTAATCATATAATGAGGGTATTCATAATTTTGAGCATCTGAAAAATACAGTCCATGCCTTAGCCAAGGAATCTAAAAATAAATAGTTATGTTCTTAGTGAAATACATATATAAAAATAAATGGGAAAGGAATATACCATGTCCATATATATTTTGTTTCCTGAGACCTATTGATTTATATAGGGTCTATTTGGGGCCCCACCCGACACTAACTATGTCTATACATTCCTCATTTGAAATTGTTGAAACATCAAAAAACATACGGATTCGTATTGAAAAAATAAAATATGAATTGTCATTACTTCAACTATAAACATTGATTGGTAGAAAAAAAGCACATCCAAAATCCAACTAATCACAAAACCTTTAATACAATATGATACATCATTTCATAATAAATAAACCTCAATAAAACATAATATCCAACAAATAATGTTGACATAGATAAAAATACTCTAATAAAATCATTGAATGATTTTGAGAGGAATACCCTTTTATATTGAAATATATTTTATAAAAAGTCATGAAATTATAAAATAAATAATTCATAATTAAAATAAACCATTTAATATCTTAATGGAAGCATTAAAATCTTCTATAAAGAAGATGGTGAAAAATTGTCTTGCGCTGTATAAGTGAAAAAAAGTTCATTCCCTCGAAAAAGGTATAATATACCTCAATTAGAGAACAATAATGATTCCTATAATAAAATTTATAAAATGTAAATCATGGGTAAAAATGACATTTAATATTTTTATAATAATAATAAGAATATTTTGAAATACATTTTTAAGAAAAATGTACATGGAGGATAAATATTCTATAGTATATACTTACATATAAACAATCCTAATTAAAATGAGATTAGGAAATTGACCCTTAGCCCATATTTTAGTTTAGTTGGATGTTATTTAACCTCCTATATTATGGTTTAAAATATGTTATTAATTGACACCATAACCATATACATTAATTATTATATAATATATATGATTCATTTATGACTTTATATTACTGGTCATTTGAAATTTCCAGGTAAATCAACAATTTAGGTACGAATCGCTTTGTTAATCATATATGTTTTCATTAGTTATATTAAAAATATCAGGATTTAATTATACACATAATGTGATACATGATTTTTATATCATATATATTCAATATATATATATATAGATAATATATGGAATGTAAGATAATGTTCAAGTAGATAGAGGGTCGTACGTACATAGGAACATTGTTTCCATTTTCTTATCATATTGACCAGAATAAAGAAAATGATATAATTATAAATGTAAATATTTATATTATTCAAATTTCATTATTATATCATATATTTCATAATTATTCATTATATATATATATTTATAATTATTCTTTATTGGTTAATGTGGAAGACGAATCTCATCTCTTTGTGGAGATAGTAGGTCTCACGTAAGCACGAGCGACGATATCATTACCTTAATCATAATGTGGTAAGGAAATAGAAGGTATGTTAATTATGATGAGTAAATATCATATCATATTGATAATTTATATCAATTATATTCATCATTATATTCATCCATATAAATTTTTAATGAAAATTAAATTACACCACAACTTGGAGATACACCGCAACGTGGAGATCGTATGTCATACACAAAAAAATGAATTGTGATATTGTTATTAGTTGGATGGATAAAATGAGAAATACGGTTATATAAATATTATAATAACATCTAAGAATATATATAATTCTGGATTCAGTACATTAGTATAGAAACAACCTAGGAAGAGTAAGTAGAAGAAGAAATAAAATTTGAAAGAGCCGATAAAACAATTTACTCTTATTCAAGTATTTTTTTCTGATTTTATCAAATTTACTTTTTAGGATGTATTTATTTTAAATATATGTAATATAAGTTGATGTGAGGGAATTTTTGGTGATAAACTTGAATGGTTTGGATGAGACAAAAGTCTGTATATGTGTGAATATAAGAGAAGGCGATGTGCCCTTTTATAAGAGAGGGGACGGTCACCTTAAGAAACTCATAAAATATTAAATTAATATAAATTAATTTTAAATTATAAATTGACAAAAAGATAAATATACAAAATATATGATGTTATTGGATCTATATTCTCTTAACCAATTATATTTAGATAGGTTTTGGTCCTAATATTAACATTATCTTTTGGATTTAACCCTTAGTTAAACCCTTTAACACTTCCCATGATAAGTTGTCTTTCTTACTCATTAGGATTAATATAGTTTCAATAAAATGTCTATTTATTTTACAATAATTACTTCAATGATATATTCAATTTTTTACTACAATGCATTATATTTCACTATTCATCAAAAAAATGAAAATTTTAAAATAATTACAAAAAATTCATGCTAATAAAATGTTGATGTTCTAAATTCAAAAATTAAGTCTATTTTGAAAATTTTAAATTTTAAATTTTATAATTTGTTTAATACTTTTCATAACTTTTTATAAAACTAATAGTTGGATAGATTATAGTGTGATCGAACTCAGTGTTGCGTGCAGTGCATGTTATTGAATTTATTTAAAATGAAAAATACAGTGAAATATTTGTATTTCACATTATCTCATCCTTAAATAAATTAATTCCCCTATATTTTCTAGTTTGGGTTCTTTTAATAAGGTCTGACTATTAAAATTTAATTTATAGAGTCCCTACATTAGATCAAGGGTCGATAAAAAATCCATTGTAAAATACAGAAACTGAAGTATGAAGGATACCAATAATAACATATATATTGGTTCAATAAATAAATACATGGACATTAAATAATGATATAACCATCATGTTCTAATAGAAAGTGGAAAAAACATGATTAGGATAATTTTAACAATCACAAATCTCTAAATATGCGATGATCTAAGGGACTATTCAATTCATCAGAAAAATTAATTGGATAAAATTTATGGTTTCAATATCCATTCATGGAGATGAAGAATTAATTTAATTAATGTATTAAAAAAACAATGAATCATACATGCATAAAAAGTAGAGTTTCATCCTTTAATTAATTTCTACCACAAACTCATCTTTCATTCAAAAATCTAATAAATTTTAATAATATTATCATTATATTTGTCATATAGGGTCCCAAAAATGAAACTATAATTCATTGTCCATACACATTAAATAAAGAAAACCATTAAATAGTAACATGTAAATCACATAGTTTATTGGTAGGTGATGAACCCTTGTCTCCCTTTGGCCGCGGGTTCTAGTTTTTTGGCCTAGCCAGATGTGACGGGTTGGCACCTGATCTACATGTTGACCATTAGATAAAACAATATTATTATAAAATTTATAAAAAGAAATTAATATTTTTTTCCCTTAAACTTTAATACCCAATTTTCATCTTAATCCATTCAAACCCTTAGACTTATCAAAATACTTTAGTCCAAATTAACAGTACAAAAAAGGACGTTAAATTTCAAAAATAAATGATAACATTAGATTTTCCTCAAACAATATAATATTTATATTATTGTCACATACCAAATATATGAATACAATTATCATAATAAACCTTAATTAAAGCATTCATAAATCCTAATCCTTTAACAATAAGTACTTGAATATAATCTTAATAAATCTCATGATTTTAATAACATTAATTTTGTAACATAATTCTTTATTTCGAAAAAACAACTAAATTAATTTTTCTAATTTTATATTCGCTATAGTGTATGCTTGACAATGATCCATAAGATTATTTTGATCACTATTTCCTTCACTCTTAGGAAAATATTTTTCATATTATCCCGTATATTTATTACTGTATCATTTTATATTTAAATTTTCTTTCATTCCCTTGATACCATGATCACGATGGCATTTATGACTACTCTTGAAGAAAAATCATATCCCTTTTAGGAAGGATGTAGGGTGATTCCTTCCATAACATTCATAATAGCTAAAATCCTTTTGTACCTTTTTACCATAAACTATCTCTTTCTCTACAAATGTCTTCTTACCTTGATTTCCCCTAAAGTCATATGGTTTTGAAAATCTTCCACTCTCTTGATAAAAACATAGACTCTATCTTCATTTGATTCGAATGTTCGAAATAATAATTATATTAAGAGAAATTCATTTAACCCATCAATGAAATGATTAATCTTAATCTTTGGGTTATGTGAGTTTACTGAATCATGTTATTATTATATAGTGAAGTTGAATTCATTTTTAGTAACATTATCATTCTATATTTTTTCAGATTCTAGAAATGTATCTCTATATCAACTGTTTATTCACAAGGTAAGTACATGCAAGGAAAATGTCCTTAATAGTCATAAGTTATATACTAGTAATTTAATAATCCTCTTTCATGTTTTGAATTTTGGACCACCATTGATCTGTATCACCTGAGTGATGATAAACATACATCACAAAATTCTCCTTTTCATTGCTTCTAGAAGAATGAAATATCCACTATATATATTTAATTCATTTTCCAACTATTAATGTATTTGTAGTCTCATTGAATGATGGTGTTTGTTATCTTATGAACTAATCTAACATTTCCCATCTATGTTCGGATTAGGATGCTTTCTATAGGTAAGGATATTGTTTATAACATGGGTTAGATGTTGCATTATAGTTATAATATGCTCAAATCTAGTTTCATATCTTGGTCAAATATCATTATCCTATATATGAGGTGAACCCTAATTGGATTACGTGCATTGAAAAAGTTTCCATTCATTACACTAGGTGAAATTTCAAATCAAGGGCATACATTAGATTATGAATCATAAAATATAATATCAAACTCATAAAACATATAATATTAGTGGAAAAATTTATGAATAACTTATATCATAATCATAATAATGGTTTCATTGGGAAATATTTAAATTCATAATCCTTTATAATAGATTGAAAATAAAATGTGAATTATCCTTGTTATTTCCCCAGGGAGTGTCAAACCTTGTGCCCAGTAAGGCGTAGTATCATGTACTAGGTTATGTTGAGTCAGGACTCACAGACCATGTCGGTTTTGTTACTCATAGGTACATCGATTCCAAAATAATGTCCAATTGTAGTATATAGAATGATATGTATTATTAGGAATAACCAAAAATTATCATCCTTGATAAAATTATATAATGTTTTTTACACATATCCACAATGTCTTTTTTATGGTCTAGTTCCGTAATCTATGTTTTTTAGATGTAGATTTCTAGGATGTTTCTAAATATCCTTGGATACTAACTATAACGCCTTATCCCCGTAAGCATAGATTTAGTTCCCTAATTTATTACATTAGCATGAATAAATGTGTAGAATCCCAAAAGATATATCTTTTAATATGTTTTGGATAATATATTACATGCATGAACTTTAAATTACTATTTATAACATAAAATAAAACATATATTACCATTTGGAACATCCTGATTCTCCTAACTTAACACTTCATATTAGTCATAATATACATCTCTACATCCTTGGAAATAATATACAAAACAAATACATGATCTCAAATTCTCATTAAGTGTAAATAATAAAGATAAAAAATTCGTATATAAGAATAAACATTTAAAGAAAACTATAAAGCTAAACATAGGACTTTTAAATATAATCTCAATTATAACATGGGAAAAATAAATTAATTAATTCCATTTAAGAATTATACATGGATATTTCAATAGGAAAATAATCTCAATTAATATCATTAACTAATTTCAAATTGAGGGAATGCATAATGAGGGAATTGTAAAAGATATCGTCGAGGCCTTTTCCAAGACATATGAAAATAAATGGTTCTGGCCTCATGAAAATCCATATATAAAAATAAATAAGCAACGCCTTGATGAAATCCATATAAAGGTTGTCTCATGAGGCCTATTGATGCATCAAGGTGCTATATAGGGCCCTCAAAAAACAAAATAATTCTAAATCATTCCTCATATCAAATGGGTGAAACATAAAAAGATACACGATCATATTGAAAAACTAGAATATGATATGAGAATACTTCATCCATAAACCAGTAATGATATAAAACACCCCATGGTCAAACTAATAATTTAAACATTAATACAATATGATATAATGGTTCACAAAAAACCATCCCCAATAAATCATTTTATCCAATAAAGGATGTCGACAAAGAGGAAGATAATATTATTAAATCCTTGAATCATTTTGAGAGGAATACCTTCTTTTAAATAATATATTTTAAAAGTGAAGAAATTTTAAAAGAACTTTTTTATTATTGAAAATAACATTTTAATAATTTGTGGGAGGCTTTAAAATTTTAAAGAATCATGACTACAGAAAAATCCACTCAGATCATATAATTTAAAAAAACATTAATTCCATAAAAAAATTCATAAAGTACCTTATTTTGAAAATGGAAAACGATTCTTCTCAAAAAAATTTATAAAAATTAAAACCAATATTAAAATGAAATTAAATATTATTAGAATATTAGAAAGAATATTTTTAAATTCATATTTATATAAAATAGATATGAACGATAAATATTTCATATTAGAAACATACATATAAACAATCAAAAATAAAAATGAGATTCTAAAATTTACCATTACTTCATTAATTTCATTAGATGGATGTGATTTAACCAACATTATAATGGATTAAAATATTTTATTAATTCATACTAGAATAATATTCATTATTTAGGTTATCATATAGGATTCATTTATGACTTTATATTAGCCATTTATTAATAATTCAATGTTAATGTATTATTTTGAGTAACACCAGTTTTTTAATCATAGGCGTTTTCTCTTGTTATATTACATAGATCATGATTAAATTAAGTAAAGAATGTAAAAAACGATTTATTTATCAAATATATTCAGTCTATATATATATACATAATATGAAATGAAATACATCATTCATGGAGATATTAGGTAGTACGTACGCGTGAATGATGTGTCCATTTTCTTATCCTATTGAATAAAAGAATGTAAATGATATATATATATATATATTATAATATCATTATTATTTCATATTTTTTACTTCTTACTTATATTTTTTTATATTCATTATTGAATCGATAATGCTTATGATGAATCTCATCGCATCGTGGAGACGGTAGGTCGTATATATGCTTGAGTGATGATATCGTTCTCCTATTGGTAAAGTGGTATAGAAATGGACAGAATATAAATAATAAATAATAAATATAATGTCATAATTATTTTTTATATCATTTATATTCATAGTCACACCCATCTAAAAAAATATTCAATGAAAAAAAATTGCACCATAACATGGAGACGATATTATTTATATACACACACATGGTGATATTCTTATTTGTATGTTGGATAAAAGGATGAATATGGTTGCTCATAAGCATAATAACCTATAAAAATATATTATACTATATTAATTAAATTTTCATTGTAACAACATATTAATAGGAATTATATTATGAAAAAAACATTGAGCGAGTCGATAAAACAATTACTTCTTATTACGGTATATTCTTTTGATTTGCACAAAATGACTCCATTGGATGGATTTTTTTCCAATGTATGAACAGTAGAATGAATATATGGAATTCCAAGGATAAATAGGTAGAGTTTTTTTAGAAAAAGTGATTTATAGGTGTCAATAATGAGAAGGATGTGTTCTCTTTTATAAGATAGGGGGGATCTTTAAAAAACTCTTATAATAATAAATTAATATAAATTAATTTTCAATTATAAATGGATCCCTAGTGAATTATTTCTATGATATGATGTGGATGGTTGTAAATCCTATAAAATTTTTTATATATATTTAAGTCTCAAAATCAACCTTATATTTTGGATATAAACTTTTGTTAAAGCCTTTAACTCTTATAGTTATAACATTTTGTTTTACGCTTTGGGATTAATATATTAAATATAAAAATCATGAAGAACCATAATTGAATCATTTAGGAAATATTTTAAATTATAAAAGTTATTTGTTCAAAATATATATTTTTATAAAATTTATATCATTAAATAAAATATTATTAATTTTAATGTATCATTTATCTCAATTTTGACTCTATTCATTACATGACTTTTTGAAAAAAAATAACAACGCGATTCCATAAAAATATGATAACTCATACCTGTAATGTTATAGTAATAAAAAAATTATGGATGGCATTAAATACTTCAATCTAAATATATTTTAATATTATGAATATCATTTGATTTATTATTCCTTTTAATAAATTAATTTATACATCATTGTTGTGTCACCATTTAATTTAATTTAATTGTTTAATTTATAAAATTGTAAATAAATTAACAAGATGTATAAAACCATTTCACCTATCTATACAATATTTATAGGAAACTATATCAATTATATAACCACATATTTAAAATGATATAGTTATTAAAATTTTAGAGTTCCATTTTTAATTATTCCTCAAATAAAATAAAATAAATGTCATAATCAAACACAATTGGTTAAAAAGGATCATAATTTTGGCCTATGGTTTAATTTTGTTGAATCACAATTATCAAATGAAATCATGACGACCGTTAGGGTAATTATATAATATTATAATATTATTTTTATCTTTAATTAAAAGATTTACCCATCACCGTGGTAAATAAATAAAACATTAGTACGCATTATTCATCAAAAAATTCAGTTTATCCTATTATACTCTAAATATCATACTTATTAGAATAGATAATTCCCATTTTTAAAAATTCAACTCACAGAAGTTGCTAAATTATGTTAAATGTTGATATTGTGAGAAAATGGGTTATGGAATATTTTAAAAGTTTTGTATGTTTTTATATCTAATTTTAATATATTATATTTCAAATGAAATAAATTTTATTAATATATATATATATATAGATTATATTTTTACTTGAAAAATGAATTTACTGTAACAAAATTATTTGAAAGAAAAGGTCAGTTTTTATATATAATGTCGTATTGTCAGTATTGGTTAAAAAATTTAATCTTTTCAAAAAAAATTCAAAAAATTTACCCTAAGATAATTTTGATATTCAGAATTAAAACATAAAGTATATTTGGATAAATAAAATTTTTCAATTTTCTAATTTGGCTAATAATATTCGCAATATCTTTTTAAATGGATAGATTTATATATCATAGTGTGCTAAAACACATTGTTTCATGCATTACAAGGTGTTGAATTTATTTAAAATAAAACATACTGTGAAATCATGGGGTGTTACACTTTAACCTCTTTATTATAGTTTTCTTTATTGATTTCAGTGTGGTAGGCATTACCATTTGTGCCCTCTATTTATTCATCCTCTAGTAGAGTGTTATATATATATATTAGTTTGGGTCATTTTCCTAATTATTGTGGGAAACGTTCATAGAAATACAGTGAAACGGTATCAGGATTGGAACCATAGTCTGGAAGTGCCTCAACTACCCCTCAGAAGATAGGTAACTTGAGTTTCATTGGTAAATCGAGCCAAGGAAGGAGAAATTGTAATCTAGGGTTCGTCATGAATTACCAATCATATGGAATAATAAATGGGTGTTATACTAGAGCTTATGTTATTTACAAGAGTCGGTGGTATGCTATATATTCTTCTCCAACCGGTTTTAATGCATGAGCCTCTACCATTAGTGTTACAATTATTTTATCATATACCTTATCTTTTTTCATCTTTGATATAAAAGAATCATGTTATTGGAAAAAATATATTTTTTAAAATGGTTTGGTTTTGAAAATGTAGATCATAAATGGGTTCATGAACATTTACACACAATTGGGATTGTGGCCATGGGGTATCAGGCACTACATGGATTGTTCTCTTTAAAATGATGGATATCATTTCCTTAAAGAAGTTTTTGTGCCCTAAATTATTGTATGTGATATTATTCTTTTTGTATATTTGATAGTTCTATATTGGTCTTATATTGACTATTATATATGAAGATTTTTCCTTACATCTCCACACTCTTGTAGCTATACTCACCAAGGTGAATGAGATATTCTGGATAGTTTTGCATGACCAATTTCTTAGTGATTGGATTTTCTCCTCGATTAGGTAGTAAGTCTTGGTCCATATTATGGAGGAATTTTGTTGGATACATTTAATATAGTGGTAGACAATTTTTTGGATGTTTTCTCAAATGAGATCTCTGTTATTACACCTAACCATGAGATTTAGTTCACGATAGAGTAGGTTCAATGAGATGTGCCTAGTTCTACCTCATCTTATAGGATGGTCCCAGTAAAGATTTTTGTGTTTAAAGTCATTTTGGATGATCATAAGGCCAAGGGTTTCATATGTACTATTATATCCCTATATGATTATCTTGTAATTTTTTCCAAGTAGGTTGTAAGACATTGCACTTATATGTGGACAATGGGAGACAGAACCATATGATATCCAAAAACCGGTATCTCCTTCCACATATTGTTGATATATTTGATCATCAATGAGGTCTTAGGATCATCTGCAATATTTACATGGGGCTTGGTTACCAAAAGTTGAGGGTGAGACTATTAGACATACCCAGAACACAATTTATGCGTGGGTATGGATTATGTGAGTTCATAATGAAGCAATTCTGTTTGAACATCACACCAACTATATTCATGGCCTTGATGAATCAGATCTCTCAATTTTTTTTGGATTTGTTAGTGTTAATTTTTTCAATGCCATCTTAGTGTACTCTCAATAAGTAAATGATCATGTAAAACATATTGGCATCATCCTTAATACACTTAGAGAGAATCAAATGTATGAAAATCTATCCAGTTATAGTTTCTAGATTTATATTGTGTACTTTATTTACCATTTAATCTTGTAGTATTGAGTTTTAGTGGACCAGAGAGGTGTTCAATTTTGGTATCATGGGAATTAACCAATAATTTATTTTAGTTTTTATGTATTCTTGGTATACCATGTTACTATTACACTTCATAATAGAAATATCCAATATTAAATAACCAATGTCTTCGATAACCATGGGGGTCAATGTTTTTTGGGGTCATATTATTGCTTGATAATTTTTCAATAGATGGAAAAACGAATGACATAAGTCCCAATACACTGAATACCTGATCCCATAATGTATTAAAATGTGTATTTTTGCACATATTGAGACATATTACTATAATTTAGGATGTAGGTGGACTATTTTATTTCTTATGGATCGATAGAGTTGAGGGAGAATGATAGTAAATATCCCACTCAAGATCTTTAGTTAGACGAAGTGGTACATGCCCTGAGATTCTATGGGAAAAATATTTTTGGAAATATGATTTTTGGTACATTGATCATAAGATCCTGATGTACAAATTTTATCAGTGATGAATAATCAGTTGGTACATGATTTCAATTGAGTATCTATAGTCCCTCTATAGTAATTTAGCTTACACTGTATTAAAGGGATATGTAATTTACAATTCCTTGAGGTGGGTGATGTAGTTAAAGGTATTTAATGAATATTGTGATGACT
The DNA here is from genome assembly GCA_963277665.1 of Viscum album. Taxonomy (NCBI): domain Eukaryota; kingdom Viridiplantae; phylum Streptophyta; class Magnoliopsida; order Santalales; family Viscaceae; genus Viscum; species Viscum album. Next base: position 1,457,019,599 of record OY728138.1, read on the forward strand.
GGGTGCTTGTGGAAGTCGTTATACAGATGAATTTCTATGTTCAAGAGTCCCAAATATTAGTATCTATGAATTAAATATTGGTTATATTTGTGCTTCTTGACTGGATCACGGTGGAGAAGTTATCTGGTACTAGGGAATAGCTCTAAGACATGTCTTATATACTAGGGATCCACTAGGAAGATTGTATCTGGGAAGTATTGATGTTCTTATCCTCCGTAGATGATTATGTGTTTATATAGGATTGTGTGAGGAGATGATGAGAGAGTATAATTCTTTCAGATAGTAGGTACATCCTTGTTTGATAAATATGTATCGTAAAATCGGTAGATAGTACTGGTGGAAAGGGATGAAGAAAGTGATAATTGTACTTGTGGAGAGATGTTTCACCAATCAATACGTAAAGACCAAGAATTAGAGGCTTGCTAATCTATTTATACCTCATCATATTCTATTATGTAAATTATATGATCTCACTATGGATTTTGATACAATATCACTGGGAAACATCAATTAATGATGAAACATGGGATATCATTGATTAAATATTGAAGCTGTCCTTCTTATTTCATATCATGGAGACCTTTACCATTAGAGATGTGGTTATTATTTACTTTTTTGAGATAGTTAGATATAATTTTGATCTGAGGATAAATGTTTCTGATTGTTATCTTTGCTCACTTATCATTTTTGGAATGATCGTCAAAAGGATCTGGGATCACCTGTTATTATGTGTATAGCATAAAATCCTCAAAATGATGGAAAATCTAGGTGGACTATTCAGATTATGTAGGATATGTTAGGAGAATGTGTTTTGGATTTATATTATTCATGTAGTATCTTTTTGAACTGATGGAGTTCCCTTGTAATAATTGTTTCACAACATTGACCCAAATGGCTATGATTGAGTCATTTTATGGAATTCCATGTCATTTAAATAATTTTTGGTTAATGGGGGCGAGTTATCACTTTTTTCCCTAGTCTAACATTGGAGATGCTTGAATTGGTTCTGTTGATCAGGAGATAGATGATAATCATGTAGAGATGGAATAAATATTATGCTAACCATTGAATTGAGCTTTGTAGGTTGGTCATAATGGATTCCTTAGGTTTTCAATTAGTTTGGGGAATTTGAATTTTAGTAAATAGGGAAGGATAATTCATAGGGTTTTTTGGATAATTAAATATAGTTTCAATTTTGGGCCAGTGGCATTCCAATTACCCCTTCCACAATGTTAAATTTCCATTGATGAAATTTTTCATATATTGTAACATTAGAGATATATTTAATACCCTTATCAAATTTTATATTGTTATGAAATTGATATTTATGTTTATTAATATTTTGAGTATCATCCAATATATATAATGGAATAAATTGAGATGAATCATTTGGGTAAGACTATGCCTCTAGTATGAGTGTTTTGGAAGCATGTTAAATTTGAAAAGGATACATGTGATATGGAGTATGTTGTGTGAGAACGTAGGCCATACATCTTCATTAATACCTCATAGTGTTTCATGGTGTATCGTAGGGATTAGTTTTTCTATGCTGTGGATTTTTTAATATTCTATCCTCTTTAATGTATTCCCTTATTCGAGTAATTTATTAAACCAGTCTTATTTGGTTTTTCCTTCAACATTAATCATTTGTGGCAGAGTCTCATTCAAAAAAAAATTCTTTTGTTGGAAAAATTCACCCAATTTTAAGTGGTGTAATTTTGTTATTATTATTGTAGTGTAGGTATGAATGCATTAAAGGGGAATACAAGGTTTTCCCAATTGAGGAATTTTCCATTGGTGCTATAGGTTCTTTTTCAAAAGTTGTGCATAATGATTCCAATAATACATTTACACAGAAAGTAAATGTGTTTCATGACATGTAACCATTTATATAAATATATCATGAAATGAATACATGTCATGAATAATTTGATGATGTGAAATGGTTACACATTATGAATCTAAATTATAGGACCTATAGCATTCGACTAGGGTTAATTGAACTAGAAGAGACATAAATTTTGGCATACCTCATTAATCCTGATTTTCTTGTTCTGTAATACATAACCCACTGTTTATATAATTGGATATGCAGTTTTAAATCCATTATTGCTTTTGTTTTCATTCCACCAATGAGTAACTCAAATCTCTCAATCCATAAGCAATTTCTAGGTTATATTTGGGTTCCTTCCTCCATTATGGATGTTCACTTTAGAAGATCAATATTTTGTGAGTTTTTTTATTTTTATTTCCCCTATCTCCAATTTCCCTCTATTATAGTTGTGGAAAATAATAATCATGGTTGTTTTGGGTATTTATCTTGTTATTTTTTTATCAAGGTTATAAATAGTGATCTTTTTCATTTTCCTTCTTGTTGGAATTTCATGCTGGTATCATTTTCTTAATTCATGATTAAAGGTGATTAGTATAAAACTTCTCCCTGGGGCCTAATTTTATTATCCATCAAATGTTAAATATTTGTGATCTCCATGAAACACTACACTTATGACCATAAATATTATATAATATGTGATAAATTATAATCATCATTTACAGGTGGTATTTTAGATACCTTTGTGTCCATAGGTGTGGAGACTGAGACATGTGACCACATGATTAGTGTACTATTATTGGGCCTTATTAGGACTTGATCAATTTGATTTTATATCACAATAATAAATTTTATAATTTGATTTATTAATTTCTTAATTTTATATATTTAAATAATATGGATATTTATTTATTTATTAATGTTTAATCACCATTCCTAAATTAGGTTTACTGAAATCTTAATTACATTAGGGATTACTGAAAAATGAAACCAGTTTGATATAATTAAGATGAAAATTGGGAACCTGAATTAATGAATTATGCCTTGATGGAGAATTAATTATTTAATAAATTGGTAATTTTCTCTAATGATTATATATATGGAATAAATGATTTTTTTCTGGAAATTACTTGAATATGTTTTGAGTTTCTATGGCATAGATTTTATTGATTCTTGAGGAAAGGATTCATTATAGAATGTTTAGATTGTTAGGATTTAAAGCATCATATACGAGGATGCCTAAGGGAATGGTACATTTTTATCATACCACCATAGAGATTTATGTACTATTAATTTATGACTGATTGAATATAATATGATTATATCATATTTATAAGGACTTGATTGATAGTCACTAGATGTATGATGGTGATATGATGGATGTTAAAGGGGGGAATCTAGATATCCTATAGGTAGAGTCTATTTGAGAATTTTATTTTTTGGAAATTCATCTTAACTAGGAGTATCTTCCATGGAATGGGTGATCCATCCCCTTGTAGATGATTCATTCCTGGATAAGGATATCTGGCAGGGCACTAAAGTAGGTTTTGGGATGCCCCTTTATGTCAATTTGAAACACGGGTGTCTACATGTTTTTTTATGTGTGGTGTTAAATTATTAAATTAATATATTGTTATTAACTTTATTTAATATTCTATATTTCATAGATGAGATTTTTTTATACATGGTTGTGTCAACCTACTTATTTTTACTCAGTCCCAAGATAGAACTCTGTTAGTACCCAGAAAAATTTCATTGATATAGGTTTCGAGTAGGGAAAGGGATCATGTTATTGATTTTGGGTTTCCTTAATGGGTTGGAGTTTAGATACAAGAAAAAAGGGGTTCCCGATGGGATTCATTTGAGTCTTTATTTTAATCTTCGTAGCCTTTTATTTTTATAACCTTTATATTTTCATTTAGTTTCATCCAACATATCATTACATATCTCTTTTATTATTTAGATTTATTCATTTTTTCAATAATTAGATTGGGTTTTTTGATTGTTTATTGATATTTGTTATGTAATATTTTCTAATCTTATATTATTTTATACATCATTACTACTCATTAATAGAGGGTACAGTATCAACATTATATTGTTTATACTCTTATTACTAGCCAATACCATCTTGTTTTTGGGTGGGGGTGAACCTATCATCATGTGACCAACTATATTCATCATTTGATCGGGAAATGGATAAGGAAGTGATATATTTTATTTAATAATACTAGATGAAATATTTACCAACTGATCCATGAAAGAAATCAAAATCAACTAGAAATCAATAAATATAAATATTATATTTGGTGATAGACATAAATCACGAGCAGTGATCTATTATTGTTAGGAAGGAAATGTATATCATAGGGAAATGACAACCCATAATTACCCACAATCATAAGTCACCAAGTAGAGATATTATTTCCTCACCAGCTATGATGGGTAAGGATACTTTTGATAGGAATACATTTTCAATTTTGAGGATTTTTATAGTGAAAATATTTATGGAATTTTATATGAAATAATTATATCTACTAAAATATATATCCCATGTATTCAGGATGTTTTTTATTCTAAAAGGGACAATGATTTAACAATACTTGGGATTGGGTATTGAAATAAATTATATTTATAATGTTATAATGAAAAATAATATTTTATTGTAGTAAATAAATATATATGGATCCGAAAAATTAATCATTAATCTTTTTTGGGGGTATAATAAATTTGATCCATTCATATTATCTATTATATATACATCACGAAAGTTCCTCAGTATATTATTTTTAGATTATTTGAAAAATTTCCATCATAAAAAAATATTTTTATATCAATGGATGTGATAGAGGTGGTGGACATGATCATCTAATTTTATAGGATGACGACAAACTAGGAGCGTGGAAATTAGAATGTAACTATATATGAGATTCAATAATTATTTTGACATGAAATTTAAAAAATTATATAAATTCAATCAGAACACATAATTTCTAATTATTGGAATATATCTTCATACTAGAAGAATGACATCGACAATAACATGCTCAGATTAATAACTTTGAATGGATCGTAGTTTTATATCATCATCTCTGCCACTCTATATCATTGTCCCATGTAATTAATCTAAAAATATAAAAAATAGTAATATTTGAATTTCTGATGGTTACATATAAATCACATTCCAAAATACAAGAAAAATGTTATATAAAAGGGGGAACATAAAATGAATCATGAGTAGATATTAATGAAGAATATTGTTGAATTGGAGTGCATATTTCATAATAATCTCATCATAAAATATGATTCAATAAATTAGGAAATTATTCAACAAAATAAACCCATGGAAACCATCCCAACATTGTAGTAAATATAGATGGATGGTGGGACTTGTAGAAAATGACATTCATGAAGAGGTATTATTAATAACATACATGGAATGAATCACAAAAATAATATTCACTCATCGAGTACCAGTGAATTCTTGATTATATCACTTTAATTTTATTTCATTTCCCTCATGGATTTACTCCTTTAGATAGATGAAAATTATCCTATTTAGTTATAGGTTAATTGTGGTAGAGGCTTCATAAATCTTGTGTTCCATTTTTTTTTATAATTACCATTATATTTAATGATAACATTTTTAAAAATGTTTAGGTATTAGTTATTGTATGATTAATATCAATTAGCTAATTCTTTAAATATTAACTATATATGTTTTTACCTATTTAAAATACAAATTTAAATCTCCTATACATGATGGAGTATGGTTAATTGAGTGATGATCAATGGGTTATCACTCGAATACATGTGGAAGGAATGGTTCTCACAACCAAGTACCTTAGATACACAACTCCCAAGAGAATGTTATTATGTAAATTGGATTCTTATTTAATTTTGAGGTATTTGGTTATTACCTAATACATTCCCATGAATGTAAGGTAGATGATCATCCTAAAGTGTCAATGATAGTTTGAGACTCAACATTTTCTTAATCTAAGTTAATAATATGATGATAAAACTACTTATTAATATATACCTTACTTTATAATTCAACATGTAATGAACTATAATAGATTTATTTATACATAACCTTCCCTAAAATATCACTAATAGTCCATGAAAACAGTATTCCAAATTTATATCTTCTAACTCTCTATAACATGTTTTTAATCCAACTAATAAAGAACAATACCAATTGATACAAATAATCTCATTTTAAATATAATAACATATAAGAAAGTGATAAAATCATTGGGATTAAACTTATATATGTATTATTGTATAATAATTATTTGGAGAATCTTTCTCATTAATAAATATTAGACTTTAGAATTCAACATGTCATAAACTATAATATAATAGTAATTACTTATCATTGTAATGAAATAATCACTAAAAATCTTCCTGATCATTTTTCAAATTTTATGTTCACTTATTCTCTATAAAACGTAAAAAATTCAACATAAAACCAATTATAATAATTAAAATATATAAAATCATATTTAAAAAAGTAACATAAAAGAATTTTCTATCATCCTAGCATAGAGGCCGAAATTTCCATTATGGTATATTATTTCTACAGGATAATAAATATTTCCAGTACTTAATGAATAATGATTTCCAAAATACTAAAAACATAGATAACTTAGTTTTATCACATTAATTACATCATCAATTATTTTTGAAAAAAGGAATCAACCTCATAGTGAGGGCCCATCAAAATGTAATCATAAAATAGAGAAATCATGTTTATCCTGAGTGATTCTTGAGTAATTTAGAGAAACAATCAAATGGTTTGGAGGATTTTTTAAACATTTATGAAAAAAATTACATTCTAAAAAATCTATATAAAGAATGGGAAGATATAAAAATAATATTAAAAGGTTCTTTAGGTCAAATCAATTTATTAATCAAAAAATAATTTTTATCCTACACACCATGTTGAATCTAATCTTAAAAGATAACATATAAAACTATTTACATTGTTTTAATACAATTTAGAATAAAATCCAAACATAAATATTATATCCAATAATGGTGTGGTAACCCTTGAAAGAAATAAAATTAGCTTATAAAAAATGTAATGCCCTGAACCTAGTTACCCAGAGTTAGTGCATTATTACATAAAATTTTCATGATCACAAGATATCATATCTCGAAAGACCAATTAGTTTATTATCCATGGATGTACTAGATACATACAAAAATTTGTACATTACATTATGAAATTTAAAAATAACAAAATTATGTCCCCTTTGAACACACTCATATCCCTTATCCTATTTCTGAAAGTTAAACATAATATACTTATTAAAATACTAGGAAAAAGAAAACATAAGAAAGGGGAGAGATCAGATGCTTAGTAATTATAACAATATAGAAGAAAATATCATAAATAAAAAATAAACATTTAAGTAAATTTAAAAGACAAAAACAAAATACTTTTAACATTAAAATTCAGAATAATATGGAATAGATAAGTCAAATAATTCCATTTACTTATTCACATCGATATTCTACTTGTTGAATGATAACATGTAATATCAACAGCTAATTTCATAACTATGGAATGCATAATTCCAGACATCATAACCACATAGTCAAGGCCTCGTTCCATGAATAAAAATAGGATTTTCTCAAGGAATTATTCTAAGAAACTAGTTTTCTTCCTGAGTCATACAAATGCATCGAGGAGTTATAGTGGGCTCCACCAGTTACATACTAAGTCTAATGCATTCCCCATATGAAAATATTGAATCATTACATAAACATTCGTATTAAACTCGCATAAAAAATGTTAATACTTTAACCATAAATCATGAATGGTATAAAAATAACACACCCATAGTAAAAAATATTATAAGCCCTCAATATAATATGGAAGATTGTATCATAATAATTCAACTTAAAACAAGTGTAAAACCCATCCAAGGATACTGATATTGATGAAATAAAAACTCTTGGAGAGAAATTTTTAAATCATTAAAAGCAATGTAATTATTAAATAAAACATTTATATTGAAAATATTCTTATAATCTTGTAGTATAGTCTTGGATGGTGTTATAACAGTATAAAATAACCACACTCACCATATAAGTTAAAAAAACTGTCTTTCCTTAATTTGTCGAAAAGGTCTTAAAGTACCTTGTATGGAAAACAACAAAAATATTTCATTCGAAATTCTTTATTGAAAGTAAAACTAGGGTATAAATGACTCTAACCCTTATTCTAAGAAATATTAAAAATGTTTTGAAATACAATATTATTAAATGTGGATGTGGATGATTAAGAAATCCTAGAAGATAATTACATATAAAAAACCTTGGATAAATAAAGAGATTATAAAATTAACCCTTACCCTATAATATTCCATAGTAGAGGGTAGGGTATCCTTCTCTATAATAGTGAAATATTTGTTATTAAATTATAAAAGAACCACATACATAAATATAATATGATATATGATCTTCTAATATTGCTTGGTTAATTAAATTTCAATAGTATCATCATCTCAGGTGTTAATAAATTAATTTTCCTATATATGTTTTGTTACGTAAGTCATGTTTGTTAGGGATTGGTTGTTTTTGAATCATATCTAGAATGACATTAAGTTCTTAATGTCATGACCCATCGTTGGGGCCTGTTCCGTGACTACCCCTAGCCCACCTTCCATAGGCCAGGGGCTGGCGACTAGCACCAAGGTGTAAATCCTAGTAAAGGGAAGGAATTGCCTTTGTAAAGTAAACAAGAACTACAGAGTAAGCAAGCGGAAAAGTAAACACTAAGTAAAAAATGGAACAAGCTATGCTGAAAGTAAAGGGAGCCGGAAATACAAGCCCAACTGTAAAGTACAACTGAAAGGGAAAAAACAGCAACTGAAAAGAAAAGTCGCAGCATCGAGCCGTCCTCTGGAAATCCCACCTAAAGGGTGGGTACAGAAAGACTCCACTGCTCCTCGGGACTAGCCGAACGCTCCAAGTGCGTCTCGCCCAGTGGTCCACCTCCAGGTACCATCCTTCTCTGCAAGCCTCCACCACGATCAGCGCTGTCCGTCGTCTGGAACCAACACAACGTAGTGCGGGCATAGCCCATGCAGGTGTGAGTATAAGCTACTCATTAGGGACCCCGAGACCCCCAACGGTCTCCCAGAATCCACAAAGGATAAACCACAATGGAAAGATACAATCACGAAGAAACATCCGACACGGCTTAGGTATATGACCATACATATACCTAAGTCATCAATTCTCGATCGGCTCCAACATCCGAGCTCAAGTACAACCCAGTCTACACAGGAAAGAAAAACATAAATCCACATAGGATAGCACAACACAATCCACGAAGGAAAGTAGAACAGGATTCAGCTCACACAGGTATACTTCTTCGAATAACGATAGAGATGATCACTGATCCATCTATGCCATCAGACCCACAAAGGATCGATAGGTACTAACCCTCGCAATGACCCACAAAGGATCTGACCCACAAAGGATCTATAGGTAACTAACCCTCACAAAGACCCACACAGGATCGGACCCACACCGGACCTGTAGGCGCTGGCCCACACAGGACCGCTGAGCGCTGACCCACACAGGATCGGACCCACAGAGGATCGGTAGCACTGACCCACAACAGATCGCTGTGTGTTGTAGTCGTCGCCGTCGAATCAACTGAGGATCTCTGTATAGTCGTCGTCGTCACAGAAGCAGCCACAGCCAGCTCTAGGGTTCCCGCACAGAGCAAGCTCGTTCGGGAGTGTCCGCTCCATGAGCTGAGAGGCTGATACATCAACTGACACATAGTCCAGAGTTTATGTGTCCAAAAGTTCCGTATCGTCAACAGGAACTCAACGTCGCAGACGGCGCGTCAATCGGACGCCCGATCTGAGAGTTATTGGCTTTTTCGTCCCAAGGGCCCGGTTGGTTTTTAAGGCAAAACCAACCCGACCATACTCTGCCTATGTCCAAACCTAAGGCGGAGTATTCCAAAAGATCTATCTCACTTAGAGGAAAACAAAAAAATTGACGGCACGTCAATCCGACGTCTGAAGCTCAAGATATAAGCGTTTCCGCTCCGAGGGCCCGGTTGGTTTCGTGTACGAACCAACTCGGCCGAACCCAAAGTATTTCGAAACCTTGAGTACAATATACCAAAACGACCGTCTCGATACAAGGATCGCATCTCCGCTGACGGCGCGTCGTTCGGAGGCCAGTAGCTCATGTTATGAGCGAAATACTGAAAAGGTCCGGAAAAGGGGGGTCTAGGCCCGGACCGACCCGGCCCAACCACCCCTGGGGCGGCCCGAACCGGGTCGACCCGACCCGGGTCTGGGTCCGACCCAGTTTGGCACAACCCGGCCAGGAAAGGGCGGCCCGGCCCGACCTGGGCATGACCCGGCCTGGAGGATCGGCCCGGCTCGGCTCGGCCGAGCCGGCCGAGCGGAGGAACCACGGGGCGCTTTCCCCCGTGGGATGAAGCGCTGCGGCCCCGCGTGGGGCCGCGCTGGGTCAACGGAGTTGGCAAAGCCGCGTCCCGTGTGCGCCGGACCCGCACGGCTGTGGCTTCAGCCACGGCGGCCATGTCTGGCGTCGCGCCGGGGCGTCGCCGCCTCCGTCCGCCAGCGACCCGCGCCGCCGGTGGATTCCGCGACCACCGGAGTTGCTCCGGTGGTCCAAATCAACTTCCGTCTACGCCGAAGATCCTCCCGGGTCCCATTCTTCACTGCCAAGGCCTCAAAACGCCATTGCGGCCCAGTTTGTCATTGTCCTCCAATCCGCGCATCAACGGAAAACAGCGGAGGGTGGTCGGGCCATGTTTGTTTGGCCCGCACCCTCTGCGTAAGGTGATAACCATCGGAAATAAATATTCAACACATGAATAACAAGCAAGGCACAATTTTAATAGAATTAAAATTGAACTTTGATTCGGGTTCTTTGTTTTAAAAGAAACAATCGCGGGAATCAAAGATTGTTCTCAAATAAAAATCTCTACCTCGCCGTAGTCGTCGAGCGTGGTTTCTTCGCGGAATTAATCATCGCAGAGGGTGGTGATCGTCGCGTTGCGGGGGGGGGGGGGCATCGCGTCATCACGGAAAACGGTGTCGGGTCGAAGAACTCCGAGGTTCAAGAACATGTAGATTTAATTATATTAATTAAATCCATGATGTTGTTATAACCCACAAAGAGATTTAAAAGAAGAAACCTGAAATCTCCTACCTCAAGCAGCTGGTGATCGGAGATCGTTGGAGGGAAGAATGTCTTAGAAGAAGCGTCGTCAATCTCCGAGGGTGACGGCGTTCTTCGCGTTCTTCTCGTTCTTCGCGAAGGAGAATGAAGTCACAAAATTTCTGTCAATGGCCTCTCAACGAGCAATCCTCAGGAAGTCGTGTGTTGGTTTTATTTTATTATTACGCCTACGGATTTCAAACAGGTTAATAAATGATAAAATTAATTCATAGAATTAATTCAACGAAGATAACCTCCCAATTAATTGGTGCGTTAAGAATTTAAGAAAAATGCATCAGTTGACTTTCATAATGACAGGTTTTCGCGGGGGTGTTACTTAGCGGAAAAGAAACAGTGGGGCTCGTGCGTGCCCCACCTCACAAATATCCTACCAAGGGGGTAGGATATTTTTGGATAGCACCCTATCCACATCAACTCATCTTAAGCAGTTTTAAGTGGCTTTCAAGTGGCTTCAAGTGAAATAAAAATAAAGTTGTCGCACACTTTATTTTATTTCTTAACTTAACCGAAAAAATTTGAAAACCACACCCGAGCAAACGCAACTCCGGAAGAGGAGTTTATAAGAAAATACCGGCGCTGTGATTCCATCAGTGCCCTCAAAATTCTATTCCAAGCACCGGTTTAAAAGTTAGAAAAACCCGCCTGTCCGTTCACTGAACGTACCCGAGCCAAACTTCGAAAAATGATTCCAGGCACACCGGGCCTCGGAATCAGGTGTCGTCAGAAACTGCGTTCTAGTAAAATTCCATAGAAAATTAAGAAAAAAATTTCCTTGAAATTTACGGGTCTTTACATTACTCCCACCTCAAAGCTTTACGTCCCCATAAAGATACATCATAAACTAGGGAAACAAATGTGGGTACTGAGAATGCATCTGAGCCTCCCGCTCCCAAGTTCTCTCCTCGAGGTTCTCATGCTGCCATCTGATATGAACTAGGGGAATCGACCGTTCACGTAGGACCTGCTCCTATCGATCCTCAATCTCCACCGAGACCTCCGCAAAAGTCACCCCATCATCCACATCTAGATCCCCATGGTCAATGATGTGCGTCGGGTCGTTCACGTATCTCCTCAGCTGAGATACGTGGATGATGTCGTGCACCCAGTGCAACTGAGGTGGTAGAGCTAGGTGATAAGCCACCTCGACAAACCTGCTGAGGACATGGAATGGTCTGATGAAGCGTGGAGACAACTTGTCGCCTCAGCCAAATCTCTGTAATCCACGTCGAGGTGAGACACACAAGAAGGCGTGGTCGCCATCCTCGAACTCTAGTGGACTCCGCCTCCTGTTGGAATAAGACTTCTGCCGGCTTTGAGCTATCCTCATCCGCTCCTGGATGACCTGGACCTTCTCTGTCGTGGCCCGGACCATCTCTGGTCCCACAAGTGCTGACTCCCCAGGGTCTGTCCAGCACAAAGGAGATCTGCAAGGTCTGTCGTACAACGACTCGTATGGTGCCATCCCGATGGTGGAGTGGTAGTTGTTGTTGTACGCAAACTCCACCAAGGGTAGGTGGTCCTCCTAGCCGCGACCAAAGTCGAGGAAATATGCGCAGAGCATGTCCTCGAGAGTCTGAATGGTCCTCTCTGTTTGACCATCCGTCTTAGGGTGAAATGTGGTGCTCAGACGTAGTTGCGTCCCGAATGCCTCCTGCGACCCCTTCCAATGCCAGGAAGTAAAGCAAGCATCTCGATCGGAGACGATAGATGATGGCACACCATGAAGCCGTAAAATCTCCTGAACGTAGAGACGTCCCGAGCTCTCCACTGAGCCCTACTCTCTGATGGGTAAGAAGTGAGCCGACTTGGTGACTCGGTCGACAATCACCCAAATGGAGTCGTGACCTCTAGAAGTGCGTGGAAGTTTAGTCATGAAGTCCATAGATATCCCATCCCACTTCCACTCTGAAACCACCAAGGGCTGTACCAAGCTTGCTGGAACCTGGTGCTCTGCCTTCACCTGCTGGCAGGTGAGGTATCGAGAAAAGAACTCTGCCACAACCTTCTTCACGCCTGGACACCAGTGCTGTCGTATGATATCCTGGTACATCTTCGCCACTCCAGGATGTACCGCCAAAAGATAAGTGTGAAACTCTCTCAGCACCTCCTCTCATAAAGAGACTGGTACCATGGAACGTCCTCTGAAAATGATGTCATGATCTGCTCCAAAGGAGAAGCCATCAGGTGCCTATCCTGAGGATATCTATGCACGCCGCGTCTCACAGTTAGTGCTCCCATGATGCGCCTCTCTGACCCGCTGCAGTAGTGGAGGAGAGACTGTGAGATACTGAAGGAAGGTTTCTCCATCCCTATCCACTAAGGATATCCACAAAGCGGCTAGCTGCTCTGTCGCCTCCTTGAGTAGTTGAATGCCCGTCCTCCGGCTGAGAGCATCAGCTACCACGTTCCCCTTCCCAGGAGTATATACTATCTCATATTCATAGTCCTGTAGGAACTTGAGCCATCGTCGTTGTCTCAGGTTCAGGTCCTTTTGAGAGAAGATGTACCTGAGACTCTGATGGTCATAAAGAACTATAAAGCTCTCACCCATCAGATAGTGTCACCACGTCTTCAGGGCGAAGACCACTGCTGCTAACTCCAGGTCATGGGTAGCGTAGTTATGCTCATGCGGCCTCAACTAAAGTGATCCATAGGTGATCACTGCCCGCTCCTGCATCAGGAAACATCCGAGTCCGTTCCCTGATGCATCGCAGTAGACTACGTACCCTACTCCTTCCTCAAGCAACCTTAAGATAGGTGCGCTGGTCAATCTCTGTCTCAGCTCTTGGAAGCTCTGCTGACATCTGTCTGACCACACAAAGGGTTTCCCCTTCTTCTTCAAAGCTGAGAGTGGTGCCGCAACTCTGGAGAAGTCTGGAACAAATCTATGATAGTATCCAGCTAGTCCTATGAAACTCCGCACCTCTGTCACGCTCTTGGGTGGCACCCAAGCTAGCACTGCCACGATCGTCGCGGGATCCACCACAACTCCCGCCTCAAAAATGATGTTCCCCAAGAAGTGGACGTCATGTATCCAGAACTAACACTTCGAGAGCTTTCCATAAAGCTGGTGCTCTCGGAGTGTGTCTAGTACAACACGCAAGTGGTAGGCGTGCTCCTCCTCAGTCGTCGAGTAAATCAAAATGTCGTCGATGAGGACCACGACAAATCAATCGAGGCACGGCTAAAAGATCATGTTCATGAGGCCCATGAACACTGCTGGAGCATTGGTTACACCGAATGAAATATCCAAGAACTCATAGTGGCTATACCGACATCTGAATGCCGTCTTCTGCACGTCCTTGTCCCGAACTCTGAGCTGTTGATAGCCTGACCTGAGGTCTATTTTCGAGAACCACCATGCTCTCTTGGGCTGATCAAAGAGGACATCAATCCTCAGTAGCGGATACTTGTTCCTCACTGTCACCTAGTTCAGGCGACGATAGTCGACACATAGTCGCAAGCACCCGTCCACCTTCTTGGAGAACAATATCGGGGAAGCCCAGGGTGAAACACTGGGTCGGATGAATCCCTTGCCCTGCAAGTCCTCCAACTGTACCTGTAGCTCTCGAAGCTCAGTGGGGGCCATCCGATATGCTGGAGTCGATATCGGGGCTGTCCCGGGGTATAGGATGATATGAAAGTCTACCTCTCTGCGAGGAGGTATACCTGGAACGTCGTCGGGAAAGACGCCCGCGTACTGATCCACCACTGCAGGAAAACTAGGACTCCTCACGTTAACTGCTCCTCTGATTAGGCTATCCAACTGATGAGTGATGGGATTTCCTCTCCTCTATAGAAGTCCATATTGTGCTGTGAAGGCTCCCTTCTCGCCGGTGAAGGTGAACCTGCTCTCGTCGGTGCGTACACATCGCACCTTGCGCCTAATACAGTCAATCAGTGCATGTACTGTAGATAACCAATCCATGCCCAAGATGACGTCGTAAGTCCTCGACGCCGCTACAAGAAGATCCCAGCCGAAGCTCTCGCCTCCTAGAGTATGCTCACACTGCCTTCACTAGTGCGTAATTTTCGAGTCTGCTCCCGTAGGAGTCTCTAGCCGTAAGGATCGAGCCAACGGCTCTGTCAAAATCTCCGAGCTCCGAACAAGGGCAGCTGCTATGAAAGTGTGACTCGCTCCTATGTCTATAAGAACTTCATAAAGGGTGGAATAGACACATATAGTACCTCAAATCATCTCAGGCATGCCATGGTCGTAGGCCTCCGCTGCCTGGAGCTGTGCCTGTCTCTGCCCTCCAGCTCCCTGTGGTCGGGGAGGACCTCCTGGTGGTGGTGGTGGTAGAGCATCAAAGCGTCGCCCACCACCTGCTGCTCGGCCAGCTCCTCTACCTCGTCCACCTCCCCTGTGAGGACCGCCACTGTCGACCCTCTGCCTCTGCCTGGGTGTCCCCTCAACTGTCTGCTGCTCCTCAGCACGATGGGTCGGGCAGTCACGAGCCATGTGACCCTGTTCGCCGCATGTGTATCACTGTCTGCCTCTCGAAAGACTGTCTCCATGATGTGTGCCCCGCACAACTGAGCTAGTGTCCTGAGGCCGTCTATGTGAGGTTCTGGTCTGCCGGGACCCCTGAGTCATCCGTTGACTGCCTACTGTGGAAGACTCTGCTATGTGCTGCCACGCGGTAGGTCTCGCCGCTGGAGAAGTCTCAGCAAGAAAGCTCTCTATCAAAAGGGCTCGCTCCAGTACTACTGCTTGAGTCGGAATGCTATGGGAGATTAGAGATTCCCTGATCTCATGTCTCAAACCCTGCTCGAAGGTTCGGGACTAGAAAAACTGGTCTCGTACCATGTCGGTCGAGTAGCGCGAGAGATCGGTGAATCTCGCCGAGTACTGGGCGACCGTCAAGCTGCCCTGCCACAGCTGAAGAAGCTCTTGGATGCGCACTGCACGGAGGGTGGTCGGGACGAACTCTGAGCAGAAGAGGCCCTCAATGTCTGTCCAGATGAGAGAGGCCTCATCGTGCACCAGGAGCATCAAGCTCCACCATCTTCCTGCTGCAGTATGTAGTAGGCTTGCAGGGAGGATCATAATGAGGTCTGCTAGTGTCCTCACTAACCGGAAAACTCGCACCACTGCCTCCAGCCAGTCCTCGGCTGCCTGGGGGTCTGTCTCCCCACAAAACCTGGGCGGTTGCTGGCACTGGAACTCATGCAGTGCACTGAGGTGACGTGCATCGTCAGCGGCTGGTGCTGGAAGCATCAGGGGCTCGGCGGGTAGAGGTACCGCCGGTGCATTTGCTGCCAAAGGGACATGCACCGAGGCTCTCGGAACCCTAGCTGGCTGCCTTTGTAGGGACATCCTGAAAAGGAAACAGGTGCGCCATAGTCAGAACATTATACCTAGTGAGATGACTTATAGTAATCACGAAGAAAAGATGAAACACACATGAAATCAATGTTTTCGTGCATTAAGTCCGAAATCAGAAGTCAGGGTCCTGGTGTACGGATACGTCGTCCGCCACACCAACACTGGACTCCCTGGACTGATAACCACACCCAATATTCTAAACACTATTTCTTCACATAGAAAAGATCAGAGTCCGTGGTAGAACCGAACTCCTCTGATACCAATTTGTCACGACCCGTCATCGGGGCCCATGTCGTGACTACCCTAAGCCCGCCATCCATAGGCCAGGGGCTGGCGACTAGCACCAAGGCGTAAATCCTGGTAAAGGGAAGGCATTGCCATTGTAATGTAAACAAGCACTACAGAGTAAGAAAGCGGAAAAGTAAACGCTAACTAAAAACTGGAACAAGTTGTGATGAAAGTAAAGGGGGCCGGAAATACAAGCCCAACTGTAAAGTACAACTGAAAGGGAAAAAACAGCAACTGAAAGGAAAAGCCGCAGCGTCGAGCCGTCCTCTGGAAATCCAACCTGAAGGGTGGGTACAGAAATCCTCCACTGCTCCTCGGGTCCAGCCGACCGCTCCGAGTGCGTCCCGCCCTGTGGTCCACCTCTAGGTACCGTCCTGCTCCGCAAGCCTCCACCACGATCAGCGCTGTCCGTCGTCTGCAACCAACATAACATAGTGCGGGCATAGCCCATGCAGGGGGGAGTATAATCAACTCATTAGGGACCCCGAGACCCCCGAAGGTCTCCCAGAATCTACAAAGGATAAACCACAAAGGACAGATACAATCACGAAGTAACATCCGACACGACTTAGGTATATGCCCATACATATACCTAAGTCATCAATTCTCGATCGGCTCCAACATCCGAGCTCAAGTACAACCCAGTCTACATAGGAAAGCAAAACGTAAATCCACACTATCAGCACAACACAATCCACGAAGGAAAGTAGAACAGGATTCATCTCACATAGGTATACTTTTTCGAATGACGATAGAGATGATCACTGATCCATCTAAGTTGTCAGACCCACAAAGGATCGATAAGTACTAACCCCCGCAATGACCCAGCAAGGATCTGACCCACAAAGGATCGATAGGTAATTAAACCCCGCAAATACCCACATAGGATCGGGCCCACATAGGACCTGTAGGCGATGGCCCACACAGGACCGCTGAGCGCTGACCCACACAGGATCAGACCCACATAGGATCGGTAGCACTAACGCACAAAGGATCGCTGAGTGCTGTAGTCGTCACCGTCAAATCCACTGAGGATCTCTGTACAGTCATCGTCGTCACATAGGCAGTCGCAGCCAGCTCTAGGGTTCCCGCACACAGCAAGCTCATTCGGGAGGGTCTATTCCACGAGCTGAGAGGCTGATTCATCAACTGACACATAGTCCAGATTTGATGTATCCAAAAGTTTTGTATCATCAACAGGAACTCAACGTCGCAGACGGCGCGTCAATCGGACGCCCGGTCTGGGAGTTATTGGCTTTTTCGTCCCAGGGGCCCGGTTGGTTTTTAAGGAAAAACCAACCCAACCATACCCCGCCTGCGTCTAAACCTCGGGCGGAGTATGCCAAAACATCCGTCTCACTTAGAGGAAACAACAAAATCGACGGCACGTCAATCGGACGTCCGAAGCTCAAGATATGAGTGTTTCCGCTCTGAGGGCACGGTTGGTTTCGTGTACGAACCAACCCGGGCGAACCCAAAGTATTCCAAAACCTTGAGTGCGATATACCGAAATGACCGTCTCGATCCAAGGAACACATCGCCACTAATGGTGCGTCGTTCAGAGGCCCGCAACTTATGTTATGAGCGAAAGACCGAAAAGGTCGGGAAACGGGGGGTCTGGGCCCGGACCGACCCGGCCCAACCCCCACCCCCCCGGTCGGCCCGAACCTGTTTGACCCATCCCGAGTCTGGGTCCGACACGGTTTGGAGTGACCCGGCCAGGCGGGTCGGCCCGGCTCGGCTCGGCCGAGCCGGCCGAGCGGAGGAACCGCGGGGCGCTGGGCCCCGCGGGATGAAGCAACGCGGCCCCGCGTGGGGCCGCGCTTGATCAGCGGATGCGGCAAAGCCACGTCCCGTGTGCGCTGGACCCTCGCGGCCGGGGGTCTTCGGCCCACCACCGCCGCGGCAAAGCCGCGGCGGCCCTGTCTGGCGGCACGCCGCGACGCCGGCGGCCGGGCCACCTGAGTTGCTCCGGTGGTCCAAATCCACTTCTGTCTGCGCTGAAGTTCCTCGCGGGTCCCATTCTTCACTACCAGGCCCTCAAAACGCCATTACGGCCCCGTTTGTCATCATCCGGCAATCTGCGCATCAACGCAAAACTGCGGAGAGTGGTCGGGCCATGTTTGTTTGGCCCGCACTCTCCGCGTTAGGTGATAACCATCGGAAATAAATATTCAACACATGAATAACAAGCAAGGAACAATTTTAGAAGAATTAAAATTGAACTTTGATCAGGGTTCATTGTTTTAAAATAAACAATCACGGGAATCAAATATTGTTCTCAAATAAAAATCCATACCTCTCCGTAGTCGTCGAGCATGTGTTCTTCACGGAATTAATCGCCACAGAGGGTGGTGATCGCCGCGTCGTGAAAGGGTGTCGCGTCGTCGCGGAAAACGCTGTCGTGTCGACGAACTCCGAGGTTCAAGAACATGTAGATTTATTTATATTAATTATATCCATGATGTTGTTATAATCCACAAAGAGATTTAAGAGAAGAACCCCGAAATCTCCTACCTCAAGCATTTGGTGATCGGAGATCGTTGCGGGGAAGAACATCTCAGATGAAGTGTTGTCAATCTCCGAGGGTGACGGTGTTCTTCGCATTCTTCGCGAAGAAGGATGGAGGCACAAAATTTCTGTCAAAGGCCTTTCAATGAGCAATACTCAAGAAGTCATGCATTGGTCTTATTTTATTATTACGCCAAACGATTTCAAACAGGTTAAGAAACTATTGAATTAATTAATATAATTAATTCAATGAAGATAACCGCCCAATTAATTGGTGTGTTATGAATTTAAGAAAAACGCATCAGTTGACTTTCATAATGACGGGTTTTTGCGGGGGCGTTACTTAGCGGAAGAGAAACGGTGGGGCTCATGCGGGCCCCACCTCAAAAATATCCTACCAAGGGGGTAGGATATTTTTGGATAGCACCCTATCCGCATCAACTCAGCTTAAGCAGCTTTAAGTGGCTTTTAGGTGGCTTTAAGTGAAATAAAAATAAAGTTGTCGCACACTTTATTTTATTTCTTAGCATAACCCCAAATATTTAAAAACCACACCCAAGAAAACGCAACTCCAGAAGAGGCGTTTCTAGGCAAATACTGGTGCTACGATTCCATCGGTACCCTCAGAATTCGATTTCGAGCACCGGTTTAAAAGTTAGAAAAACCTGCTTGTCCGTTCACTGAATGTACCCGAGCCAATCTTCGAAAAATGATTCCATGTACACCGGGCCTCAGAATCAGGTTTCGTCAGAAACTGCGTTCTTTTAAAATTCCAAAGAAAATTAAGAAAAACATTTCCCTGAAATTTACTGGTCTTTACACTTAAAAATTATTTTTAACCATAAAATTAAAATTATTCTTGAATGGTTAAGATGGGGAATGAAACTCATCGCATTTGTGGAGATGATAATCCATACGTACACACGAGAGACAATATAATTGTTTTGATGGTGAAACCATATGTAATTGTATGTTATAGAAAGATTGTGTATTTCACTTCATCTCTAGGGAACGCGCCTTACGCGCCACTACTCTTTCCAAAATTTCAATCCAATAGTATTCCCTCGACTCGATTGGCAGTGGTCTCCCCCACCCTGGCATCCCTCGGCCCAAAGGACAGTGAAGGAGTTTGTCCTACTCTTTATCCCCCTTGGTTTGGTTCATTCAAGGAGGTTCTTTTTGGGCCTCCAAGTGTTGTGATTTGATTCTGATTTCTGGACATTTGTGTCCCGAATCTGAAGGTTTCATGTGCCGATAGTGGTCTCTCCCTAAAGTTTCCTGCCACATCTTTGGTGGAGATGGAAGCGTGCTTAAAGTTGATGCTTGTGGCTCGTTTCGGCTCAGCAAATCCCTCCTTAGCAGTCTTCAGAATCTTCTTTCTCTCTTGGGGCCTCCTCTCTAGTGTTCAAATCTCGGATACTCATAGGAATTCCTTCTGCATTGTGTTGTCTTCGGAAGAAGATTTCTTACACGTGTAGGGTAAGGCCCCACGTGTCATCCGCTGTTTGAGTTTTAGTATATCATTGTGGTCTTGGGATGTTCATATGGGTCAATGGTTGTGGTCTCGATCCATCTCTCAGATCTTCCTCTCCCATTTCATAATGGAGGTTTTATTAGGGCTATTTGGGATACCCTCATTGGATTCTTGTGTTCTGGCGCCAGAACATTCAGTGGCGATGATATTTCGGTGGCTCTCATTTATGTGGAATTGGATACCATTCTCCCTCCACCAAGTATGATTTTATCATGTGTTCAAGATGGTCTCCGCTAGAATCATGAGATCATTTTCCCTGTGTTTCCCCATTTTTTCCCTCATTGCCTACTACAGGGTCACTCCCTTTTGGTTTGTCGTAGATGTCAGCAAGGAATTGGTAGTGAACATCATAAATCTTCATACTTCATGGAAAATTTGGGAGCTATGTCTCCTATTTCTTCTTTACAGTACCTGCAAAGGGATTCCTTAGATCCAGGGGATGTTCCAGATCAGGTTCCTTCCACCCTTGTTCAGGGGTGTGATCTGTCTTCCGGCCCTTACCATGAGGGTGATGTTGTTATGTGATCGTCCATAGCACCTAGTGATGTGAATGGTGGGATTTATTTTCTGGTGGATATGTGTCTTATTTCCCCGGGTCACATTTTCTTTTTTCTTGAAAAGGATGTTCATGGAGGCATGTCTGTTTGGGTCAAGACATTCCCCTTCATGCCTTCTAGTTTTGGATCCCCTATTCTCTGGGCTGCCTGTGATCTCCCCAGGTGTTCCAATAGAGCTCTCTTTTGATGTTCAGCCTATATTCTATGTGAACCCCGAGTCTATTCCTCAAGGGATAGGTCCGGATCTATAGCTGGTTATCAATCCTGGACCCCCCTTGGCTTTGATGTAACCCCCCTTATTTGGTTCCAATCCCAACTATGTGTCTAAATCCTACCCTGATAGATCTACATACTCAACCGATGTGAGGATGATTACCAGTGAGGGAGTTTGTATTCGTTCGCAAGCAAGGTTACTCAAGGAGATACCCTTCTCCCACGTCCAATGTGTAGTCAGTTCTGGGTCCAGAGTCGGAGAACATTCCTTCCAATGATTCATATCCTTATATGGAATTATCATGGACTCAGTGCTCGGGTGAAGTCAAATTTCATTGCCTCTGTAATAATGGAACTTAAGTTTGCATTTGTGGCCATTATTGATCTCAAGAAAAATCCTTCCAGGATTAGGGATTTTATGTGGAATATCAAGATTCATGGCCCCCTTTCAGATGTTCCAAATAAAAGTCACATTTGGATCTTTTGTAAGAAGCATACTTATGTGGAGATGGTGCATGCTGGGGACCAATTTATTACACCCAAGGTGACTTCAAGAGTCAGTTGTTTCATTATGTCTTGTTTTTACATGAGCTATGATTCTCTTCAAAGGACAAAACTCTTGAGTGGTTTAAACGGATTTATCTGGGATACCTTTCCATTGTTTTTCGGAGGGGAATTTAATATTGTTTCTTCCCCAAAGGAAAAGAAAGGCTGGGGGCCTTTTCAGAGGAACGCCAGTAGCGAGTTTAATCAGTTCACGGCTGGGAAATGCTTCTCTGATCTGGGATATTCAGGGGATGATTTTACTTGGTGCAACTACCAAAGGGGATCTCACCACTTGTGGAGCCATCTGGATAGCTGTTTGTCCAACAAGGAAGACATCTCTATGTTCTCTTCTTCAAAAGTGTGACACTTGGTCTGAGGTATCACTGACCATTCCCCCCTTCTAATTTTGATTTCATTTAGCCATGAATATCGAGAGAGGTTATTTTTTATTCATTAGTGTGTGATTGACCCAGGTTATAAGGATATGGTTCGTGATGTTTGTAATTATCTGGGATATGTTAACTTTTGGCTTTCCATTCAGGATAAACTAATACCTCGTAGCTTCGTCTCCTTTTGTGGGAAAAAAATTATCCCCAGGTTGATAGTGAGATTGATGGAGCCCTTCGACAAGTTGAAAGTCTTGAAGTGAGGTTTGAAGAAAATTGGAATGATCAATCTTTTGAGGAGCCTTCTTACAGAAAGGATTATATTACTGAATTACTTCTAGATCAGGAACAGCAGGACTGGAAAGCCCCAAGAATCAGATGGCTCATAGAAGGGGATAAAAATACTGAATTCTTTCATGTATGCTGTAAATAAATAAAGATACCTACCAAGTCAAATATTCTTTTGGAAGACGGCTCTTACACAGATGAATGAGATGTTGTGGGAGGTATGGCCCACTCTTATTTAAAGGATCTCATGGGTGGACCTAATGCTCACATGCCCAATGGGTACCTAGGAAGAGACAATGGGTTCTTTTATGGTCTTCCCAAATGCATCTATACCCAGGAAAATGACAGCCTCAGTTCTTTACCAGGTGAAAAGTAAATCTTCATAGCTATGATGAAACTCATTCCAAAAAGTGTTCCAAGACCTAATGGCTTCCCGGGCTACATCTATATAGGCTTGTTGGAGGTGGTGAAGGAAAATATCATTGTAGGGATACAATAATTCTCCATGGGAGGAATCCTGATGAGGTTTTCTTGTGCTACCACTGTGGTTCTTATTCCTAAACACCAGAGTCCCTCCTCTATCATGAAGTACATACTAGTGATCATGTGAAATTTCCCGTACAATGTCAATGCAGGTGTGATTAATTCTAGTCTATCCACTTATCTCCCTCGATGGATCTCCATAGAGGAGCATTGTTATTTGAAGGGTCGTTCAATCTAAGTGGCCACTGCCTTTTCTCATGAACTTATAAGGGAAATTAAATTTAAAACCCAAGGATCAAATGCCACTCTCATGTTGGATATGAAAAAAGCGTATGATCATGTGTAGTGGGGTTTCATCAATAAGGTGTTGGACAATATGGGATTTTCTCCATGGAATATTGACCTTATTTTTAGATGTTTCAGCTCTCCGTGGATGGTAGTATCCTTTATGGGAATGTGATATGGCTTCTTTAAGGCCATTCGAGGCCTCCCTCATGGTGATCCTTTGTCTCCAAGAATCATCATCCCCACCCAGGTGGTCTTGAGTAGGCTCATTCTAAGAAGCATCAACAATGGATATATTCTTGCATATCGAAGGAGTATGAGGGATATGACCATCTCCCATCTTATGTTTCCTGCCGATATCCTTGTCTTTATTAATGCTGTATAAAAATCTCTATGTGGTTTGAATGTTATTATGGAAGAGTACTCCTACTAGTGTGGTCAACTTATCAAAAAAGAGAATTTTTCATTCTTATGTAAAAAAAATGCTCCCCAAGTAAATTTTTTGATATTCAAATTAACCTTGCCATGCAAAGAGGATTTTTTCCCATGAACTACCTTGGGGATCCAGTTTCCCCTGTAAGACTTCATATTCGGCAATTTGACTTCCTTAACAATAATATTGTGGATCACATCAACAAATGAAATAACATGTATTTATCCTTTGGTGGTTGTATAGATCTTATTAACATTGTGCTTTTGGCCACTCCAGTTTGTTCTATTTTGGTGATTTAGGCTCCAAAGGGTGTTATCTCCAGCATTGACAAACTTCTGGCCTGTTTCATCTGGGATCCTCTTGCAGATAGGAAAAAAAACTGGTCCTCTTGGAGTAATGTGGATAATCCTTCTAGGGTAGGTGGTTTAAATGTGTGTAGTTTGGATGACACTCTCAGTTGTATGTAGGCTAAACTGTATTGGGAAATTGTGGATTAGAGTACCCTGTGGGGAAAAACTATGCATCATCTATTTCACTGCCAGTCCTCGGTGGAGGTATGGGGTTCTCATTTATGGCCTAATCTTCCTCAAATCATCTCTGAGATTCACTTCCACTCGCAACGGATCATAGGGAGGGGTGAAATTTCCTTCTGGGATCATAACTGGGAAGGGAGAGTGTTGGGTTTGCTTGGTTGCCCTCCTCCTTCAATTTCTTTTCAGGAAGCCATCTGTTACCCGAGACTTATAAACATGGTACTGGATGAGGAGCAGAAGTCCCTTCTAAATCTCATTTCCCTTTCTCAGGACCCTAACTGGCGTGTCTTCACTCATTCATCCTTTGGGGTTTTTTCTACTCAGGACATTTGACATATTAGAAGCACTGTAGAAGAGAAGGATGACTGGAACAGCCTTTTATGGAAGAGAGTCATACCCTTGAAATACAATTTTCTCTTATTGAATATAAGGTATAAATCCATTCCTACTAATGATAATATTAAGATCTATGGAATCCCGTTTCATTATCGATGCTCATGCTGCATAGCCTCTAAGGTGGAAACAACAAATCACCTCTTCTTCTCAAGTGACTGGGTGGTTTCTATCTGGTGTTTCATTGGAGAGTTTACTGGGCATCGTGTTCCTGCTCTGGAGGCCCTCCCCATTCATGGAAAAATGGTTTTATGGATTGGTAGTCGGAGGACCTGAGAGGATGGCCCGTATAAGGACCTGGCCATAAACATTACATAATATTGAATTAAATGAATAATTCACATTTAAGATCTTTTCAGGTTTAGAGTTTTAGAGTATTAGGACATAATTATTACATCTCAAAAGATTACAAGGTAGACACTTCTACACAGTTTCCATTTTTATCATAAAATAAAAACTCTTGAAAAAAATAATCATGCCTAGTTCCATTTTTTAGACATCATGACTTTTCCTTGATCCCATCCTTGACCCAATTCATCTTTATGTCTTGTGAAAATATTTCAAAACATCGGATGAACATAAAAAGCTCAGTAAGGGTCATAAATCAAATAATGTAAACATTTGTTCATAAATAGATACAAAACATGAAATATTTTACATACCTCATGAAATCATAAGATTTATGAAAGACACATAGAAATCATAAATCATAAAAGTAACTTGTGGCATCCATATCATACTTACATTGTAGATATCATAGCAACATAGAGAGTTACTTTGGAATACCCATCATAGTATATTCCCCAAATCTCTTATGAGAAAAATTCATGTTTAACTCTGTGACATTACCCAATGCATTAGAGATCTATCATTGGCTCACCCTCCATATTATTATCACGGAACCACCCAGATACATAAATAATTCCCAAGATCAATAACATGATCATAACACATAACATAAGCATAAAAGAAAGATAACATTTCCACATTGCAATAACAAAATTTCATTTCAAGATATTGAAATAATATATCAATTCTAAAAATCATTTTCAATAGAAAAATACATAAAATGAGTATATGGTATTTATTTTTCCTATTAAAAACATTACGGTTTTTTAAGGAAGCCAATGATCAAACAATACTCGCGGTGGCGGAAAGGTCATATTCACCGCTTTTGTTAAAAAACATTATTTTTTGTCTTTTAGTAAAACGCTTCTTATTAAAAGATTCTCATTGAATAAAATGAAACATCAAAGGGGTTTATACACTGTACAAAATAAAGTCATGTATAAAACAAAAAATTACTCAATGAAAGGAGATTGAGACGAAGTCCCTTACCTCATGTCCGACATGACTCGATCGTTCTTTAATCTCATGAGTAATAAACTAAAGTTAATGTATACATGTTTAAGAACCTTTTTCAATTTTATTATTCATTTTATATCACTTATTACCATGTTATAAACATTATGTACCATTTATGATAATAACGTTCATTTTGTCGATATTTGGTACTTGAGTTAATAATGAACAACTTATATTTACATATTTCCATGTGGTCAATAGTCCTTTATAACCATAATTTTATTCATTATTTAGATATCATATATATCATATATATCAAGTATATACATGTATTTATAATAGTAAATAACATTTGGAAGTATGAAATGAAATGCACTGTTCATGGAGACGGTAAGACATACGTACGCATGAACGCTTCTTTCATTTCTATTTCTTATTTTTATGGAATTAAAGAATAATTACACATAGGTATATTATAATTACATTATAATATCATATATAATATCATTAAATCTATCTTTTATACATCCCACATATGGCATAAACGAGTCACATCACTTTGAGGGGTCGGTAGTCTACACTTCCTCAAATGAGATTATCGTATTTACCCACTATGGAAACCATAAAGGCGTGATATAAATGGGAATTACAGAATAATATAGAAAACATAAACATAATATATATCATATATAAATATAGTACCATCATAATGGCCACCATGAGAGGCGGTAGGAGATAATCGAAAATTCATAGTTTCGTGAGGCGTTAGATTTCCATCAACAGAAACATTACGTTCTTCATCCATTTTATGGAGGTGTGTGTATGTGTAGATAAAATAATTATCATAAAAACATCCTAGTATATTGTGGATATTTTTTTGTTACAAAATAATTGAATAAAAATAGTTTTGGGTATGGATAAGTAAAAGAAAAGAAAACAATTTAAGAAAAACAGGTACCTTTATTTTCCGTAACTACCTTTGGTTTGAACCAAAGGATTTCATTATGGTCCTTATTCCAAAGGTAAGGAATTAAGGGGTAGTATAGGGATGTAAGGAGATTAATTTTTAAAAGATTGGTAGAGCCAAATGGCAAGAGAGGTATGAGGAATTGGTTAGAATTTGTCTCCTTTTATAAGGGGTGGATGGGCTCTTTATGAATGTGTGAAACTATTATTTTATTATATATTGATATTCAGTTTCTAATGGTCCAAAAATCCTTAAATTAAACGATCAGATGACCCATGGTCGAAATAAAATCATCCAATAAAAATTGGATAGGTTTTGGATAATAATTTAATATTTATAATTTTATTTATTTAAATCATTTATTAATGAGTTAAATACTAATCATTATTGTGTCATAAATAATTTAACTTATTTGATGTATAAATATTATAAAAAAATTACCATGATATAGGAAATCAGTTTATATTTCCAATGAATATTTATTGCTCAAATTATAATTTATATAACCCCTTGTAAGAATTAACTTACTAAAAGATATTTGTGTTTGTCATTTTTGCCTTTACATTAAGTTAATTAATATAAATTGCCATTATCACATCCATGTTGCTCAATTGGGTACCAAAATTTACCCAAAGATGACCATGGTAGTAAATGACCCAAGCAATAATGTTTGTACTAGTGTTACAGTAATTTTTAATTATTATATTATTCTTTTAAACTCCATTTACCCTATTTACCTTTAACCACGGAAAATAAAAGACAATAATTACAATTAACCAAAAATTATTTTTATCTTAATGAACCAAATTTTACTTGTTGATAACTATAATATATGTAATATTTTCTAAATTCATTTCATAGAAGAGATAGAATATCATTTAAATGAAAAAGTCAGGTTTTTTTAACTACCACTAAGTTGTTTCACTATTCATCAAAAAATTAATTATTTCAGAAAAACACCAAAAAATTCAGCCAAAGCTATATTTGATATTCGGAATTCAAAAATGATGTCTATAATTACAAATTAAAAACATAGAAGTGGCATAAATTAATTTTAAAATTAATACCCTTTATCAAAACAATCAACATGTTTTTAAGAAACGAAAACTATCAAAAGAATCATACTTGATTATGTCCAATTTCAAAGTGAAACTAATTACAATGACGAAAATTGGATGGAATGGTAAAAATATATTTTTATTAAACGTTAAATCCAATTAAAATGATTATCTGACCATATAAATAAATTATATTAAAACATAGTTTTGAAATAAAATACAATATTTTCACTATTCATTTAAAAATTAACTTTATCGAAAAATTTTCAGAAATTTACACAAGGTAAATATTGATGTCCCCATTATAAAGAAGGATTTTATTTGGTCATATAAAATGTATTAATGTTACCAAAACTAAATTAAATGAGTGTCCTCCATTAAAAGGTGCTAAATTTCCCTTTTAATGTAAATTATGCTTAAAATTATATTCATTCACATTTTATGCCTCTATCTTTTTATTGGATAAATGTAAATACATTTTTCAAACATGTATAATCAAATTTTAGTTAGTTTTTTTCATTCACACCAATACAATGGCTAAGAGTTTACTACCATTTAAAATAATAATATTATATTATTAGTGTGCAACGTATGATTTCAAAGAAACTCATTGTTGTATATCGGGTACGCTATCGAACATAGAAACAATTTTGAAGAAAAAATATTAATTAATTCACAAATATTAATAAATATAAAAATATATTATTCTTTATATACCTCGGATGTTACATCCTTCCACCCTTTTGGAAATTGTGTCCTCGTAATTTATGTCCACTTATCAAAATAAGTGGGGGTATTTATCCCTCATAGCATTTTCAGATTCTCACATTGCCTCTTCATCCATATGGTATTTCCACATAACCTTTACCTGGTGAATTACATTATTCCACAACACTTTCTCTCTATGGTCATGAATCTAAACTGGTTGTTCTTCATAAGAGAGATTCTATTCCAACTAAACTACCTCTAGGCTCAAAACATGAATTGGATCTGGTATATACTTTCTCAAAATAGAAACATGAAAAACATTGTGTACCTGCGATAATGTAGGAGGTAAATCCACTTTATACGCAACTGATCCAACTTTCTCCAGAATTTCATAAGGTCCAATGATCCTCGGACTCAACATTCCCTGCTTACCAAAACCCATGACACATTTCCATGGAGAATTTTTGAGAAAGGCATGATCACCTACCTCAATGGAAATATCCTTCCTCCGGTTATCTGCATAACTTTTCTATCTACTCTGAGTTGTTCTCATGTGCTTCTGAATCAACTGAACTTTCTCTGCCATCTCCTCTACTAATTATGGTCCCATCAGTTTCCTTACTCCTACTTCATCCCAGAATGCTGGAGATCGATAATTCATTCCATATAATGCCTCAAATGGAGCCATCTATTTAATAGAATGAAAACTGTTATTATATGAAGATTCAACCAATGATAGATGTTGGTCCCAACTTCCTAGTAATCCATCGAGCAAGCACGTAACATATCCTCCAAGGTCTGAATTGTTCCTTATGATTTCCCATCTGATTGAGGATGAAAATCTGTACTAAAATTTAATTCAGTACCCAATGACTTCTGAAGGCCTTTCCAAAAGTTATAAGTGAACATAGGATCATGATCATATACAATGAAGAGGGGAACTCCATGAAACCTTACTATCTCTTTAACATAAAACCAAGCAAGTTGATATAGAGACAAAGTATCTCTAATAGGAAGGAAATGAGCAAATTTCCTCTATCGATTATCTATAACACAGATTTCATTATTAACTCGATATGTCTTTGGTAATCCCACAATAAAGTCCATGGATATTTTTTCCAATTTCCACTCTGGAACCGGTAAAGGATGAAGCATTCCTTTAAGTAACATTAGCTCTACATTAACTTTCTAGAAAGTCAAACACTTAACAGTAAAATCAGCAATATATCTTTTCATTCCATCCCACAAGTAATACTCCTGAAGATCTCCGTACATTATTTTACTTCCAGGATGAACTGAAAATGGAGAACTATGAGCTTCACATAACAACTCATTCTTCAACTGTGAATCACAAGTCACACATAATCTCTTTACAAATCTCAAAACACAATCATTATGAACGATAAAATCAGGAAACATACCCTTCTGAACCAACAAAACCTTTTTTTGCAACTCACTATCTTTCATCTGCGCTAGATTAATTATGTCTCATAGAGAAGATTTCACTGACACCTGAAACAAAACAGAAGAATTTTCTACAACAAAAACTTCTATGCCAAAGTTCATCAAATCAAAAAACAAAGGATCTCATTCCAAACGTAACATGGTTAAGAAGTAATACTTTTTCGACTCGAATCATCAACAAAATTATTTGCTTTCCTCGGATGATAAAGGATCGTGCAATCATAATCCTTGATTAATTCCAACCATCTCCTCTATCTCATGTTCAATTCTTTCTGATAGAATATATACTTCAAACATTTATGATCAGTATATATTTCACACTTTACTCCATACAAATGATGCCTCCAAATTTTTAAAGAAAAAACAACAGCATCTAATTCCAAATCATGTGTAGGGTAATTAAACTCATGTGGTTCCAACTTAGGTGAAGGAAAAGCAATTACCTTTCATTTTTCATTAGGACAAAACCTAGTCATTTCAACAAAGCATCACTATAGATAACAAACTCACCATTTCTAGAAGGTAGTGCCAAAACTGGAGCATTCGCTAATCTTCTCGTCAATTCCTGAAGACAATCATCTCATTCTTTTTTCCAGATGAACTTAACACCTTTTCTAGTTAACTTAGTCATTGGACTAGCAAATCGTGAAAACTTTTCGACAAACCTCTGGTAATAACCCTCCAATACAAGAAAACTATGAATATATTTTATATTTATGGGTCTTGGACATTCTTCAACAACTTTTCTTTTAGCAGGATCAATAGTTTTGCCATTTTTTGAAACAATGTGACCATGGAAAGAAATTTGTTGTAACCAAAACTCACACTTGCTGAAATTCCCAAATAGATTCTTTTCTTTTATGGTTTCCAAGACAACCCTTAAATGACTTTCATGTTCCTCCATACTTTTGGAAGAAACCAAAATATCATCAATGAACACGACCATAAACTTATCCAAGAACTCACTAAAAATTCTATTTATACGATCCATGAATACAGTAGGTGCATTGGTTAACCCAAAACGCATAACTAAAAATTCATAATAGCCATATCTAGTACAAAATCCGGTCTTCGGAATGTCTGCTTCTTTTACATTCAACTGATGGTACCCCGACCTCATGTCAATCATCGAAAAATACTGAGCTCCACGGAGATGATCAAGAAAATAATCGATATGATGCAAAGGATACTTATTCTTAATAGAAATGTTATTCATTTCACTATTATCAATGAAAAGTCTCATTGAACCATCTTTATTTTCAACAAACAAGACAGGATCACCCCATGGTGATGTGTTAGGTCGAATGAAACCTTTATCTAATAACTCCTGAAATTGATTCTTTAAATCTAAATGTTCAATTTGATCCATTCGAAAAGTGGGTTTTGAAATTGGATTAGCATCAAGAAATAATTCAATATTAAATTCAACATCACAATCAAGTATAATACTAGGAAACTCATCAGGAAAAACATCAAGGTACTCATTTACCACTGGCACATAATTAATCGAAACCATTCCTTTATTTTCAACAATATGTGCAAGGTAACATTCATTTGCATATTTTACTAGTTTTTCAGCATCCTGACATGTTATCAACAGCAAGGGTTCATTTGTGAATACAAACCAAAAATCATTCTGAAAAGAAAACTTTTTAGCACTGCAGTCAATCTTAGCATGATAAACAGAATTCCAATCCATTCTGAATATAACATCAAACTCTAATAGAGGCACAAAAATATGGTTTGCAGGTAGATTCTTTCCGCACAAAAGGAAAGAATTGTACTTATGATTTCTTTTTGTCTCAACATTTCCTCCAGGTGTTTTTACCATATGTTTAGTTTTCAAATCATGATATGGTATTCCCAATTTAATAGAAAACTTCTCAGAAATGAAAGATTGTGTAGACCCTTAATTAAACAACCTAATGGCATAATATGAACAAACAAACAGTGTACCTGATACTGCTTCATTTAATGGACCAACATCAGCTGAAGTAGATTCAAAGGATTTCACCACCCCTTTTTGCTTGTAGTCTAGCTGCTTTCCTTATTTTGAGTTCATTGTTGGACACTCATTTTCATAATGACCCATTTCATTGCACTTAAAACATTTTACTAATTGTAAATTAGATTTTGTCTTACCATTACCCGAATCTTTTTTCAATGAAATTCCCAGCCTTATGTCCCATTTTACCACATCGATTGCACTTACCAGAATTCAAAAGACATTCCCCAACATGCTTTTTACCACAATTTTCACAAACTATAAACTTAAGATTCTTACCATAAGTCTTTTTAGAAGAGTTCTTCACTTTAACCTACAACCTCGACCTCTTATTCAGTAGTTTGTCAAAGAATACATGATCATTAGCAAAATCCATTTCCACCTTCTCCGCACAACGAACAAGTTTTTCATAATTTTTTAACTCAAAAGAAGATAAAGACCTTCGATACATTGGCTTTAATCCTGAGTAAAAATGGAAGATTTTACTATCAAGATATCGTATGAAATTGGGAGCATACCTTGAAAGTCGAGTGAATTTTTCTTCATAAGTATCCACTAAGTCATCCTCCTGCCTCAATTCCAAGAATTGTTTTTCAATACTAAGACGAACCACCTTAGGAAAATATTTCACAAGGAACATACCTTTGCATTCATCCCAATAAAGAGAATTAGTATCCTCAATATCCCTGATATTTTTCACCATCCACCACCACTGATCAGCTTCACCTTCAAAACGGTAAACAAAAAGACTATCCTTTGGATGTTCTGAAAAACCCATGACATCAAAAATATTCTCCAATGCTTTAATCCACACATCAGCTAGCACAGTGTCAGATGATCCTCTGAATAATGGGGTATGTTTCCTTATGAAATGATCCACTACTATCATGTTCCTCTATGGTTGATCTGGATGATCTCATACATGGATACAAAAACCATTTATAGCCTAATTCAACTGTTCCATGATTGTAACAAACTATTCAGTTCCGATTCTGACCATCCACGGTTGCTGATTTGGAAGGTTCTCTTCCTCCTAATGTCGTCCGAACATAGCTTCCCTGTTTCAGTTGCAGAAAACCATTCTAAACACAGAAATATTTTAGGCTAAACATCTTGGTAATATATAAATTCTATATTATGTCAATATTAACATAAATTACTTTATGGATATTACATTAACAATACCCTAACACCGAAATTTATCTAAACTGACCTCTGATAAAAAATATAAGGACCCTCCCTTAAAAATTACATAATATTGAATTAAATGAATAATTCACATTTAGGAACTTTTCAGGATTAGAGTTTTAGAGAATTAAGACAAAACTATTACATCTCAAAAGATTACAAGGTAGAAACTTCTACACAATTTCCATTTTCTTCATAAAATTTAAACTCCTGAAAAAACGTTTCATGTCTAGTTCCATGTATTAGACAACATGACTTTTCATTGATCCCATCTTTGACCCTATATATCTTTATGTCATGTGAAAACATTTCAAAAATTGGGATGAGCATAAAAAGCTCAATAAGGGTTATAAAAGAAAGAATGAAAACATTTGTTCCTAAATACATACAAAACATGGAATCATTTACTTACCTCATGAAATTTTAAGATTTATGAAATACACATTGAAATCATATATCATAAAAGTAACTTGTGGCATCCATATCATACTTACATTGTAGCTATCACAACTACATTGGGAGTTACTTTGGAAGACCCATCACTGTATATTCTCTAAATCACTTAGGAGAAACATTGACAATTACCTCTGTCATGTTACCCAATGTATTGGAGTGATATCTAGGGCTCACCCGCCCTAGGTTTATCACGGAACCACCCGTATACATAAATAATGCCCAAGATCCATAACATGTAACATAAGTATAAAGTAAAGATAACATTTCCACATTGCAATAACAAAATATCATTTCAAGATATTGAATTAATAAATCCATTATCAAATCATTTTCATTACCAAAATAAGTAAAAAGAGTATATGATATTTATTTTTTCTTTTAAAAACATTACAGTTTGTTAAGGATGCCAAAGATAAAACAATACTCGTGGAGACAGAAAGGTCGTAGTCCCCACTTACGTTAAAAAAGCATTCCTTATTGACATTTAGTAAAACGATTCTTATAAAAAGATTACCTTTGAATAAAATGAAATTTCTAAGGGGTTTATAGACCTTATAAAATAAATTCATGTATAAAACTAAAAATGCCTCAACGAAAGAAGATTGAGAAGAAGTCCCTTACCTCATGTACGACTTGACTCGATCATTCTTTAATCACTTGAATAATAAATTAAAGCTAATTTATACATTCTTAAGAACCTTTTTCAATTTTATTATTAATTTTATATCACTTATTACCTTGATATAAACATTATGTAACCATTTACGTTAATAATGTTTGTTTTTTTCGATATTTGGTACTTGAGTCAATAATGAACACCTTATATTTACAAGTTTTCCATGTGGTCAATATTCCATTATATCCAGAATTTTATTCATTATTTAGATATCATATATATCATATATATCCAGTATATACATGAATTAATAATAGTTCATAATATTTGGAACTAAGAAATGAAAAGCATCGTTCATGGAGACGGTAAGTCGTACGTACGCATGCACGCTACTTTCATTTCTATTTCTTATATTTATGGAATTGAAGCATAATGATACATAGTTATATTAAAATAACAATATAATATCATCTATAATATCATTAAATCCATCTTTTATACTTCCCACATAAGGCATTAACGAGTCAAATCACTTTAAGGGGGTGGTAGCCCGCACTTCCTCAAATGATATTATTATACTTACAAGCTATGGAAACCATAAAGGTATGATATAAATGGGAACTACCGAAGCATAAAAATAACATAAAAATAATATATATCATATATAAATACAGTTCCATCATAATGGCCACCATGAGAGGCGGTAGGAGAAAATTAGACAATTATCGTTTTGTGAGGCGTTAGTTTTCCATCAAC
The DNA here is from genome assembly GCA_963277665.1 of Viscum album. NCBI lineage: Eukaryota > Viridiplantae > Streptophyta > Magnoliopsida > Santalales > Viscaceae > Viscum > Viscum album. The sequence continues at coordinate 1,457,054,984 of OY728138.1, forward strand.
AGAAACATTATGTTCTTCATCCATTTGATAGAGGTGTGTGTATGTGTAGTTAGAATCCTACTTATAACAAAATTATACTATATTGAGGATACTGTTTTTATTAAAAATGAAAATAATAAAAAGAGTTCAGGGGGTGGAGAAGTAAAAAAAAAGAAAACAATTTAAGAGAAACGATTTCCTTTAATTTGTGTAACTCCCTTTTGTTTGAACCAAAGGACTTTTTGAAGTGCCTTCTGCCTAAGGTAAGGGTTCTAGGATGAGGAGAATGATTTAGGGAGCTTAATGGGGCAGAGGATGGACGAGCCGAATGGATTGAGAGGTGTGAAGAATTGGTTATAAGTGGTCTCCTTTTATAAGGGGGAAGAGGGGATCTTTAGGAAAGTGTGAAACTATTATTTTAATATATAATGATATTCGGTTTCTAATCGTCCAAAAATCATTATAGATGAAGATAGGATGACTCATGTTCATTATAAAATCATCCAATAAGAATTGGACAGGTTTTGGATAATATTTTAATATTTATAATCTTATTTATTTAAATCATTTATTAATGAGGTAAATACATCATCATTATTATGTCATAAATAATTTAAAATAATTGAAGTTTAAAAATTATAAAAAAATACCATGATGTAGGAAATATTTATATTTTTACAATAGATATTTATAGTCAAAAATATATTTTATATAACCATGTGTAAAAATTAATTTACTAAAAGATATTTGTTTTTGTCATTTTTCCTTTACTTTAAGATAATTATTATAAATTGTCATTATCACATCCAAGTTGCTCAATGGGGTCCCAAAATCGACCCAAAAATGTTCATGGTTGTAAATGACTCAACCAATAATGTTTAGAAAAGTGTTAAGGTAATTTTGGAATTATTATATAATTATTTTAACCTTGAATTACCCTATTTACCTTAAACCGTAGTAAATAAAAGACAAAAGTTACTGTAGAGACCCGAAGCTTGACGTACATTGACATTACATTACTTTTGCGGAATACTTAGTACATAACAAAAACACACACACAAGGATCGTAATAGTTTAGTGTCTTTGGAAACTCGGAACGTAATCTTCTAATCGTGGTGAAAGATCTTCAATATCTCCCATAAAGATCTTCCCTTTTTTTAACCTAAAACCTTTCTTTATATCGTGGGGAAAAGAAAACATAAAAGGGTGAGCTCAAATGCTCAGTAAGGGTAAAAAAAAGAAATATCAATCACATCATATACACAGGCACATAACTTTTGGAAATCTTAACCTGCAAAAGAGATCAAAATTTCATAACATGGGATAAATCATGGCAGTGAAATGTAATCACAATAATCATAACTTAAAACATGAAACATTGTGGCATTCACACATAATCTTATAGAATCATTTCTTGTTAGTCAAGACTCATTGCCAAGAATATATTAGTGGACAAAGTCCCTTTCTGAATCGAGTAACCCTCGTTTCAGTCCTGTTTCACTGAACCGGTATAACCTACCGTTCCAGCCCTGTCTATCTCATGAGATATAAAATCTTTACCCAATGCATTGGAGGGAGATATAGGTCCCACCCATCTTATAATGAATCCTTTCTTATGTGTTCCACATAACCATAAAACATACATCATCACATAACACATGTAACAAAAATGGGATTCTTGAAACATCATGACATAATAAATCAATTTATATAAGATAAAGGAATTCATAAAAATAATTCCATCACAACATGATCAAATCAATGTAATAATAGGGATAAAAACAGAACCCTTTATTATCTTAGATGGAAAATAATTTTGATAAAACACTTGAACTCCATTCTTGAGGAAAACATCCTTTCTTTTTCAAAAACATTTTTCCTTTCATAACATGTCATACAACTTTAAAATAAAAGAAGTTGATTAAAAATAAACTTGAAAACTTCTAAAGGAAGCTTCTTGGAAATAATGTTTTAAAAATCCATTCATGCCGTATAAGTTAAAAAAAACATTCTTTCGTACTTTTTTCGGAAAAGTCAAAAAGTACATCGTACGAAAAAAATGACAAAAGATTCCTTTCATATTCTTTTCTAAAAACTCACCGAAGGGTCAAATTGGATTTAAACTATTTTAAGTGGATGGAAAAAATATTAAATATTGATGGAACATGGATGTGGATGATAAAATACACCCCAGTAAATACTTACGAATAAACAATCTCGGATAAAAATGAGATTGTGATATTTCCCTTACCTTAGGTCCGACTTGCTTTGTACGTGTCCGAAACTCCTGTATAATGATTTAAATCATGTTATTGACTTATTCCAGAATCATATTCGTTGTTATTATATCATATATGGTACTCTTATGACTTTATATTACCCGTTCTTTTGTAAATTCTTGTTAAAGTAGTGTTTCGGGTAAAATCGTCTCATTTGTCGTTCGTGTTTTTAACATGTAATTATTCTTATGATTACTTAGATCATGATTACTTAATTACAGAATATAAAACATGATATATATATATATATATATATATTTTTTCAGAATATACATATATAATAAATCCGTAAATGGAAAGAAATACACCGTTCATGGAGACGGTAGTCCATACGTACGCATGAATGTTGTTTTCGTTTCCTTATTGAATTGAATGAAATTAAGTAGATGACATACATATAAATAATTCCAGTATCATTATTAGGTCATATATTTCATTAGTACTTATTATATATACTTTATAATCATTCATTAATGGTTAATCATTGAGAATGAATCTCATCGCGTCGTGGAGACGGTAGTCCGTACGTACGCACGAGCGATGATATCATTCCCATGGTCGTGGAATTGTGTTGAAGTGTATTTATACTATTTCAGTATCAATATCACTTTATAATAATAATATATAGTTACTCATTAAACCATTATACCCATCCTTGTAAGGTGGTGGTGGAAAATAGATTACACCACGGCGTGGAGACGGTATTCCGTACGTACGCACGCGCGGTGATTTCATTTTTTCCGTAGGATGGATAGAAGGTGAATTAGGGTTGTTTCATATTTATAATAACATATCAGTATGTAAGTAATACTGATGTTATTACATTGTTATGAAACAACTAAATAAGAAGAAGATGAAGAATAAAGAAATTGAAAAGATCGGTAATGGTTATTACCTCTTCTTTGAAACGCCTCTTTAAATCCTCCACTTAGGGAACTAAGATTGGTCTTTGAAGAAGACCAGGACCTCTAGGATTATTCTAGGGAAGTGGAGAAGGGATTTTGGAAGAGGTTGGCCGAGCTTGAGTGCTCAAATTGGTGTGAGGAGGAAGGGGTAGGAGGTGCCCTTTTATAAGGGAGGAGAGGGGCACCTTAGGAATATCTCAAAATATTATTTTATATTAAAGTAAAAATCGGTTTATAATGGTTCCAAAGGGTCTTATATCGAAGCTAAAGTGGGTAAGGGTCGAAATCCTATCAACCAATAGGATTTAGACAAGTTTAGGATATTATTTTAACCTTATCAATTAGATTTAACTCTAAGTTAAATAATTTAACTTTTATCGTGTCTTTTTGTTTTCTTTCACTATATGGTTAATACACTTACTATAACATGCCAAACGAACCCCGAATTGTTTATTACTAATACATATATCCTTATCTAAGTCATTTGGCCGAACCTTTGATTTTTAGGAATAAAATAACAATTAATAATATAATATTTGATTTAAAAACTATTTTGTGTCAATTTTGACACTATTTGATATATGATTTTTGTGAAAGTCATAACAGAATTATATGTTCGAACCAAGTTGATTAAATCAACACTAATATATCATAGTAACATATAAATTAGTGGAATTCATAAAAAGTCTCAAATTACATTTATTTTGGTGTTTATAACATCAATTATGTCAATATTTCATAAATACGATAATTACTGCATCATCATTGTGTCATAAATAAATTAAATTTTTTAATGTCTAAAAATTAAAAATAAAATACCATTATGTATGAAAGCTTTTTTTCTTTCTAATGAATATTTTTAGTCGAATTTATCTTATGTATAACCCCATATTAAAAATGATATACTTATTAAACATTGATTTTAACTATTTTAACCATTCTTTAAATAAATTAATAATAAATGTCCTAATCTAATCCAAGTGGGCATAAATGGTCATATTTTATTCATAAGGTAGTTTTTGGTCGAATTACACTTATCTAATAGAATTAGGACATGTGTTAGGGTAATAGTAATATCATATTTACCCTTAGTTACCCTATTTACTATTAACCGCGGTAAAAAAAGTAAAAAGTTACTATTCACCAAAAAATTATTTTCATCTCATTGAACCACATTTTACTTACTGACATCAACCGTGTCTCTCGGATTTTTTAAATTCCATTCACAGAAGTGGTAAAATTATGTTTTATGAAAAATTCAGTTTTTTAACTACCACTTAGTAGTTTCACTATTCATCAAAAATTGATGTTTTTCAGAACAATGCCAAAATTTCATCCTAAGCTATATTTTATATTCCGAATTCAAAAATAAAGTCTATTTAACCAAATTCATAACATAGAAGTTTCATTAATTATTTTTATAATTAAATCCCGCTGTTAAAACAAATAGCGTGTTTTTAAGAAACAATATTTATCAAAAGATTGACACTTGATTATGTCTGGTTTAAATGTGAAATTACAACCAATGACCAACATTGTATTAAATTGTAAAAATATATTCTAAATATACTTTAAAACCACTCAAATTAATAATTTATCACTATTAATTATTTCGATTAAAAAAGTTGTTTTTAATTAAAATTTAGTAATTTTCACTATTCATCAGAATATGAAAGTTATCCGAAATGTACCAAAATTTCACCTTAGGCTAGATTCGATACTCCGAATCCAAAAATTAAATCCATTTTGAAAAATAAAATTTACAAAATTTCAAAAAGTGGTTATTACTATTCATAACGGCTAGTTTTAATAACATTTTAATAGCATATCGCTGTTTAGTGAAACTCGTTATTGCGTACTACACACGCTATCGAGGAAGGTCGCGATTGCGTGTAATGAAAGGCAAGTCAATGATGCGTGTTGTGCAAGCTCCTTTTGGTGTAGCGTACAACACAAGACATTAGTGAAATAAAAAGAATATTTTTCATAAAATCTCGGGCTGTTACATTCTACCCCCCTTAAAATGAATTTCGCCCTCGAAATTCGTCGGGGTTATAAATGGTTTACTATTCGAAAGTTTCTTTAATAGAATCCCACATCGTAAAAAGGAATACCAAAACTTGGCTTTAAAAACTAATGTATGAAATGTAACGATTACCCAAATAAACTAATCGCTGGGTTTCCACATAGGTAAAAATATGGATATAGAAGAGAAATCTAACCATCATGTTCTGATGGAGAGTGGTAGAGAACATGGCTATGGAAAAGCCAGTAATCACAAATCCATAGATTTGTGATGATATAAGGTACCATCTGATTCATCAGGTATAAGATCACTAGGACAACATTTTTGGTTTTCAAGATCATTTCCCTAAAGTTGAAAATTTGAATTAGAATAAATACTTACTTTATTTTGGTACAATCTCACTGTTGTTCGTGCCTTGAACAATTTCCACTTCATCTCTTAAATAAATGAAATTGAATTTGTTATTCGTGAAGTGTTAGCAGATTATGTGATAGAATGACGGGTCATTCCATCTGTCTCAAACAAAAGGTTAGCAAAAATTATATACATAAGTCGGTCTATAGTGAGATTAATCATATATGGTTCCTAAAATGGACTTATACTTCATATATCATACTGCTTAATAAAATAAAACTAGTTTCTACTAAACAGGGACTTCCTGTAGGCCAGTGGTAGGCGATAAAGGCAAGTCGCACTTCGGTTGTGGGTTCGATTCCCACAGCCTTGTCCGACGCGATGGGCTGTCGTCCGTCCTGCAGGTTGTCCTTTTTCTAAAACTATATTACTATAACATCCCATCAATAATATCAAAAAAACTTCTATCCTTAAACAATACTAACTTATGTCCAACATAATCCATTCTAATCTTTAGTCTTATCCATAATACTGCAGTCCACTCTCATAATATAGTGAAAACGATTACCAGAGATTTAATACTATCGTTAATCCCCATATATATGTCTTGTTGGTCACATTCCAAACATTCAAAGGCCTTAATCATGTATTCTCTTGAATACCCATTGAACCATAGTGAAAACTTTAATGTAGTTAAAAGTTAACACCTTCCACATACCAAAATCCTCAAAATTGTATATACTCAAACCATGATATCACTTAGTCCTTATATTAATCATGAGCTCATGAATACTATTAAACATTTCATTTTCTCGTTTTCCCTTCATTATGCACATATCATCTTATTTCCAAAATATATCAATCACTTTGAATACCACATCAATAAATATTGCAATACTCAATGATACAACATTATTTCGAAATCCCATTACATAAACACTTAATCATTCCACCACATCGTTGTCATATTCAACATTGCCAATAGTGATCGCATGTGACTTCCCTTTGTCCTTTTCCTTCAGTGGTTGCTCATGTTGATCATCACTAACCCTTGGATTAGGGCATTTATTAGCATAATGCCCCATTTCCTTCCACTTGAAGCATTGAAGTGTTGGTGGTGCGTTCTCAGCAGTGTTTGATTTATTCACATCATTAGAAACCCTTTTTCCATTACTTCGACACTCAGCTGCTCGGTGACCTTCTTTTCCACACTTAAAACATTTTCTAGTCCCTTTAAGACAATCTCCACCATGCTTCTTTCCACACTTTGTGCATAAGGAAACATTCATCTTCTTTTCACCATTATTATGAGATTTCTCCTTGAACTCCATCTTTCGTTTTTTGTCAAAACCATGAGATGGATATGTAACTCCAACTTCCACTTCTACCTTGATAGCACAACGCAGAATTTCCTCATAGCTACTGAAGTCTCTTATAGCTAATTCCCTTCGAAGACTTGGTTTTAAGCCACTGAAAAATCGATCAACTTTACTTTCAGGTTGGATGATAATGCCAGATGCATACCTTGCAAGTCTTGTAAAATTCGCTTCGTATATACCAACAGATTCATCATCCTTTTTCTTTAGTTCAAGAAACTCCTTCTCCATCTTTGTTCGAAAAATACGAGGGAATTACTTATTGAAAAATAAGTTCTTGAACTCGTCCCACTCCATGGACTCAATTTCATCTCTTTGCCTTGTATTCATGATAAGATTCCACCATTGATCAGCTTCACCTTCCAAATGATATACTGCTAAGATGACTTTATCATGTTCAGAACATTGAAGAACTGAAAATATCTTTTCAGTGGTACTGATCCATTGTTCAGCAACAAGTGGATTAGAAGACCCACTGAAAGAAGGTGGACGTTGCCTCATGAAGGACTCAATAGAATATTGTTCCCTTCTCTGCTCATTTGGAAGTCCAGAATGATTCATAGCTTGTGTAAGTATATCAATACGATTTTGCACTCCATCTCCCATAACATTTGTTTGTTCAGGAGGACAATCATTGCATTGTCCATTGCATTGATCAACACGGTTCATTCGGGTTCCAGCCATCATCTTAAACCCAAAAAGAATAGTGTGAGAGGAAAAAATCATGCTAGGGAAAACAACATAATAAAGGGGGAGTACCTTCAATATCTAACATCTTAGGTTTAATTCTATGATCGTTAGCGTAATTATAGTACTATAACCTATACGTATACTTAACCTTAGGGACATCCCTAGACATACCTTAGAAATATCTCTAGGGATCTCACTAACGTTTTCACATCCTAGTTTCCAAAGGTTGACTAAACCTTTCCTCTGATACCAACTGTAGAGACCCGAAGCTTGACGTACATTGACATTACATTACTTTTGCGGAATACTTAGTACATAACAAAAAGACACACACAAGGATCGTAATAGTTTAGTGTCTTTGGAAACTCGGAACGTAATCTTCTAATCGTGGTGAAAGATCTTCAATATCTCCCATAAAGATCTTCCCTTTTTTTTAACCTAAAACCTTTCTTAATATCCTGGGGAAAAGAAAACATAAAAGGGTGAGCTCAAATGCTCAGTAAGGGTAAACAAAAGAAATATCAATCACATCATATACACAAGCACATAAGTTTTGGAAATCTTAACCTGCAAAAGAGATCAAAATTTCATAACATGGGATAATTCATGGAAGTGAAATGTAATCACAATAATCATAACATAAAACATGAAACTTTGTGGCATTCACACATAATCATATAGAATCATTTCTTGTTAGTCAAGACTCATTGCCAAGACTATCTTAGTGGACAAAGTCCCTTTCTGAATCGAGTAACCCTCGTTTCTGTCCTGTTTCACTGAACCGATATAACCTACCGTTCCAGCCCTGTCTATCTCATGAGATATAAAATCTTTACCCAATGCATTGGAGGGAGATATAGGTCCCACCCATCTTATAATGAATCCTTTCTTATGTGTGCCACATAATCATAAATCATACATCATCGCATAACACATGTAACAAAAATGGGATTCTTGAAACATCATGACATCATAAATCAATTTATATAAGATAAAGGAATTCATAAAAATAATTCCATCACAACATGATCAAATCAATGTAATAATAGGGATAAAAACAGAACCCTTTATTATCTTAGATGGAAAATAATTTTGATAAAACACTTGAACTCCATTCATGAGGAAAACATCCTTTCTTTTTCAAAAACATTTTTCCTTTCATAACATGTCATAAAACTTTAAAATAAAAGAAGTTTATTAAAAATAAACTTGAAAACTTCTAAAGGAAGCTTCTTGGAAATAATGTTTTAAAAATCCATTCATGCCGTATAAGTTAAAAAAACATTCTTTCGTACTTTTGTCGGAAAAGTCAAAAAGTACCTCGTACGAAAAAAATGACAAAAGATTCCTTTCATATTCTTTAATAAAAACTCATCGAAGGGTCAAATTGGATTTAAACTATTTTAATTGGATGGAAAAAATATTAAATATTGAGGGAACATGGATGTGGATGATAAAATACACCCCAGTAAATACTTACGAATAAACAATCTCGGATAAAAATGAGATTGTGATATTTCCCTTACCTTAGGTCCGACTTGCTTTGTACGTGTCCGAAACTCCTGTATAATGATTTAAATCATGTTATTGACTTATTCCAGAATCATATTCATTGTTGTTATATCATATATGGTACTCTTATGACTTTATATTACCCGTTCTTTTGTAAATTCATGTTAAAGTAGCATTTCGGGTAAAATCGTCTCATTTGTCGTTCGTGTTTTTAACTTGTAATTATTCATATGATTACTTAGATCATGATTACTTAATTCCAGAATATAAAACATGATATATATATATATATATTCAGAATATACATATATAATAAATTAGTAAATGGAAAGAAATACACCGTTCATGGAGACGGTAGTCCATACGAACGCATGAACGCTGTTTTCGTTTCCTTATTGAATTGAATGGAATTAAGTAGATGACATACATATAAATAATTCCAGTATCATTATTAGGTCATATATTTCATTAGTACTTATTATATATACTTTATAATCATTCATTAATGGTTAATCATTGAGAATTAATCTCATCGCGTCGTGGAGACGGTAGTCCGTACGTACGCACGAGCGATGATATCGTTCCCATGGTCGTGGAATTGCGTTGAAGTGTATTTATACTATTTCAGTATCAATATCACTTTATAATAATCATATATAGTTACTCATTAAACCATTATACCCATCCTTGTAAGGTGGTGGTGGAAAATAGATTACACCACGGCGTGGAGACGGTATTCCGTACGTACGCACGCGCGGTGATTTCATTTTTTCCGTAGGATGGATAGAAGGTGAATTAGGGTTGTTTCATATTTATAATAACATATCAGTATGTAAGTAATACTGATGTTATTACTTTGTTATGAAACAACTAAAGAAGAAGAAGTTGAAGAAGAAAGAAATTGAAAAGATCAGTAATGGTTATTACCTCTTCTTTGAAACGCCTCTTTGAATCCTCCACTTAGGGAACTAAGATTGGTCTTTGAAGAAGTCCAGGACCTCTAGGATTATTCTAGGGAAGTGGAGAAGGGATTTTGGCAGAGGTTGGCCGATCTTGAGTGCTCAAATTGGTGTGAGGAGGAAGGGGGAGGAGGTGCCCTTTTATAAGGGAGGAGAGGGGCACCTTAGGAATATCTCAAAATATTATTTTATATTAAAGTCAAAATCGGTTTATAATGGTTCCAAAGGGTCTTATTTCGAAGATAAAGTGGGGAAGGGTCGAAATCCTATCAACCAATAGGATTTAGACAAGTTTAGGATATTATTTTAACCTTATCAATTAGATTTAACTCTAAGTGAAATAATTTATCTTTTATCGTGTCTTTTTGTTTTCTTTCACTATATGGTTAATACAGTTACTATAACATGCCGAACGAACCCCAAATTGTTTATTACTAATACATATATCCTTATCTAAGTCATTTGGCCGAACCTTAGATTTTTAGGAATAAAATAACAATTAATAATATAATATTTGATTTAAAAACTATTTTGTGTCAATTTTGACACTATTTGATATATGATTTTTGTGAAAGTCATAACAGAATTATATGTTCGAACCAAGTTGATTAAACCAACACTAATATATCATAGTAACCTAGAAAATTAGTGGAATTCATAAAAAGTCTAAAATTACATTTATTTTGGTGTTTATAACATCAATTATGTCAATATTTCATAAATAAGATAATTACTGCATCATCATTGTGTCATAAATAAATTAAATTATTTAATGTATAAAAATTACAAATAAAATACCATTATGTAGGAAATCTTTTTATCTTTCTAATTAATATTTATAGTCGAATTTAGCTTATGTATAAACCCATATTAAAAATAATTAACTTATTAAACTTTGATTTTAACTATGTTAACCCTTCTTTAAATAAATTAATAATAAATGTCCTAATCTAATCCAAGTGGGCCTAAATGGTAATATTTTATTCATAAGGTTGTTTTTGGTCGAATTAAACTTATCCAATAGAATTAGGACATGTGTTAGGGTAATAGTAATATCATATTTATCCTTAGTTACCCTATTTACTATTAACCGCGGTAAAAACAGTAAAAAGTTACTATTCACCAAAAAATTATTTTCATCTCATTGAACCACATTTTACTTACTGACATCAACCGTGTCTCTCGGATTTTTGAAATTTCATTCACAGAAGCGGTAAAATTATGTTTTATGAAAAATTCAGTTTTTTAACTACGACTTAGTAGTTTCACTATTCATCAAAAATTGATGTTTTTCAGAACAATGCCAAAATTTCATCCTAAGCTATATTTTATATTCCGAATTCAAAAATAAAGTCTATTTTACCAAATTCATAACATAGAAGTTTCATTAATTATTTTTATAATTAAATCCAGCTGTTAAAACAAATAGCCTGTTTTTAAGAAACAATATCTATCAAAAGATTGACACTTGATTATGTCTGGTTTAAATGTGAAATTACAACCAATGACCAACATTGTATTAAATTGTAAAAATATATTCTAAATATACTTTAAAACCACTCAAATTAATAATTTATCACTATTAATTATTTCGATTAAAAAAGTTGTTTTTAATTAAAATTTAGTAATTTTCACTATTCATCAGAATATGAAAGTTATCCGAAATGTACCAAAATTTCACCTTAGTCTAAATTCGATACTCCGAATCCAAAAATGAAATCAATTTTGAAAAATAAAATTTACAAAATTTCAAAAAGTGGTTATTACTATTCATAACGGCTAGTTTTAATAACATTTTAATAGCATATCGCTGTTTAGTGAAACTCGTTATTGCGTACTACACAGGCTATCGAGGAAGGTCGCGATTGCGTGTAATGCAAGGCAAGTCAAGGATGCGTGTTGTGCAAGCTCCTTTTGGTGTAGCGTACAACAGAAGACATTAGTGAAATAAAAAGAATATTTTTCATAAAATCTCGGGCTGTTACAGTTACTATTAACCAAAAATTAATTTCATCTTATTGAACCAAATTTTACATCATGATAACAATAATGTATGTAAAATTTTCAAAATTAAATTCACAGAAGTGGTAGAATTTCATTTAAATGAAAAATTCAGTTTTTTAACTACCATTAAGTAGTTTCACTATTAATCCAAAATTGATGTTTTCCAGAAATATTCCAAATATTCAGCCAACGATATATTTGATATTCAGAATTCAAAAATGATGTCTATTATTCCAAATTCAGAACATATAAGTGGAATTAATTAATTTTAAAATTAATACCCATTATCCAAACAAATAGCATGTTTTTAAGAAACAATAACTATCAAAAGATTGATACTTGTTTATGTCCAATTTAAAAGTGAAACTAATTACAATGACATACATTGAATTTAATGGTAAAAATATATTTTAGTTACATTTTAAAACCAATTAAAATATAATCTAATCATATAAATAGATTACAGTAAAACACATTTTTGAATTAAAATACAATATTTTCACTATTCATTAAAAATGAACATTCTCGGAAAAATTCCAGAAATTTTCAAAAGGTAAATTTTGATGTCCCATTATAAAGAGGTATTTTTTTGGGCGTATAGAATGTATTAAAGTGGCCAAAACTAAATTTAATGAGGGTTCTCCATTAAAAGCCTATAAATTGGCCTTTTAATGCAAAACATGCTTACAATTAAATTCATTCGCATTTTAAGCCTCTAAATTTTTAGTGAATAAATGGAAATACAATTTACAAACATGTTTAATCATATTTTAGTTAGTTTTTTCATTCATAAAAATAAAATGGCGAGGAGATAACTACCATTTAAAATAATATTATTATTTTATTAGTGTTAAATGTTTGATTTCAATGAAACTTGTTGTTGCGTATTAGGTACGCTATCGAACAAAGAAACCCTTTTAAAGTAAAAATAATATTTAATTAACAAATATTATTAAATATAAAAATATATTATTCTTCATTTACTTGGGATGATACAACCTGTTCTTTAATTCTTCAGGTTGTGTGTTGGACGATTTGGAAAGCCAGAAATAAGTCTAGATTTGAGGGAACTCGCTCTTCGGGTAGGTCTATTATCATCAGCACAAAATACATCATTATTGACCTGGTCAATCTTCATAGTAATTGGTGGGGTGCAGCCTCCCTCAGCTGGTTGGTTTCCAGTCCTCATAGAGCCCAGCTGAGTGTGAATCCCAATATCGGTTTTTCGGTTTGCTGGTCTCCCCCACTCTGAGGCCTTAAACTCAACACTGATGGGTCCTTTGCCATGGGTGTCCTACGCTGGGGTGGGGTGGTTATAGACTCATGCGGTTCCATACTTCTATATTTCTCCTCCTGATTAGGCAATGACTCTTCTCTCCAGGCCCAAGCTAAGGCCATGCTCATAGGGGTTACCCTTTGTCATCAGAAGGGTATTGATCTTTTTGAGGTTAAAACAGATTCTAAAATTCTCTATGATGTCCTGAATGATATATTCTCCCCTACATGGTCCATTATCTACATTATTAGAATGCGAAATGATATTCTCAATAACAGAACCAAAATTAGTCACTCCTATCATGAATGTAACCAAGAGGCGGATCACCTTATTTATATAGAGGTCCTTGGCCCTGACTCGATTTGTTTGTATGATCTTTCCACTGTGAAGCCCGAAGGGGTCAATTTGATCACAGGGGATTCCCTTGGTTTTCACTACTTCAAACCTCCATAGGATTATTATTTCACATGATTGTATGTTTGTTCGTTAGTCCAGTTTGTTTTCTTCATAATAAAAAGTAACATTAATGATGATGATGCTTTAGATTTTTGTTATATTATATGAGGGTCACCTACCATTCCAGGTTCATGTAGTTGGATAATTATAGTTTTTTTTAAAAAAATTGGATGGTGTATAATATTTATAGAATCATAAACATATTATATTTATTATTTACAACAATTATTCTCATTATTATACCCATCCAAATACTGATGTTTTGAATAACAACTACACCACGACGTGGAGATGATAAACTGTACGTACGCAAATATGGTGACTTTATCATTCATTGGATTGATAGAATAATGAATATGGTTATAACATAATTATAATAACATCAAAATATGTATAAGGTACTAGATTTATTATTCTGTTATGGAAACAACAAATAAAGAGGATGTGGAAGAAGAAAAGAACTTTGAAAGATGTGATAAATTAATTACCTTTTCTTCGAGTGATTCCTTTTGATTTGATCTAGAGGGATTCTTAGGTTGGCATTATGATCAATGTAAGGACTCTTGGATGAATCGAGGGTAGTTGAGATGATATTCGAGCTGGGTTTGTCCGATCGAAATTGTTTTGGAGGTGTGATTTTGAGAGAAGGGGATGTACCCTTTTATAAGAGAGGTGATAGTCACTTTAGGAAAATATTGAAATATTAAATTATTATATAATAATATTTGGTTTATAATGGCTCCAAAAGAATTCAATTTGAAGATAAGGTGGGTATGGGTCACGAAACTCTCAACCAATAGGTTTTATATAGGTTTATGTCACCATGTTAACCTTATCTTTTAGATTTAACTCTTAGTTAAAAATTTTATCTTTTACCACATATTCTTGTTTTATTATAATAAATGGTTAATAAACATACTATAAAAATCCAATATAACACCAAGTGGTTCATTATTGACATAACTAACCTTATTTATGTTCTTTTACTAAACCATAGAATCTTATGAATATTATATCAATTAATAATATAGTATTTTTTCAAAACTCATTTATGTAAATTTTGACACTACTTAGTATTTGGTTTGTGTAAAATTCAAAACAACATGACTACTTAAAAAAAATTTATTCAATAATAATAAGTTATACTAACCTATTAAATTAGTGTAATTCATCAAAAGTCTCAATTTACATTTATTTTGATATTTATAACATCAATTATTTAATCCGTCATTAATATGGTATTTACTTCATTATCACTGTGTCATAAATAAATTTAATTATTTAATAGATATAAATTATAAAAACTAATATTATTTATGAAATAATTTTAGATTTTTAATTAATATTTATAGTCGATTTTTTATTATGTATAACCCTATATTAAAAATCTTTTAGTTATGAAAATTCGAATTAATAATTTTTACTCTTCTATAAATAAAATAAAAATAAATTCCCTAATCCAATCCAAGTAGATCAAAGAGGATCATATTTTATTCTTAACTATTATTTTGGTTTAAAAATACATGTCCTATAGAATTAGGACATGCCTTAAGGTAATTATAATATCATTTTTACCTTTAAATACCTTATTTACTTTTAACCATGGTAAATAAAAATCAAATGTTACTATTCACCAAAATTATTTTTATCTTATTGAACCAAATTTTATATACAAATGCCAACAGTGACTCTCAGATTTTTGAAATTTAATTTAAATAATCAGTAAAATGACGTTTTAGGAAAATATGCAAATGTTCCTAGAATGTGGGTAAAATTCATTAAATTGTTCAATAAAATTTTATATATCTAATTTCACTATAAAATTACTCCAATGAATTACATTGAACTTATATAGGTATTATGTAACTATATTGACCTAAAATAAATTTAAATAAAATGAATTTTTATTTAAAGAAAAAAAGTAGGTTTTAAAAAAGAACATTGTTTTTCACTATTCATCAAAAATTGAATGTTTTTAGAAAAATACCAAAACATCACCCTAAGGTAATTCTGATATTATAAATCCAAAAATGAGGTCCATTATGAAAAATAAAATTTATAAAATATTAAAAATTGGGTATTACAATTCATAATGGTTATTTTTATTGCTCATGGTGTCTCAGAACTCGATGTTGCCTACGGCGCAAGTTATTGTATTATTCCCAGATAAGAATATCGTAGAAGATTGGGGTATTAAATTATTTCCTCCTTCAAAAAATGTTTTCCTTGAAATTTCAAGAATATCAGTTCATTAAAATATTTGGGTGGCTCTTCATCATTAGTTCCTCAAGATCCCATGTTTCCTCTTCCATCTTATGGTTTCTCCATTGAACTTTTACCAGAAAAGTCATTCGGTTTCTCCAAACTTATTCTCTGTTATCAAGAATCCTGATAGGTTCATCACAATATGATAGATTATGTTCCAATTCTATTTCTTCATAGGTGTGTACATGAATTGGTATGGGCATGTATTTTTTCAAATGAGATATGTGGAACACAACATGAACTTTAGAGAGACTTGGAGGCATTACCAAACAGTAAGCTACAACTCCAATTCGTTCTATAATTTCAATTGTTCTGATGTACATGGGAATTAATTTAACCTTCTTACCAAATCATTCAAAACCCTTCCATGGATATACCTTCATGAAAATATGATCTCCTACTTAAAATTCCAAATCCTTCCTTCGGTTATCGGTATAACTCTTTTGCCTTCTTTGAGCTGCCTTTTAGTGGTTTTGGAGAATCCTCACCTTTTTCATTATTTCCTCAACAAGTTCTAGGCCTATAAGTTTTCTTTCACCAACATCATCTCACCAAGTTGGTGTGCGACATCTCTTCCCATATAAAACTTCATATGGTGACATCAAAATACATGAATGGAAAATATTAATATAGTAAAATTCTACGATAGGTTAATATTGATCCCAAGAACCTTGAAAGTCATGTGAGAAAGATCTCAACATGTCTTCTATGGTTTGAATTTTCTATTCTGATTTTCCATCAGTTTGAGGGTGGTATGTAGTGCTCAAATGAGGTTCAATATCTAGGGCCTTCTGAATACTTTTATAGAATCTTTATGTAAAACGAGGATCATGATATGAAACAATATTTAGGGGTACTCCATGAAGTCTTACAACGTCAATAATATATAGTCTTTATAAAAATTCATGTTGTAAATCTTATCTTATAGATATAAAATGTGTTCACTTGGTAAGACGATCAACAATGACCCATATTGCGTCAGTCATTCTAGGAGTATTTGGTATCCCCATGGAAATATCAATCGTAATATCAACCCATTTTGAATCAGGTATGGGAGGAGGTTTCCTGACTCCTCTAGGAAGTTGTTTTCAAGACTTAACCTATTGAAAAACCATACATCTTGACACATAATCAGCAATCTCCCTATTCATGTTGTCTGACAAAAAATGTTCCATCAAATCCCTATACATCTTTGTTATACCAGAGTGTATAGAGAAATTGGAGCAATGAGAATCATTCAGTAATTCCATATTTAGATCAGGTATGCCAGGAACATAAAGTCTCTTACCAAATTTCAAAATTATATCTTCATATATAATGTTGATCAATCTCTCATCATTGAAAACATTAATTTTATTTTTAAACTCCTCGTCATCAGTCAATGAACATTTTATACTTTCTAGTAAAGATGGTTTGGCAACCATTTGAAAAACTTATTGATGTTTCACCTTCCATGATTTTTTCCTTATCCATCTTTACTTGATCCATAAACACATGATCCATTTAAACTCTAATCTTTTTCAGAACACAATGATCCTTTTTACTCAAAGCATCTTCCACCTTATTTTCCTTCCCCAGGTGGTAGTTTATAGTGCATTTATAATCTGTGAGTAGTTCAAGCCGTTATCTTTACCTAACATTGAGTTCTTTCTCTGAGAAAATATACTTTAAACTCTTGATATCAGTATCTATAACAAAATTTTCATCATAGAGATAGTGTCTCCATATCTTCAAATAAATGATTAAATATGCTAACTCTAGATCATTAGTGGGATACTTTTGTTCATAAATTTTTAGCTATCGTGATTCATAGGCAATAACTCTATCATTATAGATTAGGATACAATAATTTAATTTCATTGAAGCATCAATATAAATAAAAATTCCATCATTACCTGATGGTTTAGTCAGCATAGGAGAATTGAATAATCTTCTCTGAAGTTATTCAAAACATTATTCACACAAATTTCTAAAAAAAATTAATCCCTTTATGTGTGAGCTTGGTTAATGGGATAGAACATCAGGATGTTTTTTTGGACGGAATGCCGATAATATCCTTCTAAACCAATAAAACATTATACCTATATTATACTCATCGGTGATATAAATTCATGTATTGCTCTTTTCATAGAAGGATCAAAAGAGATTCCATCCTTATAGACAATATGGCCAAGAAAATAAATCTCATGAATCCATAATTCAAACTTGGTAAACTTCTCATATAATTCATTTCATCGAAGGGTCTTTAGAATAGTGTGCATGTTATGTTTATGATATTGGTATATTTTGGAGTGTACCTAGATATCATCAATATATTCAATTAAAAATTCATCAATATATTACTTGAGAACTCTATTCATTAGATCCATGAAGATAGAGGGTGCATTATACAGTCCAAAAGGAATTACTATAATCTCATAACGCTTATACATGGTATGAAATATTGTCTTTGGAATGTCTTCCTTATTCACACATAACTGATTACATCCAGATCAATGGTTAATCTTTGGAAAATATTATTCTCCATGAAGTTGATCAAATAAATCATCAATGTGAGGTAGGGGATACTTGTTCTTTATTTTTATAGCATTTATCTCCCTGTATTAAATGAACAACCTCACAGATCCATCTTTCTTTTTATAAAAAAGAACCTGGGCACCCCGTAGAGAAAAACTAGGATGAATTAATCCATTACTAATCAATTCCTATAGTTGTTTATTTAGTTACACTAACTCCACAATGACCATTCTATAAGGGGACTTTAATATGGTCCTTGAACATGGAATTAAATTAATGGAAAACTCAATTTCTCGTTATAGAGGTTGTCTAGGTAAATCCTTTGGAAACACATAAACATATTATTTCACAATAGGTGCATCCTATATTTAAACGTTAATTTCCTCACCCATAGTTATTTTATTCTCTTGCTCCCCAATAATTGAATTTATTAGAGATATTGGGGTGGATATAAATATGAATTAGATGGTCATGTTTTTTCTCTAAAGATAAAGCATCCCTTATCATCACCAAAAAATTTAACCTTCTTCTTCTTAAAATAAATTTTCTCATCATGGTACGAAATCCAATATATACTGAGTATTATATCAAATTGAATCATCGTTAGAATGATGAGATCAACAGATAAAGCATTTTTATATTCCATAATGGGAATTGATTCACAAAACTTTGTTACAATGATACTTACCTTAAGAGTTTTGACTGACAAATCCATTGATAAATAAAATTTTAAATATATAATTTTTATAGCAAACATAGATGATATTAAACAATATGATGATCAATAATCAAATAAAGCATTGGAAAAATTTAAATAAACCATAAATTACCTGCCACCACGTCATTCGGATATTCAAACTCAGCATTAGTGACAGCATAAGATTGGACTTTCTCCCATGCGCTTTTCTAAGGTATGTTTTCTTGGCACTTAGGAAATTAATTTTCATAATGCCCCATTTCTCAACAATTAAAGCAGCCAACATTGATAGCCTCTTTCTTTTCCATGAAATCATGAGCTTGGTGGCCTTTTTCAGCATACTTGTAATAGACTCTCATTCCCTTAAAAACAAGTACTGGGGTGTTTATTACAACATTTACTACAGGATGGAAATTAATCTTTTCCGTTCATCCCCTTATTTCCATTTCCAGATTGTTCAGCAGATCTCACCTCTTACATTTCTTTAAAGTCGTATGACATAGAGAATTTCCTTTCTGTCTTGATAGAACATGAGAAAATATCTTCATATGATGAGAAGGATTATGAGACAATTGATCAACAAAGAAATGGTTTTAATCCATCAAATAATTGATAAATATTACTCCTTGGGGTAGATATATATTTAATTGCATGCCTTACTATCCTTTTAATGTTAACCTCATACTTTGGGGCATTCTCATCCTCTATGTTCCTCAGACTCAGAAATTGTCTTTTAATATCATCTCAATGGTCACGAGGAAGGTATTTTTATAATAAAATCTCATTAAAACCTATACATTCCATATTTGATACTTTTTCATCCTCCGTTGTGTTTTTAATTGATGATCACCATTAATCTTCATCTCATGTGATGTGATAAACTACTATGATAACTTTTTCATTTTCGTTACCCCCAAAGAATGAAATATTTTTCATAAGGAACTTATCCATATCTCATCTACAAATTTATTTGTAGTCCTATTGATTATTTGGGGTTGTTTCCTCATTAAGTGTTCTTACATTTATCCTCCATGTTTTGAATTAGAGTTCTCCATATGGGTAATGTTATTATTCACAACCTGAGTGAGTTGCCCCACTATGGATGTAAATTGATCAACACCAGTTGCATCACCATCTCCACTATAACTATCTTGAGTAGGAGGGAAATACCTACATGGATTACGTGAGTTGATATAGTTTCCATTCCTTCCACTTGGTTCCATTTCTAAAAAATGGCATAAACAATATTAGTTTATGAATCACAATACATAATTTCAAACTAGTAAAATAACTTACATAAATTGAAAAGTTTATTCTTATAATCCATAATCATAAAAAATGATATCATTGATGAATTATTTACTCAAAAATCCATCATAATGATTTTTAAAGTAAATTTGAATTATCCTAAGAATACCTCTCAGGTGTGCCATAACCAAGAGTGCAGCATGGACCGTTTTCATGTACTAGGATATCCCAGGTCAAGCTCAAAACTCTTTATCAGAGTTTTCACTACTAGGTACATCTGTTCCAGATCCTCCTCTACCTACTCGTATCCAAACTGGGATGTATTTCATAGAATACTCACAAAATCTCTACATTAGATAAATTTGAGAAAGTTCATCTATACTAAGCCTCAGAGGTTATCTTAGGGTAATGTCCTTTAATAAGTGTATTTCTAAATCTAGCTTCCATGGTCTGTATTAAAATTTCTATGATACCAAATGTAACACCCCAACCCAAGTAACCAAGAGTTAGGGAATTATTACATAACATTTTCATGATCACAAAACATCACGTCATGAATGACCGATTAGTTTAGTTTCCATGTAAGTACTAGATACCTTCATAATTTTTACATTACATTATGAAATGAAAAAACAACAACATTGTGTCCAATTTATATAAAATAATATCCCTTAGCCTATACTTGTAGGTTATTTGAAATATACTTCTTTATATCCTAAGAAAAAGAAAACATAAGAAAGGGGATATATCAGATGCTCACTAAGCATACCAATATAGTAGGAACTATAAAAAATAAGAATAAACATTTAATGAAATGTATAAGACTAAAAGAAAATCTTTTTAAATATAAATATCATTATAATTTGGAAAATATAGGTCAAATAATTCAATTTACTTATTCACATGGATATTCTACTAGTCAAATAATAACATGTAATATCAATTGCTAATTTTATAATTATTGAATGCATAATATCATACACCCTAATGACATAGTCACGAACTTGTGCCAAGACTACAAATAATATTTTTTGAAGTCCTTTTTCTAAGACACTAGTTTGTATCATGATTCCTACTAATTCATCAAGAATCTATAGAAGGATAAACCCATCACTTACTATGTCCAATGCATTCTTAATATGAAAACATTGAAACATAACATAAACATTCATATTAAAAATAGCACAAGAAATGTTAATACATTAACCAAAAACCATTAATGGTATAAAAATAAAACATCCATAGTCAAACATATCAAAAAAACTTCAATAAAATATTGAAGATTTCATCATATTAAATCATCTTCAAACAAGTGTAAAACCCAATCAAAGGTTGTTGAAATAGATGAAATCAAAAAGATTTGAGATAAATTTTGAAATCCTTTAAAAGTCATGAAATTATAAAAGAGAAAATTTATTTCAAAAATATTCTTATAATATTGTAAGCGAATATTTTAAGGTGTTATAATGGGAGAAAATAACCACACCCACCATATAATATAGAAAACATTATTACCTTAATTTATTGAAAAGTTCATAAAGTACCTAGCTTGGAAAATGATGGAAAGATTCCTTTCAAAACAGTTTATAGAAAGTCAAAAAAAGGTGTAAATGAATTTAACAAATACTATTGTAAATAATAAAAATGTTTCGAAATGATTTTTTATGAAACATAGATGTGGATGATAAAGAAGTCTCAGTAGATATTACTTATAAACAACCTCAGATAAATAAAGAGATTGTAAAATTAACTCTTACCTTGTAATATTCCTTAGTTGAGGGTAGGTTAACCTACTGTATAACAGTGATCTCATTGTAATTAAATTATAATGAACCACATAAATAATTATGATATCATATTTGATCTTCTAATATTTTATTGTTGATAATATTTCTGTAGTATTATCGTTTTGGGTGTTAACAGATTCGTTTTAATTTGTATGTTTTCTAACATAAGTCATGTTTGTTATGGATAGGATGTATTTGATTCATATCCATAATTTAATTAAGTTCATAAACATTATTTTTAAGCATAAAATGAAAATTATTCTTGAATGGTTACGATGGGGAATGAATCTCATCGCGTTCGTGGAGATGGTAATCTGTATGTATGCACGAGCAACAATATCATTCAATTGATTGTGAAATCATATGTAATTTGATGATTTATCATATATAAAGAATAAATAACATATTATATTTATTATTTACATCAATTATACTCATTATTATACCTATCAAAATAATGAAGTCTTGAATAACAAACTATACCATGACGCGGAGACGGTAAGCCGTACGTACACACGTATGGTGACTTTGCCACTCATAGGATGGATAGAATAATGAATATTGTTGTACCATATTTATATTAACATAAAATTATATAGAATTTACTATAGTTATTATTATGGTATAGATACAATAATGAAAGATGATGTGGACGAAGAAAAGAACTTTGAAAGAGGAGATGAAATAATTATCTGTTAATTGGGTGATTTCTTTTGATTTGATCAAATGGATTCATTAGATTGGCTTCCTGATCAAAGTAAGACCTCTATATTGAATTGAGGATAGTTGGGAGGATATATGATAGGGGTTTTCCTGATCCAAATGGCTTTGAAGGTGTAATTTAGAGTGAAGGGGAAGTACCCTTTTAAAAGAGAGGTGAGGGTCACTTTAGTAAAAACATGAAATATTAATTTACTACACAATCATATTCATTTTATAATGGCACAAAAAAGAATTTATTTTGAGGATAAGGTTGGGATGGATCCAAAACCTTTCAACCAATATTTTTTAGACAGGTTTAGGTCACCATTTTAACCTTGTCTTTTAGATTTATCTCTTAGATAAACTTTTTAACTTTTACAATGTATTCGTGTATTATTATAATAAATGGTTAATAAACATAATATAAAAATAATAGAGAACCCCAAGTGGTTAATTATTGACATATCTAACCTTATCTAAGTAAATATTCTGATCAATACAATTTTAGAAATATTATGTAAATTAATAATATAGTATTTATTTAACAAAAACTCATTTATGTCAATTTTTACCGTATTTAGTATTTGGTTTTTGTGAAAGACTACAATATGTGATTACTTTGAACTAAATAAAATAAATCAATACTAACATGTCCTATTAACATATAAAATTATTATAATAAATAAAAAGTCCCAATATACAATTATTTGTATATTGATAATATCAATTATTTTAATCTTTCATTAATAAGGTAATTATTGCCTCATCATTGTGTCATAAATAAATTTTATTATTTAATTTTAAAAAATTATAAATAAAATAAAATTATTTACGAAATATTTGTATATTTGTAAGTAATATTTATAATGGAATTTAACTTATGTATACCTCTATATTAAAAATGTTTTAGTTATGAAAATGTGAATCTAACACTTTTTACTGTTCTTTAAATAAAACAATAATAAATGTATAAATCTAATTAAAGAGGAACATATTTAATTCTCAAGGTTTATTTTTGTGGAAAAAACTTATCCAAATGAATTTTAACATGTGTTAGTGTAATTATAATATAATTTTTACTTTTAATTACCCTATTTACATTAAACCATGGTAAAAAAAATTCAACAGATAATTTTCACTAAGAATTATTTTCATCATATTGAACCACATTTTACTTAAAAATTATAACTATGTCCCTAGGATTTTTTAAATTCAATTCACCGAAGTGGTAAAATTAAATTTTATGCAAATATGCAAATGTGCCTAAAAGGTGGGTAAAAGACGTTAAAATGTTTAATAAAATTTTATACATCTAATTTTATTATAAAATAACACCAAGGAATTACATTGAAATTATATTGGTATTATATATCTATTTTGGCCTAAATAAAATTTAAATAAATTAAATAATTATTTTAATAAAACCTTGATTTTATCCAATAATGCAATGCTTTCAACTATTCATCAAAATATGAAAGTTTTCAGAAAAATAAAAAAAATCATCCTAAGATAATTTTTATATTCTGAATCCCAAAAATAAAGTCCATTTTGAAAAATAAAATTTAGAATATTCTTGAATGTGGGTATTAATATTCATAAGGGCTAGTTTTATTGTTTGGGGCGTGCTAGATCTTGGTGTTGCGCACAACGTAAGTTATTGTGTTATTCAACGAGAAGCGTATAATGGAATCTTGGGGCGTTACAAAAAGTTTATGTGGTGGGATTTTATTCCATTGTAAGTGAGGGATATACAAACTAAACCATTAAGAAGAAATAATCAGGGATTAATTATTGGGAAAAAATCCATTTTACCATTTTACCAATTCATTTAATTATAATAATAATGATAATAAAAATTAATTTTTTTCAAATACCATTTTCTTCATCCATTTACATTTTTTATATTTTTTCATGTAGTTTTTAGTGAACTTTTTTTCATTATTTATATTATTTATTTAATTTTTATCGATGGGTTTTTTTATAAATTCATTATTTTCTATACATATAGGTATCTTATATCCATATATGATTTTTTATCCATCCTTTTTTTATTATTTATTATTAACATATATTTTTTATCTAATTAATGATTTATTTTTATTAACCTAATAATTTTTATTCAATTTTTATTTATTTACTCATTCTAATATATGCCTTTTTATAATAGATGTTTTTTATACATGAATAAATTTACATTTCTTTACCAAATTTTTTTACTACATTAAATATATAAATTTTATTATCAATTAGTGGTTTTATCTACGCATGTTTTCTTTTTTCTTTATGGTAGTTGTTTTTCATTTTATATTCATTAATGTTTTTTATGAAGTAATGTTATATAGTTATTATTTAATTTGTAATTCTATCAATTTTATACCTTGTTTGATTTTTGTTTATGTGTTCTTTGATTTCCCCATTAATATTTTTTATCCTTCTATGTTTTTTATCCGTGATGTTTTTGTTTTATATTCCATGAAATATTTATTTAAAATGAAATTTATTATATTTCATATCCATATTATTTTTAATCATTTCAACTTTTTTTTGAATCTATAAAATTATATTTTTTATCCTCAAATAGTTTTTCATTTTTGTCCCATTTAAAAGCAAAATTATCCATGGAATTTATTTATTCACGAATTCTATTTACCCCTGAAATTTTTAATAGATGAGTGATTTTTTATTTCTTAAATCTTGAATTTTTTTTATAATTTTTTTCCCATTTTTGAAATTTTATAAATTTTAGTTCTATATTAATGAATGCTTTTTTATTTTACCATCCAAAAAACATAATTTTGTTTATTTTATCTGATTTTAAATCAAGAATTTATTCAATATATCAAATTTTCATTTCCATGAATTTTTTAATATATAGATGTTTTAATTTTATTCATTCATGTTTTTTAAAACAATTAATTATTAATTTAATTTTTATGCATATGAATTTTTATTTTTTTCTATGAATATTTTTGTATCCAAAGAGTTTAATTTATGTATTTATTTTAGATTCTTCTATAAATTTAATTTTTATACTATTAAATTATTTTTAATTTTTTCCTGATCCATAGATGTATTTATTTTTTTTAATCCATGGAATTTTTTTTCATAAATGAAACATTTATAATATATTATAAATTTCTGTTTCTTAAGCATCCATGTGTTTTTAGTTCATTAATCCATGTATTTTTTTTGTGTCTTCATAGAACATTTTCTATAAATGATTTTTTGTTTTTTACCAATGTAATTTTATTTATCAATGACTATTACTTATTTCTTTATTTTATAATGTATGATTTTATTTTGGGTTTTTATCCATGAATGGGTTTTTAAAAAAATCTTATATTTTTTTCTACACAATTTTTTATGCATGAATGTTTATTTATTGTTTCAAATTTAATTATAAAATATCTAAATAATTGTTTTCATATCCATGAATATATTTTTCATTGAATAATCTTCAATATTTGAAAATTTTAATCTATATTAGATTTTATTCAATGACTATTTATTTAGACACAAGTTTTTTTAATCCATATATTATTAATATATAAAAATTTGGTATAATTCTTTAAAATTTTTCATATTATATAAATGAAAATTCGTTCTTATCCTTGTAATTTTTTTATTCAATGGGTAAATTAATTGATTCTATATAAATTATTTTATCAATTCATATTTATTTATAACAAATTTTCTTCCTAGAATGTTTGTTTTTATTTTTCAAGACAATTTTTTTTAATACTCAAATCTATTGTTGTTTTTATCCATATACAATTTTAATCCATGAATTTTTCATTTTTATTATTGAATTATTAACTATGTAAGAAATATAATATATATATATATAAGTGTTCTCATTCGAAATTTTATACTGCCAAGAATAATGTTAAAAACATAATTTTGTTCCATAATCCCCAATGTATTGTGACTTTCAATGATGTTCTAATGAAATAGAATGGTATCATATTTACCAATTAATGCTTTATCCCATCAAAAAAATTATGGAAAATCATAAAATATGAATAACATAAGGAATTTAACAATATTAATTAAATCATGTCAAATTAACACCCTAAGATTGACATAATACTCATATAATCAAACATGTCTCCAAATATTATCTCGCATGAAAAACTGTAAGTGGTATAAATAAATATACCAGTATTGGAAATTCTAAAAATAAAATCCAAAACACTCTAAATTTCTATCTTCAAAGCACTATAGTCAAAAAAGAAACTCACCCCTAGCTAAAGAGACCTCATACATTTCCATGAATCATTATGTATATAATCTACCAGCATAAGAGGTGTTCATGTGAAGTAAGTTAGATTATAATCCTCATAATAATCCACTAATAACCACTATATATCATGGAGTAATTTGGTTCATATAAATAGGTTTTTTCTAAAATAATTCAACATATATAATTTTTTCTATAGATAAGGAAAGTTAACGAAATAACCTAACACATAATCCTAGACACAAACATATAAGACAATTCATAAGGCCAAAATATATATAGAATTTTAATATCCATGTTATACCATAAAATCATATAAACCCCAAACCCCCGAGTTAAACAATTCAATATCATTGAATAAAAAATATTTGACCAACCGAGTCACTGTTAGGTCTGGATAATAAATATATTCAAAAGGGGTGGGTGAATTATGTATTTTTGATAAAATTTCCCAATTTTATCATTTTATCCTTTTTTGAATTATATGGATATATAGTGTTTTATTCTATATAAAATATAATCAGCGGGTAAATAGAAATATGGAAAACAAAAAATTTATAGTGGTTTAGGGCACAAATATCCCCTATCCCACTCCACCAACACTTTATCTACAAGCATGATGAGTTATACTAGAATGGTCCTCATATCACAAAACCTAAAATCCATAATTGGGTGAAATAACATGAAAACGTTAAAATGAAGACTATATAAATTTTTCTAGTTATTTTAATTGGAAATTTTTATCGAAAGCGTAGTCCAAGAAGATGAAACTTCTCCACAACTGTGTACGAGAAGTTGATACTCAAATCAATCAAAAGATTATGATTTTATGGTTTGGGTAGATCATTACAGTTACTACATAAACAATTGAGAGTAGAGAGATCTTATTCTTTAGAAATGGATGTCTTTAAGAAAGAGAAATTATGAATTGATCCTAGTTGAAAATGATTTCCAATATGAATGTCAACAATCAATAGTAGTATTCTTACCATAGCATGAGATTGTAAAATATATATCTCCAAAGTGTATCATATTGGGTAAATTAAAGAGTCGATCGTTTTATGCAGTATATCTGTAAAAGATATTCATAATAATACTGTCATATGTGAGACTGAATAAATATTTTATTACATGCATCACAAATATCACAAACACCACCAATCTTGATTCAAAAATAATTTGATCATATAAATTGCATTCTTATGGTTGACTATATTAAATAAAATCGACTAAAAGATTTTAAAATTTAAAAATATTAATTGACCAGGAGATTTAAAACTTCTCTTGACAACATGAGTAATTTTATTCGATTAATATGGTTCTTTTAATCGATCATAATAATATTTTAATCAATAATAAAGAAAAATTCATTTATCATATAATTCAATCAATATCAATGAATGAAATTCAGATAAAATCATGAATTTAAAACTCCACTATTGACTAGAAAAATGTATTATTGAACTGTGTAGCATAGGGATCCGTTGTGTCAGATAGAGTTCCCAAAAATTGATATTTACTCAAAAAAACATTAATCTGTATGTAATATATGGATCAAAGTACCATAGGGATGGGGATCCATATCTATATCCTTTTATCATAAAAATATAAACATAACATTGATTTACTATACATTTAATTTCCCAAATGTAGGGTTAATATTAGATATGGTCAGTCAATGAACATCATGTTATCCATCAATAGGAAAACTATTTAGTTCAGGGTATGGATGATGATCCATACATTTATTTAAAAAACCTAGGGTTTCAATAGTGTTTCAAAACCCATCCTATAGATCTACACTTTGTCAAAGATAAAAACATGTTATTTATTCTTGAAACATACATAACACTACATAATTAGAAAACAAAGAAGTGTATTTTTTAGAATCAAGATAATTATATAATATATAGTATTTTTGATATAATACATGACCAACAATCTATACCTTTTGATGAATACTATAAGCATACAATTACTAACATAAAATATAAATTTTTTAATGAAATTTATTGAAAAAATTACAACATAAAAATCAATTCAAATTCAAATAAATATTTCAATTGAAAAGGTTTATTTTAGAAATATGTGTTTCTCAAATATTATCACACTTTTTTGGATTTTGAGAAGAAAATTTTTGACTTAAAAATTTTAATATAAAAAATAATTAATTTTGAAGTGAATTGTAAATGAATGTTATAGTCTAATGTTACACAAATTAGATATGTGAAATAACAATGTAAAATTGAAAACAAATAACACATGATCAAAAATAGAAATAAATATAAAACACACAAAATATAAAATTAAATTAATGTAAATTAAATTTAAATGTCAATAAAATATTTTTTTAAATAGTTCGAACAACACACAATCAACTAAAGAGGTTTATTAAAAGTGGGGCTCAGTTAAAAGGGGTTTCATTGATCAGACTCTCTATGTGATGTATCTTGATAAAGAATATATTAAAAAACACCCTGAATCTCAAGATGAATTACTGGAAATATTTGAAAATTGCTGTTGAAAACACACATCAATTGTTGTAGAATCGTCCTTGAATCTTTTTCAGTTTTCATGATTTCCACTAGATTCACCTTAATATAATCATTCACATATTCTTCAGACTGAATAATGGTTGTAAATCTATCCCTGGCTTGATGAATGAATTGTCCCAACCAAGATTCATTATAACTCGATTGACCGAATTACTATTCATTGATTATGCAAAAGGACATTCATAGGTGTATTTTCACACTGAATAGTGTTTTTGATATTGTTGAACTCAACTATCATAATAGTTACTATATAAAATCACTTAATTGGGTTAGTATGAGTGGATTGAGGAGTAGAGGTAGATGTTTGATTTCTATCCTTGATATAATTAAATTAAATTCCCATCATAAGCTTAGGTTCCTCGAAATCATATTTTTATTCACAGATTCACCTTTCAAATATCTAAAATATATATGAAAATAAATTATTAAACCATCAATATCTCCCAAAAAACACAGTTTTTATTAAAAATAATTAATTTTAGTTTGAAGGGATTCATACACGACTCGTGGAATAGTTGATATTATGATTTCTTCATACTAATTCTTCTCATTTTTAAAATATTCTCTCAAATATAACTTCTTCATTTATAAACTCATTCACTTTCGAATTAATTATTCATTATAAAGGTTATAAGACTCTAGAGAAATACTTCTTGAAGGATTTTCAGTTTCATCCAAAGGAAAACTTTTCTCTCTATGACTATTTGATCCATTTCTCAATATATATATCCTTTTGAAACATCAGTATCAGACAAAATGGGAGAATGGTTATCATGGGTAGGAGTACCTACCCTATAAATAGATTAACTGTGAGACTCATTCCCAATAACCTCTTTCACTTGATCCTATTTCTCAACTACATTTTTGTTTCTTCCATAGCTTCTAGAATTTTGATTGTAGTCATTTTTTCATTGAACAAGATGACCCTCTATAGATATAGATTCGGCCTCTTCATCTAGCCATTATCTTATAGTTCTAATAGATGGAATAATCCTATGATCCCACTAATTATCTTCCATCATCTATTGTTATTGTTCATCTCTAACTGGTAAAAGACTATTTCGGTAGTTTCTCCAAATTGATCCCAATTTCATAACACTCTCAATGCTAAGATTGTTGGCATGATGAAATCAATATTCATTAGTCATATATAGGATTATTCCTCTTCTGAGAAACATAAATTATAAGATTATTCCATAGGTATGGTAAATCATCTTTTATTCTTTATAAGATAAAAGGAATAAAAATCCTATCATAAAATGATTAAAATTGAACTTAACAAGTTCAAAAAATAGATATTGAACATACATATCTTGTTATATAACATTCTCTAGATAATATATTCTCTTAAAAATTATATATTGAGTAATCTTCCTAATGACATTCTTATTAGATTCAAGGTCCTTGGTCATCACATTCTTGTTGGTTCTTCTTAAAAAAAGAAAACATTACCTCCCCCAACATCTATTTTCCATCACCAATATTCTTCAATTTGAAATGGAAATCCCCCTCACGCGGACAACACAACTTATTCTCTATATCAACTGAAAAAGAGTAAATTCAGTATCATGATTCATAGAGATCAAAATATCTCCATCAATTCAAAAAATGAACTCAAAATTTCTACAGAAAAATTTTACATATATTAAAAACATCAAAGGAGTTATATCATGCCCAAATAATAATCTAGACATTGAAATATAATCACTACCTTTAACAAAACATTTTTCAATATAAATACTCAAAATCAATCACTTTACCTAGAATAACATTACTTCACTGAAGGGTATATAGACACACCCAAATCAGTATCTTCTGTTCTTCCCAAAGGTTTCATTTCTAAGGGTTTTTCAATTAAATATTCAATGTTTTAGGGTTTTGGTAAACTGGAATGATAGAGGCTCTGTAAACCAAATAGACATGATGGGTGGAGGATCCTGGTTTCTTTGAGGTGGTTTGGGAGGCTTGGAGTACTCATCACCGGGGCAACCCATGGACCACATTTCACAATTAACCTTGGCGTTTGAAGGTTCTGTTAAGGATCTGGAGGAAGGCTTTACCTGCTCGGGACAAGGAGTTGATTGAGATCAGTTTGGAGGTTGGCCTCCTGGAGACCGAGCTAGATAGTGGTGGGATGAAAACATATTTGCTGAGTTGAGGAATCAGAAGGATCATCTCACAGATGCCCTTCTGAGGTAGGAGTGGGTGGCTCGAGAAGGGGTGAGGATTCGCTGACTGTGTGAGGGGGAATGCAATACGGGCTACTTCCATGCCTGCATTTAGGGGAGGCGCTGCGTCCAAAGGCCAAATATTATTAGGGATGATGGGTCCTTCACCAGTGATCCAGATAAAGTGGGAGGAATGGAAAATTAGAGCATTAAATCATTGTTGGTGGACCCTGTTTCATGTAGGTTTGGGGGTTTTCTAAGCGGTAATGCTAAAGTCCTCGAGGAGATCCCACTCAGTGTCTCGGAGGATTTTAACTCCATTTTCAGTAGAGTTCGGATGAAGCTGAAGTGTGAGAGGTGATATGGACCTTGAACCTGCACAACGCACCAGGTCCGGATGGATTCCCGGTGTCTTTTTATACGGCGGCCTGGGATTTTATCAAGGGGGATCTAGTGCAGGTAGTCCAAGACTTCTTCCTTGACGGGGATTTTCCACGTATTTCTTGTGCAATAAAGATGGTTTAGATTCCTAAGGTGTACATCCCATGGTCCATTGATCAATACCGCCAGATCAGCATGTGCAATATACCTTCTAAAACTCTATCCATCATCCTAAATAAGAGAATGGCTATACACTTAGATTCTGGGGTGGCCCCAGAGCATCATGGGTTTATACAAGGGAGGTCCATTCAAGGGGCAATCGGCATGGTGCCAGAATTGATCAGTGATATTAACAACAGGTAATTTGGGGGAAATATGGTGATTAAGCTAGACATGAGAAATTCTTATGACCAAATGGAGTAGAACTTTATCATCAGGGTGTTGTCTGGTATTGGATTCTCTACCTAGAATACTGATCACCTATTCCACTGCTTTAGCTCAGCATGGATCTCAACCTTGTTTATGGGAAAGAAGAATGGGGTTTTCAAGTCTTGTAGTGGGATCAGGTAGGGGGATCCTCTTTCCCCAAAATTATTCATCCTATCACAAAATGTGCTCAGTTATTATATTAAACGAGGCCTCCGGACGGGTAAGGTCCTTCCCTTTCGGACCAGGTACAGAATTAGTGACTTCTCTCATCTAATGCTTACAGATGATACTATTTTGTTTCTCAATGGATGTCGAAGGTCGGTGTAGGGGATGATGGGACTCATTGAGGAGTATAAAAAGTGGATCGGGCAGGTGGTTAATAAGGAAAATACCCTCTTCTACACAACTAGGGTTGTTACAGAGAGAAGGGCCAGGGGTCTGGAAGCGGGTCTAACTATGAGATGGGACTTTTTCTCTATGGTGTATCTCAGGGCCTCGGTGAGCCCTTTATCTCTTAGAATCCACCATTTTGACAAATTAGTCAGCAAGATCACATGGTGTATTTTAAATTGGAAGAACAGAGTCCTCTCCTTTGGAGGATGAATTACACTCGTGAAAAGTATCCTTGTGTCCATTCCCATGCACATTTTGTCCACTTTTATGTTTCCTAAGTCTATGGTAGCTACCTTGGAGAGGATTATTGTGTTATTTATTTGGGATTGGAAAATGGAAGGCCGACATCATTGGGCTTCCGGGAAGCGGCTGGCTAGATCATTTTTAGAAGGGGTCATTAACATGAGGAGTATATCCACAACCATACAAGGGTTTCACGCAAAACTTGCATGGGAGGCTTTGTAAGGGAGAACAGTTTGGGGTCGGACTATTCATGGAAGATATGGACTAAATGTGAAGGATCCAAGGCTGAGGCCCTCTATGATTTGGATACTGGTTCAACCATATTTGGATTTTCTTCTTCAACATTCTACTTGGATGGTGGGATAGGGGACCTTAATTTATGGCTCCAAAACTGGGGGGCTGGGAGGTTGTGGTTTTTGGGCATCCCTACTTCAAATATCTCTCTTAAAGAGGCTTATGATCATCCAACATTTCTCTCGACTATTCTTCATGAGGATCCTCACTCGGTTTGAAACAACATTATGTTTAGTGAGGATCCAAACATACTTACTTTTAGGGAGAGTGTGTCGGGGAGGTTAACCATTAAGGACTTTAATCGTGCAAGAAGGGTTATTACTACAGAAGACCCATGGGGAGAGACGTTATAGTGTAAAGATATCCTGGATAAATCCAATTTACTAATAGGGAGAGTGATGAATCATGCTTTGCCCACTGAGGAAAATATACAGCGCATGGGAGTGAGTACTATCTCCATGTGGTGGTGGTGCTGCAATCCAAGCACAAAATTGGTGGATCGTCTCTTTTTAGATAGAGAATGTGTGAATTGGGTCTGGAAGAATTTTGGGGATGGTGTTGGGTGGAATAGGCAAGGGGGACAAATGGAGTATTTTCTTAGCACATGGTTTCAAGGAGTAGGGGATAAGGGGGCCAAGAGGAAGGCAATGGCCATCTTTTTACTATAAGGGTGCTGGGTTCTCTGGACGGCTAGGAATGAATCAAGTCACAGGGGCCTAAAAGGTCAAAGACAAGTATCATGTTCAAATCACGGAACCTGCTTCAGGACATGGTTCGCCTGTGCACTGCATGTCAGGAAGCTCCTTCAGTTAGAACTCTCATCCCAACCTCCAACATCCTCAATCAACCTAACGTTTTGGGGGCAGGGCCAATGGGTTCGCTGGAACATACTATGCCCTGGGTTGAAACTTAACACGGACGGGTCACTCTGGGGGGGGGGGGTTATGAGAGGCGGAGGTGTCATCCACAATCACAGTGGGGTTGTTATTTTAGGATTTGAGGTCTTCTATTTCTGGGTGACGTTTTGTAGGCAGAAGATGTGGCAATGGCCTCTGGTTTGGAGCTGTGTCAGCAAAAGCACATTTATCTCAGCGCGGTGGAGATGGACTCCCTTATCCTTCTTCACTCACTCTTGGGAATATGGTCTACTCCATGGAAAATTGAATATCTAATCCAAAGGTGCAGTCATCTTTGGGGCCAACACATTGTGGTTTTCCCACATGGCAGGAGGGGAACAAGGTTGTGGAATTCCTGGCATCTGTGGCTTCAGCCGACCCATGTATATCATCTTTCACCACTCTAGGGTCTTTTCCAAGGGAGTGGTTTTATCATGTTATTACGGATTCACTTGGACATCACTTTTTCAAACCTTCATGATTTCTTTCCATTGTGTTTTTTCATTTAAAATAAATAATAACGGTTATTTTCAGTCAGATATTATGTTTTAACAAATTGCAAAGAAATATCGTTTTAGATAACATGATCTCTAAAAATATGATGCCTTATATAAATATGCATAGTCCTAGAATGATTTATAGGATATTTTGGAAATATTTATAGCCTTATTATTATCACATAAAATATATATACCATTGCAATTTAGTCTAAAGTTCAGTAGTGTGTTTTTCTTCTATAATACATCTGCACAGTAACTACAAGTAGAAACTTATTATTCCTCAACTGTTCAATGGGTAACTAAGCTTTGTTTATTAATCAACCATGTTACTATATATTTTCCAAAAAAGTAACAGGTTCCTATGTTTATTTTTCTATCTAATCTACTACATGAAATGCTTGCATCTGAATATAAAATATAAAAAAATAATATGTTTTGGGGTAAATAAGAGATTAAAAAATAAAATTTAAATATTTCAAAATTACATTAATAGTATTACTATTGGATTATTTTGGATTTCACTGATATAATTCACAGAAACATATAGAAAATATAATGGTTTCTCTTCTACTAGTAATAAATAATAGACCAACACTCATACCTCTATATAACTTGTTGTCAATAGGTTATCCATCAAAAACAAAATCATGTTTTATATTGTTACACCTAGAAGCTATGTATGCCTTTATATTTACAAGTAAAAACATTCTCAATAAATTGATAATATTTTTACTTTAATTTAAAACATTTCTATAATTTTTTGATACATTTGTAATACTAAAAAGAATCATTAATCTCCCATCATACAAATTTCAATTTCATTTCTCTTTAGTTTTGAATAATCATTACATATTTTTTATTTTTTGAATAAAAAATAACATCATCAATATAAATTTGTACCAATGAAATATTAGAATTTTTTTTCTAAAAAAGTGTTGGATCTATCAATACAACAGTAAATCCATTTTCATAATAAAAGAATTTAATCATTCATACAATGATCTGGGTTCTTATTTATGACCATATAGAGCGTTAGTGAGATTTAAAATAGAATTTTGATTATAAGGGTTTTCAAAACTAGATTGTTGTTCAACATAAACTTCCTCCATAAAATATCCATTTAAAAATAATTATTTAACATCAATTTAATATAATTTAAAATTCATATCAGATGCATAGGATAAAAGGATTATAATAGATACTAAACTTGTTAAAGGGGAAAATGATTCATCATAATATATTATTTATTCGTAATTAAATAATTTTTATAATTATGTAGATTTATTTATATTTATTATCCCTTGATCATGATGTTTATTTTTAAAGATGCACTTGGTTCCTATTACTGAATAATTTATAGGTCTTTATACTATTTAAAAAACTTCATTAATATTGAATTAATTTATTTATTCTTACACTTCTAAAATCTATCTCTCATTCTTTATAGATTATTCAACAGATATATATTCATTGTATGATATAAAAATAAGAAATTAATATACTTTTTCTATATTTCATCAAATTATAATTAAGGTGTCTAGGTCTCCAATAATAGATTATATAGGATAGTTCTTTAAGGTTCTTGACTTTCTTAGAAAGAAACCTTCAGGATATTTTGTTTTATATTATTCTAAACTGAAATAAATTTCAATAATATCATTTTCAAAATAATACTTAAGAGTTTCAAGTCTCATGTTATCAAACAAATTAGCAATGTCATCTATTTGATCCTTCTCTTTATAAAATGTTTTTGATTCACCAAACTTATCATGAACATACTCTTCAACAATCCTTTACTTTTTATTAAACACTTATCGGATTTAGAAATTTTAGAATATCTAAAAAATATCATTTCATATACTTTTTGATAGAACATAATAAGTTTTTACTTTTTATTCATGATATGATCCTCGAAATAAAAAATGTTAATGTACATTACTTTATGTTTTCTTTTATTCCAATGTCCATGGGGAGTCCTTTTTAAAATAGGCCTTATTAAAATTCCATTCATGACATAGTAGGCTGTTATTATAGCTTATTCTCAAAAATATGTAGTAATATTATATTCATTCTTCATATTTCGTTCAATTTCAATTATAAGACTATTTATTTCTTTCATCAATTCCATTTTTGAGTTGTTCTTAGTGTAGAGAAGGTGTGTTTAATACACATATTTGAGAAAAAATATTGGAATTTTTTATTCTAAAAATCTCCACCCTGATAACTTCTCAATGATGTAATTTTAATACAAGTTTCATTTGGAATTTTTTAAAAACATTCAATAATAGTAAAAACATCACTTTTTAGTTTTGGAAAATATAACTAAGTAAATTAGGAATAATAATCAACTAAAAAATAGACATATCATTTAATAGACAATATTGATACTCTAGATGGTCCAGACAAGTCCATTTGGATATGTTCAAATTTATTAGATGTACAATTATTTTAATATATTTTAAATAAGATTTGTGTTGCTATAAAATTTGGAATGCATCATAGAATCTCTCATTATCAAATTTAATAATAGGTAAATCAAGAAGAAACTATTTCATAGATAATTTGTGTAAATAATAAATATAACAATTTCTTTGAATTTTATACCAAATCCATGAATAATTTATATTAGTATTTAAACAATCCTCATTTTTTTTACTCATGGAATTTAAATTCAATTTATAGACATTTAAAGTTCTTGGTTATTTAAATTTAAGAAACTTATCTTTAAAGACATTGAAATAAATGTTAGAAAAATAAACATAAAAATAATCATCTTAAAATTGAGAAATACTTATCGAGTCATTTTTTATCACTTTCCCATACAATAGATTATTTACTGACATATTCATTGGATCTCCAATAGTTCCAACTCCAATAATCTCTCTATTGGCATTATCACCAAAATTCACTAGTACTTCATCCATTTCAGTCAGCATATTAAAATTAGATTAATATCCAATCATATGTATTGAATTTCCACTAGCCATATACCATATGGCTTTTTTATTGTTATGGAATGTTTTCTGCAGTGAATACGATTATACATGTGTTTGTTTGGTAACCAAATTTTATTGGGCCTTGTAGAGTTAGCGAGCAATGATCTGGGAATCCCAATTTACCTAATTTTACAAAAATTTAAATCTCTTTATTCATAAAAAAATATTGAAGAAAATGAATTTTTTATACCACTAAATGTATGGTTTCTTAAATAATATTAATTAGTGACGTGACCATTTATTCCACAATAAAAACATATATCATTTTTGGAATTGGGAAGAAACTTATTCATATATTGTTTTGATTTTTCACCGGTTCTTCTAATTTCAAATAATTTACGCTTTAATGAAATTATTTACAATAATTATATTTAAATAAATTATCATTTAATAATAATTAGAGAAATACTTTTATAAGACTCTACTTCATCCTGTAATTCTTAAAATATATTTTAATGATTAATATAGTTAGATATATAGAAGTTGAATTTTTCAACTAAATATTTATATTGTTTTACCAGAGTGTATCTATAACCTAAGACAAAATTATGAGTATTTTAAAATGAGATTTTATTATTTATTAAATAACAATATTTTTTTAACATTGAGCAGAAGGAAAATAATTTTTCATTTGAGAGAATTTTAGTACCACAATTAGAGGAGTTATAAGTTTGTATCTTTTATTCTTTATCCATTAAGCACATTTTGTCTTTGAGATTTGATGGCTCTTTTTTAATAAGTTTTTGAGGAGATTCTATAGTATTCAATTACACTCCACGTATCATTAATATCCCTTTTTTCTTTTTTGTTCATAATCAATAATTTTGTGATATTTCATTTATGACCCCATTCTTTCATCTATTAGTTGAGGGAAAACAGGTCTGATGTGACCCAATTTTTTCATTTATTGAATCTCAATTCTAATGGATATTTATCATCATTAAAAAAATTAAAATATGAATCCTTTTTTATTATTGTATAACTTTCTGAACATTATAGCTAGGTGAGCATTTTCCATTTCAGAAGAATATGAATCTGAATTTTTCTCTATTTTGTCTTCTTGTTTTTTATGCTTATAAGATGTTACTTTCATTGGTTTTTTGTCCCTTCTCACCAAAATCATATGATATTCAAATTGATAATTAATTTATTATTAATTCATTAGTATTGGTCTACTGAATTCATTCATTTTAAATTTTTTGTTAGGTGATGATTGAAAAATAGAAGCTGATTTCCATTCCATTTTGAGGGAAGTAATCTGTGTTCATTCAACGCATGATCAGTCTGACTTATGGGATCACCCAAGGAAGTAATATTATCAGCACTATCTATAATCATTTCATTAATCTATGTTATTATGACACCAAAAATCATTCTAAATGTGTAAAAACTATAACTTAGGTGTAGGATATATAATTTGTCTAATTTTTTCTATTACTTCAGAAGATACATTAATTGTTTTCACATTTCACTGTTAGTAGGGAATTGCGATACACAATTAAACTCATCAGGACCATGTCTCCAAATTATAAAATTCATTTCTTTTGAATTGATTATATACTCAACATTTGTTTCAGTAATTAAACTCTCGGGTTTTGAAGGAATCACATAAGGAGTAATGATCTTTGAATAATCACTGATTCCAAGATTCTAAAGATATATATTCATTTAGGATTTCCAGAATCTAATATTGTAACCATTATAGTATTGATAATGAACTATACACTTCAATTATTTCAGATCATCCATTGAAATATGCATTTTATAGTCATTATACTTTTTATCATTCTATAGCTTGATTGTAAAAGATCACCTCTTTTACCAACTTTTTGGTCAGAACTATACAAACATCCACAAGTGGGGGAATGCATTGTGTCTTTTTGATAAACTTCCCTAATTCAGAATTTTTTCTCCCTTTGTGAATTATAAGGATTTGCAGTGTTTTCTATTTTACGGAATATATGCTGTGGACAAATAGAAATAAATAACACAACAAATTTATAGTGGTTTGGGTAACAAAGTTCTCCTTGACCACTCCACCAACTCTCTCTCTGTGAGCTTGGTGAATTTCACTAATGTGGTCCCTTTATCACAAGACATCAAATCCACAACTATGTGAAGGGAGTAGAAATCGTTACAATAAAGAATAAATAATCCTTCTAGTTATTATATTGGAAACAGTTATCTAGATAATAGTAAAACATTCTAAAACATTACCGCAACATGTATGAGCAGTTCCTATTCTAATAAAAAAAGATTTTATGGTTCAGATTGATCTTCATAGTTGCATCACCACCCACTTATAGTAGATTGATCATCATCTTACGAAATGAATTCCTTCAATAAAGAGAAATTATAATGTGATCATGGCTGCAAATGATCATCAATTTTAATATAAAAAAAATAGAATCAACAATATTACAACATCACAAGATTGTAACATTTATATATCCAATGTGTAGCCTCTTCACTAAATTACGGAATAGATCGTTTATTACAGAAGATCTGTAGATGATATTCAAATTAATAATATCATATCTGTGAATGAATAATCCTTGAATCACTCATGTCACATATATTACACAAAACAGTTCTATTGATTTGAAAATTCCTCGATTATATAAATGGCTTTCTTACAGTTGACCAGATCCAAAAAAACTGCAAGAATACAGAAATTCAATTATTAATTGACAATGGGAATCGTATGCATTCTTGCGAATATGAGTGAATTTATCTGATTAATATGATTCTTTTAATTGATCATAATGAGCATTCAAATAGTCATATAGAATATAAAAATCATCCTGTAATTTTTTCAAGACCGTAGCAAGAAATTTTTATGATATTGCAAATGTAAAACCCCATTGTTGAGTAGAAAAATGTAGAGTTTATCTCCCTAGAAATGGGTTTCTTTGCATAGCCTAGGGGTCCAAACAACTCATTCTTCGTTATCTATACAGAAAAATGTATGTTCAATGTTTATATATTCCAATTTAGGGTTTATATTACATACATTAATTCACAAAACATAGATTATTTTATCTATATTCAAACTATTCAGTGTAGCATAGGGATGATGATCCACAAACTCATTCACCGAATATAGGTTTTGAATAGTTTTTCTAGAACACTATCTATACGATTGAATTTTATCACAGTTTAAAACAGGATATATATATATATATATTATTGAATCATTCATAACACAAATTTATTAGAATACTGACTAGTATATTTGTGAGCATCAAAATCACTATATAATATAGAGCATTATCGAGACAATACATGCACAACAATAATATCATTCACTATAATGGAATATCATATATACAACCAGCTAAGGCCAACCATTCCATTTTAATGAATATCCTATATTAACCCAATATTTTCCCCTTGTAAAAAACAGTTTTCAGAGATCATCTATAACATAAAAAAATTGTTTTGGATAAAAATTTTATGTTATATTTTTTTCATAATGTACCATAATAATATAAGGAAACAATATTCATTTTTATGATTTAACCACATTGTAATTAAAATGAAATAATAAGAATATTGAAGTTTAATTATACAAAGAACTCATAAAATAATGATTAAAGAATACATTCATATAACCCCCACATATTTATCTTAAACCCACATTTCAATATAATGTTTAGTTTTCAACCTTTTTCCCACATAATCAATTTTTTTACATTTTGGACATAATTTTCATCATTATTCAAATTATAAAATACTATATATATTAAAATTTCTAGACATAATATAGAGGGTTGCATACCTGGGAAGGGAAGGAATGTTAAATCATTTTAATCCATTATATCCTCATGTCAACACAATAATTATACCATAAAAATCATCCAATAAACATTGAAACCATGAAAAATACATCACAAAGACATATCAAAATCATAAATATATGAAAAAATTTATATAAAAATGCATGGCACTAAAAGGAAAATTATTTCATCCCAATATTAGTTTATACCAATTTTTAAGCATCTATAATCTCAAAATTATCATTTTATTTGTACTTAAACATTTAATTGGACATAAATATTTCAAATT
The DNA here is from genome assembly GCA_963277665.1 of Viscum album. Classification (NCBI taxonomy): domain Eukaryota; kingdom Viridiplantae; phylum Streptophyta; class Magnoliopsida; order Santalales; family Viscaceae; genus Viscum; species Viscum album. The sequence continues at coordinate 1,457,097,179 of OY728138.1, forward strand.
CACAACATTAAGTGTGGAAACACAAAATTTCATAAATTATCTAGTATTTTATGCCATAATTATATTATAAAACAATTATTTTTTCAATAATAAGTCAAATTTCCAATCCTGGAAACAGATAAGAATAATTTAATAATTTATCCAGTAAACATTTCATAGATACATAGTTTCCAAAAATCAATAGAGATAAATTGGTCTCCTACATCAAATGTTATATCCCATATCAACTCTATGAACAAAATGATCCATGAATCTAAAAAACTAATAGAAAAAGAATTACTATTGGTATCCATAGTTAAATTAATACCTCAAAATAAAAAAATAATAGATTTATAACAAAATGAAAAAATTGGATCCAATAGATGAAAAAATCACAAATATAAACCTAAAAAAATAAGAACCAATATATGATTCTAGGAGATGAATGTGACATTTTATAGATCCAATCCTCTGTTATATATTACACCAATTCATCATAGGGGGACAAAATCCTAAATTAAGGGACTAAGAATCCATTAAATGGTCAAATTATCATGATTTAAAAAAATAGTAGGGTTCATAGAGATTTTCTGGTCACAACACACCATTCTGTAACACCTCGACCAAAATCATTGGGTTTGATCTGAGGAACCACAAGAACTCGTTTTCTTCTCAATGTAAACTAGTGGATGATGGATATCAATGGAAACAATGAGAATCTATGGATATAATACACCCTCAATTATAATATCCCATTACAACAATATAAGAACATATATATAATGCGATTAATTATCACAGTAGTAAATTAACACAACAAGGATGACATAATATATCTTAATTAAAGTTAGACAATGTCAAACCAAAAAACCCAATATGGTATATTAACAGCCATATGCTGTAAAACATGAAAAATTTAATAAAAGATATTGTGGTTGATGTACCGAGTCTTTCCTTATACGATGATTATATCATAAATCTAGGTTACCTAGAAAATTATTGATTATCCCCTTCCCCACTAAGAATCTGTGATAATAAATTTTAAAAATGCATTGAGATTCATTTGAAGGGTGTGAGTATATACTATGATTTGTGTTTCTCTAAAATTTGGAATGCATCACAGAATCTATAATTATCAAATTTAAGACTAGGTAAATCCGGAACATACTGTTTTATAGATAATTTGTGTAAATAATAAATATTATAATTTCCATGAATTTTATACAAATCTGTGACTAATTTATCATAGTATTTAAACAATCCTCATTTTGTTTACTCAAGGAATTTAAATCCAATGTATAGACATTTACTGTTCTTGGTGCATTAAATTTATGAAACTTATCTTTAAAGACATAGAAATAATTGTTAGAAAAATAAACATAAAAATAATCATCTTAAAATTGAGAAACACTTATCAGGTTATTTTTTATCCCTTGTCCATAAAATACATTATTTATTAAGATATTCATTGGATCTCCAATGTTTCCCTCTCAAATAATCACTCTATTTAGATTAACACCAAATTTCACCAGTACTACATCCATTTCAGTTAGGGTATTAAAATTTTATGAGTATCCAATCATATGTGTGGATTTTCCACTAGCCATATACCATATGGATTTTCTATTATTATGGATTGTTTTCTGCAAATAATACAAATAAACATGTGTTTTTATGGATAACATATTTTCATGGGCCTTGTAGTGTTAGCGAGCAATGATTTGGGAATCCCGATTTACCTACTTTTACCAAAATTTAAATCACTTTATTCATAAAAAATTTTAGAAGAAAATGAATTTTTCATAAAACTAAATTTATGATTTATTAAATAATATTTTTAATGAAATGACCATTTATTCCACAAAAATAACATGTATCATTTTTGGAATTGGGAAGAAACTTATTCATATATAGTATTGATTTTTCACCCTTTCATCCAATTTCAAATATTTTACACTTTAATGAAATTTTTTAGAATAATTCTATTTAAAAATTTTCTCATTTAATAATAATTAGAAAAATAATTTTATAAGACTCTAGTTCATATTGTAATTCTTCAATTATTTTTCATGATCAATATAATTAGATATAGAAAAATATAATTTTTCAAATAAATATTTATACTGTTTTAGAGGAGTGTCTCTATAACCTAAGACCAAATTATGGGTAATTTTCATTGAAATATGAATATTTATTAAATAATTATATTTTTTTTATAAAATTGAGAAGTAGGAAAATACTTTTTCATTTGAGAGACTTTCAGTACCATAATTAGAGGAGTTATAAGTTTTTACCTTTTCTTCTTTATCCATAAAGTACAGTTTGTCTTTGAGATTTGATATCTCTTTTTAAATAAGTTTTTGTGGTGCTTCTAGAGTCTTCAATTAAACTCCATCTTGCATTAATATCCCTTTTTTAGTTTAAGATCATAATCCACATTTTTTTATATTTCTTTTAGGACCCCTTTCTTTCATATATTAGTTGAGGGAAAAAAGGTCTGATGTGACCCAATTATTTCATTAATTGAATCCAAATTCTAATTGTTATTTCTCATCATTAAAATAAGATAATATGAATCCTTTTTTATTGTAGAAATATTTTCTGAACTTTATAGCTAGCTGATCATTTTCCATTTTAGAGGAAGATGAATATGAATTTTTCTCTATTTTGTCTTCTTGTTTTTTATGCTTATAAGATGTTACTTTCATTTATTTGTTGTCCCTTTTCACCACAATGTTATGATATTCAAATTGATATTTAATTTATTATTAATTAATCATTATTGGTCTATTTATTTAATTTATTTGAAATTTTTTGATAGATGATGATTGATAAATAGAAGATGATTTTCCATTCCATTTTGAGGGATGTAATTTGTGTACATTCAACGCATGATCAGTTTGACTTATGGGATCATCCAAGGAAGTAATATTATTAACACTATCTATAATTATTACATTAATCTATTTTATTATCACACCAACAATCATTCTAAAAGTGTCAAAATATATCATAGGTGTCAGATATATCATTTGTCTAATATTGTCTATTACTTCATAAGATACTTAAATAGCTTTCACATTTCATTGTTTATAGGGAATTGGGATACACAATTAAACTCATCAGGACCATGTCTCCAGATTTTAAAATTCATTTCTTTTGAATTGATATCATACTCAACATTTGTTTCATCAATCAAAGACTCAGGTTTTTTAGTAATCACATAAGTAGTAATGACATTTGAATAAACATTGATTCCAAGATTCATATGATAGATAATCATTTAGGATTACCAACATATATAATTTAACTATTAAATTATAGAGAATGAACCATAAACATTACTTCTATCAGATCAGCCACTAACATCTACATTGTATAGACCTTATACTTTTTAGATTTCTATAGAATTATTGTTAAATATTACCTCTTTTACCAATTTTTGGGTCAGAAGGGTACACAAAACCGCTAGAGGGGGAATGAATTGTGTCTTTTTGATAAAATTCCCCAATTCTGAATTTTTTCTCGCTTTGTGAATTATAAGGATATGCAGCGTTTTTTATTGTATGTAATATAAGCTGTAGAAAAATAGAAATAAATATCACAACAAATTTATAGTGGTTTTGGTAACAATGCTCTCCTTGTCCACTCCACCAACTCTCTCTCTATGAGCTTGAAGAATTTCACTAGTATGGTCCCTTTATCATAAGACATCAAATCCAAAACTGAGTGAAGGTAGTAGAATCCTTAACAATAAAGACTAAATAATCCTTCTGGTTAATTTATTGGGAACTAGTTATCTGGATAATATTAAAAGATGCTAAAACATTACAGTAACAAGTATCAGTAGTTGATATTATAATAAATCAAAAAAAATTGATTTTATGGTTCAGTTTGATCTTTATAGTTGCATCACCAACAACTTACAGTAGATTGATCTTCATCTTAGTAAATGAATTCCTTCAAAAAGGAGAAATAATAAGGTGATCCTGGCTACAAATGATCATCAATTTTAATATCACAAAATAGTAGCAGCAATCTTACAACATCACATGATTGTAACATTTATATCTCCAAAGTGTAGCCTCTTCTCTAAATTATAGAGTAGATCGTTTATTACAGAAGACATTAAAATTATATTGACATTAATATTATCATATGTCTGAATGAATAATACTTGAATTTCCCATATCACATAAATTACACAAAACACCACTCCTGATTTGAAAATACCTCGATTATATAAATAGATTTCTTATAGTTGAACAGCTCCATGAAAATAAACTGCATGATTAAAAAATTTAAAATATTAATTGACCAAAGGAATTGTTAGTATTATTGCGAATATTTGTGATTTTATATGATGAATATGATTATTTTAATCGATCATAATGAGCATTCAATTAGTCATATATAATATAAAAATCATCCTGTAATTTTGTCAAGACTGTTGCAAGAAGTTTATATGATATTGAAAGTTTAAAACTCCATTGTGGAGTAGAAAAATGTACTGTTGAGCTACCTAGAAGTGGGTTTCTTTGAATATCCTAGGGGTCCAAAAAACTTATGATTCTTTATCTATAAATTCATATGTTCCTAATGTATAGATCGAAGTAATATATGGATTATTATCAAAACATTCGTCATTTTCAGCATATAATTAAGGACTTATCATTGATTAACAACACATTCAATTTCCCAAATGTAGGGTATGTTCAATGATTATATATTACAATTTAGGGTTGATATTACATACATTAATTCACAAAACATAGATTTTTTTCTCCATATTCAAACTATTCAGCTTAGCAAAGGGATGATGATCCATAATCACATTCATCGAATATTGTTTTTGAATAGTTTTTCTAGAACACTATCTGTAGGATTGAATTTTATAAATGTTTAAAACATGATATATATATATATGTACTTCAATCATTCTTAACACAAATTTATTAGAAAACTGACTAGTATATTTCTGAGCATCAAAATCATCATATAATATAAAGAATTATTGTGAAAATACATTCCCATCAATCATACCATTATCTGTAATGGAATATCATATATACAACCAGCTCAGGACAACCATTCCATTTTAATGAATATCCTATCTCGACCCAATATATGCCTCCTGTAAATATCAGTTTTCACAGATCATCCATAAGAAAAAAAAATGGTTTTGGATAATAATTTTATGTTATATTTTATTCATAATGTACCATTACAATATAAGGAAATAAGATTCATTTTTATGGTTTAACCACATTTGAATTAAAATGAAACAATAAGAATATTTACGTTTAATTTCACACAGAAGTCATAAAAGTTTGATAAAATAATACATTCAAATAACACCCAAAAATTTATCTTAAACCCATATTTCATTCTAATCTTTATATTTCAACCATTTCCCACATAATAAATTTTTTTACATTTTCTTCATAATTTTCATCTTCACACAAATTATAAAATATTATATATATTAAAATTTTAATCCATAATCTAGAGGTTTACTTACCTTGGATGGGATTGAATGTTAACTCAATTTAATCCATTAAATCCACATGTCAAAACAATAATTATACCATAAAAATCATCCAATGAACATTGCTACCATGAAAAATACATCAGAACGACATATCAATTTCATTAATCTAGGAAAAAAATTTATAAAACAATGCATGGCACTAAAAGACAATTTATCTCATCCCAATATTAGTTTATACCAATTTTTATACATCTCTAATGTCAAATTTATCATTTTATTTGTACTTAAATATTTAATTGTTCATAAATATTAATAATTCACTACATTAAGTGTTGAAAACCACAATTTCATACATTATCCAGTATTTTATGCCATAATTATGCAATAAAATATAATAATAAATTTTTTTTCCAATAATAAGTCCAATTTCCAGGCCTGGAATCACATAAGAATTATTTAATAACCAATCCGGTAAAAATATCATATATACATAGGTTCTAAAAATCAATAGAGATAAATAGGTCTCCTACATCAATAAATACATGAAATTCAGATAATTTTATATCCCATAACAACTCTATGAACTAAATAATTCATGAATCTAAAAAACTGAAGGAAAAAAGAATTAATATTGGGATCCACAGATAAAATAATAACTCACAATATAAAAAATATAATAGATTTATAACTAAAATAATAATTTGGATCCAATACATGAAACAAATCCCAAATATAAACCTAAAAAAATATGAACCAATATATGATTCCAAGAGATTCTTGGGAGATATTATAGATCCAAGCCTTTGTTATATATTACACCAAATCATCATAGGGAGAAAAAAATCCTAAATTAAGGGACTAAGAATCCATTAAATGATCAATTTAACATTATTTAAAAAAATAGTAGGGTACACATAGATTATCAGGTCACAACACAACAATCCGTAACACCTCGACCAAAATCACTGGGTTTGATCTGAAGAACTAAAAGACCTCATTTTCTTCTCAATGTAAACAAGTTGATGATGGATATCAATGACAGACATGAGTTTTTATGGAGATAATACACCCTTAATTATCATATCCTTGCACAACAATATAATAACATATATATAAACCTATTAATTATCCCAATAGTAAATTAACAAAACCAGGATAGCATAATATATGTTAAATAAATTAAAACAATGTCAAACCAAAAAAACCCCCAATATGGTAGACTAATAGCCATATACTGTAAAAAACAGGAAAATTTTAATAAAAGATAGTGTGGTTGATGTACCGAGTATTTCCTTATATGATTCCAATATCATAAATCTGGTTTACATAATAACTTATTGATGATCCCCTTCCCCTCTCAGAATCGTTGATAATAAATTTTGAAAATTCACCGAGATTCATGTGAAGGGTGTGAGTATAAACTAAGATTTTTGTTTCACTCAAATTTGCAATGCATCATAGAATTTATCATTTTTAAATTTAAGACTGGGTAAATCAAGAACAAACTCTTTCGTAGATAATTTGTGTAAATAATAAATATTCCAATTTCCAGGAATTTTATACCAAATCCATGACTAAATTCCCTTAGTATTTAAACAATCCCCTTTTTGTTTACTCAAGTAAGCTAAATCCAATGTATAGAAATTTACATTTCTGGGTGCTTTAAATTTAGGAAACTTTTCTTTAAATACATAGAAATAATTGTTAGATAAATAAACATAAAAATAATCATCTTAAAATTGAGAAATTCTTATAAGGTTATTTTTTATCCCTTGACTATAAAATACATTATTTATTGAGATATTCATTGGATCTCCAATAGTTCTAACTCCAATAATATCTCTATTGGCATTGTCACAAAAATTCACAAGTACGACATCCATTTCAGTCAGCATATTAAAATTTGGTGAGTATCCAATCATATGTATGGAATTTCCACTAGCCAAATACCATATTTCTTTTCTATTCTTATGGCATGTTTTCTGCAATAAAAATAATTAAACATTTGTTTTTTTGGTAACCATATTTTTTAGGGCCTTGTAGTGTAAGCGGGGAATGATCTGGGAATCCCGATTTACCTATTTTTTCAAAAATTTAAATCTCTTTATTCATAAAAAAATTTAGAAGAAAATGAAATTTTCATACAACCAAATTTATGATTTCATAAATAATATTTATTATTGACATTACCATTTATTCCACAATAATAACATGTATCATTTTTGGATTTGGGAAGAAACTTATTCATATATATTTTTGATTTTCCACCCTTGCTTCCAATTTCAAATATTTTACACATTAATGAAGTTATTTACAATAATTATATTTAAGAAATATCTCATTTAATTATAATTATAGAAATACTTTTATAAGAATATTCTTCAACCTGTAATTCTTCAAATATTTTTTCATGATCCATATAATTAGATATAGAAAACTAGAATTTTTCAACTAAATATTTATATTTGTTTAGAAGAGTGTCTCTATAACCTAAGGCAAAATTATGAGTATTTTTCAGTTACATATTATTATTTATTAAATAATCATATTGTTTCTAACATTGACCAGTAGGAAAATAATTTTTTATTTGAGAGACATTCAGTACCAATATTAGAGGAGTTATAAGTTTGTACCTTATTTTCTTTATCCATAAAGCACATTTTGTCCTTGAGATGTGATTTTTCTTTTTTAATAAGTTTTTGAGGATCTTTTAAAGACTTCAATTACACTCCACATAGCATTAATATCTCTTTTTTATTTTATGGTCATAATCAGTATTTTTGGGATATTTCTTTTATAACCCCATTCTTTTAACTATTAGTTGAGGGAAAATAGGTCTTATGTTACCCATATTTTTCATTAATTGAACCTAAATTCTAATTTTTCTTTCTCATCATTAAAAAAAGAAAATCTGAAACCGTTTTTATTATTGTACATTTTTCATAAATTTATAGCTAGTTGAGTGTTTTCCATTTCAGAAGAATATGAATCTGAAATTTTCACTATTTTGTCGTCTTGTTTTTATTCTTATAAGATGTTACATTCATTGATTGTTGTCCCTTTTCACTACAATATAATGATATTTAAATTGATATTTAATTTATTATTAATTCATTATTATTGGTCAATTTAATTCTTTCATTTTAATTTTTTTTATATGTGATGATTGAAAAATAGAAGCTGATTTTCCATTCCATTTTGAGGGAAGTAATCTGTGTACATTCAACGCATGATCAGTGTGACTTATGGGATCACCCAAGGAAGTAATATTATTAACAATATCTATAATTATTCCATTCATCTATGTTATTATCACTCCAAAAATCATTCTAATTGTGTCAAAATATAACTTAGGTGTACGATATATCATTTGTCTAATATTTTCTATTACATCATAAGTTACTTAAATAGTTTTCACATTTCCTTGTTAGTAGGGAATTGGGATACACGATTAAACTCATCAGGACCATGTCTCCAGATTATAAAATTCATTTCTTTTGAATTGATATCATACACAACTTTTGATTCAGCAATCAATGTCTCAGGTTTTTTAGGAATCACATAAGGAGTATTGATCTTTGAATAAACATTGAATCCATGATTTTTAAGATAGATAATAATTTAGGATTTCTAGCATCTATAATTTTAACCATTAAAGTATGGAGAATGAACCATAAAATTTACTTGTTTCAGATCATCTATTGACATCTGCATTGTATAGTCTTTATACTTTTTAGCTTTCTATAGCTTTATTGTAAAAGATCACCTCTTTTACCAATTTTGGGTCATAATTGTACAAACATCCGCTAGAGGAGGAATTAATTGTGTCTTCTTGATAAGCTTCCCCAATTCTGAATTTTTTCATTCAATGTGAATTATAAGGATATGCATCATTTTCTATTGTAGTGAATATATTGCTCTAGAAAAATAAAAATAAATAACAAAACAAATTTATAGTGGTTTGGGTAACAATGTTATCCTATTCCACTCCACCAACTCTCTCTCTACGAGATTGGTGAATTTCACTAGTGTGTTCCCTTTATTATAAGAAATCAAATCCAAAACTGAGTGAAGGTAGAAGAAACCATTAAAATAAAGACAAAATAATCCTTTTGGTTATTTCATTTTGAACCAGTTATCTAGAGAATAGTAAATATACTAAAACATTACTGCAACAAGTATGCCCAGTTGATATTCTAATAAATCAAGAAAATTTGATTTTATGGTTTGGTTTGATCTTCATTGTTGCATCACCATCTACTTATAGTATATTGATCATTATCTTATGAAATGAATGCCTTTAATAAGGATAAATAATAATGTGATCCTTGCTGCAAATGATCATCAATTTTAATATCAATAAATAGCAGCATCAATCTTAAAACTACACGGTATTGTATCATTTATATCTCTAAAGTGTAGCCACTTCTCTAAATTACAGATTATATCATTTATTACAGAACATCTTTAAATGATATTCACATTAATAATATCATATGTGTGAATGGATTATCCTTAAATCACCCATGTCACATAAATTACACAAACCACCACTCTTGATTTGAAAATACCTCGATTATATAAATAGCTTCTTATAGTTGAACATATCCATGAAAATAAACTGCAAGATTACAAAATTTCAAATATTAATTGACCAAGGGAATTGTAATTATTCTTGCGAATTTGAGTGATTTTATCTGATGAATATGATGCTTTTAATCGATCATAATGAGCATTCAATTAGTCATATATAATATTACAATCATCTTGTAATTTTTTCAAGACCGTTGCAAGAAATTTATATGATATTCCAAATTTAAAACACTAATTTTGAGTAGAAAAACGTAGGGTTGAGCTACTTAGAAATGGGTTTCATTTCATACCCTAGGCGTCTAAACAACTTATGATTCATTATCTATAAATTCATTTATTCTAAATGTATAGATCTACGTAATATAGGGATGATTATCAGAACATTCATCCTTTTCAGAAAAAAATTAAGGATGTATAATTGATTAACCATACATTCAATTTTCCAAATGTAGAGTATGTTCAATGTTTATATATTCCAATTTATGGTTGAAATTACATACATTAATTCACAGAACATAGATTTTTTCTCCATATTCAAACTATTCAGCGTAGCATAGGGATGTTGATCCATAAACTCCTTTACCGAATATAGTTTTTGAAATGTTTTTCAAGAACACCATCTGTAGTATTGAATTTTATCAATGTTAGAAACATGATATATATATATATATATATATATATATTTGAATCATTCTTAACACAGTTTTTTTAGAAAACTGACCAGTATATTTGTGAGCATAAAAATCATCATATAATATAGGGCATTATTGAGGCAATACATGACCAACATTCATACCATTCTCTATAATGGAATATCATATATACAACCTTCTAAGGACAACCATTCCATTTTAATGAATAACTTATCTTGACCCAATATATACCTCTTGTAAATAACTGTTTTCATAGATTATCCATAACACAAAAAAATGGTTTTGGATAATACTTTTATGTTATATTTTATTCATAATGTACATTATCAATATAAGGAAAAAAGATTCACTTTTATAATTTAACCACATTACAATTAAAATGAAAAAAATAAGAATATGAAAAATTAATTCCACAATGAATTCATAAAATTTTGATAAAAGAATTCATTCAAATAACCCACAAGTATTTATCTTAATCCCACATTTCATTCTAATGTTTATTTGTCATCTTTTTCCCACTTAATCATTTTTTTTAAAAAAATTTCCTAATTTTCATCTTCACAGAAATTATAAAATACTATTTATATTAAAATTTCAATCCATAATGTAGAGGGTTTCTTCTCTGGGAAGGGAAGGCATGTTAACTCAATTTAATCCATTATATCCACATGTCAACACAATGATTATACCATAAAAATCATCCAATGAACATTGCTGCCATAAAAAATATATCAGAAAGACATATCAAAATCATAAATCCAAGAAAACAATCTATATAAAAATACATTGCACAAAAAGACAAATTATCTCATCACAATATTAGTTTATACAAATTTTTATGCATCTATAATGTAAAAATTATCATTTTATTTGTACTTATACAGTTAATTGTTCATAAATATTACTAATTCGTAACATTAAGAGTGGAAAACCACAATTTAATACAATATCCATATAGAAACCCATCTTTTTATAACATAAACATTCATTACATTACACAAAAATGAGGATCTTTAAGGTTTAATGTCATGGAAACCAAGAACAATATACATGAAAAAAACATAAAGAATTCTTCTTAAACCCTTGAAAGGCTTCTCCTTCAGTTCATCCTAGGTTCATTCCTGCATCTCATAACCTGGGGACATACATCAAAAGAAAGGTTGAGCAGAAGGCCCAGTAAGGGAAAGAAGAGAAACATTTTACATGTGAACTTGAGATACTTCAATAAGGTCATGAAAAGAACATTAAGGCATGATAAAGAAATCATGAGATATATCATAATAAAAATAAAATTTTTCATAACATGAAGATGTGGCTGCAACATTTAATATTAAAACTCATTTCGTTTCACCAAGGTCCATCCCGAAGGTGTCATTAAAAATTACCTAGGATATTCACCAAGGTATCAGTCTAAAAAGTCATCACTAGAGATTAAGTCTGTACCCAATGCATTGGAGCGCTATCTAGGCGCACCATTGACATGTATTTATTATCATGTGAGCCACTTATATCATCATCTATCATTTAATAAACAACCCATATAGCATAAAAGAAATGGGTTTCATTTCATAATCATTACGTTTTAAAAACTTCTTTAAAGACATGATCTTTATGTCCCTTTAAACCCATGGAAAGGGAAAGAGGGCTTCATGTATGTGAATAACAGAATTTAAAATAGAAAATTTTGATATATATGTGAATACCCCTATAGAAATATGATCTTTGAGTATTAACTTAATAACATAAAATAATTTTGGGAAAAAGAGAGAGGCATTTTGAGGCAAAAATTCTGCAGCATAACGGCTATGTTTTGGGTTTTTAGAATACATTGAAAAGAGAGGGGACATGGGTCAAACATTCATAAATGACCCATAAAATAGTATAGGGACATAATAAAAAGGAACTTTAAAGACTTTACATGAAAATAGAACATGAAAATGAGAAGGGTTAAAGAATCCCTTACAAATTCGGCAGCCTAACGACGCCAGTTAAACATTCATAAAACTAAACGATGAGAGTATGAGGGGATCTCTCATAACATAAACATGAAAAAGGAATTAAGAGGTATATAAAAGAACATCCTACCACATAAGAACATAGAGAATAAACGGAATGACAAAAAAAGAGAATACTTGGAAAGAGAGAGAGAGGTCGGATCCCTTAACTTAAATGTAACTCTTAAAACTCAAATGTTGGGACCATGAGAGGCTTGAGGGAACCTTTAGAGGACTCCTTGGGAGGTTAGGAGACCCGAACTTTGTTGATAATGATTTTTCAGTCCAAAGGATGAGAGAATGGCTTGGTATTTATAGGGAAAGTGAGGGGACAAGGCATTAATGGCCAAGGAACACCTCACAAGTGGTTTTCTCAAAACCATGTGCTCTCCCATGTTATTTCCCATGAAGTTAGGCCACATGGGGCCCCCAATACAATAATTCATCACCTTAGGTCGGACAACCCTTAAAATATCTCATGACATCACCATGACACAACTATGATGTCATTAAATATACCGAAACCCTAAAACTGCTTTTTTTTACTATTCACAGAAAATTCATCTTTCTCAGAAAAATCTCAAAGATTCACCTTAACCAAATATCCATGCTCTTATTACAAATATGAACTCCATTTTATAAAAATAATTTTCTAAATATTTTTAATTTCATTTTTAAATAAAAACACTATTCACCAAAATTTCATTTTTTCAGAGAAAACCCCAAAAATTACCATAACATAATATCGGTGCTCTGAGTTCAAAAATAAAGTCCATTTTATAAAAATATTTTTCTAAATATTTTTAATTTAATTTTTAATTAAAAAACGCTATTCACCCCAAAAAATTAATACTTACTAATAATTTATGAAACCGTTATTTACCCATTTTATTGAATCACATTAATTAATCTAGGTGTCTAAATTATATTAAAATGTTCTTTGAGTGAAATTACTACTCCATTTGGTCACATTACTAATCCAAAGCGGAAAATCACTATTCATAATTTACTATTCATCAAAAATTAAGTTGATCTTATTAGACTCCAAATTCCTTAGTGAACACTTTTTTAGAAGACCGTATTTTGAAAATCATTACACATCATTAATTATTTAGGGTTCACTATAAATATTTTAAAATATCCTTTTTTCAAAATTCATCAATAAAATACATCCTAAAATTATCCGGACATTTGAAATTTCACAAACATCACTAATGGAAGAAATCTCAATTCAGTCATCCCAAAGAATTACACAAATAAGCTAGTGTCTCGTCACATAGCCCCTTATAACGCCGGCATATGACCTATGTGTAAGGTGTGCTATTGTGAGAGAATCTGAGGGAAGCTCAGATAACATTTCCCTAGTAGTAATCTCTACTAACTTGAACTTCTATCATAGGCGTTTCCATTCAAGATTGACACGCTGGAGTTCAGCTTGGGCTTGGTCCAAAGCGAAGCCCAAAGAAGCCACCTCCTTCCCAAGCTCTGATAAGTGGGCTTCATAGGGTTTGAGTCTACTGGATGATGCAATCGACTCCTATTTCTGCATTAACCATTAACATCTCTATTAAATCATTAATAGTAAGTTAATATACTACTATAAATATTGGGTCATTACATTCTTCCCCCATTAAGAAATTTCTTCCCCGAAATTTATATTTGATGCCTAGTCGAAAAGGTGAGGTCAATTTTGCTCCATCGTTTCCTCATTCTCCCAAGTTGCTTCATCATATTTATGATTCCTCCACAAAACTTTCACAAGGTGGGTAGTCTTGTTTCGTGGAACCTTGTCTCTACTTTCTAAGATCTCCACTGGATATTCCTCATAAGAGAGGTCATTTTTCAGTTGTACCACCTCTCGGTTCAGTACATGCGAAGTGTCGGGTATGTACTTCTTCAAGAGAGATACATGGAAGACATTTTGAACTTGAGCTAGGTTCGGTGGAAGTTCTAGACTATGGGCCACTGCTTCTATGCGATCAAGGATTTCATAGGGGACAATGTACCTAGGGCTGAGCATCCCTTTCTTCCCAAACTGCATGACTCTCTTCCATGGAGAAATTTGAAAGAAGACTTTGTCGCCAACACCAAACTCCAAGTCCCTTCAACGATTGTTAGCATAGCTCTTCTGCTGACTCTGAGCAGCCTTTGTGTGTTGTTGGATGGCATGAACCTGTTCTGTCATCTCTTTCACGAGATTAGGCCCAAGAAGCTTTCTCTCACTAGTTTCATCCCAACAAGTAAGAGTTCAACATCGTTTTCCATATAGAGCTTCATAGGGTTCCATCTGAATACTCGAATGGATGCTATTGTTATAGGATAACTCAACTAATGAGAGGTGTTGATACCATCCACCTTTAAATTCCATTGAGCATAATCTCATCATGTCTTCGAGTGTCTAAATAGTCATTTCAGATTGGCCATCAGTTTGAGGATGATTGGCCGTACTAAAATTCAATTCAGTATTCAGAGCATGTTGAAGACTTTTCCAGAATTTTGATGTGAATCTTGGATCACAATCAGACATGATGGATAGTGGTACCCCATGCAGCCTCACCATTTCATTTACGTATATCATGGAAAGTTGATCCAGAGAGAAATCTTCTCAAATATTGATAAAATGGTGGTCTTGGTGAGACGATCCACAATAACCCATATAGCATTGTTTCCTTTGGATGTTTTCGGGAGACTAGTTACAAAGTCCATAGTGATATTATCCCACTTCTATACTGGTATGGGTAGCGGTTGTAATACCCCCGTAAGATTTGTCATTTTTCCTTTACATGTTGACACACCAGGAACCTTGTAGTGTAATCAGCAATCTCCCTCTTCATGTTATCCAACCAATAAACATCACGAAGGTCTCTATACATTTTAGTGCAACCTGGATGTATAGAGAAAGTAGATCTATGAGCTTCAGCCATCAGTTCTTTCTTTATCTCCAGAATAGATGGAACACATAGTCTTGTACGAAATTTCAATACTCCTTCTTGATCAATACTGAAATCAGGGATCTTCCCATCTTTTACAGCCTCCAACTTCTCCTGCTGCAAAGGATCTTTTTTTTAGCCTTCTTGATATTCTCTAGTAATGAAGGTTGAGAAATCATTTGGGATAGGGTTAATGATGTCCCTTTCCTTATAATTCCCATGTCCAGTTTTACTGGATCTTTAATCAAGGGATCTCCTAGGATCCTCATTGTTTCCAGAACAACTGGGTCTTTCCTGCTTAACACATCACCGACTTTGTTTGCTCTTCCTGGGTGATAATGAATTGAAAAATCATAGTCTTTAATAAGCTCCAACCATCTCCTTTGACTCATGTTCAATTCTTTTTGTGGGAAAATTTACTTTAGACATTGGTAGTCAGTGTATATATCACATTTCACCCCATAAAGATAGTGCCTCCATATCAATAGAGAAAAAACAACTACCACTAGCTCTAGATCATGCGTAGGATAATTCTTCTCATGAATCTTCAACTGTCAAGATGCATAAGAAATTACCTTGTCATTTTTCCTGAGGACGCACCCAAGCCCTTTCAGAGATGCATCACTAAAAATAACGAATCCTTCTCCGATATAGGGTAGTGTTAACACAGGTGCAGTAACCAATCTCTTCTTCAGCTCTTGGAATCATTCCTCACATTCATTTATCCAGATGAACTTAACCCCTTTTCAAGTCAACTTGATTAGCCGATTAGAAATCCGTTAAATGTTTTTCAAAAACGACCTATAATATCCCACTAAACCATGGAAACTACGAATCTCAGTTACTTTTTTGGGTTGAGGCCACTCCTCCACAACCATTGTCTCAGCAGGGTCAACCGAGATTCCTTCATTGGTTACGATGTTCCCCAAGAAATCCACTTGTTGTAACCGAAACTCACACTTGCTGAACTTTCCAAAGACCCTCTCCTTCCATAGAGTTTACAAAATAACCCTCAGATGATATTCATGCTCCTCATGACTTTTTGAATATATCAAAATATCATCAATAAAAACAACCACAAAGTTATCATGGTAGTCCTTAAAGACTCTATTCATCAAATCCATGAAAATAGAAGGACCATTAGTCATGATGAAGGGCATAACAGTAAACTCATAATGCCCATATCTTGATCGGAAGGCAGTCTTTGGAATATCTTCCTTCTTCACCCTAATTTGATGATAACCAGATCGAAGGTCAATATTAGAGAAGAATTGAGCCCCACGAAGTTGGTCAAATAAATCATAAATTCTTGGAAGAGGGTATCTGTTCTTCACTGTGATCTTGTTCAGTTCTCTATAATCAATGCATAGCCGCATAGCCGCATTGATCCATCATTCGTCTTCACGAAGAGAACTAGTTCCCCCAAGGAGAGACACTCGGTCGGATAAACCCATTCTCCAACAAGTCTTGGAGTTGATTCTTTAACTCTTCTAGATCTACATTTGCCATTATATACGAGGTCTTTGATATCAGTTGTGATATAGGTATGAGTTCAATGGGGAACTCTACCTCTCTTTCAGGGGGAGGTCCAGGTAACTGCTCAGGAAATACATCCATGTATTCCTGAACAATTGGAACATCTTCTATCTGTATGATCCCTTTTCCTTCTTCATCATCACCGATTAACTACATAAAGAAAGCAATATGAGGTGCTTCTAGATAGGGATCAAATCGGGATATCTATCCTTGGAAGATAACTGTAGGTCATTTATTCAAGACTGCCGAGATTTCCGTACTTCTGCATTTGATCTTAGCATTATACTTTGAGAGCCAGTCCATCCCTAATATAACGTCAAATTCTAACATGGTAATAAATACTAGATTTTTGAAAAGATTTTTCTCACTAAAGTAAACACTAGAGTCTCTAAACACTGTTGATGCATGGGTAATCCCACATAGAGTCTTGACTGACAACTCTACCTGAAGCAATTCGTGTATTGATTCTATATTCATTGCAAACATGGAGGAAATAATGGAATGTGTAGAACCAAAATCAAACAAAGTCATTTCTATTTTTCAGAGGACAACAATAGTACCTTCTACCACATCATTCGGAGCTTCAACTTCAGTTGTTGTGATAGGAAAAGCAAGACCTTACTCCCCTGGACTTTGCTGAGGTTGATGGTGATTCCCCTCCACTGCCCTTGGATTTGGATATAGATTAGCATAGTACCCAAGCTGTCCACACATGAAGAAATGGACTTTGGGTAAGGCTAGAACCATCTTCCCTCTATTGTTAGTGTTGGGGAGTTGAGGCTTCACCTCACCACAACAATTCCGAGAAATATGGCCCCCTCTTCCACACTTGTAGCACATTCCACTTCCGATCAAGCAGTTCCCCGGATGCTTTATCCCACATTTATTGCATGAGGTAAGTTGCATTTTCTTTTTACCTCTTCACTGATCAAAAGTCATCCCTAAACTGGGATCCAACGATCTCTTCTTTTCATTTGATTTATGAGACCACTGTGTCTCACCAAACTCTAGCTCGACTTTCATTGCACTCCGCACGATCTCCTCATAGCTATCATAGTCCCGATTGGCTAAATTCTTCTGCAGATGAGCTCTCAGTCCACTAAAAAAATCTATCAACCTTCCCACATGGATCCATGACAAAGCTAGAGGTATATCGTGAAAGTCCGGTGATGATCATCTCATAGCTTCCGAAAGATTCGTTCTCCATCTGCTTCAGCTTGAGAAACTCTTTCTCCATTCTCGTTCTCATGGAACGAGGGAAAATACTTATTAAAGAATATTCCACGAATCTCTTCCCACTCCATAGCTTCCATATCTCCTCTAGGCTTCGTATTTTTGACCAGTGACCACCACTGATCAACTTCTCCCTCTAGGCGATAAATAGAAAGGGTGTCTTTTTCTTGTTCTGAACAAAGGAGTACATAAAATATCTTTTCAATAGTGCTTATCCATTGTTCCGCAACCAATGGATTAGTAAATCCACTGAATGATGGTGGTCGTTGACGCATGAAGGACTCAACATAATGTTATTCCCTTCGTGGTGAGATCAGCCTCTCATATTGATTCAATTTATTACTCATAACTTGAGTCAGTTGGTTTATCATTCGCATGAATGTTTCCATTCCGGCTTCCATCGGAGGGCCGTCAGCACATGGTGCATTGTGCTCACCATCTACATGGTTCCTCCTATTGCCCAAAATTTTCTAAAATAATAAAACTTTAGTGAGAAACTTATTTCATTTCTGAATCTTTTAACCGTGAATTCATTCTTAGACAATTACATTTCTTTATAATATCTTCATAATGATTAATAAGAAGAATTTGATTAACCCAACATATCCCCCAGGAGTTTCGTAACCAAGAGTGCAGCAAGGCCCGTTATCATGCACCAGTTCCCATTCAAGTTTATCTCAAAGTGGTGTTTTCGGGTTTTACCTATATGTACATCTGTGCCAGAGCCACCTCTACCTGCTCGTATCCAGACAGGGATTATTTTTTTGATAAAACACTTACTCAATACTTACCAAAATACCAGGAAGTTTTCCTATATTTAAACATTTCAATAGGGTTATACATAAAGTTTTTATATCGAAATTTCCACAAATAACTAAACCATCCTCTGATACCAACTATAGCATCCCTTATTTTTATAACATAATCTTTCATTACATTACACAAAAATTAGGATCTTTAAGTTTTAGTGTCTTGGAACCCAGGAATAATATACATGAAAACAACATAAAGAATTATTCTTAAACCCTTGAAATGCTTCTCCTTAAGTTCATAATAGGTTAATTACTGCATCTCATAACCTGGGGACATACATAAAAATAAAGGGTGAGAAGAAGGCCCTATAAGGGAAAGAAGAGAAACATTTTACATGTGAACATGAGATACTTCAATAAGGTCATGAAAAGAACTTTAAGGAATGATAAAGAAATAATGAAATATATAATAATAAAAATAAAATTTTTCATAACATGAAGATGTGGCTGCAATATTTAATATTGACAATCATTTTGTTTCACCAAGGTCCATCCCCAAGGTGTCATTAAAAATTACCATGGTTATTCACCAAGGTATCACTCTAAAAAGTCATCTCTAGAGATTAAGACTTTACCCAATGAATTGGAGAGCTATCTGGGCGCAACCTTGACATTTCTTTATTATCATGTGAGACACATATATAATCATCAATCATTTCATAAAAAACCCATATATCATAAAAGAAATGGGTTTCATTTCATAATCATAACATTTTAAAAACTGTTTTAAAGACCTGATCTTTATGTCAATTTAAACCCACGGAAAGGGAAAGAAGGTTTCATGTATGTAAATCCCAGAATTTTAAATAGAAAATTTTGATATATATGTGAATACCCCTATAGAAATATGAGGAATGACTATTAACTTAATAACATAAAATAATTTTGAGAAAAAGAGAGAGGCATTTTGAGACGAAAATTCTGTAGCATAATGGCTATGTTTCGGGTTTTTAGAAAACATTGAAAAGAGAGGGGACATGGGTCAAACATTCATAAATGACCCATAAAAAAGTAGTGGGACAGAATAAGAAAGATATATGAACATGGTAATGAATTTTTAAGGATATACCATTTGAAATAAAAAACCTGGAAGTGAGACAAAAATAAGATTTCTCTTATTAAAATTCAGCAGCCTAACGGCGTCACTTAAACTTCAATAAAATTGAATTGATGAGATAAAATAGGGTCTCTCATAATATGATCATAAAGTATAAGTATTATAGGTATAGTTATCATACCCCAACATAAGAAAAAAGGAACTTTAAATACAAGACAATAAAATAGAACTTGAAAATGAGAAATGTGAAAGAATCCCTTAAAAATTCGGCAGCCTAATGGCGTCACTTAAACATTCATAAAACGAAATGATGAGAGTAAGAGGGGATCTCTCATAATATAAAAATTAAAAGGGAAGTAAAGGGAATATAAAAGAAAATCCTCCCATATAAGAAGATAGACCAAAAAAGTAATGACATAAAAGAGATTACTTGAAAAGAAAGAGACAGGTCGGATCCCTTACCTTAAACGTAACTCTTGAAACTAAAAGGTTGGGACCTTGAGAGGCTTGAGGGCACCTTGGGAGGACTCCTTCGGAGGTAAGGAGACCAGAACCTCGTTTATAATGATTTTGGAGTCCAAAGGATGAGATAATGGCTTGGTATTTATAGGGAAAGTGAGTGGACAAGGCATTAATGGCCAATGGACACCTCACAAGTGGTTTTCTCAAAACCATGTGCTCTCCCATGATATTTCCCATGCAGTTAGGCCAAATGGTGCCCCCAATACAATAATTCATCACTGTAGGTCGTCCAACCCTTGAAATATCTCATGACATCACCATGAAACTGCTATGATGTCATTAAACATACTGAAACCCTAAAACTATTTTTTTACTATTCACTAAAAATTCATCTTTCTCAGAAAAATCCCAAAGTTTCACCCTAACCAAATATCGATGGTCTTATTAGAAATATGAAATATATTTTATAAAAATAATTTTCTAAATATTTTTAATTAATTTTTTAAATAAAAACACTATTCACTGAAAATTCATTTTTTCAGAAAAAAACCCAAAAATTACCATAACATAATATCGGTGCTCTAAGTTCAAAAATAAAGTCCATTTTATAAATTCCATTTTTATAAATATTTTTAATTTAATTTTTAGTTAAAAACACTATTCACCCCAAAAAGACTAATACTTGACTAATAATTTATGAAACTGTTATTTACCCATTTTATTAAATCACATTACTTAATCTAGGTGTCTAACTTATATTAAAACTTTCTTTGAGTGAAATTAGTAATCCATTTGGTCACATTAACAATCCTAAGCGTAAAACAACTATTCATAATTTAGAATTTATCAAAAATTAAGTTGATCTTATTAGACTCCAAATTCCTTACTGAACACTTTTGTAGAAGACCATTTTTTGAAAATCATTGCACATCATTAATTATTTAGGGTTTCCATAAATATTTTAAAATATAATTTTTTCAAAATTCATCAATAAAATACATCCTAAAATTATCCGGTCATTTAAAATTTCACAAACATCACTAAAGGATGAAATATCAATTCATTTATCCCAAAGGATTACACAATGAAGCAAGGGTCTCGTCACATAGCCCCTTATAACACCTACATATGAACTAAGTGTAAGGTGTGCTATGGTGATAGAATATGAGGGAGGTTTAGATTACATTTCCCTAGTAGTAATCTCTACTAACATGAACTTCTCCCATCGGCATTTCCGTTCAATATTGACACGCTGGAGTTCGGCTTGGGCTTGGTCCAAATCAAAGCCCAAAGATTCCACCTCCTTCCCAAGCTCTGATAAGTGGGCTTCATAAGGTTCGAGTCTACTGGAAGAATCCATCAACTCCTCTTTCTAGATTAACCATTAACATCTCTATTAAATCCTTGTGAGTAAGTTAATATACTACTCAAAAATATTGGGTCATTACAATCTAGTATTTTATGCCAAAATTATATTATAAAAAAATAATAAATTATTTTTTCAATAATAAGTCCAATTTCCAAGCCTGGAAACACATATAAATTATTTAATAACCTATTCGATAAACATTTTATATATACATAGTCTCCAAAAATCGATAGAGATAAATAGTTCTCCAACATCAATAAATCCATTAAATTCACATAATGTTATATCCCATAAAAACTCTAAGAACTAAATGATTCATGAATCTAAAAAACTGAGGGAAAAAGAATTAATATTGGGATCCACGGAGAAATTAATACCTCACAATATAAAAAAATAATAGATTTATAACTAAAATAAATATCTGGATCCAATACATGAAACAAATAACAAATATAAACCTAAAAACATAATAACCAATATATGATTCTAAGAGATGAATCAGACATATTATGGACCCAATCCTCTGTTATGTATTACACCAAATAATCATAGGGAGAGAAAATCCTAAATTAAGGGCCTAAGAATCCATTAAATGGTCAATTTAACATTATTTAAAAAAATATTAGGGTTCACAAAGATTATCAAGTCACAACACACTAGTATTTACCTCCTCGAACAAAATCATTGGGTTTGATCTAATGAACCACAAGACCTCATTTTCTTCTCAATGTAAAGAAGTGGATGATAGATATCAATGATAGTCATGAGATTATATAGAGATAAGACACCTTCAATTATCATATCCCAACAGAAAAAATATAAGAAAAAATATATAAACCTATTAATTATCACATTAGAAAATTAACAAAACTAGGATGACGTAATATGTGTAAAATAAAGTCAAACAATGTCAATGAATAAAACCCCAATATGGTAGATTAATAGCCATATACTATAAAACATGAAATTTTTTATAAAAGATAGTGTTGTTGATGTACATATTCTTTCCTTATATGATACCAATATCATAAATCTGGGTTACCTAGTAACTTTTGATGATCCACTTCCCCTCTCAGAATCCTTCATAATAAATTTTGAAAAGGCAACGAGATTCATGTGAAGGGTTTGAGTATAATCAATGTATGTTTCCCTAATGAGTATGTAACATATGTTCATAACTATAAGAGAATTATTCCATTATACCGAGTCATTCATTAACGTATGTAACATATGTTCACAACTATAAGAGGTGTATTCCAAAATAACATGAAAATGCACCTCATGTATCTATGAGAATACATAATGATATTGAGTATCAGATCATGCCAGAATGACTTAATGACCTCTCTAAACAATGGCTCAGAATATAAATATTTTTTATCCTATGCCCATCATCAGGTTAGGCCACATTCCATTATATCAAAGACCTACCTTGAGTCAGGAGAAAATCTTGGTTCACCACTTCCTTGTGTCTTGGTACATATATGCCTATAATTTCATGTTTTATATGATATCTCTTCATAGGGTAAATAATCCATGATGGTCTACCTAGGATTATCTACAATATGAGAAACCTCCGAATGCTATATATTAAAACAAAATTGGGAATAACAATTACGTTCACGCCATAACATATCAAGAATGAGTATCAATATCCACAACCCCACACATGTGATCAAACAAAACCATGTTTTTCATGGTGTACAAATGAACACACAAGTGATCTAAAAGAATCTTTCATATCACTGTCCTAAATTATGTACCATTATATAACTCCAATTATTAGATACAATGGCTGTATATAGTAATGAGATTATATATTTTTATGCATCATTTCTAAATTCCATGGTCTATTGGGAGATTACACTAGAATCCCACCAACCCATGAATGTATTATAAAAATTAACCAATCAATCATTATATATTTTCTAGAATAGGGATTCAAAAACACGATAAAACAAGACTCAATTTTATTTGAATTCCCAATATGATTAATCCCCATTGAATTATCTAGAAATATTTTAGAGAGAAGTAGTCATTCCCAATATATTCACAACTTATCATTTCACAACCCATTTATTGTCTATTATATCATGAATGAATTGAAATATATTTTCAATATGTCATGAAAAATGATTCCTCTCATGAGATAATAAGGAGATCAAAAATATACATGAAAAAAATGGAGAATTAACCTCTTACCTTCAATAAACATTAGGGAATGATTTTGATCAATTGGATTTGTAGTATGGTTTGAGACGATTCATCAAGAATCACTACAAGAGATCATAGGTTCAAAATACCTATGAATAACTTGAGTAATGAATGTAATCAATGTGTTTTTATTCATGGAATATAGGTTTTAGATAAATTAAAATATTTAATACAATGTATTCACATTATTTTCCAAATCATGCACCAACCATGGGTTTTCCTCTATCTCGAGAATTTTAGTTTTCTTGAAAATGTACCATTCCTAGATCAAACAGTTTTTAAATCTTGGTTTTCTACTGTCTATCTCTTTACACTAAACAGGGTTTATTAGAGGAGTACCTTATAATTTTAAATTACTATGTGGCAATTGTGAACCCTATTAAATGCCTCTAAATATTGCCAAAACTAACTATTTGATACTTCATACGTCAACCATGGAAATGCTAAAAAATATTAATGTGGGTTGGAAATTAGGGTGAAAATTACCAAAACAATTATGGGACATAAATATATCCCCAACTAAGGAATTCATGTCTGGAAGAAAAGCCTTTACTATTCATGATCAAAAAATATAGGCAATTAAGATTCTATATCATATTCCCTCTCCAAATTATTTTTATGGACATATCTATATTGACCTGGACTAAAAGAAGTGTAACTACCCTACCTTTTCTGAATTATTACACCATTCATTTTTCAAAATTTGGATCTCCTTAATGATGAATCATACTTCAACTCAACGTCCTCATAGTTGATCATACTAAAATTGTCGAGCATGTACCTCCTAAGCTAAGAAATATGTAAATCATCATGCATTCCACAATATAGTGGAGGTATGTCAAATTGGTAGACCACTATATATATATTCTTGAAAAACAATTTTCCAATAAATCTCATCACTGACTTCACTTTCTCATGATACCATTGACGCCACACTTGATGAGTTACCCACAATAAAAATCAATCACCCATAACAAACTCCCAAGGTATCCACCATATATTAGATTATGATAACTGTCTTCTTTGATTGGATTCTAACTACTTTCATATCACCTTCAGTATATCAAGGATATAATATGATAATATTCATCACACAACTACTATGAAACTGGCCTCATGTTAACGATGTGGACAAAAATATTTCCAACCATAAATCCCCTCAAATGCTGCCATCGAAATCAAATCCTTGTCGGAATTTTTGTAATAAAATAAACAATGCTATTTTATCTTCCTAAGATACACTAAAACACATAACACATTCCCACAACATATAATGTAAATTTGGCTCTTATATTCTGGTTTTCCATTAGTTTAATACGGATAATCTATACTCAGTTTTATGTAGGCACCCAAAGAACCCAATAATCCACAATTTTTTTGGTGAAATGTGTAGCCCAATAAGATATATTTATCAATGGATATCTATGTAATCTCAAATAAAACAAATTACCAACTCATCTATAAAAAAGTTCAATTGAATATGTAATAAATATGACACATTCATAAATTGACTAATAACCACATAAAAAATCGTTAATCTTCTATTTCTTGCATAATGAAATCATGATGTCCATATTTATATATTTCATCTACCACGTAGGCTCTGAAAGGTACTGAACCAAAACAACAAAATTATGATCTATATTGTTTACCCTCTATTAGGTAAGGAATCAGGAATCAAAATTAATTATGTGTCTCTCTATAACTGATAACCAAAAATAATTTTAGATATGGTGGTTCAACATAATTGATATTGGATACAGTACACAATTCATAGAATAAAATTCCATCATTAACATATCCATCATCAAAACTATAACTACTAACCTTACATGAATTTTTATCAAATATTCATCAATGAAGTATCACCCTAGGACTGAATAATTCCCAACCAATCACTCCTACATCACTACACACTCATGATCGGAATATTGAAATTCATTTTCGTGGTCCGCTAAAGAAGATCTGATAACCAAATTTTCACATGTAAATAATCCATGATCTTTATATACATCTAATATCCACTAAACAATCATACTCATTAGATTATGGTCCTCCTAATAATAACACTCCCCACACTCTAGAAAAACAATCATTTTGATATAGAGAATTTGTACTAACATTATATTTCCTGAAATCCTAGGCCATTTTGATGACTAATTTATTAAGAGACTATTACCAAATACTCTTCCTTATATTCATATCCCACTAAGTTATGATATGACAAAATATATTATGGTCTTCCTAGATTAAAAACATATATCTGAAGAGATAATATCACCAATTCATTACAATATGCACAAAATTTTCTAAATCTTTGTCGGGCATCATTTAGTTCCACACTTAGTTTCCCATTTAATAAGACCACTAAGAAACTAGTTAGTCCCTCTATACAAACACCAATATTTACAAAACATAGGATTCATCACAACTCACTTTCAAACAAACGATGTGATTTGAAAAAATATAAATCATATTTGTCTCCCATTTCCTTTTCAAATATATAATGGCTTATTCTCACTAATTAGACTGCATAAACATAACTTCATTTTTTATAACTCCATTACTTGATATATGAATCAGGAAATATAAGGCCCCAGCCTTAAACCTTACTTAATCTTGAGTTATTACAAGATTACACATTGAGGATCTTTTCAGGTTTAGAGTTTTAGATAATTAGATCATGAAACTTGCATTACATTCCTCATTTAAACAAAGTGGTTACATAAAAGATAGTATTCATTCTTCCCATCAACAGAAACATATTTAAAATAAAACATGGATTATTTCTTGACACATCCTTGAAACTATCATCACATCATGTACCCTTCCCTTGACCTGTGAATAACATTTCAAAAACTTGGGATGAGCATAAAAAGCTCAGTAAGGGATATAAAAATATGGAAAGGAAACATGAGTACATGTATACATAAGAATGAAATCATACTTTACCCATAAAACATTGGTATATCAAATCATGAATAAATCATAGAAATCATAATACATAAAAGGTAACTTGAGGCATTCATAACATTCTTACGTAGGCAGTAACCCTCTTGGTTACGTTTTAGAATACCCATCACAGTATATTCCCTAAATCTCTTCGGAGAAACCTCAATGTTTCACTCCTTCGCGTTACCCAATGCATTGGAGAGCTATATCGGGCTCACCCGCCCTTAGTTTATCACGGAACCACCCATTTTCATAACAATTCCCAAGAACCATAACATAAATGTATCACATAAAACATGCATAAAGGAAACATAACATTTCCACATTTCAATCACAATATAACATTTTAGTATATTGAAATAATGAATCCATTCAAAAAGAAACCATTTCCAAAACCATTTAAAACATTTAATAGAGATATTTTTGAATCAAAGTGTCCCATACCACCTTGAAGCTTAAAATTTTAATCCATTAATATCCATATAAATAAATCCTTAATTTTTTTTTTCAAAACATGGATATTAAAAAGAACAAATTATTAAAACATTTAAAATGATATTTTGGTTAAAGGGGTTTTTCCAAAATTACAGACACTTGAATACAATAATTGAGGAATAACCGTTAGTCAGAACTTTATAATATAATGATAATAAATGGATTCATGATATAATACTCCAAAGGAAAGTATATACACCATATAAGAGTGAATTGGTGCATAACAATAATGAACCCTCAATAGAAATGTCAAATGTGATGAAATCCCTTATAGAGAAGGTATCCTTAAATTAAGGACAAATCAATATCAATAATATGTGCGACAAATATTAGTACACCCAATATAAGTGGATATTAAGTGTAAAACAATAAAAGGTCATTCACACATATTCAATGGATGACATATTCAATGACTACATGTTGAACCCAAAGAAATCGAAATTGGGTTAAAAAGTTCCCTTGACAGCCTAACGTCATCACATAAAAATGGGTTGATAAGAGATAAAAAGTGTATCTCATCACTTGGAAATAAAATTTACATCAATAAGGATATATGAGAACATATCCCAACATAACAATATGTAAATTAAAAGACCCAACAAAAGAAGTCATTTAAAAAAGAGGAGGGTGAAAGGTTCCCTTACCAACTTGGGTATCTTTTAAAACATAGACCCCATGAAAGAAGGACAATAGATCATTGATGTAAATACTCATAAACGAAAGTATATTACACAAAGAGTAGAATAATGGGCAGTACATACACAACTCAATGGAATTTGTGGCAAATGTAGAATAAATATCACGGGAATAAAAGTGAGATGAAAAGTCCCTTACGAAAACACGACAGCCTAACAACGCCACATAAAACTTCCGAATATGGATTGATGAGATAAAATAGGGTATCTAATCACATTAAAATAGAATGTACAGAAATTGGAATATAAAGGAACATCCCCCAACATTACAAAGAGTGGCTTAAAAGAAGTGACATAAAGGAGAGTACTTAAAAAGAAAGAGAGAGGTTAGATCTCTTACGAATGTTCGGCAGCCTAACGACGCCACTCAAAACATCCAAAATGGATTGATGAGAGATAATAGGGTCTCTAATCACATGAACATAAAAATTACAGTAAGTTTAATATAAAAGATCATCCCAATAACAAGAAAGAAGAGCTTTAAAAGGAATGACAGAAAAGTGTGTACTTAGAAAGAAAGAGAGGAGTAGGATCCCTTATCTTGGGTCCGACTTGACTCGATCGTTCTTTAATCTCCTGAATAATAAACTTGAGTTAATTTCTACTTACTTAAGAACCTTTTTAAAGTTCATTATTCCTTTTATATCACTTATTACCATGTCATAATCATTATGTAATCATTTAAGTTAATAATATTTGTTTTGCGGCTATTTGGTTCTTAAGTCGAAAGTGGACTTCTTACAATTACATGTTGTTCGTGTGGCCAAATGTTTATTATATCCAGAATTGTATTCATGATTTAGATAACATATATGTCATATATATCCAGTACATTCATGCATTTATAACATTACATAATCATTTATAGGTAAGAAATGAAATGCACCGTTCATGGAGACGGTAAGCCGTACGTACGCATGAACGCTACTTTCATTTCTATTTCATATTTTATAGAATGGAATAATAATGATATAAAGGTATATTATAATTCAACTATAATATCATATATAATATCATAGTTCCATCCTTTATACGTCCCACATATGGTATTTAACTAATCAAATCACTTTGAGGGGGCGGTAGTCGGTACTTCCTTAAATGAAGATATCGTGTTTACCCATAATGGAAACCATAAAGGTATGCCCAAAATGAAAAAAACAGAAGCTTAAGGAAAACATAAACATACTATATGTCATATATGAAAATTGTGACATCATAATGTCCACCTTTTAAGGTGTTAAATGAGTATTGAACAATCAACGTTTCGGGAGGCAGAATTTCGCCATCCACGGAAACCGTATGTTCTTTAACCATTTGATGTAGTTGTGTGAGAGTGTATCTCGAATAAATTTTATAACAACATCCTAGTATATTTAAGATACTTGTGTTGTTACAAAATAAGTATATAAAAAGAGTTTAGGGGGTTGGAGAAGCAAAATAAAACAAATTAACATGAGAGAACGAATTACCTTTAAAAGTGTAACTCCTTTTGATTTGAGCCTAAAGGTTTCCTTTGAAAGGATTCTGCCCAAAGGAAATCCTCTAGGATGAGGAGAGGGATTTGGAGAGAGTAAATGGGCAGGGGTTGACAGAGCCATAGGCTTGAGGAGTGTGTGAAATGGGGTAGAGGTGGAGGCCTTTTATAAGAGGAGAGGAGGGGCACTTTTGGAAAGTAAGAAATATTACTTTATTTGAAAATGTGTATCGGTTTTAAAAGGTCCCACAATGAAATAATTCGTGGATAAGGTGATAAGGGTTCGAAATCCACCCATCCAATATGTTTTGGACATGTGTAGGTCATAGAGTTTACATTATCTTCTCATTTTATTTAAATCGTCAGATAATGATGTAATCGCTGCATCATTATGATGCCATAAATAATTTAATTTATTTAATGTCTAAAAATTATAAAACAAATTACTATGATCTAGGATATCTTTTTAGCTTTCCAATTACTATTTATAATAAAAAATCGGACATGTATAACCCCACTTAAAAATTGTTTTAGTAAAACATATCATGTTTGTGTCATTTTTACTTTTACATTAAATAAAAAGTTATTTATGTCATTTCCCAACCAATGTGGCTCCATGGGGTCCCAAAGTTGACCCATGACTTTTCTTGGTAGGAAATTACACATCCAATGTGGTTAGGAAATGTTTCAAGTTCATTTCATATTATTAAAACATTACTTTTACCTTAAACTACACCAATTACCTCTAATCGCGATTAAAAATTTAATAAGTTAATATTCACCAAAAAATTATTTTTATCCCATTGAACCACATTTTACTTCTTAATGAAAACAATGTATGTCGGATTTTTTGAATTCAAAACACAAAGATTGAAAAATTTCATTTAAATGGAAAAATCAGTTTTTATAAGTACCACTTAGTGGTGTCACTATTCATCAAAAATTGATGTTTTTCAGAAAAATCCCAAAAATTCACCCTAAGATATATTTGGTATTCCGAATTCAAAAATGAAGTCTATTTTATGAAATTCAAAACATATAAGTCACATTAATTAATTTAATAATTAATTCTCGCTGTCAGAGAAAATAGCGTGTTTTTATGAAACAATAAGTATCAAAAGATTGACACTGGTTTAAGTCTGTTTTCAAAATGAAATTAATTCCAACGACCACTATTGGATTTAATGGTAAAAATATATTCTAATTTCATTTTAAAAACAATTAAAAAGATAATCTAATAATACAAATAAATTAGATTAAAAAGAGTTTTTGAATTAAAATACAACATTTTACACTATTCATTAAAAAGGGACTTTATCAGAAAGATACCAAAAATTTACACAAAGTAAATTTTGATGTCCCAATTCATAATAAGAGTTTTATTTGGTCCAAAAGGATGTATAAGAGTGAACAAAATTATATTTAATGATGTTTCACCATCAAAAGGCGATAAGTGAATCTTTAGTGAAAACTAGGGCATATACGCCTAAAATTGAATTCTTTCTGTATTTTAAGCCTTTATCTTTTATTAGATAAATGTAAAAACATTTAAAAACATATATAATAATATTTTAGTTATTTATATCGATTCCCTCCATTCCAATGGCTACATGTTAACTACCATTTAAAATAATATTATTTTATTATTAGAGTGCAACGTAAGATTTCAAGAAACTCGTTGTTGCGTGTTGGGTACGCCATCGAGCATAGCATCCCCTTTAAAATCATATTAATATTTTATTCACAAATATGGATATATATGAAAATGTCATATTCATTATTTACCTGGGGTGTTACATCCTTCCCCCCTTTTGGGAATTGCGTCCTCGCAATTTTTAAAATTGAGCTTGGAAACATCCTTGAAAGTCCCACATCGGAACAAGAGTCGGTAAAACAATCACTTTAAAATAAAGAAAGATAAGCACAGTGGTCACCCGAGTTAACCCATAATAGGATTCCAAGTATGAAAATATGGAAATGGAAGAAAAAAAAGGGTCATGTTCTGATGGAGAGTGATAGAAAACATGTTTAGGATAAAGTTAACAATAAGAAAATCACAAACTTGTGATGGGTTAAACGGTGTTGGGTTCCCCAGTATGAAAAATTAATAGACAACATTTTTTTAAGTTACTTTTTATTGAGGAATTTATTTTTGAGCTTAAATAAAACATAAGGAAACATACATACTTTTCATGTTGACTTCCAACTTTTACTAGATTCCTTAATCAAACTCATATTTTTTCCAAAATACGAGTATTTAGGGAGACTTGTTCGCATTAAGAGTACTATAATCAACTTCTAGAGAATCAGCTAATCCACAATAGATAACTATATACTTTCCATGTATTTAGCCTTTATCAAAAACCAAAACCAAAAAGGTTAGTACAAGGTCAGATAATCCAGAAAAGGATAACCCATTAAAAAGAAAATCCATGCTTAATCTCCAAAATTTGTCCAACAAAACCCAAAGTTCAACGAGGACCATCCGATAAACAATTTGCCCATAAAATTCTTCAAAGTAAACCAAACTAAGGTTGAAACCCAGGTATTTGAAGGATTTAGTCACATATTCTTCCAAGTTAAATCGTAACATTTATCTCCAAACAACATCAGTTGCTCCTAAAGTATCGTATTGAAAATTAATTAACCTAATCGCATATCCTCTATGATAGGTTAATCATTTTCATAAATAACCCAAAATCAACTTACTATTAATTCATAAAATCATATAACTAGAAAGAATTATTCAAACTAACCAGGGACTTCACGTAGTCCAGTGGTAGGCGATAAATACCAGTCGCACTTTGGTTGTGGGTTCGATTCCCGCAGCATTGTCCGACGCGACGGGTTGTCACATGGTCTGCATGTTGTCCTTTTTCCAAAACTAAATAATTCTTAAAACATCCCCCAAAATGAGATAAAATCTTTAAAAATGATCATAACATATTTTAACCCCAAGTTTATCTCATTCCTTTCATTTTCCATCATATCATAGAGTAACTGATAATTACCTAAAAAGTAAGGATCATATAAACCCTAATGATTACCTTAATAATTATTACCTGAAATTCCACATCGAGTTGGCCATCTCGTACATGATGCATTAGAGAACTCACCAAGGTTGAAGTGGTTGATCATGAATCCTTGATAGTTGGTTTAGAACAACCATGGGATTCCTCATTGAATCCCCCATCTCATCTAGTCTCTTAATCAAAGAACCACCACAGTTTCCTTCAAACCCATTGTCACTTTGGTGCCTGCTAGATCCAGCCATTTACTAAAACCAAAAAGGTCAGTGTGAGTATATCAACATAACCATCATGTACTAATGTGGAAGATAAACACTTAGATATACTTACTCATTCACTTTATCTAAGACTAGGACTCTTTCTGAAATCCTAACCATTATGGTAATGCCACTTATTCTTAAAGAATACCCTAACCTCTAAAGTTATCTAAACCGACCTCTGATACCAACTATAAGGCCCCAGCCTTAAACCGTACTTAATCTTGAGTTATTACAAGATTACACATTGAGGATCTTTTCATGTTTAGAGTTTTAGAGAATTAGATCATGAAACTTGCATTACATTCCACATTTAAACAAAGTGGTTACTGTAGAGACCTGAAGCTTGACGTACATTGAAATTACATTACTTTTGCGGAATACTTAGTACATAACAAAAACACACCCACAAGGATCGTAATAGTTTAGTGTCTTTGGAAACTCAGAACGTAATCTTCTAATCGTGGTGAAAGATCTTCAATATCTCCCATAAAGATCTTCCATTTTTTTTAACCTAAAACCTTTCTTTATATCCTGGGGAAAAGAAAACATAAAAGGGTGTGCTCAAATGCTCAGTAATGGTAAACAAAAGAAATATCAATCACATCATATACACAAGCACATAACTTTTGGAAATCTTAACCTGCAAAAGTGATCAAAATTTCATAACATGGGATAAATCATGGAAGCGAAATGTAATCACAATAATCATAACTTAAAACATGAAACTTTGTGGCATTCACACATAATCATAGAGAATCATTTCTTGTTAGTCAAGACTCATTTCCAAGACTATCTTAGTGGACAAAGTCCCTTTCTGAATCGAGTAACCCTCATTTCAGTCCTGTTTCACTGAACCGGTATAACCTACCGTTCCAGCCTTGTCTATCTCATGAGATATAAAATCTTTACCCAATGAATTGGAGGGAGATATAGGACCCACCCATCTTATAATGAATCCTTTCTTATGTGTTCCACATAATCATAAAACATACATCATCGCATAACACATGTAACAAAAATGGGATTCTTGAAACATCATGACATCATAAATCAATTTATATAAGATAAAGGAATTCATAAAAATAATTCCATCACAACATGATCAAATCAATGTAATAGTAGGGATAAAAACAGAACCCTTTATTATCTTAGATGGAAAATAATTTTGATAAAACACTTGAACTCCATTCGTGAGGAAAACATCCTTTCTTTTTCAAAAACATTTTTCCTTTCATAACATGTCATACAACTTTAAAATAAAAGAAGTTAATTAAAAATAAACTTGAAAACTTCTAAAGGAAGCTTCTTGGAAATAATGTTTTAAAAATCCATTCATGCCGTATAAGTTAAAAAAAACATTCTTTTGTACTTTTGTTGGAAAAGTCAAAAAGTACCTCGTACGAAAAAAATGACAAAAGATTCCTTTCATATTCTTTACTAAAAACTCACCGAAGGGTCAAATTGGATTTAAACTATTTTAAGTGGATGGAAACAATATTAAATATTGAGGGAACATGGATGTGGATGATAAAATACACCACAGTAAATACTTACGAATAAACAATCTCGGATAAAAATGAGATTGTGATATTTCCCTAACCTTAGGTCCGACTTGCTTTGTACGTGTCCGAAACTCATGTATAATGATTTTAATCATGTTATTGACTTATTCCAGAATCATATTTTTTGTTATTATATCATATATGGTACTCTTATGACTTTATATTACCCGTTCTTTTGTAAATTCATGTTAAAGTAGCGTTTCCGGTAAAATCGTCTCATTTGTCGTTCGTGTCTTTAACTTGTAATTATTCATATGATTACTTAGATCATGATTACATAATTACAGAATATAAAACATGATATATATATATATATTCAGAATATACATATATAATAAATCAGTAAATGGAAAGAAATACACCGTTCATGTAGACGGTAGTCCATACGTACGCATGAACGCTGTTTTCGTTTCCTTATTGAATTGAATGGAATTAAGTAGATGAAATACATATAAATAATTCCAGTATCATTATTAGGTCATATATTTCATTAGTACTTATTATATATACTTTATAATCATTCATTAATGGTTAATCATTGAGAATGAATCTCATCGCGTCGTGGAGACGGTAGTCCGTACGTACGCACGAGCGATGATATCGTTCCCATGGTCGTGGAATTGCATTGAAGTGTATTTATACTATTTCAGTATCAATATCACTTTATAATAATCATATATAGTTACTCATTAAACCATTATACCCATCCTTGTAAGGTGGTGGTGGAAAATAGATTACACCACGGCGTGGAGACGGTATTCCGTACGTACGCACGCGCGGTGATTTCATTTTTTCCGTAGGATGGATAGAAGGTGAATTAGGGTTTTTTCATATTTATAATAACATATCAGTATTTAATTAATACTGATGTTATTACTTTGTTATGAAACAACTAAAGAAGAAGTAGTTGAAGAAGAAAGAAATTGAAAAGATCGGTAATGGTTATTACCTCTTCCTTGAAACGCCTCTTTGAATCCTCCACTTAGGGAACTAAGATTGGTCTTTGAAGAAGACCAGGACCTCTAGGATTATTCAAGGGAAGTGGAGAAGGGATTTTTTCAGAGGTTGGCCGAGCTTGAGTGCTCAAATTGGTGTGAGGAGGAAGGGGGAGGAGGTGCCCTTTTATAAGGGAGGAGAGGGGCACCTTAGGAATATCTCAAAATATTATTTTATATTAAAGTAAAAATCGGTTTATAATGGTTCCAAAGGGTCTTATTTCGAAGCTAAAGTGGGGAAGGGTCGCAATCCTATCAACCAATAGGATTTAGACAAGTTTAGGATATTATTTTAACCTTATCAATTAGATTTAACTCTAAGTTAAATAATTTAACTTTTATCGTGTCTTTTAGTTTTCTTTCACTATATGGTTAATACACTTACTATAACATGCCAAACGAACCCCAAATTGTTTATTACTAATACATATATCCTTATCTAAGTAATTTGGCCGAACCTTAGATTTTTAGGAATAAAATAACAATTAATAATATAATATTTGATTTAAAAACTATTTTGTGTCAATTTTGACAATATTTGATATATGATTTTTGTGAAAGTAATAACAGAATTATATGTTCGAACCATGTTGATTAAATCAACAATGATATATCATAGTAACCTAGAAAATTAGTGGGATTCATAAAAAGTCTCAAATTACATTTATTTTGGTGTTTATAACATCAATTATGTCAATATTTCATAAATAAGATAATTACTGCATCATCATTGTGTCATAAATAAATTAAATTATATAATGTCTAAAAATTACAAATAAAATATCATTATGTAGGAAATATTTTTAGCTTTCTAATGAATATTTATAGTCGAATTTATCTTATGTATAACCCCATATTAAAAATGCTTTACTTATTAAACATTGATTTTAACTATTTTAACCCTTCTTTAAATAAATTAATAATAAATGTCCTAATCTAATCCAAGTGGGCCTAAATGGTCATATTTTATTCATAAGGTTGTTTTTGGTCTAATTACACTTATCCAATAGAATTAGGACATGTGTTAGGGTAATAGTAATATCATATTTACCCTTAGTTACCTTATTTACTATTAACCGCGGTAAAAAAGGTAAAAAGTTACTATTCACCAAAATCTATTTTCATCTTATTGAACCACATTTTACTTACTGACATCAACCATGTCTCTCGGATTTTTGAAATTCCATTCACAGAAGCGGTAAAATTATGTTTTATGAAAAATTCAGTTTTTTAACTACCACTTAGTAGTTTCACTATTCATCAAAAATTGATGTTTTTCAGAACAATGCCAAAATTTTATCCTAAGCTATATTTTATATTCCGAATTCAAAAATAAAGTCTATTTTACCAAATTCATAACATAGAAGTTTCATTTATTATTTTTATAATTAAATCCCGCTGTTAAAACAAATAGCGTGTTTTTAAGAAACAATATCTATCAAAAGATTGACACTTGATTATGTCTGGTTTAAATGTGAAATTACAACCAATGACCAACATTGTATTAAATTGTAAAAATATATTCTAAATATACTTTAAAACCACTCAAATTAATAATTTATCACTTTTAATTATTTCGATTAAAAAAGTTGTTTTTAATTAAAATTTAGTAATTTTCACTATTCATCAGAATATGAAAGTTATCCGAAATGTACCAAAATTTCACCTTAGGCTAAATTCGACACTCAGAATCCAAAAATGAAATCCATTTTGAAAAATAAAATTTACAAAATTTCAAAAAGTGGTTATTACTATTCATAACGGCTAGTTTTAATAACATTTTAATAGCATATCGCTGTTTAGTGAAACTCGTTATTGCGTACTACACACGCTATCGAAGAAGATCGTGATTGCGTGTAATGCAAGGCAAGTCAAGGATGCGTGTTGTGCAAGATCCTTTTGGTGTAGCGTACAACACAAGACATTAGTGAAATAAAAAGAATATTTTTCATAAAATCTCGAGCTGTTACATTCTACCCCCCTTAAAATGAATTTCGCCCTCGAAATTCGTCGGGGTTATAACTGGTTTACTATTCGAAAGTTTCTTTAATAGAATACCACATCGTAAAAAGGAATACCAAAACTTGGCTTTAAAAACTAAAGTATGAAATGTAACGATTACCCAAATAAACTAATCGCTGGGTTTCCACATAGGTAAAAATATGGATATAGAAAAGAAATCTAACCATCATGTTCTGATGGAGAGTGGTAGAGAACATGGCTATGGAAAAGCCAGTAATCACAAATCCATAGATTTGTGATGATATAAGGTACCATCTGATTCATCAGGTATAAGATCACTAGGACAACATTTTTGGTTTTAAAGATCATTTCCCTAAAGTTGAAAATTTGAATTAGAATAAATACTTACTTTATTTTGGTACAATCTCACTGTTGTTCGTGCCATGAACAATTTCCACTTCATCTCTTAAATAAATGAAGTTGAATTTGTTATTCGTGAAGTGTTTGCAGATTATGTGATAGAATGACGGGTCATTCCATCTGTCTCAAACAAAAGGTTAGAAAAAATTATATACATAGGTCGGTCTATAGTGAGATTAATCATATATGGTTCCTAAAATGGACTTATACTTCATATATCATACTGCTTAATATAATAAAACTAGTTTCTACTAAACAGGGACTTCCTGTAGGCCAGTGGTAGGCGATAAAGGCCAGTCGCACTTCGGTTGTGGGTTCGATTCCCATAGCCTTGTCCGACGCGATGGGCTGTCGCCCGTCCTGCAGGTTGTCCTTTTTCTAAAACTATATTACTATAACATCCCATCAATAATATCGAAAAAACTTCTATCCTTAAACAATACTAACTTATGTCCAACATAATCCATTCTAATCTTTAGGCTTATCCATAATACTGCAGTCCACTCTCATAATATAGTGAAAACGATTACCAGAGATTTAATACTATCATTAATCCCCATATATATGTCTTGTTGGTCACATTCCAAACATTCAAAGGCCTTAATCATGTATTCTCTTGAATACCCATTGAACCATAGTAAAAACTTGAATGTAGTTAAAAGTTAACACCTTCCACATACCAAAATCCTCAAAATTGTATATACTCAAACCATGATATCACTTAGTCCTTATATTAATCATGAGCTCATGAATACTATTAAACATTTCATTTTCTCGTTTTCCCTTCATTATGCGCATATCATCTTATTTCCAAAATATATCAATCACTTTGAATACCACATCAATAAATATTGCAATACTCAATGATACAACATTATTTCGAAATCCCATTACATAAACACTTAATCATTCCACCACATCGTTGTCATATTCAACATTGCCAATAGTGATCGCATGTGACTTCCCTTTTTCCTTTGCCTTCAGTGGTTGCTCATGTTTATCATCACTAACCCTTGGATTAGGGAATTTATTAGCATAATGCCCCATTTCCTTGCACTTGAAGCATTGAAGTGTTGGTGGTGCGTTCTCTGCAGTGTTTGATTTATTCACATCATTAGAAACCCTTTTTCCATTACTTCGACACTCAGCTGCTCGGTGACCTTCTTTTCCACACTTAAAACATTTTCTAGTCCCTTTAAGACAATCTCCACCATGCTTCTTTCCACACTTTGTGCATAAGGAAACATTCATCTTCTTTTCACCATTATTCTGAGATTTCTCCTTGAACTCCATCTTTCTTTTTTTGTCAAAACCATGAGATGGATATGTAACACCAACTTCCATTTCTACCTTGATAGCACAACGCACAATTTCTTCATAGCTACTGAAGTCTATTATAGCTAATGCCCTTAGAAGGCTTGGTTTTAAGCCACTGAAAAATCGATCAACTTTACTTTCAGGTTGGATGATAATGCCAGATGCATACCTTGCAAGTCTTGTAAAATTCGCTTCATATATACCAACAGATTCATCATCCTTTTGCTTTAGTTCAAGAAATTCATTCCCCATCTTTGTTCGAAGAATATGAGGGAAGTACTTATTGAAAAATAAGTTCTTGAACTCGTCCCATTCCATGGACTCAATTTCATCTCTTTGCCTTGTATTCTTGATAAGATTCCACCATTGATCAGCTTCACCTTCCAAACGATATACTGATAAGATGACTTTATCATGTTCAGAACATTGAAGAACTGAAAATATCTTTTCAGTGGTACTGATCCATTGTTCAGCAACAAGTGGATCAGAAGACCCACTGAAAGAAGGTGGACGTTGCCTCATGAAGGACTCAATAGAATATTGTTCCCTTCTCTGCTCATTTGGAAGTCCAGAATGATTCATAGCTTGTGTAAGTATAGCAATAAGATTTTGCACTCCATATCTCATAACATTTGTTTGTTCAGGAGGACAATCATTGCGTTGTCCATTGCATTGATCAACACGGTTCCTTCGGGTTCCAGCCATCGTCTAAAACCCAAAAAGAATAGTGTGAGAGGCAAAAATCATGCTAGGGAAAACAACATAATAAAGGGGGAGTACCTTCAATA
Organism: Viscum album; assembly: GCA_963277665.1. NCBI lineage: Eukaryota > Viridiplantae > Streptophyta > Magnoliopsida > Santalales > Viscaceae > Viscum > Viscum album. Next base: position 1,457,137,451 of record OY728138.1, read on the forward strand.
TCTAACATCTTAGGATTAATTCTATGATCGTTAGCGTAATTCTAGTACTATAACCTATACGTATACTTAACCTTAGGGACATCCCTAGACATACCTTAGAAATATCTCTAGGGATCTCACTAACGTTTTCGCATCCTAGTTTCCAAAGGTTGACTAAACCATTCCTCTGATACCAACTGTAGAGACCTGAATCTTGATGTACATTGACATTACATTACTTTTGCGGAATACTTAGTACATAACAAAAACACACACACAAGGATCGTAATAGTTTAGTGTCTTTGGAAACTCGGAACGTAATCTTCTAATCGTGGTGAATGATCTTCAATATCTCCCATAAAGATCTTCCCTTTTTTTAACCTAAAACCTTTCTTTATATCCTGGGGAAAAGAAAACATAAAAGGGTGAGCTCAAATTCTCAGTAAGGGTAAACAAAAAAAATATCAATCACATCATATACACAAGCACATAACTTTTGGAAATCTTAACCTGCAAAAGAGATCAAAATTTCATAACATGGGATAAATCATGGAAGTTAAATGTAATCACAATAATCATAAATTAAAAAATGAAACTTTGTGGCATTCAAACATAATCATATAGAATCATTTCTTGTTAGTCAAGACTCATTGCCAAGACTATCTTAGTGGACAAAGTCCCTTTCTGAATCGAGTAACCCTCGTTTCAGTCCTGTTTCACTGAACCGGTATAACCTACCGTTCCAGCCCTTTCTATCTCATGAGATATAAAATCCTTACCCAATGCATTGGAGGGAGATATAGGTCCCACCCATCTTATAATGAATCCTTTCTTATGTGTGCCACATAATCATAAAACATACATCATCGCATAACACATGTAACAAAAATGGGATTCTTGAAACATCATGACATCATAAATCAATTTATATAAGATAAAGGAATTCATAAAAACAATTCCATCACAACATGATCAAATAAATGTAATAATAGGGATAAAAACATAACCCTTTATTATCTTAGATGGAAAATAATTTTGATAAAACACTTGAACTCCATTCTTGAGAAAAACATCCTTTCTTTTTCAAAAATTTTTTTCCTTTCATAACATGTCATACAACTTTAAAATAAAAGAAGTTGATTAAAAATAAAATTGAAAACTTATAAATGAAGCTTCTTGGAAATAATGTTTTAAAAACACATTCATTCCGTATAAGTAAAAAAAACATTCTTTCGTACTTTTGTCGGAAAAGTCAAAAAGTACCTCGTACGAAAAAAATGACAAAAGATTCCTTTCATATTCTTTACTAAAAACTCACCGAAGGGTAAAATTGGATTTAAACTATTTTAAGTGGATGGAAACAATATTAAATATTGAGGGAACATGGATGTGGATGATAAAATACACCCCAATTACGAATAAACAATCTTGGATAAAAATGAGATTGTGATATTTCCCTTACCTTAGGTCCGACTTGCTTTGTACGTGTCCGAAACTCCTGTATAATGATTTAAATCCTGTTATTGACTTATTCCAGAATCATATTCATTGTTATTATATCATATATGGTACTCTTATGACTTTATATTACCCGTTCTTTTGTAAATTCATGTTAAAGTAGCGTTTCGGGTAAAATCGTCTCATTTGTCGTTCGTGTTTTTAACTTGTAATTATTCATATGATTACTTAGATCATGATTACTTAATTCCAGAATATAAAACATGATATATATATATATATTCAGAATATACATATATAATAAATCAGTAAATGGAAAGAAATGCACCGTTCATGGAGACGGTAGTCCATACGTACGCATGAACGCTGTTTTCATTTCCTTATTGAATTGAATGGAATTAAGTAGATGACATACATATAAATAATTCCAGTATCATTATTAGGTCATATATTTCATTAGTAATTATTATATATACTTTATAATCATTCATTAATGGTTAATCATTGAGAATGAATCTCATCGCGTCGTGGAGACGGTAGTCCGTACGTACGCACGAGCGATGATATCGTTCCCATGGTCATGGAATTACGTTGAAGTGTATTTATACTATTTAAGTATCAATATCACTTTATAATAATCATATATAGTTACTAATTAAACCATTATACCCATCCTTGTATGGTGGTGGTGGAAAATAGATTACACCACGGCGTGGAGACGGTATTCCGTACGTACGCACGCGCGGTGATTTCATTTTTTCCGTAGGATGGATAGAAGGTGAATTAGGGTTGTTTCATATTTATAATAACATATCAGTATGTAAGTAATACTGATGTTATTACTTTGTTATGAAACAACTAAAGAAGATGAAGTTGAAGAACAACGAAATTGAAAAGATCGGTAATGGTTATTACCTCTTTTTTGAAACGCCTCTTTGAATCCTCCACATAGGGAACTAAGATTGGTCTTTGAAGAAGACCAGGACCTCTAGGATTATTATAGGGAAGTGGAGAAGGGATTTTGGCAGAGGTTGGCCGAGCATGAGTGCTCAAATTGGTGTGAGGAGGAAGGGGGAGGAGGTGCCCTTTTATAAGGGAGGAGAGGGGCACCTTAGGAATATCTCAAAATATTATTTTATATTAAAGTAAAAATCGGTTTATAATGGTTCCAAAGGGTTTTATTTCGAAGCTAAAGTGGGGAAGGGTCGAAATCCTATCAACCAATATGATTTAGACAAGTTTAGGATATTATTTTAACCTTATCAATTAGATTTAACTCTAAGTTAAATAATTTAACTTTTATCGTGTCTTTTTGTTTTCTTTCACTATATGGTTAATACACTTACTATAACATGCCAAACGAACCCCAAATTGTTTATTACTAATACATATATCCTTATCTAAGTCATTTGGCCGAACCTTAGATTTTTAGGAATAAAATAACAATTAATAATATAATATTTGATTTAAAAACTATTTTGTGTCAATTTTGACACTATTTGATATATGATTTTTGTGAAAGTCATAACAGAATTATATGTTCGACCCAAGTTGATTAAATCAACACTAATATATCATAGTAACCTATAAAATTATTGGAATTCATAAAAAGTTTCAAATTACATTTATTGTGGTGTTTATAACATCACTTATGTCAATATTTCATAAATAAGATAATTATTGCATCATCATTGTGTCATAAATAAATTAAATTATTTAATGTTTAAAAATTACAAATAAAATACCATTATGTTGGAAATATTTTTATATTTCTAATGAATATTTATAGTCGAATTTATCTTATGTATAACCCCATATTAAAAATGATTTACTTATTAAACTTTGATTTTAACTATTTTAACCCTTTTTTTAAATAAATTAATAATAAATGTCCTAATCTAATCCAAGTGGGCCTAAATGGTCATATTTTATTAATAAGGTTTTTTTGGTCGAATTACAGTTATCCAATATAATTAGTACATGTGTTAGGGTTATATTAATATCATATTTACCCTTAGTTACCCTATTTACTATTAACCGCGGTAAAAAAAGGAAAAAGTTACTATTCACCAAAAAATTATTATCATCTCATTGAACCACATTTTACTTACTGACATCAACCGTGTCTCTCGGATTTTTGAAAATCCATTCACAGAAGCTGTAAAATTAAGTTTTATGAAAAATTCAGTTTTTTAACTACCACTTAGTAGTTTCACTATTCATCAAAAATTGATTTTTTTCAGAACAATGCCAAAATTTCATCCTAATCTATATTTTATATTCCGAATTTAAAAATAAATTCTATTTTACCAAATTCATAACATAGAAGTTTCATTAATTATTTTTATAATTAAATCCCGCTGTTAAAACAAATAGCGTGTTTTTAAGAAACAATATCTATCAAAAGATTGACACTTGATTATGTCTGGTTTAAATGTGAAATTACAACCAATGACCAACATTGTATTAAATTGTAAAAATATATTCTAAATATAATTTAAAACCACTCAAATTAATAATTTATCAATATTAATTATTTCGATTAAAAAAGTTGTTTTTAATTAAAATTATTAATTTTCACTATTCATCAGAATATGAAAGTTATCCGAAATGTACCAAAATTTCACCTTAGGCTAAATTCGATACTCCGAATACAAAAATGAAATCCATTTTGAAAAATAAAATTTACAAAATTTCAAAAAGTGGTTATTACTATTCATAACGGCTAGTTTTAATAACATTTTAATAGCATATCGTTGTTTAGTGAAACTCGTTATTGCGTACTACAAACGCTATCGAGGAAGGTCGCGATTGCATGTAATGCAAGGCAAGTCAAGGATGCGTGTTGTGCAAGATCCTTTTGGTGTAGCGTACAACACAAGGCATTAGTGAAATAAAAAGAATATTTTTCATAAAATCTCGGGCTGTTACAGTTACATAAAAGACAGTATTCATTCTTCCCATCAACGGAAACATATTTAAAATAAAACATGGATTCTTTCTTGAAACATCCTTGAAACTATCATCACATTATGTATCCTTCCCTTGACCTATGAAAAACATTTCAAAAACTTGGGATGAGCATAAAAAGCTCAGTAAGGGATATAAAAATATGGAAAGGAAACATGAGTACATGTATACATAATAATGAAATCATACTTTACCCATAAAACATTGGCATATCAAATCATGAATAAATCATAGAAATCATAAGACATAAAAGGTAACTTGAGGCATTCATAACATTCTTACGTAGGGAGTAACCGTCTTGGTTACATTTTGGAATACCCATCACAGTATATTCCCTAAATCTCTTCGGAGAAACCTCAATGTTTCACTCCTTCGCGTTACCCAATGCATTGGAGAGCTATATCGGGCTCACCCGCCCTTAGTTTATCACGAAACCACCCGTTTTCATAACAATGCCCAAGAACCATAACATAAATGTATCACATAAAACATGCATAAAGGAAACATAACATTTCCATATTTCAATCACAATATAACATTTTAGTATAATGAAATAATGAATCCATTCAAAAAGAAACCATTTCCAAAACCATTTAAAACATTTAATAAAGATATTTTTGAATCAAAGTGTCTCATACCACCTTGAAGCATAAATTTTTAAACCATTAATATCCATATAAATAAATCCTTAAAACCATTTTGAAAACATGGATATTAATAAGAACAAATAATTAAAACATTTAAAATGATATTTTCCTTATAGGGGTTTTACCAAAATTAGAGACACTTGAATACAATAATTGAGGAATAAAATTTAGTCAGAACTTTATAATATCATGAGAATAAATGGATTCATGATATAATACTCCAAAGGACAGTATATACACCATATAAGAGTGAATTGGTGCATAACAATAATGAACCCTCAATAGAAATGTCAAATGTGATGAAATCCCTTATAGAGAAGGTATCCTTAAATTAAGGACAAATAAATCTCAAAAATATGTGTGACAAATATAATTACACCCAATATAAGTGGATATTAAGTGTAAAACAATAAAAGTTCATTCACACATATTCAATGTATGACATATTCAATGACTACATGTTGAACCCAAAGAAATCTAAATTGGGTTAAAAAGTTCCCTTGACAGCCTAACGGCATCACATCAAAATGAGTTGATAAGAGATAAAAAGTGTATCTCATCACTTGGACATAAAATTTACAACAATAAGGATATATGAGAACATATCCCAACATAACAATATGTAAATTAAAAGACCCAACAAAATAAGTCTTTTAAAAAAGAGGAGGGTGAAAGGTTCCCTTACCGACTTGGGTATCTTTAAAAACATAGACCCCATGAAAGAAGGACAATAGATCGTTGATGTAAATACTCACAAACAAAAGTATATTACACAAAGAGTAGAATAATGGGCAGTACATACACCACTCAATGGAATTTTTGGCAAATGTAGCATAAATCTCACGGGAATAAAAGTGAGATGAAAAATCCCTTACGAAAACTCGGCAGCCTAACGGCGCCACATAAAACTTCCGAATATGGATTGATGAGATAAAATAGGGTATCTCATCACATTACAATAGAATTTACAGCAAGAGGAATATAAAAGAACATTCCCCAACATTACAAAGAGGGGCTTAAAAGAAGTGACATAAAGGAGAGTACTTAAAAAGAAAGAGAGAGGTTAGATCTCTTATGAAAGTTCGGCAGCCTAACGACGCCACTCAAAACTTCTAAAATGGATTGACGAGATAGAATAGGGTCTCTCATCACATGAAAATAAAAATTACAGTAAGTGTAATATAATAGATCATCCCAATAATAAGAAAGATGAGCTTTAAAAGGAATGACATAAATGTGTGTACTTAGAAAGAAAGAGAGGAGTAGGATCCCTTACCTCGGGTCCGACACGACTCGATCGTTATTTAATCTCCTGAATAATAAACTTGAGATAATTTCTACTTCCTTAAAAACCTTTTTCAAGTTCATGATTCCTTTTATATCACTTATTACCATGTCATAAACATTATGTAATCATTTAAGTTATTAATATTTGTTTTGCCGATATTTTGTTCTTAAGTCGAAAGTGGACTTCTTACAATTACATGTTGTTCGTGTGGCCAAATGTTTATTATATCAAGAATTGTATTCATGATTTATATATCATATATTTCATATATATCAAGTACATTCATGCATTTAAAACATTACATAATCATTTAGAGGTAAGAAATGAAATGCACCGTTTATGGAGACAGTAAGTCGTACGTACGCATGAACGCTACTTTCATTTCTATTTCGTATTTTATAGAATGGAATAATAATGATATAAAGGTATATTATAATTCCAGTATAATATCATATATAATATCATAGTTCCATCCTTTATACGTCCCACATATGGTATTTAACGAATCAAATCACTTTGAGGGGGTGGTAGTCCACACTTCCTTAAATGAAGATATCGTGTTTACCCATAATGGAAACCATAAAGGTATGCCCAAAATGAAAAAAACAGAAGCTTAAGGGAAACATAAACATATTATATATCATATATAATAATAGTGACATAATAATGGCCACCTTTGAAGGTGTTAAATGAGTATTGAACAATCATCGTTTCGGGAGGCAAAATATCGCCATCCACGGAAACCGTATGTTATTTAACCATTTTATGTAGTTGTGTGAGTGTGTAGCTCGAATAAATCTTATAAAAACATCATAGTATATTGAAGATACTTGTGTTGTTACAAAATAAGTAAATAAAAAGAGTTTAGGGGGTTATAGAAGCAAAATAAAACAAATGAACATGAGAGAATGAATTACCTTTAAAAGTGTAACTCCTTTTGATTTGAGCCTAAAGGATTCCTTTGAATGGATTATACCCAAAGGGAATCCTCTAGGATGAGGAGAGGGATTTGGAGAGAGTAAATGGGCAGGGTTTGGCCGATCCAAAGTCTTGAGGAGTGTGTGAAATGAGGTAGAGGTGGGGGCCTTTTATAAGAGGAGAGGAGGGGCACTTTTGGAAAGTAAGAAATATTACTTTATTTGAAAATGTGTTTCGGTTTTAAAAGGTCACAAATTTATATAATTCGTGGATAAGGTGATAAGGGTTCGAAATCCAGCCATCCAATAAGTTTTGGACATGTGTAGGTCATATATTGTACATTATCTTCTCATTTTATTTAAATCGTCAGATAATGATGTCATCGCTGCATCATTATGATGTCATAAATAATTTACTTTATTTAATGTCTAAAAATTATTAAAAAATTACTATGATGTAGGAAATATTTTTAGATTTCAAATGACTATTTATAATAAAAAATCTGACTTGTATAACCCCACTGAAAAATTGTTTTAGTAAAACATATCATGTTTGTGTCATTTTTACTTTTACATTAAATAAAAATTTATTTATGTCATTTCCCAACCAAAGTGGCTCCATGGGATCCCCAAGTTGACCCATGGCTTTTCTGGGTCGGCCATTACACATCCAATGAGGTTAGGACATGTGTCAAGTTCATTTCATATTATTAAAACATTATTTTTACCTTAAACTACACTAAATATGGTAAAAATAATCATACACCAAAAAAGAATGAGATGAAATTTTTATTGTTAATAATTGAAATGCATTGGAATATAATAATATATAATTAAAAAACAAAACATCACTATGAAAAAATTACATAAATTTGATTCTACAATAAATGTGAAAAAAGATCCAATGATGCCAAACTAACACAATGTTGAATGTCAACAGGTATATGTATTAAACTATAAAAAATAAAATCAATTTTTTTAGAGAGATATTTGGAGTATCTCTTAGAACAATGTCAATATCTGGAATCCATAAACATCATCAACCTATAGGTTTAACCTGTCCATATAAGGATCCTTGAACATAAATTCTATATGGACACCAAGATGTACAAACATGGTTTTAGTGAATATCCAATAAGACACTACCAATGCATCCTTGTTATACGTGAGTATAAATAATGGGTTTATGGTATGATAACAAATAAATTTAAATTACATAAATATTCAATCATATCCAATGTGATCCCATGATAACCCAACCACCATGAACCGAGAGAGTACATGCTTTTGATCCATGTAGGTAGAGAACTCATAATATAAGTTTAGACCATGGGTATTTCATATATCCAACTTATATATGTTTGATCATCCATATTCCAAATGGGTTTTTTTTCAAAAAATAAGGAATTAAATTCACATCTCTGTCACAGAATAGTCCTCATGGTCATTGTTCTTCTACACTTACATCATTTCAGGTGAAACGGTCGTTGCCTCCTAACAATACATTAGGTTATGCATAAACCCTTAAAAACTCTTACCTATGTCTTTTCCATCATAATTATATTTTCATATCATACATGTTCCCCCTATTAGTTGGTATAAAATCCTTGATGGTTAACATATTTCTTACTAACATAAGAAAATCTCTAAAGAAAACACATTCGCACATAATAGGTATAAGAAATTGGGCACAACATAACATATCCAACATAAATATTAGTAGCTACCAAAAAAACAAGAATATGATCCAAAAAAATCATGGGACTCAAGATATACATAAATACGAAACCTAATAAAATCTACAATGGGTTTGAAGGAATAATGGAACATAAAATTATATATTTCTAATAACAATTTACATTTGATATAAATAGTAATACTATTATCACCATTGACATGTTGATAAAAAATCCAAGTTATATAAATAGATGACACACAAATAATGCTATATAACTAATGTTCATTTGATTAAGACAAAATACAAAATAATAGAGTCTCATGAAATTTTATCTGAGGATGATAATAAAAGAAAAGTGCTTGAATTTTTTATACATACCGGACGAGGATCACTTCCAATAGTAGATCTTTATCTGATTTAAATAGAGGGGGTGATTCATAGTAAATACATCAAAATTCATTCCATAATCCAAGAATTCTCCATTAGTTCATATTAGAATACATATATGTAGATTATATTACATTGATCCAGGATTCCTATATATATAATAAAAAAATATATGATTGATTAGTTAAAGGGTGAAGAATCTACTTCTTACTATGAATCCACATGCTCTAACAATTTAGATCCACCACATTTTGAGTTCATATGGATAGGAATCACTATGAATAACCACTAGATTCCCTGGATATGATATAAATATGAATATTAGAAATTTTTTAGGCTTGAAAGAAATTTCATGCATAAAATTTAATTTTGATATGAAATAAAATGTCGTTGATCATTTGGTAGAATATTTTTAGGATCCATTCCAAAATGATGCTATCCTTTAAATCTTGAGACACATGGGTTTATGGGAAAAAGTTTTTCCCATATTTTACCAAGAATAAACTATGTTTTTCACATATTCATATCCAAAAAATATATATAGTTTAATGGGGGAGAACGTCATGGTTCCCTTTAATGTTAAGATTATCATTGTAATAAACTAGCCTGGGACAACTGTGAACCGGTCACCCAAGCCGCTCGATGAGTATTCTTGAGAGGTGATCCATATCCTTTTGGGATGGAGAGAAGAAAAAAGTTCATTAATAAAGTGATAAGGGAAATATTTCATCCAAATATAAAAAATAAAATAAATAGGGAAATTAAATGGGCAACCCAATATTCATTTATATAAAATTTAACTGAACATTATTTGTACATGAAAATAAATATACAACTAAATCAAACTACTCATCAATACAAACCTTAAATTGATATAACTCCATGTTACCCCATGGATCACTCTAAAAACAATGATCACAGGACTCCCATGGAGATTAAAAACAATTTGAAACATACACAAGGGATAAAAACAGATGAAGACAATAGGTGTGAGTAATAAAACTCAACCGGGTAGCCCAATATTATATTACAAAAGAATTTCCAATAAAATAAATGAAAAATCAATGTAATGTTTGAAATAAAATATATAAAAGTTCGTTTTACAAACAATATTCCATTGTATAAACATTATAAAGTAAAATGCTTCTATATTTTCTTAAATAAGAAATACTATTATATAATTTCCAAACATGCAACTTCAAAATGAAATCTGTATTCATGAGGGATGATTTAAAGAATGTTCACTTTTAAATTGATCACACACACATCTGAAACTGGGACGAAACCACTTTGGATCAATAGCATGCTACGTGAAACTGGGACGAAACCACTTCGGATCAATAGCATACTAGTGCATGTCTACCACCTAGATACCCGAGATTCCCTCTTTATTTTCAATCATGTTTCAAATTTTATAGAATAATATTTTCACATGAAAATTAAATTTACAAATCATACACACACAAAACATCCTGCAATCATGTTCCACATCTATTTTACTATTCAATATTGCTATTAAACCATTCATAAAACAATTTTAAGAAGTATAACATGGCTTTGCACAAAAACTCCATTCAACCATGATCCTTCAATGCCAATAATACACCAATAACATATAAAAATATATTTTTCAACCCCAAAACTATATAATAAAAACATTTCACATATCATATAATTACAATAGATGGGTTCACATGGAACACACACGAAAACCTTTTATTTTGAAAACTTTCAAACTGGTCTTTAAGCATTTTTACCAAACAACGTATATAAAAGAGACTAATCTCACCTTACATAAAGTAGTATACACACACCATTATCAGTATGAAAACCTTTACATAAACCCTTTAAAATTTTGGGTTACACATTCAAATCCCAAAAATTGTTATAAGGATGCCAAACGGGCCATTTTTCGGCAACTCGGGCCAAAACATTTCATAACCAAAAACCACAATACATATCAAAAAAAAAGACACAAGGGAAAGGCATAAAATAACCCCACTAAACTTGATCTAAATGCTGATTTTTTTTTATATTCCAAAACAATCATTTTATACAACCTTGAGCACACAAAATCCAATTAGGCACTTTCCCGAAAACGTGGTACGCAAAATTTAATGAAACCAAGTCTATTTAACACTAAAAAGTTCATAAAAACAAATTTTAAAGATACAATTTTATTTTAATGGATATGCTAAGTTCTATATATAAAAAAACAAGAATGAAAAATAATAAAACATTTTAAAAAATACTTGGTGTTCACTTTTACAACCAAACAACATGATTTTTCATAAAACAAGGTATACACACCACTTGACACCCCAAATAAAATTATTTAAGGGTTATAAAATAATAATAATGTGTATCGGGGGAAGATACCATGAAAATGGTGAATCATATATAAAAAGTACATGGGAAATGGGGAACCTGCATCAAATATTTGATGGAATGGGAACGCCCACCCGATAACACCTTCGTGGGTTTATAAAACCCAATACTATGAATTCCATCCCCAAACGAGTAAAAGACCCATAAAAAATCGTGGTATAAGATAACACTAGGTCTTTCATGGGCATGGAGGAAGATATAACCATGAAATAATTGACGGGGGAGGAGGAAGTAAGGGAAATGAGATGGAAACTCACCTTGATAACTAGAGAACTCCTCATCTTCCCTTAGATACACACCCGTAGAGGATAGGTAATTGCTTCGAACTAAATTGATAATCTACTTAGGTCTAGAAGAACCATGTAATGAAAATTCTGGGGACAAATATTAAAAAAAATAATGATTTATGAAAGAATTAAATTACCTTTTTAAATCTTGATGATTTGAGAAACCTTGAGGAGGTTCACCCTAATACCTGATGAAGATGAGAGCCAAAGGGGGAAAATGGATCATGGGGTTGCATCTAGGGTTTGTGGTCTCTTCATAGAGGTGGAAGGACCTAGAAATAATAAAAAATTATTATAATAAAAAAGAATAATTTTTTTAAAAAAATGGAAATGGGCTCATGGGCTGGCCCAATACCGGAATAAACAACCCAAATCAAAGAGGATTATGTGTTCCTAAGGGGTAAAAACAGATAAGGTAGTTTGAATAGATCAGTTGAATCCAAGTGGTATGTTAAATAAGTGAAAAATATTGAATAAAGAATTATTTATATAAAATAATTCTACTTTTAAATCAGCAAAAATGGGCTCACAGTTTCGCCAAAATCATAAATTAACCACCGTTTTCTTCAAAAACATCCAAAAAGACATGGGGAACCCAGAGTAAGATGATTAGACATATATAGAACCACACAAATCAACATTTATATCACCCAGAACCCATGAAAGATATTGGTATTTCCAATAAACGAGATCAAAACCAATAGATGAAAAACCCTGTGTGACAATCCTCTAAACCATTAATGATTTTCACCCCATGAAAGACATAATATATTCTAGATTAAAGAAAAACACAAAATATTTCTTATAAACATAATCAAGCCTCTAATGAAATGTAAATATAATCCACCATCAATGTATCTTTTGCCTCTTTCCAAAAAAATCACAAACTGACAACAAATTCCTATAAATCAACAGAAAGAACAAGCCACCACCTCCACAACCAAGAGAATAACCATATTATTGGGACTTCTCCAAATGAATCCAACCATCACCCAAAAGAAATATAACTCATGAAAGAAAATTATTGGGTGGGTAATTGGATTCCAACCATTAAATAACAAACACCATCCGACAAACCCTTAAAGGAATGATCTTTGAGGCCTGCAGTTCGTCTCCCCTACATTAGGGACCAACTAGAAATAAAAAAACAAGAATTAAACATGAACTAAAATAGGGACTCACCCTCAAATTCCTACTAAAATAGTCCAAAAAACCTACAAAACCAATTTAATAGGGTTACAAATTGAACATTTAAACCACCCACTCCTGAATGGAGGTTACAAGAATAGGGCCAACGCTTTTAGCACAGATCAAACCCCCCACCACTCTAGGGAGGGAGGGAAGATGACCTAATTTCTTGGCCACTAAAATTACAAAATAAATAGAGTCAATACAAAAAACACTCCACCTATGAATAAGTAAAACCAAGACCACACTCGATTAAAATTGGCAGTCCACACATGGACATTGATCTGAAACCCACAACTGAGAAGGCATAGCTATAGACACAGCATGAGGGGTAAGTCCATCATACTCTTTGCGATAAGAGAAAGATTCTAGTTATTAGGAAAAAAATAAAAATATGAAAATTTTCTCACCACAATGGTGGAGGAAGGATCTTAGTTGAGCTCTCCACACCTCTGGAAATTTTTGGACTGCGTGAACAACATCACTCTGAGGCCATTGTCTCGAGCTCTAATGTTTGAAGCATATTTTGTGCTGAAATAATGAAGGATGAATCACAACACATCAAAAAACACGCAATCTCAAAAAAAATACAATACCCAATAGATACTAAGGTTTACACACAACCATTATTACATACATTGAATGATGAGTTAAATTATCAAGGAACACTTTGAAACACACCAACCATCACTGAACACAACAACTATAACTACGAGAATCATTATAATTTGAAGGAACTATAAATCGAGCCCAAAAAGCAGTCTATTTCATCAAATGGTCCAGGGAATTATTGAATGAGTTGGATCTGTCTCTTTAATCCTGAGAAAGAATCATTAGGTTGTTCAAATGGATATTATTCCAATATAGAACTATCCATAAACATATCACAACATCCAACACATATTTTGGAACTCACTGAACATTTCTCCAAAACTAAGCCACCAATATGATACCATATAAATACACAACATGATTACAACACCCAAATCATAAGGAATCATACCAAATAAAAAACAATTATAATTCATATGAAAAACTAGCAACATAACCATATGTTTATAATCAAATGACAAAAAAATTAAGCCCAATACACTTTTGAAAAAAATAACTTTGTGATTTTTTACATTCACCAATGATGTTTCCTGAAGTATCACCCACATGCACATTTCCATGCATCCCTAGAAACTCAACCACCATGCTGTATAGGCAATACCATCCATACATCCAAATATATCAATAAAAACATTCCTGTGAGATCCCATGAAAACTCCAAAGGAAAAAAGAAAACAACATCATTCCAAGCCATATTATTCCACCCATTTAAAAAATCATGCACCGAACAATGGAACACTAACAACGAAGTCAAAATCCATTTTTAGATTTTAAAAAACATCCCACACATCAACATGATCAACATGGTTAATAACCATTTCTATTTCATATTATAAAACTTCCAATATAAACATTATATTCAAACAACCCTATACCATCTTAAAAATTTCAGTAAGGACTCTTTTTATAATCCAAAAATCCCAATGGCCAAAATACATTTTCAGAAAAACACAAACTGATGAAGATCAATTTCTAAAAATGATTCAATAGATTAAAACACTTTTCAACAGCCCAAAACACCCCATTTAAACTAGAGTTTCAGAAACACATTAAAATAATCCAAAATTTCCAAATATTTTTGTTTCAATAAAACATATTTTTAGATTAATAAAATTTTATATTGTTTATTTATTTTCAATTTATCCTCGTTATTTGATTTACAAATCTCCAAATTCCCAAAAATTTCTCATATTAAATATTTAAAACTAATTTTACACTTTTCAATAACCATAAATTCCTTAAAAAATCTTTTTAAAAATTCTCACATATGGATTTTCAAAACAAAATTAAGAATTACTAACAGTTCCAAGTGACTCAAAAAAGGGAACTAGTGTTTGTGGGTGATATTACCATATGGTTGGCAGCCATTTGTCAAACACACTACCAACACAGGTAGCCTTCATAGGAAAATTCCCCCATCTCCACATGGCTTTCAATGGCCTACGAGCTCATGGAGACCATTAGGCCAACTCCACCGATTTTATCCCAACACCATACAATAAACAAGAAATAAAGACACTAATTAAACCAGACATCCCATTGAATCTTGATGATCCGAACAAGACGGAGTTCTCGATGCTCTTCTTACACATACCCCTAAAGTACCGATAATATAACTCCACCAGCCATGACATACACCAAATAAGAAGGGTTCTTAATAAAAGTAGGTTCTAGTAAGAGCCGACTTCCTCTGATACGATTTTGTCTTGAACCAGCCCACGTCAACCCTGAACCAATCTCCCAGGCCGCTCCGCCACAAGTCCTGAGAGGTGTTCTCAATCCATATGGGTTGGATACAAGCACTAATTTCATAAGTTGTGTGGAAGGAGAATGATTTATAACAAACATAGTCAATTAAATAAGTAGCATAATGAAATGGAAAACACAATATTCATTTATATAAAATTGAACTGAACATAATTTGTACATGAAACAGAAGGTAAAAAAAAATCTGACCCCTGAACTGACCATACCGAGAAAACAACTAACTCCATATGAACATTCTGGTAACTCTCCAACACAACGACCACACGTCACCCAAGGTGATCAAATTCTATCTGAAACATGTATAATGACTAAAAACTGAAGAAGACTGTAAGCTTGATTATTAAAACTCAGTAGGCTAGCCTGGTATTCTATTCTCTAATCAATTCCATTAAAATAAAAGAATCATCAATTTCATTCTTTAAATGAAATATATAAAAGTGTGTTTTAAAAACAAGTTATAATTCAATAAATATTATAAATTAAATTACATTCATGTTTTAGAAAATATGAAATTTTAGTAACCAATTTCAAGAGATACATCTCCAAAATGAAAATATTTTTTAAGAGAGATGATTTAAAGACTGTTAAAATTTAAATATAACACAAAAACCTCTGAATTTACCCTCTAAACACTTTTTATTCTGATCGAGAGTACAAAATATCCAATGATCACTAGTCACAAAAACACCCCTAGGAATTAGTTCATTGTGGGGACCAAGTACCTTGTTCCTCACTGTAAAAGTAACCATACAAAATATCTATTATCAGGAAAGAGTCACTAGTAGAAAAAAAATATCCATAACCATGTGGTCCCAAACATAATCATCATAGTTTAGATAGTTTTTTAATCTTTAAAAATGCTACGTGAAATAGGGATAAAACCACTTCAGATTAATTGCATAGTAATACACATCCAACCACCTAGATACATGGGATTCTCTCTTTGTGATCAATAAAGTTACACATGTTATCAAACACACCTTGCACTTGAAAATTAAATTTCCAAATAATACACACATATAACAGCCTACAAACATGTTCCACATCTCTTTCAAAATACAAAAAACCACAAAAAATTCATAAAACAATTTAAAGAAGTATAACAATGATTTGCAAATAAAATCAATTCAAATATGTTATTTCAAATCCAAATTACCACCAATACCATATCAAACCATATTTGGTAGCCCCAAAACTATTTAATAAAACAATTTCATGAATCATAAAATGACCCCACATGGTTCCACATGGAACACACCTGAAAACCATTTTCGTAAGAAAAGAGCCAAATATGCCTTTATGTACTTTACCCAAACATGAAATATCAAAGAGAAAAATTTAACCTTTTATAATGTGGTGTACACACACCATTAAGTACAAATTTGTTTTAACAAAAACCATTTCTAACATTGGGGTTACACATTCAACGCTTGTCAGTTTTTAAAATGATAGAAAAAATGTCATATTTTGGAAACTCAGGCCAAAATAAGTCCTAAACCAAAACCTATTTCTTTATAAATGAATCCAAAATAGATGACCCTAGAAGGACCCCAAAAAAAAGATTCAAAAGTGGAAAATATATTTCATATTCCAAAACAATCATATTATACAACTTTCAGTACAAAAATCCAACCAGGCACTTTCTAAAAAGTGTAGCATGCACCATTTAATGAATCCAATTTTTTTTAAGACTAAAAAGGTCATAAAATTAAATTTTCATGCCAAAAATTTATTTAAATGTCTAACCCCGTTCTATATATCACAAAACATGTGTGAATGTTAATATAACATTTTAACAAACACTTGGTGTGAACTGTTATAACAAACCCACATTATTTTTCACAAAAAAGCTATAAACACCACTTTTCACACCAAATAAAACTATATAAGGTTTATAAAAAACAATGATAATATGAATTGGGGGAATATTATTTAAATATATTAACTTTATATAGAAATGACATGTTAAATGGGGAAACTACCTCAAATCCTTGGCCTAATGGAAACACACAACCGATAACCCCTTCTCAGAGTTTATAAACCCTAAACCTATGAATACTAGCCCAATATGAGTAAAACCACTATAAAAAATCATGGAATAATAAAACCCTAGGTCATAATTTCTATGTAGGAAGAGATATCCAAGAAATAATGGAAGGTGTAGGAGGAATTTGGAGAAATGAGAAGGAGACTCACCATGACAACTAAGGAACTATTCATCTACCCTTATATACACACCCATAAAGGAAAAGTAATGGTTTGGAACTAAATTGAGAGGCTCATTTGTTTTGAAAAAACTCAGGAAATAATATTTGTGGGGTAAAGTGTAATATAATAAATATTTATGAAAGAATTAAATTACCTTTTCAAATCTTAATGATTTGAGAAACCATGTGGAAGTTCTCCCCAATCACTAATTAAAACAAGCTCCATTTAGGGAAAATTGAACATGGGTTTGAGGAAATATTTTTTTTCTATAGGGATAGGTAGAGTTACTGAATAATATTAATATATGAATATGATATAAATTATTTTTAAAAAAACTAATAATGGGCTCACATACTGCCCCAATACTTGAATAAATAACCCAAATCCACCATGATTATGAGTTCTTAGGTGGTCTAAAGAGATAATGTGGTTGGAATAGGTTTGGGGAGGCCTTGTGGGAAGTGGAATGAGTGAAATATAATGACAAAATAAGGATTTATAAAAGAAACAATTTTTGTTATTAAATCTGGAAATGGGCTCATGGTTTGGCCAAATATTGAAGTAACCACCCTTTTCTCCAAAAACTC
Organism: Viscum album; assembly: GCA_963277665.1. Lineage (NCBI taxonomy): Eukaryota > Viridiplantae > Streptophyta > Magnoliopsida > Santalales > Viscaceae > Viscum > Viscum album. The sequence continues at coordinate 1,457,155,812 of OY728138.1, forward strand.
TAAAAAAATGAAATATCAAACCCTGGGTAAGAAGTTTAGAAACATATAAAACTTCAAAAATAAGCCTTCATATCACCAAAAACTAAATAAAATTATTTGGATTTCCAACAAACCATACCAAAACCAATACTTGAAGAATAGAGTGTGACCATCATGCTCCCCTTAAAGGCATCTAAAAGATATAAAAATATAAAAAATATTGTGTCAGATACATCACCCAAGAAAACAATAACTAAAAAAATAATTATTGGATTGAATTTGGGAATAATAATCCTGAAATGAATTCCTATAAGATAATACACATATTGATCACCCGCCACTTGGTGCTAATTGACTTATCACATGGGGCCTTGTCCATAGGACATTCACGTCTTCCTTACCCACAAAGTTCTCGGTACACCATCATTAGGTACCTAATAGAAATTTCTTTAAAATTACAAATAATTACATATGGATATCTTTTCTCCTACACTTTACATTTTTCTAATATCCTAAAAACAAAAAAAAACCCTCTAAAAATTAATCCAAATAATGACCAACAAATAAGGGAAATGCATTAATGTCATATTACATTAAAATATTACAATAATAGTGTTTATCAATATTGATAAGTGTTATTGATCATCCCAAAAAAATATCCAATGGTATTTTATTGGGATTGAAATTCCCTATAGTCCTTCTTAACACACCTACACTTCTATAGAATATAAACATGTGGGAAAACCATTCCATGAAAATTCATTTCACTATGATCATCAACTTATATCCTCCATTACATAATTATATTTCTAGTTTAATATCCATAATGTCACACTGAAGAACAATATATGGATCTTGTTGATACATTCTCAACTGAGATACACATTGTGAATCATGAATAACATCATACCTTAGAGGAATTAGAAACAATTTTGAATCTATATTGATATCCTATAAGCTCTAAAATTATTATATATACCAAGAATAAAACACACACTATGTAATAAATCTATAATTCCCCATAGAGGGTGATACTTCAAAGAATATGTGACACCATACAATAAATTCATGGGTTCTCTATCTATTATTTGAAAAGACACAAGACTAACCAGGGTGGTAAACAACCTCTTCATGACTATATTCAAACAAATAGATGTATGTTTTTACCATCCATTCCCAAAAATATATATACACCCCTATATTACATCATATATAAGTGAGATTGACAAGAAATTACATTCAATTCCTAGGAAACTCCATCTCTATAGATACATCATAACTATTATTATTAAGTCACTTTTCCAAATTCACATAATCCTATCATGAAAAAAGTAGTTAAGAACACATTCATGGATTACATCCTAAAGAGCATAAATATTACACATAAACGGGATATTCATATATCGATAACATTAAATGATAAAATTTACCATGGAACTCAATTAATTCAGTAATACTTAACAAATACATGACATGAATATAACATCATATTTCAAGATTTTATTATTTTCCATCCCATTAATCCTCAAAAAAATTAATTAAACATACTGTCATTCTCTAACATATATATCTCTATGATCATTATGAAATGATAATGATTTGTCAACCAATATATAATAACCTATATAGTATCATTCTGCACCCATAAACTCAAAAATCGCCTCATAAAATATATTGTGATATCGTCAAATTTATATTCCAAAAGGGAAATGACTATATCATCGAGTCTTTCATATAATGAAATTTCATAATATATCAGTTTTTAATACCCCTAAAAAATCAATATCACACATCGTACTTGGAAACCAAAAGTGTTACCATACATAATATAATATCTTAGTCAATTAAAGTTGAATTTCCAAGTGGGACATTTGAAAATTATTCATCACATTTCTCATTTATCAATATGTACAATGATCATCCCATAATACTATAGAAATGATTTACCTATAAGAATCCATTTTAGAATCATATCCCCACTAGAATGATTTCCATTAAATATATGGTAATAATAATCAAACCACTAGACCTCCTCCACCCAATCCATTAAGGAATAGGTAACATATTTTTTTTAAATGTTAAAACTACTATCTCAAGTGAAATCTATTTATATAATAAATATTTGATGAATAACATACCACTCCTTTTTTGATTCTCTATAAACGATCAATTAATACGTATTTCTTATATCATTGATAAAAATATTCACTTTGTCAAGGGTATGTAACTTTTGATGTTTATTTTTTGATATTATCAACGCACATCCTCTATTAAATAATTAAATTCCTTGATGAAAGTACCAAAATCAAGAATTTGAATCATTGAATACCAAAAACATTTCCTCAAATAGATAACAAAGGAAAATATTAAGTTCATCGAGAAATATAACTAATTTAATAATGCATGTAGGACAATTCATCTCACATGGGATAAGTACTTAGAAAACTATTCCATTGGTCAACCTATTTTATATAAATACAACCTAATTAAACCACAAAACCATAAAAATATACTTCATATAATTTCATGGGTTCCAATAATGTGAGAATTAGTGCTGAGATGAATATAATATTATTCTCATGAATATATCCTTATGTTTCAACAACCCTATTACTACCAAAACTTCCTATTACATGATTCAATTATTAAATATAGGAATGTTAATTCTTGAATAAGTTTTGGAGTATATCCTCTTGATCCTATGAAACATTTAATCATTAATTAATTCATGGTAATATACAAAAAAATTAACTTGACTAAATACAATGGTATCCATTACTCAAAATCAATATCCCAAAAAAAATTAATTATTATTTCATGAAATTTAATTATGATATCGTTCCATAATTATGGTATGTTAACAAGTTATTTAACAAGATTTTAAAAAATTTAACCATGAATTTCATAGGATAATGAATGTATCAAAATATAATCATAAAACTGAATGTAAATTGAATCAATAGAGTTATATAAAATATGATTCTTGAAGTATATAAACAAAAAAATCACATTCATAACCTATAATTAAGTCATTAAAATTTCATTGATTGACCCTAAATCCTATAACGCAGAGCCAATGTCTTATTTATTGAATTGGAATAGATACATGTGATCTAACCCTATAGGAATTATCAATTTAGTAGTTTTAAATAACCAGATACATACATGATTCCCATTTTACATTGTAAAAATAAAATAAATACCATGAAATACTCGAACATACATTATTTTATTCATAACATTATTCTACCTAACTTGGGGAAAAGATAATTAAAAAGAGTGATAAAATATTCTAAATAAGAGTTACATATAATAGAATCATTCATGAATAAATAAGTAATAATAAATATGGAAATTTAAATAACATAAAAAACATTAAATTTAATATAAACATGAGAAATAAATGAAACCATGGTTAATATCATTATTTTAATTAGGCAGATAATAATAAATAAAATATTAATGAAAGAAATTCTTAATATAGGCAATCATGATTTTTTACATCATGATATCTATAAAATTTAATAATTGTGGAAATATTATTTATCGTATGGGTAGGTATTCATAAAAACCCAATTTAATACAATCTTTTTAATTTGTCTCATTAGACATGAGGATACATAGAGAGGATATTAAATTTTTGACCCCACACGTCACTTAGTTTTCAATTCAATACTCATATATTGAATGATCAATTTAATTCATAACAAATAGTCCTTTTGAAGAAATATCTAAATCTAGTAAATCATATGGATTAATCAAGTTTCCCCAATTCAGTCAAATAAAATTCTAAGAAAAATATCATATGTAAAAATTATATACAGTTTCTGAAATTTGAATATACTTGATTAATAATATGGATATTTAAGAGAAATGTTTTGTGCAATTATTATAATAAATTTAATGTTTCATTGAAAATTTTATTCCAAAAAATTAATCATGATATTAGAGATGACAATTAGGAATGTTAACATTGTAGTCAGATCATTTAATTTAATAAATATATTATAATGAAAATATAATATTTTAATAATTATTCATAAATTGATTAATTTTAAACATCCATGAAATCATATAAAATATTGGCATAAAACAATTATACCAGTAGGAAATCAATTAATAGTGTATACATTTAAAGAAACAATTCTTCTTGAACTTTTGTAAAGAATTTTAACAATGAAGTTTTCAGAAAAATAATGATTTTAAAAAAACGTATTAAAAATTAAAATTTTATTTGAAATATACATTATATTTTTTTCCAGTAAAAAAAGGTATTATGGAAATCAATTTTAAAAAATATTATTGTAGAAGAAAAATATACTAGTTCAAAAAGAGAAATAAGAACATATTTCCATTTGAACATTCCACATTATAGTGTAAAATAAATTAAAAAATAAATCATGATAAAAAAATATATTTATGTGAAATTTCTTAATGGGTGAATATATACACCTAATAATTATAAATAGGAGAATAATAACATATATATTTCATTGGAGAGGAAATTGAGATGAAATTCCTTACTGCAGGTTATAATCTACATATATGTTCTTTATGTTCACAAATAAATACCTTATGTTATTTTTAAAAAATTATAAATAAAATATTTCATGTTTATTATAAATTTTATTCTATTTATTAACATTTATTATTTATCTAATTAATAAAATATGTATATATCAAACGTTGTGATGAAATTTGGTTCATAAGTGGAAAATATCATAGTAGTTTCATTATAGTGAACGTTAAATTTCGTCATACTTATCCCAAATAATAACTATGAAATAATTATATTTATTATAAATAAATTATTTTTTATATAAAATTTAATATTTAGGGTTATGAGAAATGAACTATGTTACAATCATGGAGACAGTAGTCATATATATGCATGGGTGAATTTTTTTTAATTTTTCAATAATCAATATTGAAAAAATATAAGTATTATTTCATCATTATAGTATTATAATTATATCTTAAATACATAATTACCTCTTTAAATATAATTATCTAAATGATTCATGTTATTCATTATAGGAAAATGACTCACATCACTTCATCGAGGTGGTAGTCCACATGTATGCACAAATATTGTTATAAGAATTTATTGAATGTAAAGTTAATAAAACATGTAATATTTTCCCATTAAAAAGGATAAATATGTTAGTAATATAATATATATACAATATATCAACCATCATATATGTTCGTGAGTGTGGGTGATTCAAAGAAAATCCATTGGCTCATGATGTTATAGTCCATTGTAAACACGAATGTCAGTTTCATTTCCATTTTTATAGAAAATTATATGAATTTAGGTTATGAAATTAATAATATAACCTATAATTATATGGTAGATATTCATTTAATAATATTTTAATGTTTTATTAATATTTTATAGAGCAGGAAGAAGTAATAATATAATAATTCTCAGTTAGGAATGCTACCTCTTCTTCTAAAAACCTCTTTAAGTCTATACCAAAAGCCTTCAATGATATTCTATATTATCAAACCAAAACAAATAGGATGTGGTGAGGGATATATCGATGGAATTTTAGAATGTATTGGATAAACCAAAAGGTTATATATGTTTGTCTAAAAGTTAATGGAAGGTTTATTTATATAATTTAATGGTGGGGCACTCATGGAATACCATAAAAGATTATAGATTAATAAAGTTATTATTTCGACAAATAAATAAAAATTGATATTTATTTTAAGATACGGTAGTATGGTGTTGATATATATTCTTCCAATTAAATTGTGATGAGAATATCTTGTATTTTCAACATGAAATTGTGGTTATACACCTTAGATAACATATTTTTTCATTAATTTAGGTAATTCCTTTTTTTAATTATATTGTTATAATCTTAAATATAAAGTGATAATTTTATATTAAATTTATATTGGATGAAAATTTAAACCATATATTATCCCCCATGTATTATTTAATTATTTTAAATAATTTTTTTCTAATTTAATAATATATGTCTGTTACAAAATATAAATAATGTTAAATTTCACACTATTCATTAAATTAGACATATAACAGAAGAAGAAAATTTTGGGAATCATAAATACTATTATAAGACACAACTAATATATAATATTAATCTTAAAAATTTCTGTGACAATAAAAATCAATTACATTATATTACTCTTAATATTTTAAATTCATTTAGTTTGTTTTTCTAATAATTGTTTAAATATTGGATCTCTGTTGCATTAGAATATAATTTAATTTTATAATTTCAAAAATTAAAAATAAATTTATATGATTAAAATAATTTCAATTAACTCAATATTTACAATTATATTCATTCATAGCTTTGTTTTTATTCAATCTGAATATATAAAATTTATTTAAAATTAATAGAGTGAAATTTTTTATGTTTTATTATTTAAATATTATATAGGTAATTTTCAAGATAGATTACAATTAAACATATAAACATCCATCCTAAGGTGATAGGGGTCTAATTCCATCTTCAAAATAACATATAGGATGAAAATTCATGACATTATCTCTTAGTCTAAACCTAGAAAGTCATTATTTATAATTAATATATGTGATATATTTTACTATTGTTATTTTCCAGACTGACCATAAATAAATGGGGCACACATATAGAATTATATGCTCATGAGTCCAAATACAGAATTAATTTTTCATTATTCTATTCTTATAAGGGGAATAAATTAATTTTAAAATTTGTTCATAAAATGAGATAAAAATACCTTTTTATATTTACTTTTAAGAATAATGAATGATTTATTATTATCTACTGATACAAAAATAGTATTTTCATTTTTAAATGTTTTATTGTTAATATTGTATATAAATTTTATTATATTAATTTAAAAGTAGTGGTGAATTGAATTTATTATGATAAAAATAAATTGTAATCATAAATATAGTTCATTGGAAAATTGCGTTTTCCTATAAGAAAATGGTTAACACCAAATTAAAATATAAAATTAATTACAATGAATTTAATTCCATTATAAAAAACAAAACAAAAAATACATAGATGCTTTTGAATAAAATCAATTTCAAAATTATTGAAAATAATATTGTCTTTGATAAAAATGATTATTAATCATTATTCACTAGAAAATATATATTTTTATGAAAAAAATTAAAAATAAGATAATTTTATCATGGTTCCTTACAAAATGATATCAAAATTATCAAAAAATATTATTAATTTGTTATAAATAAAATATATTATTTTCTCAAAAAATAAACAACCCATTTTTGAATATTTTTTTCTAATTCATAAAATATATTTGTTATAAATTTCTTAAATATTTCATAGAAATTAAAATATGAATTTTTAAATATATTTCTTCATTTTTTAAATAATATTCACACTCTCCAATTCGATTGATAATTTATAATGGTCATTTTAAAATAATAATAATTAATGGTATTTTAAGCTCTGTGTTCCTTATGTTGTACACTCTTTTTCATAATGTTTATATTTTAAAATATCAATTGGTTATTATCTCCCCCTTGATAAATTTTAAAGATAAAATTTTAAATTTTTTTTATTAATAAACGTTTTTATAATCAAAATTCAATTGTTTAAAAACACATATCATTAAAAATGGTTAATAAGACAATCTCTTGAAAAAAGGGAAATAAAAATCAGAAGATAATATCAAATTAAAAATATCAGTTATATATAGGATAACATTAGTGGGAATTGAATATATAGAAAATAAAGAAAATAATAATCTCCATATAAGTATAGAGAGTGTTATATGAAATTGATTACAATATTGAGGATGATATTAGTGGTGGACTAGTCACTCTAGATAGATAACAAAAATATAGGAAATCCCCCTCAATCAAGGTGAAAGGGAAATACCTACAAACTCTTCTAGTATCATATTCTCTAGTTTCACCTACCGTTTCATCTCCCACTTATGTATGTTCAATGGAAAAATATTGATTTATTCAAGAATTTGTATCCTCCCCCATTCGTGAGAAATCTTTTCCTTGAGTCCAAACTAAGCCACACCAGTTTCAATGAATCTGATCCACATTTGGAACACTAGAGGAATTGGAACATGGCGAAAGATGTACTTCATAGCTTGGTAAATTTAAAAACATAAGGCTTGAATTTCTACTATTTTGGAACCCAAACAGAATCCTATCAAAATTGATGAGTTCACTCTGAGAGTTAGGATTCCTTCTGCCAAACAAATAGACCCTTCAAATCGCAATATCTATACATTTTGGAAGAAATAAATAGCTATGGAGAAAGTGAAGGCTGGTGAACAATATATTATGATCAAGGTGGATAATGGAATGAAGTTTCTATTTTTATCTTTTGTGAATAGAGGCTACGATGCACAAAGGAGTGAAGCATTATGGTAGGTGCTAAATGGAATCAATCCTAAAGAGTCCCTCTGGATCATCTATGTGGACTTTTACATCATCACGGATCTTTAGTAGAGAAAATTTAGGGGAGGATTCCAACACATGTCCAGCATGAGTTGTTCTCAGTTCATGGTAGGAAAAATACTCTTTCACATGGGATACTCTATGGATAGATTCACTTGGATTAATAATAATCAAGGTAGTAGGCATAACTGATGTCATTTGGATCAATGCCTATCAAGCCTTTATGCCATATCTGTGTTTTCTAATGACAAGGTTGATCACCATGTACTAGGAATTTTGGATCACCCCCCGTTTCTAGGGTCTTTATATCTCAAATAGGCTGGATATGAAGGGTTTAGAATCTAAAGACATTGGGTGGGTTTTACAATGTACCACTAGCTTGTTAGTGATATCTAGAAGGTTCCATGTTAATGAGACTCCTGAGTTTCCATGAAAAACAAGGTGATGCAGATCAAACTCTATCATCAAGATTGGGAGAAGGGACATATTACCCTTTATCATTATGTAGAAGATTATAAAAAATTGGTGGATCAGCTAGACCATATCCTTGAGGTAGCATGGGATGATATGGTCATTGGGGAGCTGTCAAACAAGAAGAAGATTATGGTAGATCTGACCCTAAAGTAAGATCATACATCTATGAGAATGAGAGAGTGAAATGGCTCTATTAAGGGAACATAAGAATGGACTACTTCCATCCTTACATCAACGAAAGAAACTGGAATTTGAAACCTAAAATTATACTTGATTATGGATCGTACTCAATTGTTATGGATGTGGTTTGCAGAAAATCCTATTGTTATTTCAAAAATCATCTTACATGACCATTCCCAAATGTGTTGAATGGGTATCTTTTAAGGAGTGAGAATGTATTGGAGGAAATTCCTAGTAAAAATCAGGACCAGGATAATGCATTTCTGGAAGCGGTCCTAGAGGAGGAGGATATTCATGATGCTATGTTCCACCTCAATCGTGAAAGTGCCATGGCCCCCGATGGCTTTCCAGGTTCATTCTATAGGGGTATTGGGATGTCATTAAAGTGTATATTATTGCATCCATATAGGATTTTTTCAAGGTGGTATCACCCTACAGGTGGTCAATGCAACAAATATTTTTCTCCTGCCAATGATCAATGTTTCGGTCTCTGTTAATGACTACAGACTTATTCATATGTTTAATTTCCCCTGCAAATTTTTTTAAATAATATTAACCATGTGCTTTTCCAAATTCAATCCTCTATGGAATTCCATAAAGCAGTGTGGATTTGTGAAGGATCAGTCAATATTGGGAGGTATTTCATTAGCTCATGAAATGATTTTTTATATCATCAAGAAGACTAATGGCTCCAAAATGGCACTCAAACTAGATATGAATAAGGCCTATGATAGGGCGTATTGGGGATTCATCAATAGTGTGCTTACGTGTATGTGTTTTATATATTGGATAAGAATAATATTTTTAGATATTTAAGATTTTATTTGATGGTTGTATCCTTTATAGTCAAGATGCATGTCATATTCAATATTTCACGGGGGATTAGGCCAGGAGACCCTATTTCCCTAACCATATTTCTTATCATGAATGACACACTCAATAGGATTATTAAATGACAGTTATCCATGGGGGACCTTCTTCTTTATCTATGAAAAATATACCATCCATTGATATCGCATGTTATGTTTTTAGATGATTCTATTCTATTCATCAATACTAGTACAAGATCATTTGGTGTCCTCTACACAATACTGAATGAATAGTGTCACTGGAGTGGCTAGTCTAAAAATATAGACAAGAGTAAAATTTAAATTTTTATCAGTTGAGGAAACCATCGTGGCACATCCATGTTCACCAAGTTGTATATACAAAGAGGTGTGTTCCAAATTTTTTAACACGGTGTACTAATCGCCCAAGTCCGAAAAATGATCATGGACTTTGACTGTATTATGAACAAGATTTTGAGTCAAGTCCTAAGGTAGAAAAATAGATAATTTTTTATTTGGGGGAAGGATAAATTTATTTAACATTTTCATCTTGTCCATTCCAATTCATATACTCTAATTAGTCAACATGCTAATGGGGATCATCTATTTAGTTAACAAGGTCATAGCGAGATTTATATAGGACTCAACAGATGATGGGAAATTTCAATAGACTTCGAGGGGAAGGCTACCGGGGCCTATCCTTGAAGACGACATCAATGTAAGGGTCTTGGTGGATAATGTCCACTTTCTGTATGAAATGTTGGAATGATAGGCTATGGAAGAGAGTAAACTATGGTGAAAAATAATGATCTATAAATGCAGGGTGGCCATGGATGATGCGGGTATCCATGTATCCCCATACCAGCGCTTAATCTATCATATTATTCCAACCATTCATCAACACTCCCAATGGATTTTTTGAAAAGAGATATCATCTTCCGGCACAACAAATGGTTAGGTTCCACGATCGGATTCTGAGGATGTGATGCTCCCATGATATCATTTTGGGAGACCAGGATGCACCCTCTATACATACAATTCATGCTAGACAAGGAGAAATAAGAAGTGTGGGAGATTATTTATCTCAGTTTCGAACAAGATAAATGTGTGTTTACTGCATCTATGATTGGGAACTTATCATCAATGTACATCAATCAGATTTTATGCACTGAAATACAAGATGATTGATGGAACAACATGGTTTGGTTCTAGGGAGTTCTAGAATAATTTATCTTTTATATCTACAGGATATGAAATCATGATTGTTCCACAGATAAAAATTTTATGAATATGGGTGTCAACTAGGTTTCTAGATTTCACTTTTATTATTCTCAAAAGAAGGAGTGATTTTATGAACACTTTTTTTAAGGAGAATATGCCCTGGATATATATAATATTTTTGGAGAGTTTAATGATCTCTTCATGTAGAATTCTATTGGATGATCATTTTTTAGTGATGGTTCCATTTTTTGGAAGAATATGGCCAAAAATAAATGCATGATCTATCATTTTGAGTGAAGAAAACTAGTTTATCTATAATCCCACAAATAAGGCCTAGATTGAGGGTAAATTTCCTATAGGAAGATCATTTATCATGGAAAGATGATCCCTCCTCATTGCTTTGGTTACTCATATCAAGGACTGTTATGAAGCACCTTCACTGAGATACCTAAAGGTGTACTTGAACTTATTGGAATCCCCTATTTTTGGGCCTGCAATTCACTGGGTGAGGTTGATACTGCCAACAATGGGGATGAAACAGACTTTTGATGGGTTGTGTTTCATGGGAGCCATGCGAGGTGAAGGTGTAGTTTATAAAAAAGGGAGAGTCCATATTTCATATACATCATTCTATGTGTAAGGGAATGATATCCATGCGGAAGGCAAGTCTATTCATATAGTGTTGAGGCTATGAAAATAGAAGTATATTGTACATAAGAAGATGGAATGTGACTCAATGACTATACATGATTCAATTCATGAAAAAGGTTTCATCCCATGGTCAATAGAATATGTAATTAGACAATGAAAAGGCATCCTCAGTGACAAAAAAACATTCATGTGAGTTATACATGGCATGAATGTAACTGAGTGATGGATCATTTGTCATTCAGGGTGATGACTGACCAGGGAGACAATGTCACATGCTTTTCAAGAACAAATATCATTAATATAGAGGTGGTCAACTTGATTATAAGGGACCATCATGGTATTTATTATTTTTGGCCTCCTAATACTTTTTGTTTGATGTCTTTGTTCTGGGTTTTTTATGCTGAATATATATATAATGAGATGATGATGATGATGATAATGAGGTGTGAAAAAGAAAATCAATTCATCATAATTAAATGTAATAGGTAAAATTTATTATTTCAAGATCTTTTTCCTAGATCTTAATAGTACATTTAATATATATAAAAATATCATAAGGAAAAATTCATACCAAGAATGTAGAATATTTATTTTTAATAAATTTCCACCACAATAATCTCTGTTTTTCTAAATGATGGGTATTTGAGAAGAATGATTCATACATGATGTGTCAAAATAAACTTATAACAGATCAAAAAATTATATGAATATATTTCTCATGTTAGTAGACATTAATAAAAAAATTGCACAGTACAAGGTATAATAATTAAAAAATAAATAAAATTCCTATAATGAAATGTAACACTCACATCCATTTCCCTAATAATAACACCTATGTTTTGACTTAATAAATAATACTATATCCTAAATTTATTATGTATACTCCACATGATAGAATTTTTTAAACGTAATGAATATATCATACCCTTCAACTTATTCAGAAATTTATTTTCATAATTACCCGTTAAACCCAATTGTTACACATACATCATTCAAATGAAACATCGACCATGATACCATTACATACAATTTCTAATAATTATTAAATTATATAATGTAGTTAACATAACAAAAATGTCATGAATCAATTTTAGATTATAGGATGAAGGTTAATCCTTAACATAACCATATATATCTCTTAAAATATACCATATTTAATTATTCATAAGTATTATATATATCCCATTATCTAATAGACATAATAGACATAACATAAAATTATATACTAACTGAAAACATTATTTAATGTGACTAGAGTGTTATTATAAAACATAGATAATGTTTCAAATCACTTAATAATACCATCAGTCACCATAAGATTCACTAATCATCTTTTTCTATATCTGGTTTCCATGTATTCTACAAAACTTCATTAGATTACAACTATAACGCCCCGACTCCAATTACCTAGAGCCGGTGCATTATTTCATTACATTGTAATGCTTACAAAAATTTCCCATACTGAAGGACAAAGTAGTTTATTAGTTTTTGAAAACCAGATACATACATAAGTTCAACACTACAACTTGAAAGGGAAAACTGTATAGAAATTCATTTGACAACATCCAAACTCCTAGGTTTTCCATGAATTTCATTCAGAATATTATTCTCCATGTCATAAGAAAATGAATCAAAATTATAGGATAAGATACAATTAATAGTTAGGGTACAAAATATAGAAGATGATATCATAAACCTAAATATTTTCATTGTGAATAACTAAAAAACACATGCCTTTAAAGATAATCTTGAACACATTCTGAGAGGAATAAGACGTGAATAGATAAAGAAAATATAAAGCATAATCATGGGTAATCTACTAGTCAAAAAACCTCATAAACATTCAATTACTAGTTTCTTAATGATGGAAATGTATATTCTATAAAACCTAAAACATACAGTGAAGGCCTCGTCCAGGACATCAAAGAATTATTAAGGCCTAATCAAAAACCATATCTAAATATGGGAAAGGCATCATCCCTTTCCTTATCTATTTTTCTCATTAGACATACCGATGCATATAGGGGATATAGCTCGCCCCACCCATCATTTAGATAGTCCAATTAACTCTCTATATGAGTGGGTGAACACAGTCAACATATACATTGATATTAAAACTGGCATATATGATGTAAATAAATAACACCAATCATTTAACATAAACAGTATCAATTCAGAGTAATATGGTGAATCGTATCATGATAGCACATACATAACAAAAATAATAAGAAAGCCTTAAATTTTTTTTTTGATATATGATATCAAAATAGAAAACTATAAAATGAATTTCTATATTCAATAATGTATGTTTACATAGACAGTAATTTTTTTAAATGAGACAATTAAAAAATTCTTGAGGGAACAAACCTTAAATACTGAAATATCTCTCATACCACCTTGAAACAATCTAAAAATAATACCTTAGATTATAATGATAATAAGGAGACTCATTATGTGATATAAAAAGGTCCTTATATAAACCACATGTAATTAATACGTGTTGAACAAGTCATAAATCTCATAAATGTTAAATTGGGACAAGAAAAATCCTTTTTACATTGTAAGGAAGAGTTCTTTTGAAAAATCATATGTATTTTTAATGAAAATAATTGTTAAAATTTATATCCTAGAAAATAAAATTTATTAACATTAAATTAATATCCAATTCATAAATATTGTCCCAGATAATTTAAATAAGGTTAAAATGGTTTTAAAAGAATCTTTAGAATAAAACCTTTTAGTGTGGTTTAAGGAAAACATTAAATAGATTTAAAGAGGAGAGGAATGTTTTCATTCAGATATCTAATGAAACAAGAACATTTTGATGATTAAATTTTCAATTTTAGAATTATAATTACAAATTAAATATATTATAGATTTCACTTTAAATTGGTTAATAATTCGAGAATTTCCCTTGAAACGAGTATGGATTTGAGGAAGAAATTTTAAAATATCATTTTAAAACATGTGAATCCCATTAAAATAAAGAATGAATCTGATTGGTACACATATATAAAAAATTAAAACATAATATATGAGTATTATATAATAGTAAATCTTAATTTCATTTAGGAGAGTAGAGAATAAGAGAAACTCGAATGAAAATGGAGGTTCAGGTAGAAAATACTAAATACATTTTAATCAAATGAATCATATGCCCCAAAATTAATAATGATGAATTTATTCATTTAATATCATTAATATTACTATATTAAAAATATAAATCATTAATGTGTATATAAATACACCATGCACATATAGTAGTCGTGAATACGGAATATCTCACAAAAATGGATGTGGGATGAAGAAACCCTTACCAACATTTTGGCATCGTAATAGGTGTTCTTGTGAGGGATTAATGAGAAGTAAAAGGGTATACCATCTGTTATTTATCATAAGGGAATTATAGGGGATGTTTTAAAACATACCCAATCAATAGGAATTAAAAATTAAAGTAGAAAACAAAGGGGGTATTCTTGAATAAAATTTATAGAGATGGTCCCTTAAATTAAACTTGAGGGTGTTGTTAGCTTGATCTTAATGACCTGAATAACCAAATTAAGTTAATAAATTAACAATTAATGAAACCTTCATAAATTTATTTTATTTATTATGACTTAATATTATTTTAATTCATTCCTTTTATGATTGGTTAATGGATTCAATTTCATTGTTCCTTAGTGCTTGTTTTCCTAATAATTAATGATCAACTCACTTATAAAAGACTTTGGTAGTTCATGTAAGATGGGATTTTAAGTCAATAATTTATATTATATGTTATTAATTAAAATTAATAAGATTACTTGGCTATAAGTTTTTTTTGTTTATTTGATGTGAAGTTGAATCATTATATAATACATTAATGATAAATTCTTGGATTAATTCAGTTGTTTTACTCACAATTACTTTGTTTTGTATTATTATTTATCATCACGAGTGCATAAGGATTCTATAGAATAAGATAAAATACATATATAATAGTCTTTTTCACCCATAAAAATGGTTTCATGTCTATATTTATATTAATTTAATGAAATTGAAAGTATCATATTCCTTTAATGTGACAAATCAACACATCTCAAATGATGTTTCATGTTTAGAATAAATGAGGGGAAAAGGGTAGATTTAGATAAATTATCCCCTTATAATAAAAACATTTAATTAAATTTAATGTAATAGATTTTTTATATCATTTTGTTAATGATATGTTACGTTATAATTTAAAACAAAGAAATATGACAATGAAAGAAATGAAAAGAGGAAATTTACCTCTGGAATTAACCTTCCTCGAGAGTCTCCTATCGGAAGAAGATATGGTATATTTATGAGACCAAGGGATATTGGTCGGAGGGGAGGTTATTTATAGGAGATTTGGGATGAATTTAGGTATGTCACAAGGCATTATAGGAGTAATGAGAATAAACAGTAGGGGTGGTATTTATAGTGGAGGGGATAAGAGTTTCATTAATATTTTAATCATTTATTAAATATTTTTGTATAACAAATAAATAGTGATGATGGATAAACAAATATAGTAATAAGTTCATGTTAGTCAGAACTAAGTGTTATTACATCATAAAGGATGCTAGTAATTGTTAATTTTACTGATAATGTATATATACAGTAAATATATGTATTTTACTATACCTCTGAAATTCGAGTATTTCAGAAAAATCCCAAAAATTCACCCTAAATGTTTTTCAAAATATAGAATCCTAAAATTAATTCCATTTTTAGAAAATAATTTTCTAACTATGTTTAACTTAATATTTAATTAAAATCACATGTTATTCAAAACATGCCAGTTTTAAAACATTTATTTACTTATTCCAAAATATTGTTACTTTATAGATTAAATTAAAATATATATACATACTATCATTGGTGAGGTTATTGTTAATAAGGTTATGTAACTATTCATAAGGGTAATATTTCAATTCATAAGGGTATGTTACTATTCAAAAAAACTAAATTGGTAATATTGTGCTCTAAATAACTTACTGATCACAATTGTGCATGTCAGATGTTCAAAATTCAAATCATATGGGTGGTAAAATTTTGTTTACTAGATAAATTATTACAAATTGGTGTCTTTTAGATACTTATTTGTTATTGAATTAAATGTATTTGTAAAATCATGGTATTTTTCAATGATACTCTGATTCCTATCAAGCATCTTCCTTTTGGAGACATTTTAATTGATAAATTTGAACACTTTGGAATTTTGTGATTACATCAAGGAGAGGGATGTAAATTTCCACATTTGGAAAATTTTATCGAATATCACATTGAAGATGTTATTTATTGATAATATATAAATCACATGAGCCATTTGTTCTATGATTTTCCAATCACCAGCATGCATATGGTTAGGAATCCTAATAGCATTATCATCACATTGACTTCCACATTGGTTTTTTTCTATGAGTACTTATATTTCCCACAGTTGAATAAAAATAGAGAAAAAATATATTGGGTTTTAATACATGACTAATAAAAATATAAAAATTAATATGTGAATATTGAAAGAATAACTTTTAAATTAAATGTATATACTAAATAATGAGTCTATATGATTAAATCATGGATTTTCATGGTAATATTTCTATTATGTTACATATCATAATTTTAAATTAATGTAATTTATAATGGTTCTAAAGGAGTGTGTGATATTTTCAAAATCATATCCTCAATGAGTTTTCAGCTAGGTGTGAAACAAGAACACTTTCTTTAACTCTATCAAATGATCTAGTTCATATCCTACAGGCTCACTTCATAGTTATTACCCCTACATACACCTTAACCAAATCCAAATCCACATGTACTATCCCTAAAGGGATGTAATTTCAGTGAAACAACGCACTATATGGTTTACAAAAAATTGAAATAGTCTAATTCATCCATATGTCTATATATATATTTTTTCTATTCATATTATATAATGTTAAAGTTATATGTTCAGATTATTTTAGTGGTTTTGATGACTATCACAATATAGTTTGGTTTTATTTTATTTTATGGCCATATGTTTATTCCATAATGTGAAACATTGTATACATTTTTAGGTTACTTTAAAAAATTGTTAGAAAATTTAAACCTACCACGATGGTTGTAAAGGGAAATGAAATCTCATCATCCTCAACGTTGATGAACCAACATTATATAGTTTTTTTTAGAATGGGAGGTGAATAGAATATTTTAGAAGATAGATACTCCATTAACAAAAAAAATTATAATATAAATATGATATGGGAGTTATTTTTCCATTTTTAATTTAATTTATATTAGATGATGATATAGAAGTGAAAAGTAAAATACATATTTGTGGGTATTACCTAATCATTTGGATGTATCCCCATTGACACCAAATTAAGTAACCCTAAATTTTTTATTTTATTAGGAAAAAAGAATTTGGATGTGGGGGAAATTATTGGGAAGTAATCTAGGAATAAATTTATAAAACTCCAATTCCTAGAAGTTGTGATGTGATGGTGTGTTGAGGAGTGATATTTATAGTGGGAGAGAGGGTTGTTTTTGGAAAATTATATTCATTATTTTATTATTTTGGCTCATAAATACCCACAGTATTGATTCAGGTGACTAAATATATTAAATGGTTCACGTGACTTTTAATTAGTGGGTTCATACTTCAGCCATGTTTGTAAAATTATACTATTTATCTTATAATTCTAAATACCATATGTTTTTACATTACATTATTCACCAAAAAATAATAGACTTTAGAAAAATACATTAAAAATATGAATAACCATTTTCTAATATGTATATTCCAAAAAATTTAGTCCATTTTTTGTAAGTAATATTTTATATATGAGAAATTCAATTTTTTAAATAAATTCTTCATTTATTGGAAAAATACCAATTTCAATAATGTGATCATTTTTATGAAACTTTAATAATCCCTTATTATATCATAATATTATCTTATATTTATAATTAAACATGATATTAATTTAAAAACTAATTTTATGCTAATTTAATTTCTTTTAAATCATTATATATATTATATATTTACAACTATAATATTTATATTTTACCTAAATCAAAACACCCCATTAATAATTTTTAAAAAAAATTATTTATTTTTATTGCGAAATAAATATGTTATATTTTTATCTTATAAGATACATATATTTTATTTTACACATATATATGTGGGGATACAATTCTAATAGTTAGTTTATTATTATTAATAGGCATATTACTATTCCAATGGCAAGGACACTATTAAAAAAAATTATTACTCTTAAAATGATAATATTTTTAATTGTCATATGATTTTCTAATTTCTATAAATATGCCATATTTTAATTATTCATATATAACTTCTACTTCAGCTCATGGATATATATTTTATCAATGAAAATTTATATGTTATTACTATTATTCTTCTTTATTTCTAGAATGTTACAAATGTGAAAGATTATTCTAGGGATTTAGACGATTAATATTTTCAGATTATTATAATCTTATTAGCTATTTATTTCTACATCCAAATATTTTAATGTATGATGACCTATTATATTTTCTAAATTTAATGCTCAGTTTGTTATGATAATGTAATTTTTCTTCTATCATACGGTCCATGTCTACTATAATATAAGATGTGTCTATATAAGAATCAATTATGTATTTCGAGTTCAAATAATATTAAAAAATATAGCTCGATGCATTCATCCCCCAATAATAAATTTTTCCTTCAAAATTCCATTTTACATACTAAGTGGTAAACATGATAGGGTACTTCATCTTTATTCCAACCACCAGTTCACATGTCCCCTTCTCATATATATGGTCTCCTCATACTAGTTTGACTATGTGAGTTTTATTATTATGTTGTACATTATCTATATTTTCCATGTGCTTCACTGGATGATGCTCATAAAATAGACAATTTTACAAATGTTCCACCATTGGGTTTAGTACATTTTAGATATTTGTTTTATACATTCTAAATATTGATATGGGTCGTACATCAAGTATGTTATATAAGTTTGGTGGGAGTTCTAGTATATAAACAATGACTCTAATGGGATAACAAATCATAATGGGGAAAATGTTTCTAATACGTTACTCTCCCTTATTCCTAAATATCATGGATATTTTCATTATAGTAATTTAATGTTCCACTATATGTCATACGTCAAACTCTAGGTGTCATTGATGATAGTAAACATAACTCTTATATCGACATTGTGAGGCCCTGATGTGTATTTGAATGGTCTTGAACGTTTTTACAATTTCCAAGACCATTTCAATTCAAAACAACATGGGTTGAATAAGTAAATTCGATCATACAATTTTTATTAATACAATAAATTAAAGTTATTCATATGGAACCATTAGGATGCTTCAATGGAGGATATTATTGTACATGTACATGGCCAGATAAAGATGATGATCCCATCCTATTTTGATGCCTATAAAGACAGCTCTAAACATGTATTCTATTTTCTGGATATTCTGATCCCATATGAGATTAGATTGAGGATTATAGGCTATATTTAAGTCCAACACAGTGTTTATATAATATTAGAGTCTCTTCCATAACATGGATGTAATTATAAAAACTCAATCAGATAAAATTAATAGTGGTGGTCCATACAACTTTAGCACTTATAGCATTTATATACATGCAGTGTTGATTTTGTATAATTTTTTATTGAATAGAGATAAAATGATCATTCTGTGTACGACAGTCCACCATAACACATATAGCATTATTTCTTATAGATGTCTTCGAAAGTCCATTGATAAATTCTATAGTGATTTTTTATTATCTCTATAAAGGTATGGTTGATGGTTTCATCATCCTCTTGGAAATTTACCACTACAACTAATCAGGAAGACATAATTGGCACAAATATATATAAATATTGACATTCTTTTTCATATTTTCCAACCAATAATATACCCAATGATATCGATACATATTCATGCTCACCAGGTTGATAGAGAATGTCAAATTATGTGAATCATTTAGAATATCCTATTTATCTATTAATTTCATTCAACATATAGTTGTGACGTGAATCATACAACTACATCACCAATTCTAATATTTAATGAATTACCTTTTCATAGAGAATCCAACTTATTTTGAATTTCTAAATCATCTCTTTGAAAATAAATTATTTTCTCGAAATGGGATGATCGGGCTATCATTTGAGAAATTAATTATGATGGTATTTAAATTTTTATTCCCATTTTCATCTTTTAGAACTATAAAAACATTGGATCATTATTGATTCTAATTATTAACATGGCCATATAGTCCTTTCTATGTAAACTATCTACCACATTATTTTTTCTCACGTATCGGTATTAGATTGAGATTTCATAGTCCTTGATCTTATCTAACCATATTAACTGGTGAATATTAAGGTACATATGATTGAATATATATATATATGAGGCTCTTATAATATAAATTGTAACACCATGTGCATTTGAATCGGGTTAAAATATTAAGTATTAAAAAAAAGATTATCAACATGCCGTTTTTTAAACCGAGAAACGGAACATTATTCAAAGTGTTGCAACACTTAAAGGTTTGGTTTTTTCACTTAGGTTAATACCAAATAATATTCAGGGGTGTTTTGATATGTCTCAAGGGCACCAGATCTAGAAAATTCCACATTAATGGATAGGCCCGGGCTATCCCACATGTAGACCAACCCATGTAACTTAAAAAGTTTAATATTTTTTTATTTTAATTAAATACTCTAAAATTTGAGTTTTGTATTTAAATAGAAGAATGTATTACAAATATTAATTTTATTACTATTATTATTGTGTCATAAATTAATTTTATGTTAAAATATTTTAATTACATGACTATTCGGGAGTGATAGTAATTAGAAATTAATATGGATTTTGGTTATCTTAAAGAATCATTTAATTAAATAATGATTTTATGAAAAACTTTTTTTAAAGGGAGGTGTTGGGTTTATCAAAGGTATGAAAAAAATAATAAAGATATTTTTATTATTATGTTTAATGACGGTTATGATTGTTATTATTAATGGTAATTAAATTGGGGGTTATGGTTTCAAATAAATGATGGTTAATAACGAGATAAAAAGTTAAATAGGATTTAAATAGGTTGGTTGGACTTAATCAAAGAGATAATTTTATTGTTTTTAGAGGGATCACTCCACTGATATAATAAGTGTCTAATGTAATAAATAATAATAATATTTTGATTATTATTTTTATTATTGTTATTATTTTTATAGTTATTTTAATTGAATGTTTAGATTCAATTTTAGATATGTGAAAAAACCTATGCAGAGCTACACAATAGGAGGCGTGAACCCCCCTCCACGTCTTCTCCCCCTATGAGTTTAATGATGCACCAGATGCACACCTCCACCACATGATCTCTTTTACACTCACATGGACATGTTCTTATTCATGGATGAGCAACCATTCCTCCATCGTGATCTCCTCTCATGGACACAACCCCTCTATGTTTTACAGCAGCGTGCATAACTCCCTGGTAGAACATATAGCGTGCCACCACCTCTCTTGGACTTCTCTATGCGAATGAAAATTTCCCTAGGACTCTTCAACAACCATGTTCACCACATCATGGTGACTCCATATTTGTAAATATCGTGATTCACATTGGCCAGTTGACACATCTCTAATCATGATTGCTTGGAGAAAACCATATGGTTCAGGTTTAATATGATTGTTGTGTTCCTCAGTTTTTAGGGTTTTCAAGTGTTGACTCGGGGCCCATTTGTTAATAGATCAGCATCATAAACTAAGGGAGAGGTGGATGGAATCTATGTTCCTTAACTCATTCCTTTCTGTATGGATATATATTTTCCACTATTTTTTTTCACCATATAATTTAGAGTCTGAATAATTATTTCAGTCCCTGGTATATAACTGTAGATGTGTTAACCCTTGCTGCACTATTTATAGCTATGTATTTTGTTATAACGATTTTTTATCAATGATACAGAGTGTGTATATGTATATATGTATATGTGTGTGTATACACATATAAATGAAGGGGTCTGCATACTACTACAGAATAATGGTAATTGGTTTTCACCAATGTTATTGAATTACTACATTTTTTATTTGGTTTCATCCAAATGAGGGATCCCTTTTCTATGTCATAAATTTTAATGGATTCATTACTATTTTTCTCACTTTTGTAGGTATTTAAATTTTGTAGTGAAGTATTTATATTGAATTCCATTCAAATGTGAATTTAGTAAATTTGATTAAATTTCTAAATGTGATGTGTGATATGTTTATGCAAGATATTTTATGTTATTAAATGAGGTTTCCCATGTGAGATAAATGATAATAAGACCATGTGTTTTTTATAACCATGAATTGATGGAATATTAAAATCTTTTGAGTTTATACCCCATACATTATATGGTTATATATGAGGCACCCATGGGCCTTGCATATAAAATAAACTTTAATGTCATTTGGACTTGGATACCCTTTGGTGTTCCTTTTTACCCATGTCACATAATGTTAATTATGTAGTCAATTATATATCAGTTAGAAAATTAAATGATTGAATGGCGAAGGGTGTGTAATAGTGTAACTAATAAAAGAAATAATTATCAAGTTGTGAATTGGGAAATTGTGGAATTATTTTTATTGTTGAAAATATTGAATATTGAATACTCACATAATCATTTATTTATTGGAAGATAAATCAGAAACACGTAATGATTAATTGGTTGATTATTTACTACATGTTAAATGGTGATTGGTTAATCAATTATTGAATTGGTTAGGATATATTTATTTATCTGAAAGAGATATTTGATCTGACGATTAACTGTGATACATTATTTTGACTAAATATGAATTTTTATTGATTGATTAAATGCCATGATTTTTCAGTGATATTTTGGATAATTAATTTTCAAAAATTAATTATTTGATGTGATTTGTCTATTAGATTAATTAATTGATGGGTTAATAAATTGTAATGTGTACTTAGTTAATCGTTTCATTAACTAATATATTTGTTATATTTATCTAATTGATTGTATTTGTAAGAGAATAAATTATCATTTTGGTGAATTTATTATCATGTTTTATGTTAAGGAATTGGGAGAATTAAATGTTCAGTTAATTAACATGTTTAATATATGGTGGTTAATTAACAGCTAATTAATTATAAACTATGGAGATATTAAATGAGTAATTAATTTTAGAATTATTTAACTGGAGATTTAGGTTCGAATTAGTTGGTGCATTAATTAATAGATCTTATTAATTAACATACGAGTTATCTAATGGATTGTTTTGGGTGTTAAACATAGAGTTATACACCAATGATAAATATATATATAAGATTTATAAATAGGTTTTGAGACATGGACTGATGATCCAAATACTCATGGGGTTCTAAACATTGATTTATACACCCAGCTTGCATGAAAATATTATTTTATGGGACAATGACTAATGATAAAAATACCCATTGGTTGTGAGATAAGTACAGATTCTCCAAATAATCAAGAGGGTGCTAGACATGACGTTCTACACCCATTAATTGACAATACACTATTGGTCCAATTGGTAGTACAATATTTGAATTAAATGGTTAATGAAATACAATGTGATGTTATGATTTCTGAATTGAATATGAGAAAGGGTTCATACATGTTAATGAATTTGGTGAATCACTATTTAGTGAAAAGACCCAAGAGTGAATCACTTATTTTTTTAGTGGAAAGGATCATACATAATACTGGAAATATTAAATTGAATATTGTATGATGTGTTATCAAAGACAAAGCATAAGCTTGGATTTAGTTATTACATTGATTTCTTATATGGTATTTAGAGACATCTATTGTGATTGACTTATACAAGGGATTTTAGGCATAGGTCATATCTCGAGGCTTATATAATTTAATGAGGGTTAAATAATTGATAAATGAAAATGAATATGTGATGACTATTGTGTATGAATGACAAATTAATAACGCAGGTTCATAAACCAGCTGAGGGATGAATCAGGTACTTAAGTATATAGTTACATTGCACTGCTTTATTTATTTATTCATTCTTTCTCACTATATAAATTATTTATTGAATTAATGGATTTGGGGTAGACACTGATGGCTCTGGCCTACTAATATTTATATCTCACACCCTAGATGGGTCGCCACTACACTAGGGTACCCGGGTCGATTCTATTTGGATGTAGGATTGTACGATTTTCATATTCCTGGGAAATAGAACCAGAGGAACAAGATGAATCTCAAGGTACTCAAGTAGATCATCATTATAAATTAAATTCATTGTTTATTTTTTTTTGATATGTTAAGCATGATTTATTGTTTACTTCTTTCTAATATGTATCAATAACATGTCTTTCATTCATTTGTTATATGAAATCTGTCTTCTACTGCATTTTCAATTATGTATTACTACATCCACTATTGATTATTATTTACTCTGATATACTATTTTGAGTCTCTAATAAGAGGGTATAGTCTACCCAAAATCACCTCCTAATAGCCTCAATGCTAGTCAGAAGCCTCTTGCATACGGTGTGGCACACTTGAGGTCATGTGGTGAACGATCCAGCAACAAATTAAGGGGTGAGCCGGGTTGGGATGTTAAAAAGTGGTATTAGAGGATTATTTTCCCTTTTCATACTATTTTGGGGTTGGTAGATAAGAGATTAGGAATTTTTCAATGCTTGGGTTAATATCCATGATTTGGACTAATCACACCATGTACGGGAAATGACCAAGTAGCTATAAATGGGAATTGTTTTTTGTAGTATTATTGGTTACAGTTGATATGATTTCACCATGAAGGACTAGTTTATTTTCTAATACATATTGATTATGAAAACACTGAATAATTTACCTTCACCTAATATGGCACAGTTTTTTCATTACATGAATCATAATAGGCATATATATATTAACATTCCATGCATATATTCAATTTCATGTAGTTGCATTAGTAGCATACCTACAAATATATATTTTCTAGGATAAATATATGCCATGTCTTGTTCTTATTTAGCATGCCTTTTTAGATATCATTTTTTGGTTATATAATTAACATTCTTGAGTGATAATATGAAATGCTTATGTGCCATGATTTTTTATTATAGCTTGTTTTTGTGATTTCAGCATGTTTATCTCTGTTAGCTACTTCAAGTGACATGTTATCATGCGGATAAATGATTGGTTTCATTAGAAAAATTTATTTGGTTGCAATTATGATATAACCAAATTTCATGTTGTAAGTGTTGATCAAAGTATTGTTTTCAACAATACATATTAATGGTATTTAAAGGGGGAGATTATTGAAAATAATACTCTGTCTCTTTTTGATAATTTTGATGCTCACAAATACCCTTAGTTATTTTCTAATGATTTTATATAGTATTTTGCAGGAATTTATTAATTTGTTTTACTCTTGAAATAACGAGAATTTATTACTTATTCTGAATCTGATTTAAGTGCATTTTGGAATCACTGTTCATACCTTAAGTGGATAAATGTAGCGTGGAATCTACTTTAGCACATTCTAGAATCACTATTCATACCCTACGTGGATAAAGGTAGCGTAAGGATGAAAAGTGTGTATACTTTTTGAGATAAGTGAAAAGTATGGTTAAACAACCATATGTTTTCAGAAAAATATGGAAGAAGAACCTTACGTTAGGAAAGAACCTTACATTTTAGTTATCAACAAATTATGGAAGGAGAACTGTACGTAAGTACTAAACGTTACGTTTGTTTCTCAAAAGTATGGTTCATCAACCATACTTTTTTGTAAACAACCTTACGTTCTTGGAAAAGTATGGATCAAGTAAATTATGGATATTTTACCATATGTTTGAGAGTTGAAGAAAATTTGTGGATGATCAACCTTACATTGATGTTCAACCTTACGTTGTCAGCTCTATGATTGGAGGCCACCTCATCAACCTTACGTTTGGCGTCAGAAATTTTGACAGATGATATTTTTTATGCAGCGATCAGCAAGCTAATTAATGGACGGATTTCAAGAAGCATATAAATTTGTTTTTAGAATATGAATTTGACTTATTCAAAGTCATTTTATCAATGTATTTAAGATCGAATTAAAAGGAGCTTTTTATGCTGAGTCTTATGGGAATCTAAAACCTCTCTGTAAATTCAAAATTTTGAATTTCACGAATAAAAAGGTGACTTTTATGGATCTAAATGTGCCGGAGATATGCTCAACTTTATTATATATGTCATCTCTAAACAAACACCATATATGATAGAGTGGTGATCAATATATTATTAAAAAGGTGGAAAATAGAGACTGCAGAAATTCAAGTTGATCTGATGATTCAAAAAGGAGCGTCAAAGCTCTATTTGATTAAGAAGAAAGAACTCGATAAAAGATTCACATGTTCTACATCAAATATCTACTGTGGATATACTACTGCTGAAGTTGTGAACTATATCTCTATATCTACTGCAACCAGATCGATTCAGAATTGCTTTGATTTGAAAATAAATATTTCTTGAGACGACGATCCATCTGCTGTCAATTGCATTGTGTTGGAATTGTGAATATCAACTAGAATACTTCTTTCTGAAATTATTTTTATTCTTAATTAACCAGTATCTCGTTCTAAGCTGTGTAGGTTCGTGTTTGAACCAGAAGGATTTGTTTTGACTTGGATTGTAAAGGTGTCAACTGCCTGTACTCAGTTGTGAACCAGTCTGTGGAAAAGAAGACCAGATAGTGAAATCACCAAGCTCATGGAGTTGATCATTGGTGGAGTGGACTAGGGGACTTCTATTCCCCGAACCACTATACATCTTTGTGTTTGTGTTTTTACTTATTTCTGCAGTACAATCAAATCTGATAATGTATAGAGGACAAAAATCTTTCAATCAAAGAGTTACCAAAAAATTGCAAAAGACAAAATTCACCCCCATCTTGTGTATAATCTGTAGATTCATATCCAAAAATTTGGAACAAAGGTGGATCTTTTGATATAGCCTTATCAAGCTAGAAGCATTTAATGATTATATAGTAGATCATCATGACTGATACAAGAGAACGGATGTCAATGGTCAGAGCACCATATTTCAATGGATACAACTATGGATACTGGAAATCGCGCATGATAATATATATGAAAAACCTTGGTTATAAAGTCTATTCAAAGATTCTGACTCCTTATGAAATTCTTGAAAATCCTGAGACATGGAGTGTCGCTACAAAGGCAGAGTATAATATGAATTCGAAGGCTATGAATGCAATTATTTGTGGTCTAGGAAAAGACGAATTTAACAGAGTATCTCAGTTCCCAACAACATATGAGATGTGGAAAACAATAGTTGTGGCATATGAAGGAACAGAAAATGTGAGACAAATGAGATATTCAACTGCAAAACTGAAATTTGATACTTTCAGAATGATTGTAGGTGAATGCATTACCCAAATGAATGGGATATTGACAGAGATTTTCAATAAAATAACAGCTCTATGAGAACCTATCAAACAGGCTGATCAAGCATAAAAAGTACTGAGGGTACTCCCTACTCGATGGAATGGTATCTCTACTACAATCAGACAATCAACACCTGTCAAAAATCTAACCATGAGAGAGCTGATTGGTACACTGATGATGTATGAAGCTGAAAAGCAAGCATA
This sequence comes from Viscum album, assembly GCA_963277665.1. Lineage (NCBI taxonomy): Eukaryota > Viridiplantae > Streptophyta > Magnoliopsida > Santalales > Viscaceae > Viscum > Viscum album. Next base: position 1,457,184,243 of record OY728138.1, read on the forward strand.
TGCTAATGAACATAAAGTTCTTATCAAAATGAGAATATATTACCTTGAATGTAACTTCACAACAAAATAATAGAAATATGAAGATTAGAGAAGTCAAAGCTAAATCAGAGAGCCCAAACTCATCAAACTCAGATGAAGAGCTGGCTCAACTAGCCCGGAAATTTAGAATGTTCTACAGTAAGAAAAGAGGCTTCAAAAAATATTTTAAGAGAGATGATAAAGAAGTAAGACACTATAAATGCAAGAATATGGGGCATATCAGACCATATTTCCCACAATTGAAAGATGCAAAGAAGAATAAATTCTTCAAAAGAAATGACATTGAGTAGAAAGGCAAGAAATCTATAAAATCCACTTGGAGTGTATCTGAAGATCCCAGTAGCTCTCCTAAATCAAGCTCAGAAAAAGAAAAAGTCAATTAAATGCAAACACGTGTTTCATGGAAGAAACTGATGAGGTACACTCATATTACTCCTCTTACTCAAAAATGAATCAAATTCAGAATCAAGCTATACAAATGAAAAACATGCAGTCTGCTGCATTGTTCTTGAAAAATGATACGAATCACTATTTAAGAAACATAAGTCACTAAAAATAAACATAAATCCGTTTCAGATGAAAGAGATACAATACTGAAACAACATAACTAATTAACTAATAAATACAATTTGATTAACGCTAACTATATTAATTTTGAATCAATAATAAAAACATTACAGAATGAAGTGGAATCTTACAAATAGACAGCATTGGTTTTTACAACAGGAGAGAATTCATTAAATGAAATTCTTGGAAAAACTGTCATTAAAAAGCAGAGATTTGGAATTGGCAGTAAAGTAGAAAACCTAAGCTATATAAAAATTATTTTGTTCCTAGCTCTAAAAAGGTTAATTGTAACTTTTGTGGGACAAAGGGATTTTAGCTAAAAAAAAATTTTAAGACAGCCAAAAATTTGTGGTATTAAGAAAGCCTATGTTTGAAAAGACTTATATGATTCTGCTGATTTTAAAAGAACAAAGCAAATCTGGATACCCAGATCATTTCTAGCTAACACCCCTGGACCCAAAAAAATATGGGTACCAAAGAAATTTGTTTTAATGTATTTGCAGATAGCAGGCCACCAGAGAAGAAAAGATATATGATACATTTATAGTGGCTACTCAAGACATATGAGTTGAAATTCTTTGAATTTTTCATCACTCACTCAAAAGGAATGAGGACTTGTCACATTTTGTGACAATGCCAAAGGAAAATTCATTGGCATTGGAACTGTTGGAGATCCAAAAACAGTTTCAATCAACAAAGTACATTATGTACAAGGATTAAAGCACAACCTGATAAGTATCTATCAACTCTATGATGATGCATATACTGTTGATTTTACTGAAAATTGTGGTACTATTTCATAAGATATTCTTCTATAATTTAAAGCACCAAGAACTGAAAATGTCAATACTTTGGATTTAAATTCTTGGTGTAAAAAACAAGTAAACTGCATGACTTCTAAAGTAATTGAATCCTAGATCTGGCATAGGATACTTGGAAATTGCAATATATATGTTTTAAATAAGTTATCTAAGAATCATTTAGTTTTTGATTTACCTAGTCCCAAATTTGAAAGTGACATATTTTGTTAGGCATGCCAACTTGGCAAGAAACACAAATAATTCTTCAAATCTGTTAATAAAGTTTCTACATCTAAACCTCTAGAACTTATTCATATTGATTTTTTTGGACCCTCATGAGTATCAAGATTAGATGGTATATTCTAGGTATATGTTTTAGTTGATGAACATTCTAGACTTACATAGAATTTTTTTTTAAAATTTAAAAATGATGCTTTTACTTTATTTCAAAGTTTCTGCAAGTCTGCTCAAAATGAAAAAGGTTTTAATATAATCTCATTAAGAAGTGATCAAGGTGGATAATTTGAGAATCAAGAATTTAATTCCTTCTTCTCAGTTATGTGTATTAAACACACCTTATCTACACCAAGAACACCTCAAAGGAATGGGATTGTAGAAAGAAGAAATAGAACAATTCAATAAATAACTAGAACTATGTTAAATAAATATAGACTACCTATATATTTCCGGGTTGAAGCTATGAATACAACTTTCTATATAATTAATAGAATTTTAATTAGACCTATTTAGAAAAAGATACCCTATGAACTATTGAATAACAGAAAACCTAAAGTAAATTACTTTAATGTTTTTGGATGCAAGGATTACATCTTGAACACCAAATATAATCTTGGTATGTTCAATCCAAAATCTGATGAAGGTATTTTCTTAGGATATTAGGCTACCACAAAAGAATATAGAGTTTATTATAAGAAGTCAAGGATTTTTGAAGAATCAGTTCATATGAAATTTGATTAATCTGATCCCTTTGAGAAAAGGACAGATCAAATGGATGAACTTCACTCTAATGATAACATGAGAGTTGAGAACATAAAAATGATTTTGAAAATAATATAAAAGAAATTCAATCTAGTTCAGAGGAACATGATACTGAAGAACCTTTAAGTGTTTTTCCTAGACAGTCTAGAACCCTAAACAATCAACCTTTAGAAATTGTGATAGGTGACTTAGATACATGAATTTGTACTAGAAGATACTTAGGAAACCTAGTGGAATTCTCTTCATTCTTATCTCAACAAGAACCCAAGACTATAGAAGAAGCTTTAGATGATGAAATATGGGTAATAGAAATGCAAGATGAATTAAACCAATTCAAAAGAAATTATGTTTTGGAATTAGAGGAAAGTCCTAAGAATTATCCAATAATAGGAACAAAATGGGTCTTTAGAAATAAATGGGATGACCAAGGCACAATAACTAGAAATAAAGAAAGATTAGTAGCTAAATGTTACAATACAGAAGAAGGAATAGATTACGATGATACTTTTTCACTTTTTGCTAGGTTAGAAGCCATTAGAATCCTTTTAGCCTATACAACTTATATGAATTTTTAATTATTTAAGATGGATGTTAAATCTGCCTTTTTAAATGGTTATTTAATGGAGGAAGTTTATGTTGAGAAACCTCCTGGTTTTAATAATTCTCAAAAACATGATTCTATTTTTAAACATACAAAATCTCTATATGGCCTTAAACATGAACCTAGAGCTTGGTATGAATGATTAAGTTCTTTTCTTTTGAAAAATGATTTTACTGTTTGAATGGAAGACCCAATACTCTTTAAGAAAACTGTAAAAAATATTTTTTTATTGGTTCAAATTTATGTTGATGATGTAATTTTTGGATCAACTAATAAAACAATTTGTCATGAGTTTTCAATGTTAATGCAAAAATTATTTGAAATGAGTATGATGAGAGAACTAAATTTCTTCTTAGGACATCAAATTTATTAAAAAAAATTTGGAAATGTTTTAAATCAAAGCAAATACATTACTAATTTACTTATGAAATTTGGACATGAAAACAGCAAGCCATTTATAACTCCTATGTGTACTAATATAAAACATGATTTGGATGAAACTGGGAAATCAGTTGACAATAAGTTATATAGAGGTATGATTGGTAGTTTGTTATATCTTACTACTAATAGGACAGATATATTGTATTCAGTATGTATTTGTGCTAGATTTCAATAAAATTCTAAAGAATCTCATCTAACTACTGTTAAAAGAATTTTAAGATATTTAATAGGAACTGATTTTCAATATCTTCTTTATCATAAAACTTCTTATTTTAATTTTATTTCATATTCAGTTGCTGACTTTGGAAGTGGTAGATTAGATAGAAAAAGCACATTAAGATCATGTCACTTTTTAGGAAATTCTTTTGTATCATGGTCTAGTAAGAAACAACATTCAGTTGCCCTGTCAACAGCTGAGGTAGAATATGTTTCTGATGGCAGTTGTAGTACGCAAGTGTTGTGGATGAAAAACACTATTATGGACTTTGGATTGAATTTTAATAATACACCTATTTTATGTGATAATACAAGTGCAATTAATATTTCAAAAAATCCTATTAGTCATTGTAGAAATAAGCACATTTATATAAGGCATCACTTTTTATGAGATCATGTTATTAAAAAAGAAAATATTTTTAGAATTTATAAATATTGAAATTCAATTAGAAGATATTTTTACTAATCCACTTCCCAATGCATGGTTTGATTTTATTAATGGGGAGCTAGGTTTATTTAATTTTAAATAATTTTTATTTTTATTTACTTTTATTTTTGTAAATTTTATTTTGTTTTTTGAATACAGTTTAAGATTTTTTTCCTCTCTTTCACCATATGAAAATTTTATTTAAATATATGTAATGATTAGAGATTACATGATAATCAAGGCTATCAGAGCCTTTCTGACTTCTAAACCATTTAACTTCTATTGAAACCATTTCGAAATCTGAAAAATCACACATCTGCTCTAAAAACCTAATAATTGAACCTCTAAAACCCTAACCTTCAATCCTTCAGAGATTATCATAGAGATGGTTAGAACTGAAAGTGCCAGTGAATCCGATCCAAGCAATGCCAAGAGACAATGCTTAGAAGGAAGACAAATCATACATGGCAAGGTAATCGATCTCGACAGGTTATTTCAGACAAATCTTCTGTTGAAACAAGCGCTCTCATTTCAGAACCATGAACAGATATTCAATAGTGAAAATATGGAATTTATGTATGAAGTATAACTTAGATACATCTTCAAATTTTTACAGTTTATCCTGGGGGGTACTGAGGATAGTATGATGGCGTAAATAGATGATAGGGATTTCTCAATGTCAATGATCGAATTTGGTCAGACTCACAACATCCCTCATGAGGCAGTTTTTTTTCGTTTTGAAGAATATAGGAGATGTTGTGCATAATCCGAGGATATTATGTCCTTTTTGTTTGGAATATATGCTATTAAGAAAAAGATGGTGAAAGATTTAGAACTAGATTAGAATATCCTAGTTAAATTTGTTCAGACTGGAATAGCTCCAAGAATGGTAGAAATGGAAAAGATTGTGTACCTTGATATGTACATAATGTATCTTTTGTTAAGTGATATCATGATAAAATTCCCAAGGTACACGGACAGGTACCTCAATTACTGTTGCCAAAGTGACACCCGGATGAACTTCAATCCTTTTGGTCGATTTATTTATAAACTGCTACTTAATAAAGACATAGTGAGATTGGTGGATGCCCGAGTACACTATCAAAATAGTAATATGTTTAATTATGGAACTTTAAGGAAGATTAGATATTTCTAGAGCACCATTAAAGGAAAACTTTTTCCAGTAGGAGCTGAGGAAGACTCAGAGAGTGCTAAGGCTCAACCTGCTAAGTCCAAGGAGGGACAAGCTGAATCAATAGTCAGCAATGTAGCAATAAGGATCCGATTTGAAGTGGAAGACGTTGAGGAAGATAGAAGTCATGAGGGACTTCAATCAAAAATAAAGATACATGTTAATGAGGAAATTACTTCCCCTATATTGGCAACAACAACATAAGTTTTATTTACTTATTATTTTGTAAGAGAAGCTATTATTGATAAGACCATGGAACTTTTTAGTGAAAGAACAACACTAGTAGAGGGATCCGAAGCTCCATAAGAAGATCAAAGGGAGAATCAGGAATAGAGTGTAGCTGATTTTGAAGTTTCACTTCTAAAGGACCAATATAAGGATGCAGTGCCAGGTGGGGAAGTGGCCAGACCTCGAAAAGAAACTCCTAATAATGTTAATCTCAAAAATACAGTGGAAGGCCATGATGCTGATGTTTGTAGTGAGCATGCTTCTGAAGTTCAAACTGAAGTGCATCAAGATTATTTTTCTATGGAGGAGTCTGCAGACTCTAAGGAAAAATATGTGGACCAACCTACTGAGGACAAAGAAAAAGAGAAATCTGATGTTGAATCATTACCTTTGGAACTGCTGCATTATCCAGAGCCTGAGAATGTGAATCAATCACAGGGTGCCTCAGATTCAAGGAAGAAAGAAGTTGAAGAACTGTAAAAATAGGTGTCTCAATTATAATCTAAGAATGTCACTCTGAGAAATGCCTTATCCTTTGAACAACTGAGATTTCAAAAGCTAAAAGAGAGTACAATATCAAGGCAAGAAGTTGAAATTTTTAAACAGGATATAATGACTACGGTTGCTCGATTGAAATATGAAATGGTTATGAAGTCAGATTTATCAGATCTGATGTTGTTTATGGAGAATCAATTTGCATCAGTGGAAAATAATGTTGTTAGAGGATCAGGTACTTCACCTGATTTAATCAGAAGGTTTCAAGCTATCCCAGCTACGATGATCAACATGAATGATAGGTTACACGATCTTCAATGTAACAGTGCTTCTTTATCAGGGTTTCTGGACAATCAAGTGTTTTTAGTCGATAAACTGACATCTAGTGAGCCATCGATCAGAATCCTGTTAAATCAGCTATCAGAGAAGCTGTCAATTTTTTTCGAAAAAGAGGAAAGGATACATGAGTTTTTCAGAGTAAATTTAATTGATGATATTCATATGACTCAAGTGAACAGAGATCTCATTATCAAACATTGAGATCGGATGATGAAGAGACTTTGGGAATAGTTTTCAGAAATCATGTCTGCAATCCAGAGGAGATAGAACCTGTTGCCTATCTTACCCAAACCTTGATTCTTGTGTATATCATTATCATTTATATACTGGTATTTTTGAATAAAAATTTCCTTCATTGTTTATTTTTTTCATTTTGTTATAACTGTGTTATGTTAAAATATGCCAGTATATCAGATAAATTTACTATTAAATAGATCATTATAGCATTTAATAATAGATCAGTGCAATATTAAATGTATTAAAATCCATGATTTTTTATTATTTTTGGTATCACAAAAGGGGGAGAATTTGGATACATAAAACATCATATTTTTAATTAGGGGGAGAATTACATGAGAAATTTGGATAAATCTAAAAACTTTTACTTCTAAAGAAATTTTTTATTTTATGAAGTGGGAGACATTTTTATTTATTGAAATAATTTTGCTAAAATTAAATATTGTTTCATCCTCCAAAATTTTTAAAACATCATGTAACAAATTGTGAAATTTAATTTCATTTCAATAATCTTATTATCTTGTGGGTTTTGTGATCATCAAAAAAGGGGAGATTGTTGAGAAAAGTATTTTTTCAACAATATATATTAATGTTATTTATAGGGGGAGATTATTGAAAATAATACTCTGCCTCTTTATGATAATTTTGATGCTCACAAATACCATTAGTTATTTTCTAATGAATTTATTTAGTATTTTTCAGAAATTTATTAATTTATTTTACTATTGAAATAATGATAATTTATTACTTATTCAGAATCTACTTTTAGTGCATTCTGGAATCACTGTTCCTAAATTATGTGGATAAATGTGGCACGGAATTTGCTTTAGTGCAATCTGGAATCACTGTTCATACCCTACGTGGATAAACGTAGCGTAAGGATGAAAAGCATGTATACTTTTTGAGATAAGAAAAAATTATGGTTAATCAACCATATGTTTTATGAAAATTATGGAAGAAGAACCTAATATTATGAAAGAACCTTACGTTTTGGTTATAAACAAAGTATGGAAGGAGAACTGTAGGAAAGTACTAAACGTTACATTTTTTTCTCAAAAGTATTGTTCATCAACCTAACTTTTTGTATACAACCATACGTTCTTGGAAAAGTATATACTAGGTAAAAGTATTGATCTTTTACCGTACGTTTGAGAGTAGAATAAAATGTACGGATGATCAACCTTATATTTATGTTCAACCTTATGTTGTCAACTCTACATTTGGAGGCCACGTTATCAACCTTACGTTTGGCGTCAGAAATTTTGAAAAACAATATTTTTTTGCAGCGATTAGCTAGCTGATTATTTGGTGGATTTCAAGCCGGATTTAAAGTCATTTTTAAAATACGACTTTGACTTATTGAAAGCTATTTAATCAATGGATTTAGGAAAAGATTAAAAGGATATTTTTATGCTGAGTCTTAAGGGAAGTTATGACTTCTCTATAAATTCAAAATTTTCAATATCACAAATAAAAATGTAACTTTTGTGGATCAAAATGTGCAAGAGATATGCTTTGATTTATTATATATATTCTCTCTAAACAAACACCATATACGAGAGAATGGTGATCAATCTATTATCAAAAAGTTGGAAAATAGAGACTGCAGAAATTCACGTTGATCTGTCGATTCAAAAAGGAGCGTCGAAGCTCTGTTTGTTTAAGAAGAAAGAACTCGATAGAAGATTCACCTGTTTTACATCAAATATCTACTATGGATCTATTACTGCTGAAGTTGTTAACTATATATCTATATCTACTACAACCGGATCGACTCATAATTTCTTTGTTTTGAAAAATCAATATTTCTAGAGACGATGATCTATCTGCTGTAAATTGCATTCTGTTGTAATTGTGAAGATCAGCTGGAAAAATTCTTTGTGAATTTTTTTTTTATTCTTGAGTAACCATATTCTTGTTCTAAGCTGTGTAGGTTCATGTTTGACCTATAAGGCTTTGTTTTTCCTAGTATTGTAAAGGTGTCAACTGCCTATGTAGAATCGAAATAATGATGTAGATGCTCAATATACAAGAGGGGGGGGGGTGAATTGTATATTTTAAAAATTCATTTGGAACCTTTAAAGTTAGTTATAATTAACTATGTTTTCCTTAAGCAAAGGAGAGGGATATTTTTAACAAAATTAGACTTAAGAAAATTCACAACACCTCTAATACCAAATGAAAACATGGAATGAGATTCAGAAAGTAGGTTCCATAAATATGGTTCCAGAAATTGAAACATAACAAAAGATTACAAAATGAGATTGTACCTTAAAGCGTATAGAATATAAATGAAACAGAGTACAAGTAAGAAAGTATAAAATGGTTATACTTTCCTTATAATACAATATACAACAGAAATAAAAATGTAGGAAAAATAAAATTAACAAGATATAAGTCTTTTAACCCAAAGAGAAGGGTATCCACCAACCTTGGATAAAGGTCCCTTGATTTATACTTTCAAGAAAGTCTTTCTTACCCACACCAGGGTAAGACCTCGATACGATAATCAGAGTCTATGTCTTTCTATCCCCGCAAGCCCTCAACTTCAAGGTAGTTGGCAACCTTTATCTTCCTCAGCAAGGAAGCCCTCAACTTCAAGGTAGTCAGCACCTATGGTTTCCTATCCCCGGAAGTCCTCGATTGTAATCACCAACATTCGGAGTCGCACGAAGCAAAAACTGAACGAGCGGTTCAGTACACACAAGGCATGACAAGCTTTCTCTCTCTAGAAATCACCTTAGTAGTGTGTGGTCTCTAGATTGATCAACTTCATTGTCTATATTGATCTCTTTCAAATGAGCTCCTATTTATAGGTAAGGTCGACCTCCTTCCCAATGGTAATATTTTCCTTAAATATCAGAGGGACATGTACACGTGTCACGTAGCCAATGGTTAGTTTTATAACAGAATAGATGACATTGTTTTTTAACAATACAAGTGTAACAGAATGTACGACACTGTTTAAAATCTAACTCAAAAGTTCGGAGTGAAGATTCAGAGTGAAAAAAACATTAAAGAGTAGACAGATTTAACAACATAAGGAAGATGAATGTTCGGAGTCTAACCAAAAATAATTTTCGAAGTCTAAATAAATTCTGAGTTTATAAAACAAAGATGATCAGATTTTGTTTAATAGATGAATTCGAAATGAGAATTCGGAATGAGAATTCGTCATCAGAATTCGTAATGAGAATTCTTTATCAGAATTCGTAATGATAATTCATTGTCAAAGTTCATAAGGATTCGTATCCTCAATCTGGTGTATAAATTAATTAGAGTCCATATCTGGAGTCCGGAATGAAACTTTATTACAGTTCTCATATGGATTTTAGAGTGAGACTTTATTACAGTTCTTGTCCAGAATTACGATCCTAAAATAGAATACTTCATATCAAAGTTTCAAAAAATTCCGAGAAAATCGAAATGTATCCGAATTTTATACTTAAGAAAAATATGTATGAAAATATGATAAGAATAATTTTTCATACAAAATCAATTATCCTTATAAAATCAATTTTCCTTATAAAATAATTTTTCCTTATAAAATCAATTTTCCTTAAATATAAGGTGTTTGTGATTTTCAAAACAAGAAGAAATGGAAAAGTCATAAGGAAAACCTTATTGACTCGACAATATCCCCATTTTTGGAAAGCACAAACATCCTTACGAAAATGAAATTCTAAGAAGAAAGAAAAATTAAGACTTATCTCCCTCTGCTTTAAGGATATTGATGAATACGACTAACTCCCCCTTTGGCTTTGAAACTCTATGGATCGTATTCTAGATTTCCGGAAAGACTTTTCATTACGAAAAAGAAAGTCTTCTTTAATGAAAAAATCCCCCTTAGATAAGCTCTTATTAGAGTTCTTTTTCCTTAAGGATCTTTTCTTTCTCCTCCTTTTGGATTTTCAAAAAGAATTCGAGGGAATGGAAAAAAAAGAAGTACCTGAAAAATTAGTAGTAACAACAAAAGAAACGAGCAAGCACAAATTTTGATTATGTTTTAAAAAAACTCAACAATCAAAGAAATTTAGATACAACAAAAGATCAGATCTATCTATTTTGGATCTTTTTCCTTCGCCATGAGACTCTTATGAATATTCTTTACATTCTTCAAGTCTTTATGGACTTCTTCGGCTTGCTTCTCTAAGGCCACTATTCTTGCACTTTGAGCTTCAATATTTTCTTCCTGGGCTTGAAGCTTTTCTTCCTAAGATTTAATATTTTCTTCCTGAGCCTTCAATTTCTCTTCAAACTCAATCCGATGATCCCTTTCAAATTTCCAGTTTTGAGAAATAGAATTCAGCTTCCCATTCAGATCTCTGACTTCTTGAATCCGGAAGTTCATTTCACCTGTCAGTTTTTCTTCAATGGATGATGTAAGCTCATTTTTCTTCCTGTCTTCTGTCGCAAAGGCATCCTTCACATTGTCTTGGAATTCATCAAAGAGTCTCATCTCTTCTACAGTTTTCCTCGACCAATTTGTCATCCTCTTGCAAGATCATCTATGGGCTTCGTAGCCAACAAAAAAGGTTTTGAACTGAGCCTCAATCTCAACGCACTTTTCCATAACCATAGATACAGAGTCTGTTTTCTGATTCAAAGAATGTTAGAGCATCTGGAATCTTGAATCAATACTTGAGAAAGTTGGAATAGTACCCAACAACTTCTTTAAAGACTGAACAACAAATTCATCCCCCAATGAAGATGACTCTGAATCTGAAACTTTGCTTGGAGATGTTTCTTTTTCAAATTGGTCAAGATTTCTCTTTGAAGAACTACCAACTTCCTTTCTCTTCACCACTACTGAGCTCGGAGTATCAACAACAATTTTCTTTCCCTTGTCTCTTTTTGGAATGGAATCCTGTTCTGGAGTTCTCTTTTCACTATCATATACTTGCACAACATTGTCTTCCTCATCAGCAACTTCCTGAGCACCAACCTTTACATTCTCCATTTGAGCAATATCTTGTAGAAGTTGTTCTTCCTCTACATGATAAGCTACTTCTTCTTCTCCTTTCTCTTCTTCTATTGTTGGAGTGACTAGCTTCGAAGATTCATCTTCTGAAGGTCGGAGCGATAAATGTTCCGAAGGAGTCCCATTATAATAATCTACATGCTTCAACAGATCTCTAGTTTCACCACTTCCATTAGCAACAGCTTCGTCTTCTTCTACTTGCTCAACTTTCTCACCTTGCTCAACATACTTAGCTAGTGCCTCTTCCGGAGCAAGAAATTCTCTTCCTGGAGTCTCAGGTAGAGATTCCAATGAAAAAGATCTTAGAACATGAATATTTGCTGAAACCATCTCATTGAACTTCAACAAAGCCTGAGCTACCTCAACCTCAGACATCCTCTTCACGAGATTTTTTTCTTTTTCTTGTTTTTCGAGCTCATCCGCAGTTCTTTCCTTCAAGGCCTTAGCCTCGGCAGGATCCAAGCCAAACTGAGGCTCCCCTTTCACTCTCTTCTCTTTGATCTCCCTCCATTTAGCAACAACCTCATATGGGTAATCTTTCTTTTTCTTTGGTTTTGGTGGTGCGGAATGAACTTCCTTAGACTTGGGATTCTCTGCCTCTACTTCCACTTCTTTCAACTTTCTCTTCCTTACTGGCTTAGAGGATTCCGGATCAGCAACTTTCGGAATCGTTTCTCCTTGAGCAGGTAAATCGATAAATAGACCAGACTTCTTGTCAAAGGCTACATCCATCCTTTTGAGTGTACCATCACTCACAAGCATAATCTTGCAAACTATTGGCTTAGACTTGCACGCCTCCTTGAAAGACTCAAGGAACCGAACAATAAAATTTGAGAGGATTGCTGGATACATTATAATCTGAGCTCTCAAATTTCCTTTCTTAACATTCTCAAGAGTAATGAGAATGTGATTCATCGGGTTAAACTTCCTCAGATTTATCAGAAAATATAGGATGTAGATCTCACTCTTCTTTATGCTATCTTTGTCACCCTTCCTCGGAACGATAATACCTTGTACCCATAACTCTAGAATCCGGAAATTTGTAGATAAACTAGCAATCTTCGGATCCTTGTCATCTGCCAGTCTGAAAGTTTCTAATGATTTTTCCTTGTCGAAGCTACCATTAGAATCCAAAAAACACATGAGATATGAATTCATATTCACCTTCATTATTCTGCCCTTCCAAGCTAGCTGCACTGGCATATGAAAGTTTATAAGTCTTACCATAATACATAAAAGACAACTTTTCCCTTCCATCATCCTTAAGAAAAGAAACTGTCTCATAGAACTCTATAAGCAAATCTGAATAAACTTCATATTGATTCCCAGGTTTTGACACTGCAACATCTTCCCAACCATTAAGCTTAATATTCTTGGAAATAAAAGAGTCATACTTGTTGAAGAAATCAGGATGGACCAGCCTCTCTCTATATACTAACAACTTTGAAATCGGCTTAGAGGAAGACATGTCTTGAGAAGCTGCTTCCACAGACATTCGGATTTGAGGACCTCTGAGAAGTTCGGAACTGAGAAAACTGAAGTTCAGAACGGCTTTAAAATAGAGAGGAAGATCTTCGGGACACTGGAGCTTGAAAACTGATGTGGGACAACTAATTTGGGGTCCCCTTTATAAAGGCAACGAGAAAAGAAAACCGGTTCATCTTCCACGGTTGATCGAATGGTTGTGATAAGCTGAGATCAGATCTGACGATCGAAAACCAATTCTCAAGAAACCTTGAATCCGGTCTTTTGATGTTTTTATTAAAACAAATAATTAAGAAAACTATATTCCGAATACAAAATGTATGAAAATGCCAGCAAGAAAAGTACGACTACGAAAACATAAGTAAGGAAATCATACCATTAGGATTTTTTTAGGAAGATTATTCGTAATTGGTAACATTCTTAAGAAAACTAAAAAAAATCTTTACTACGAAAAACAAACTCAGTACAAAAAACTCAGTACTAAAAACAAACTCAGTAAGGAAAAATCAGTTATGAAAAATTCATTCCAAAAATTTGAAAACGAAAAAAACTCATTATGACAGATTCAGTATGAAAATTCCGTTATGAAAATACCAGTACGAAATTTTCCATTCCGGATGTTTTTAATACGAAAATTTCCATTTCAGAAGTTTTCTATATGAAAATAGCCATTCTGGAAAATTTTAGTTCCAGAAATTCCATTCCGGAATTTTAGTTTTGAAAAGTTCGAATACAAATTTTGAAATTTTTTGTTATTCTAACAATCAGATGTACTCCCCCTATGAAAAGGAGTTTATTGTTGTAAGGAGACTTTTTTAATAGAAATTTAATTAAGGAGTATTACCTTACGGTTATCATCCCTAACTTCTGTTTAATGTATTCAAATCTATCAGAAGGAAAAGATTTTGTGAAAATATCAGCAAGTTGATATTGTGTTCCGATAAACTGAAGAATGATATCTCCTTTCGTTTTGATAATATTTTCAAAATAGATTTTGTTACCAGTCATGTGCCGGGAACATCCACTATCCATGTACCATGTATTGTTGCTGGTACTCTCTTTATTTTCCTGAAACCAAGAAGAAAATTAGACTTTCTGTATCCAAATTTTCTTGGATCAGAGATTTCTAGATAATAGAATTTTAGGAACCCACATCTTCTTAGAAAATTATGCTTTGTTAAATCCTAAGGATTGGGTTTTGTTTAAGGAACAATTATTTTCCCACTGACCACCATATTGACACTCGGCACAAATTGGGGCACTTTGAGGAACAAAATAATTGTTACTAAAATTTTGTTTTGCAAGGGTATAACCAAATCCGAATTTATTTCTTAAAGGTTGTATTTGGGAATACATTTTATCAAGATTTTCCTTACCATGGTTAAAGTTTGATAAACACTTCTTTAAGGATAACATTTCGGACTTGAGTTTTATAACCAAGTTTTGATCCTCAAAATCATTAGTTTTAGAACTACAGCTAGGCTCGAAAATATTTTTATTAGAAATTACTTTTTCTAATTCTTTAGAAAGTTTGTTCTTTTCAGAACTTACTTCCTCATGATTTTCTGAAATACATTCAAAATCATCATTTTTCCTATCAAGATCTTTAGAATGATCTAGTATCTCTTTTGTAAGAATAGAATTTCCAGAGTTTTCTTTATCAAGTTTTTTATTGAGTTTATAATTATCAATTTCAAGAAGTTCGGCAAACCTAGAGACTTCTTCATAAGTAGGTAAAGTATTTTCTTCATCAGAAGAGGATTATTTATCAGAAGAGTTATAATACATACTATCATTATAATTTAAAGAAACATTGGTCAATGATTCATCATTTCATACCATAGCCATAAAACAATGATTATCAATAGGTAATCTGGCTATAAGACCAAGATTCTTCTGTCCTGAAGATTCGTAATCAGAAGATTCATTTGAAGAGTCACCACCACTGGCACTCCAGGTGTCATTAGCTTTCAGAACTTTCTTAGCTTTGGCTTTATAATATTTCTTTCTGTTCCTGTCTGAATACCTTTCTTTTCTTTCTTTCTTTTTGAGGAAAGGGCAATCTGGTCTAATATGTCCAGCTCTCTTGCATTCATAAAAAGTAAAATATCCATCTTTTCTATCTTTCCTATCATTTTTCTTATACTTAGATTGGAAATTTCTCTATCCAGCTATATTTTTCATCCTTCGAGCAAGATTTGCTAACTCATTTTCAGAGACTTCACTCTTACAAGATTCAGATTGGAAAATAACTTTCTTAGACTTGGATCTGGTTACTCTCTCAAGAGTCTTATCTTTCATCTGATCTGATGTTGTTGTAAAAGCAATAGTATCATTTCCATTTTTCTTCTTGATGTTGTCAGCATCTCTCTTCATTCTGGTTTCATGTTCAGAAGAGTTCCAAATAACTCATCAAGAGAAATTTGAGTGACCTTTCTGTTCTAATCTATAGAAGTTCTTTTGGATTCCCACTCATTGGGCATAATATCAATTATCTTATCCAAAAGTGCTTAATCATCTAAACCTTTCTCTCCCATAGACTGTAGGATGTTGACTATAGTCATGAATCTCTGTTGAACTTTACATATTGGTTCACCATAAGGAAAGTTGAAGCCATGATATTCAGCTCTAAGAATAGATCTCCTAGTCTCAATCACTTTAAAATTTCCAAAGTGTGTAACTTCTAACTTCTTCCAGATACAATTAGCTGCTTCACAAGAAGAAATTTGGATATATATATTTCTTTTCATTGAACACAGTAAAGTATTGTGTACCTTATAATTGAGTTGATACTCTTTCTTTTCCTGGTTAGTAAAACTTCTAACTTCCTTGTCAGGAATTTTATAGTCACCAGTAAGCATAACAAAGTTTTCCACTCCAGTATTGATAAAAAAAGTCTTCATTTGATCTCTCTAGTACTCATAATCATTACCATCAATGATCGGTGGTCTTGTAGGATTTAGATTATCAATTGAACCAACATTGACTCCTGCCATACTTAAAATAACCTTCGACACACAAACTTGTTAGTAGAAAAATTTTGGAATCACAAAGTTCGGAATGAGAAAGATAGGAATTGGAAAGTGAGCAAGAAAAACTTATTCGTGAGTACAATTATTTCAGAGACCTGCTCTCATACCAATTGTAGGATCAAAATAATGATGTAGATGCTTAATATACAAGAGGGGGGGTGAATTGTATACTTTAAAAATTCCTTTGGAACCTTTAATGTTAGTTATGATTAAATATGTTTTCCTTAAACAAAGGAAAGGGCTAAGTTTAACAAAGTTAAACTTAAGCAAATCCACAACACCTCTAATACCAATTGAAAACATGGAAAGAGATTCCAAAAGTAGGTTCCGGAAATATGGTTCCGGAAATTGAAACATAACAAAAGATTACAAAATGAGATTCTACCTTAAAGTGTATACAATCTAAATGAAACAGAGTACAAGTAAGAAAGTATAATAAGGTTATACATTCCTTATATTACAAAATACAGCGGAAATAAACAAGTAGGAAAACTACAAGTAACATGATATAAGTCTTTTAACCCAAATAGAAGGGTATCCAAGAACCTTGGATAAAGGTCCCTAGATTTATACTTTCATGCAAGTCTGTCTTACCCACACCAGGGTAAGCCCTCGATACGAAGATCGAAGTCTCTGTCTTGCTATCCCCGCAAGCCCTCAACTTCAAGGTAGTTGTAAACCTCTGTCTTCCTCGGAAAGGAAGCCCTCAACTTCAAGGTAGTCGGCACATATGTCTTCCTATCCATGGAAGTCCTCGAATGTAATCACTAACATTCGGAGTCGCATGAAGCAAAAACTGAATGAGCAGTTCAGTACATACAACGCATGAAAATCTTTCTCTCTCTAGAAATCACCTTAGCAGCGTGTGGTCTCTAGATTGATCCACTTCATTTTCTATATTGATCTCTTTCAAATGAGATCCTATTTATAGGTAAGGCCGGCCTCCTTCCCAACGGTCATATTTTCCTTAAATATCGGAGGGACCTGTACACGTGTCACTTAGCCAACTGTTAGTTTTATAACAGAATAGACGACATTGTTTTTTAACAAAACAGGTGTAACAGAATGTACGACACCGTTTAAAATCTAACTCAAAAGTTCGGAGTGAAGATTCGGAGTGAAAAAAATATTAAAGAGTATTCATATTTAACAACGTAAGCAAGATGAAAGTTCGGAGTCTAACCAAAAATAATTTTCGGAGTCTAAATAAATTAGGATTGTATAAAACAAAGATGATCAGATTCTATTTATAGATGAATTCGGAATCAGAATTCAGAATGAGAATTCGTCATCAGAATTCGTAATGAGAATTCTTTATCAGAATTCGTAGTGAGAATTCGTTGTCGAACTTCATAAGGATTCGTATCCTGAATCTGGTGTAGAACTTAATTAGAGTTCGTATCCGGAGTTCGGAATGAAACTTTATTACAGTTCTCATCTGGATTTCGAAGTGAGACATTATTACAGTTCTTTTCCAGAATTCAGATCCTAAAACAGAATACTTCATGTAAAAGTTTCAAACAATTCCGAGAAAATAGAAATTAATCGGAATTTTATACTTAAGAAAAATATGGATGAAAATATGATAAGGATAATTTTTCTTACAAAATCAATTTTCCTTATAAAAGAAATTTTCCTTATAAAAGCAATTTTCCTTATAAAAGCAATTTTTTTTAAAGATAAGGTGTTTGTGATTTTCAAAACAAGAAAGAATGGAAAAGTCATAAGGAAAACCTTATTGACTCAACAGCCTATACTCAGTTGTGAACCAGTCTGTGGAAAAGAGGACCAGATAGTGAAAATCACCAAGCTCGTGGAGTTGAGTGTTGGCAGAGTGGACTAGGGGCCTTCTGTTCCCCAAACCACTATACATATTTGTGTTCTTGTTTTTACTTATTTCTGTTGCAAGATCAAATCTAATAAAGTATAGAGTACAGAACTCATTCAATCAAAGAGTTACCAAAAAATTGAAAATGACACAATTCACCCCCCCCCTCTTGTGTATAATCTGTAGATTCAGATCCAACATTAAGGTATATGGGAACCTCGTGAATGTAAAAAAGTGTTTCAGTTTCTTTTTGAAGAAACCTAAATGAATAAATGTGGCCCTTAGAGTTTGGATTTTTATTAAAAAAAATTATATGGTAAATTTTTTGTTAATGTTTGAATAAAACTAAATGATAAATGTTTAAAAGGAATTTTCTGATAGCTTTCATTTTTTCCCATGGGGTGTTGATTGAAAACCAAGCAAATTATTGTGAATAGGTAATTTTGTTCCTGTAAAAATTCATTCAAATGTTGAATGTTTTAATTGAATTAAGTAACATGGATAAAATGGAAAATGGATTTTTGAAACTTGTGATTTTAGTTTTTTGTGACCCAAAGAGAGGGTCGATGTTTATGTTTCGTAAGGGGATAAAAAATTGATGTTAGTAACATTATAAATTTTTGGTGTTAAGGTGTGTTTGTCCCACTATTCGGGATGAATTTTTGGGACTCGATTGTTCTAAAGCATCAATAGGTTTATGTTATATCTTGTATGATCAATGTGTGACATTGTGATCATGGATCGAGGAACATCAAACACATGTGCTAAGGTGTCTGATATATAACACTGGTGAAAAGATGATATTTTATTTTAACACCATGGAAAATCCTAATGTGGTTAGTGTTTCATTGGTTTCAGTAAACATGTCGGTAGGTGACATTGAGATTTTTGATCTAATTTGACTGCTAGTAGTTTGAATGATATTTTAATTGACCTTGGTTTTCTCTAAGTGTTCTCTTTTGAATGATATGAGAATGTACCCTATCTTTTACCTCCTCATAAAAGAAAATAAGATACCGTCGGTCTTATGCCGCACTAATGTTTTAATTTTTTTGGGGTTGATGAGTGTTTGTTATATCAGTTTAATGTGGGATGTGTGGTTTTTTGGACCTTGTCTTCATACATGTTGGGGCACATTAGTTTTTTTAAATAGACTTGAAATGGCTTGATTTGGGAATGTAACTAGTGGATGGGTATGGAATTTGGTGTACATGCAGTTGGTGGTGTAATAATTTTAAAAGGCATGTCTCTAGTTTTAGGGTGAGTGTGGGTTTTGGGACCATAATTTCATTCCATAAAATCATTCATAACTAGTTTCTATTGGTCTATCAACATTTTACATTATTCATTGGTGAGGTACATGTAATTGTCTCTGATGTAATCTATATTTTGGTGAGATTTGTATCATTTTTTAAATAAATATGTGTTTGGACTTATGTTTTAGTTAAAATTATGTTTTTTTTCAGGAAACATAACGTGGTTGTCCAAAGGAAATTATTTTTCATGACCCAGGTAGCTCATCAGATGTTGTAATAATTTCTGATGGATTCTCAGAAATGAGAACTTTTACGATGGGTAGATTTCAATGTCCTGTGTTTTTTTAACTCGGTTAGAATACAAAGAATTTTGAAAACAATTTGGATTATCAACGAGTCAATTTTCTTAACCGTGATCTGGAACATTATATCTAGTGTTGGAAGACATAAAAGTGATGTTTTTGGACATAGGTGAATACTGAATAATATTCATGGGTGTTCGGATAAGTCTCGGGAGAACCAGATTTGGAAAATACCACTTTAATGGATCTTCATGGGTTGTGCATGGATGCGGTCCAAATCGTGTAGCAAACCCAGTTTAATATTTTTTATTTTAATTAAATAATATTAAATGTGAGTTATGTGATCAAATCAAATAATGTGTTAATAATAATAATAATTTTATTATTATTATAACAGGGTCATAAATTATATGGAGGTTTAAAGATATTAAATATATGACTAATGGGGTGTGATCGTTATGAAAATATAATGTTTTCATTTGGCATCTCAATGTAATGATTCGTTAAATAAGGAATTTTTGAAGAAGAGTTTATTTAACAAGCAAGTGATGGGTTAATCAAAGGTTTGAATAATAATAATAAGGGTATTATTATTATTATTGGTGATGAGGGTTATAATTTCTATTAATATTTTTAGTTAAATTTGGTGTTATGGTTTCAAATTAATACAGGTTAATAAAAAATTAAAAAGTTAATGTGGATTTAAATTGGGAGGTTATACCTAATCAAAATGATCAATTTATTGTTTTTTATGGGGAGTTTTCCATTGATTTAACAAGTGTTTGATAAAAATAAAAATAATAATTAAAATAATATTTTTATTATTAAATTTATGACAAGTAATTGTTTAGAATCAATTTTAGGATTGTGAAAAAACTAAGGGGAGTTTGGCAACAAGAGGCATGACCACCCACATTGTCTTCTTCCCATATGAGGTGCACGATGCACTAGGTGAACACCACCATTGCATGACCTCTTCTCCTCTACCATGGTCATGAACTCCTCCATGGCTAAGAGACCTTCCCTCTATCATGATATACTCTCTGGGTAAGTACCCCTCTGTGTTTTCCAGTATAGTGCACACCTCTTGGGATGAACCTGTAGCATGCCACCCCCTCTCCCATACTTCTCATTGAGCACAATGATTTCTCTTAGACTCTTTACGAATATTGTCCACCTCATCAAGGTGAGTCTGTCTGCATATATCTCATGATTTATATCTACCATTTGATTCCTCACTCCCCTTGTTCTCTCAACTCAAACTCCGTGTTTTATATTTAAATCAGTTGTTGCACTCCTCAGTTTTTAGGGAATGTGAATATTGACTTGAGACCAATTGGTTAATAATCTAGCATATGCATCCAATGAAGAGGTGGATGGAATCGATTTTCATT
Organism: Viscum album; assembly: GCA_963277665.1. Classification (NCBI taxonomy): domain Eukaryota; kingdom Viridiplantae; phylum Streptophyta; class Magnoliopsida; order Santalales; family Viscaceae; genus Viscum; species Viscum album. The sequence goes on from OY728138.1 coordinate 1,457,205,102, forward strand.
GTATCAATTTCTTCAGATAAGGTTATACATTTTCTCTTATTTGTTTTTACCCTCTAATTTAGAGTCTAACAAATTATTTGAGTCCCTAGTATATAATTGTAGATGTGTTGACCCTTGATGAACTATTTATTGATATATGTTTTTTTATAATGTTTGTTGATCAACAATACAGTATGTGAATAAATAAATAAAAATAGGTAAATATATATATTAAGGGATGTGTGTGTGACTACGGATCGATGGTAATTGGTTTCCACTAATGATGTTTTATTTGGCTCGATCCGGAGGTAGGGTCCCTTTTCTATGTCCTCAATTTTAGTAGATGCATTAATAAAATGTTTTCTATAATTTTGTAGGTATTTAAATGTGCGAACTTTGTTCTTAGTTTTGAGGTATGGATATCTTCTTTTCTCATTTCCTTAAGTGTTTTTGAGAAAATATGGAAAATGGGGAAAAATCCCAAAATTTTGGAAGTACACGCCGTGTACTTTTCCACATGACATGTAATTTTGGCCTTGTGGGATGAGTACCCAGAGCATGTAGTCATGTCAGCAAAGAAGTGTGTAAAGACTGACTACACACCATGTAGCAGTCCCTTACATGTCGTGTGGTCATTTGGTAGGAGAATAGTAAGGCAGCGGCCAGCTGTGTGACAGAACATGCCGTGTACTCAAGGAGACACGCCGTGTAGTCACGTCGGTAGGTGAATAGTGCCACACTAGTGGGAAGTCGCCAGAGGAACTGTTAAAAAATGGGAAGTACATTCCACATACCTAGAAATACACACCATGTACTTTGTTTTTTATATTAAAATGGGATGTAGCCTTCCATGTTCACAGGGAAGGCTTAGAACAGGAAGAGGGCTCGGGAGAGGAAGGTCGGAACTTTGGAGATCCGTCGATTGCGAACCGGGAATCTGATTCTGCCTCCGTCGATCTCGTTAGAACCGCACGGTTAAGCCCTCTCATCTCTTGGTTTGTCTATTTCCTATTCTATTTATAATGGATGTTATTTTAGTTTAAACGGAGTTTCTTCTTCTTCTTAAGATCTGTGCCGTTCTAGGGTTTTTTTTGGAATCGATATTCACGTATATCATTCGATGGAATTAAAGGTAGGTGTCTTGGTGTTTATTTTTCAACTGTCATGCGTTTTTGTGTGTTTTTGAGCTATGAACCCGTATTTGGGGTGTCATGTGGCTGAGGATGTGGCTATTTTAAATACCTAGAATTGTATAGGTAATTGAATGTGATATAAAAATGCTGTTTGGGATCGTTGCTTGGATCCAGGACCACCCCGAGGGTGCGTTCCTCTATTTAGCTATTTGTCTAGGATACTCGCGTCTATGACATGATTAATTATGCATTACTTTATCCTTGAGAGTATTTTTTTTTGTAAATTGAATGTTTATTTACTTATTAGGCATGGCATGGTTACTTGTTCCCGAGGGTAGTGTTTTACTATAGCCTGAGAGCATGACTTTATTAGCCTAAGGGAAATGTTCTCTTATCCTGAGGTAAACTCCTTCCGAGATTGAGGTAAATCGACTATGTGCCTGAGGGCGACACTACCTATGCCTAATGAAAAAATCTGTTATGCATGTTGGCAATTACCTGCGGGTTACATTTCTGATTACCTGAGGGTAATGGTTTACGTGTCTGAGGACATTGGCTATATTCATAGAACATTCACTGTGGTGATATTTTTATTTAAATGATTAAAGGGATATTAAAATTGAAATATGACTGGTTAATTTAGATACTTTTCGGTATTTCTTACTTTATTTTCATTTTATTATTGCACACTGTTGTTGCATGCATTCACACAGTGGGGCACAGGCCTTTGGTGGGTTCTTACTCAGATATACTTCTCACACCCTATTTGTGTCACGCTTTTCAGCCCAAACAGATTTCGTTTCTGAAGGTGTAGATAAAGGAAAGGGTCCCTATACAGGCACTTGATTGCTACTGAGGTGTAGGAGAGAATGGGACCGAGCATTGGCTCGCAATGCTGCTGGTTGTTCCGATTTTCTTCTCTGTACATGTACTTCAGTTGTATTGTATTTTATTGCAGTGTAACATGTTCGGGTTGTTTTATAGAATATTGACATGCTGCATTTTCATATATATATATATGACTGTTGGTTTCCCATTTTGTAATCAGTTCTTATTTTATGTTATATGTACTGTTACTTATTCTGCTATTGTTGTATGTCTAAATTATATTACTCTACGCTACACTTTGACAAATGAGGTCATAGTTTCCCCACTATTATACCTGAGCCCTTGCTGCTACTCGGAAGCCTCTAGAGTTTGGGGAAAATATCTTGAGGTCATGTGGAGAACCATGTTCAGGGCACTCGTTGCATGGCACCCGGAACCGGGACGTTACAAATTGGTATAAGAGGGCTTCTTTTCTCTGTCTTACTATTTGGAGCCTTAGTCAGGGATAGGACGGACCGGTAGTAGGTAATAAGTTGTGCCTGAGCGTAGCTAACCCGTGTACTAGGAAAAGCCATGTTACCTCAAATACAAAGTTTACTGATTTTTCAATTTACAGTTGATATTATTTCACCGTTGGGTGACACACATGGGCTTGTGCTGTTTTTATTTTATCCTTGGGTTCTATTTAGTTGCAACCCGATGAGATGAGGGTATTCCATCTCATGCATCATTTTGTAACATGCTAGAAATCACAAGTCATGCATAGCTCCATTCCATTTAGGTGCATTAGAATTTTCATGTTGTTGTGATAGTTCTTATGCTAGAAAATCATATTGTTGTGATAGCTTCTTGATAAATACCTACTATGTGATGGGGTATTATTGTGTGAGCCTGATTTTAGAATGGACGCCAAAACATTGGTTTTTGGGGATTATGGGACCCCATTGACCGGAATTTGGTAGATAATTGACGGTTTATTATGTTATAACACAGATAAGATATCAAACTTTGATTTGTGGAGTGTATGGGTCCCTATGGATCGTAATTTTGGCACTTAGGTTTTGTTTTTCAGTGTTTTCTGGGTTCCAGAAGAAGTTTTTGAGGAATATAGTCTGGAAATCCCAGTATGCACATCATTTAGTACCTTAAACACGTCGTGCATAGCCTTCTATTTAGGAAGAAAAATAAAATTTTTGAGTACACGCAGTGTACCCCGAGTACATGCCATGTAGTACCTTAAACATGCCATGTATAACCTTCTGTTCAGGAAGAAAAATAATCTTTTTGAGTACACATAGTGTACCCCAAGTACATGCCGTGTAGTCTCTTCCCGTGTCACAAACTGTGTGGGCGGCAACATGGTAAAGAGAAATGCATGGGGAAAACACGCCTTGTACTAGATGTACACGTCATGTAGTGTTGACCCGGAGACCCAGTCGTGTAACTAATAAACACGGCCCAGTGTAGTCATTCCATGAACACGCCGTGTCAATGAAGAACACTCCGTATAGTGTGATCTGTGTGTCCGGCCGTGTAACTAAAAACACGGGTCGGAGGAGCTCGTCTATAACACGTCGTGTACCTGTGGGACATGCCGGGTAGTCTTGTCCAAGGAAAGACTGTGTGGACTTATCCATGTGGCTGGGAAAATGGGGTTGTTGACATGTCGTGTGCAGGTGTAACACGCCGTGTAGTTTTTAGCCGAGTAATCGACTATGTCAGAAATGACATGGTCTATTGGAATATTACACCATACATGCCGTCTAGCTGAAATACATGCCTTGTAGTTTAGTTCAAATGGGAGTCGTGTGGATCAGCCTTGTAGAAGGACCCGGGCAAGGAAAGATAAGTCAAGTACATGCCATGTAGTCAGTATACACGCCATGTAGTATTGTTTTGAAAATTCGGAATGCCTTCTTCATCCTGATCCTTATTTGGATTTATCATTTTCATTCTTTAATAATCTTTTTCTAAAGCGTGCTTTTGACATTGTATAGTCATGCCGCCAAGACGACCTCACGTTGTTATCTAGGAGAACAGAAACGATTATATTCCGAAGATGGTGGGCCCTGGACTACCATTTCATCCTCCAGCAAAGCTAGATGCTACGCCAACTGTTATACCAAACATAGGAATGAAGGTATAGTTTCGTGAAGGCTTTATGCGGTTCATGCATACCTTTTAGGGAGCACCTTCGGCTGCCACATCAATGGCCATGCTGACACGTATCTTTCACGACCAGCATCTGCTAACATTTTCAGGGGATGGTTGTCCACTGGCTGCGAAGTCTTGGCTAAGATCGATGTAGACTATTTTCGAGCACTGTGAGATGCCTCCAAGGCAGAGGGTAAAGCTCGCGACGTATATGATGTGTGATTCCACCAAGAGGTAGTGGGATGTTACCACCAAGTCAGAGCATCACAAAGACATGGTGTGGGAAGATTTTTAGGCAGTCTTCTATGACTTCTTCTTTACCGAGACGTTGAGGGAAGACAGAGCTCAAGAAATCATGGATCTGCATTAGGGCGCTATGTCTGTGATGGACTATTATTCTTGCTTTACCTAGCTTCAGTGTTTTGCACCCATCCTGGTGGGTGATAAGATGCTGAGAGCCAGACGCTTTGTGGATGGTCTTTGTTATGACATCCGAGCACTGGTGAATTTTTTCAGGTTGCCTTCAGTATATGCTATTGTAAACCAAGCACTGATTATATAGAGGTACCTGAGGGAAGCTAGTGGCAAGGGCTAGGGCGGTTCAGCACCAGTTCCTGGTAATATTTTTACTGGCCAGAGGAAGTGATAGATGGATTTCTCTCGGGATAGTAGTACCAGCCAGAAGAATGCATCAAGTGGCTAGGTCATGTGCTACCAGTGCGGAAAGGAGAGTCACAAGAGACTGTAGTGTCCACAAGACCATGTGGAGTTCTGAGCATGCACCAAGATGGGTCATTTGCAATGCTTTTGTAGGGAGTTTTCTCCAGTGTCTAGTGAGTGGGGTTATGTGCAGACTCTGTGTGAGGGAACAAGACCAGTGGCTTCTAACTAGTCAGGGAACTGGAATACATCAGGGCATGCATGCTGAGATGGTGGTCGTGGTCGTGGTAGCCAGACACCAGGATCTCAGAGGCAGTAGGGCGGGACAGCTCAGGGTAGTCAGGCTGTGTCGTAGGGCCGCGACACTGGGCAGACATATGTGGTCCAACAGACCCAGTTGGAGTAGGATCCCAGACCTTCTATTGTTAGAGGTACTATTCTAGTAGCTTCAATTTTATCATCATTACTTTTTGATACGGGTGCTACACACAGTTACATATCTATGCCCGTTGTGGAGAGTCTTGGGCTCTGGGTTTCTACTTCTTCTAATATCTTGACTCTATACACTTCGTTGGGGACTAGAACGGCCTGTGTGCGTTAGGGCAAAGAGTGCCCCCTTTATATTGGTGGGTGTCACTTCCGTTAGGACCTCTATGTCTTAGATATGATGATCTATGATCTCATTCTAGGGATGGACGTTTTGGTTCTCTTTAGAGCCTTTGTGGATTGCTATCATCGTAGGGTGAGTTTCACGTCACCAGAGGGCAGAGAGTTTCTATACAAGGGAAAGTTGGATGTTTAGGCGAGTCGAGCTGGACCAGTGCATTGTGGGTGAGGTGGGGTCACATACTAGATGGAGAGTTTATATCTGGATGATCAGGGGACTTGTCAGATGGATTTCCGTCTTGTGGTTGATCGTTTCAGGGATGTCTTCCCCGAAGAATTTTCAGGTCTACCTCCAGAGTTTGAGGTGGATTTATATATTGATCATGTGCTAGGATCAGCCCTTGTGTCCATTCCTCCTTATAGAATGGCCATGCCTGAGTTTCAGGAGCTCAAGAGGCAGTTAGAGGAGTTATAGGCAAAGGGTTTAATCCGACCTAGTAATTCACCATGGGGTTCTCCTGTCCTTTTTGTGAAGAAGGCGGATGGTACCCTCAGACTTTGTGTGGATAATCTGAAGATAAACAAGATGACAGTTAAGAACTGATATCTCTTGTGATGGATTGATGATCATTTTGATCAACTTCATGGAGCACGAGGCTTCTTGAAGATTGAATTGAGATCAGGATATCATCAGTTGCACGTTAGACCATCTAATGATACCTCTCACAACTTTCAGAAGTAGGTATGGTCTATATGGGTATACAGTTATGCCATTCGGACTCACAAACGCACCAGCAGTTTTCATGGCTCTGATGAATCGTGTATTCCATCCATATCTGGAATCTTTTGTGGTAGTATTCATGGACAACATCTTGTTTTAGTCTCACACTCTACACGACCATGCCACACATATTGTGATAGTATTGAGTACAATGAGAGAGCATCGACTATATGCTATGCTCTCAAAGTGCCACTTTTGGATGGACTAGATTCACTTCCTGGGTCATATCATCTTAGAGGAAAGAGTTCCAGCAGACCCAGAGAAGGTGAGAGTATTAGTTTCTTGGGAGCAGCCTACAAACGTTTTTGAGATACAGAGTTTCATTGGGCTGGCTAGTTACTAAAAATGCTTCATATATGACTTCTCCCACTAAGCAGCACTATTGACGGATTTGACTAAGAAGGGTGTGATGTTTGTTTTGTTGGATGTTTGCGAGACAGCCTTTCAGGACCTAAAGGAAAGGTTGACATCAACAGTGATCGTTATACTCCCAGAATAGGGGAAAATCTGTAAATTTTACTATGATGCATCAGGTATTGGGTTGGGAGTAGTGTTGATGCAGGGTGATCGAGTAGTTGCATACGAGTCTCGGCAGTTGTGGACACATGAGAGGAATTACCTGGTGCATGATCTCGAGTTGGCTACAGTTGTGCATGGGTTTCACTTTTGGAGACATTATATTTTGGGATAACATTTTGTGGTTTTCACCAACCACAAATGTCTGATGAATATCTTTACTCAGTGTGACTTGAATCTGAGACATCAATGGTGGGTCGAATACCTACAGTCCTTTGATTTTGAGCTTCCCTATACACCTAGTAAAGGTAATGTAGTAGTTGATGCACTGAGCAGGAAGACTCAGATACAGGCTGTGCAGTAGGCCAGTGATGAGTGACACCTTATGGATTAGTTCTCTGAGATGAATTTGGAGGTGCATGAAAGTCTAGGGAAAACTTATCATTCATCTGTAGCTGTGACTTCTAACGTCCTGGATAGAGTGAGGATGAGACATCAATCGGATTCATAAAGCTTAGTTATATGAGATTCGGTGTCATGTGAGGACCCTCCTTCTAGTTGAATGATAGGTGATGATGAAATCCTACGTTTCCCTGGACGAGTATGGATTCTAGGGGATATACGCGAGGAGGTAATGCAGGAGTTTCATGCTTCAGCTTGGCCAGTTCATCCCGGGGTTACCAAGAGGTATCGTGACTTGAGATGTCTGTAATGGTGGCTGGGTATGAAGATAGATAACTGGTTTTGTTACGTGGTGTACCACCTGTCAGCAGGTGTAGGAGGAGCATCAGAGGCCAGCCAGACTATTACAGCAGTTACCTATTCTATAGTGGAAATTGGATGATGTTGCAATGGATTTTGTGACTGGGTTGATGAGGTCACCTCATGGCAATGATGCAGTTTGGGTTGTGGTGGACAGACTCACAAAGGTAGTTTACTTTTTTCCATTAAAGGAGACCTTTGATGTTGACGAGATCATAAGGTTGTATATCTGAGAGATCGTGCGTTTTCATGGGGTCCCTCATTCTATCATTTTAGATAGGGATGCCCACTTTACGTCTCGTTTCTGGTAGAGTATTTAGAGGGAACTTGGTATAATGGTGCTTCTGAGCACAGCTTACCACCCTATGACCGATGGCCAGTCAGAACATATGATACAAGTGCTTGAGGGCATGCTGCAAGCATGCGTCCTAGAATTTGGGGGCCCTATGGAGAATCATATAACCCTAGTCATGTTTTCATAAAATAATATTTTTCAGGAAACTATTGAGATGCGCCTTATGAGGGCTTATATGGTAGGTCATTATGATCATCCTTGTGCTAGTTAGAGGAAGGTGAGACAGCTTTACTGGGACCACGTCTCGTGCAGGAGACTTCTGAGCAGGTCCAGTTGATTCCAAAGCAGATGGCTACCATGTAGTCTTGTCAGAAATCCTAGGTTGATCACCGTAAACTTCCCTTGGAGTTTGTGGTTGGGGATAAAGTTTTCTTGCGTGTTTCAATGATGCTGGGACACATGCAGATCAGGAGACAAGGTAAACATTCACCGAGGTATGTGGGGCCATTTGATATTCTGGAGAGAGTGGGGTTGGTTGCCTATCGGCTGCAGTTACCGCAGAGGTACTAAGCCATGCACGACAACTTAAATGTATCTCAGTTGTGCCGCTATCATTCAAACCCATATCACGTTATTCAGACCATGGAGGTTGAGCTTCAGATCGATGCATCCTTTGAGAAGCATCTGATTTTTATTGTTGACAGGAGGATGAAGGTTCTCCGTGGTCAGTCAGTTCCTCTCGTACGGGTGCTATGGAAGCATGGCCGAGTGCAGGACGAAACCTTGGAGCAGGAGACCATTGAACGTGCTCAGTGGCCAGAGTTTTTCACAATTTTATCATCGCCACCCTTGTAAGGGAAATTCCGGGATGAATTTCTTTAAGGGGAGAAGTTTGTAAGAACCCGATTCTTAGTTTTGAGGTACAGGTTTCTTCTTTTCTCTTTTCCTTTGGTGTTTTTGAGAAAATATTGAAAATGGGGAAAATACCAAAATTTTGGAAGTACACGCTGTGTACTTTTCCACACACTGTGTACTTTTGGCCATCTGGGATGAGTACACAGGTCGTATAGCCATGTCGGCAACAAAGGGTGTAAAAACTGACTACACGCCGTATAGTGGACCCTTACACGCCCTGTAGTTAGTTGGTAGGAGAATAGTAAGGCAGTGGATAGCTGTGTGACAGAACACGCTGTATAATCAAGGAGACATGCCATGTAGTCATGTTGGTATGTGAATAGTGCCATGCTGGCGGGAATCCGCCAGAGGAACAGTTAAAAAAATTGGAAGTACACGTCGTGTACTTGGAAATAAATGTCGTGTACTTTTTTGCATAAAATGGGTTGTAGCCTCCCCTATTCATAAAGAAGGCTTAGAACAGGAAGAGGGATCAAGAGAGTAAGGCCGGATCTTTGGAAATCAGTCGATCGCGAACCGGGAATCCGATTCCACCTCTTTCGATCTCGTTGGAACAATGCGGGTATGTCCTCTCATCTCCTGGTGTGTCTCTTTCCAATTATTCTTATAATGGAAGTTAATTAAGTTTAAACGGAGTTTCTTCTTCTTCTTCAGATCTACATAGTTCTTGAGGGTTTTTGGAATCGACCTTCACGTATATCATTCGTTGGAGTTAATGGTAGGTGGCTTGGTGTTTATTTTCCAACTGTTGTGCGTTTTATGGAGTTTTTGAGGTACACAACCATATTTGGGGGGTCTTGTGGCTGAGGCCGTGGCTATTTTAAATACCTATAATTGTATAGGTAATTGAATGTGATATGAAAATGTTGTTTGGGATCGTTGCATGGATCCAGGACCACCCTTGGGGTGAGTTCCTCTGTTTAGCCGTTTGGCCAGGATACCCGAGGGTATGCCATGTTTAATTATGCATTACTTTTTCCTTGAGAGGATTTTTATGTAAATTTCGTGTTTATTTACATATTGGGCATGGCCGGGTCACTTGTTCCAGAGGGTAGTGTTTTACTATAGCCTGAGGGCATGAGTATATTAGCATGAGGGCAATGTTCACTTAGCCTGAGGGAAACTCTTTCCGAGCCTGAGGGAAATCGACTCCATACCTGAGGGAGACACTACCTACGCCTGAGGGAAAAATATGTTTTGCCTGTGGGCAATTACCTGTGGGATACGATTCTGATTACTTGAGGGTAAAGGTTTACTTGTCTGAGGACATTGGCTGTTTTCTTAGAATATTCACTATGATGATATTTTTATTTAAATGATTAAATGGATATTAAAATAGAAATATGACTGGTTAAGTTAGTTTCTTTTCAGTATTTCTTACTTTATTTTTATTTTATTACGGCTCTGTTGTTGCATGCTTTCACACAGTTGGGCACAGGCCTTTGATGGGTGCCTACTCAGATATATTTCTCACACCTTGTTTGGGTCACGCTTTTCGTCCCTAACAGATTTCGTTTCTGCAGGTGTAGATAAGGGAAAGGGTCCCTATATTGGTACTTGATTGTTACAGAGGTGTATGAGAGCATGGGACCGAGAATTGGCTCAGGATGCTGCTGGCTATTCTGATTTTATTCTCTGTACTTGTACTTCACTTGTATTGTATTGTATTACAGTGTATCATGTTCTTGCTATTTTATATATTAGTGTCATGCTGCATCTTTATATATATATGACTTCTGGTTTCCATTTTTGTAATTAGTTCTTCATTTCAGTTATATGTACAATTATTTCTTCCATTGTTGTTGTATTATTAAATTATATTCTGCTTCGCTACAATTTGACAAATGAGGGCATAGTTTCCCCACATTTAGACCTTGGCCCTCGCCGCTAGTCGGCAGCCTCTAGCGTTTGGGGAAATGTGCTTGAGGTCACGTGGTGAACTGGGATTGGGGCACCCGTTGCGTGGCACATGGAATAGGGACGTTACATTAAATTATGCTATGAATTATTTATATTGAATTTCATTCAAATATGAATTTAGTAAGTTTGATTAAAATTTTAAAATTGATATGTTATTTTTTAATGCAGAACTTTTGATGTTATTTAGTGATGATTACCATGTGAGAAAAATGAGGACATGACCATGTGTTTTTTTTTAGAATGTATTTCTAGAAAGTGAATTTATGTTGAGTTTATAACCCATACATCATATTGTTAAACAGGAAGCACCTGTAGTTCTTCCTTTTAAATGAGAGTTCAATGATATTTGAACATGGACACCCTTATGTGTTATTTTTTACCCATATTGCGGAATTCTAATAACGAATTCGATTGTATATCATTTGGAAAATTAAATGATTCAAGGGGGAAGGATGAGTAATTGTGTAATTAAGTGAAAAATTCATTATCGAGTTTTGAATTGGGAAATTGTGGCATTATATTTATTCTTGTGAATATTGAATATGGAATATTCACTTAACATGTTTTTTATTGGATGATAAATTGGAAATAAGTAATCATTAATGGATTGATTAATTATTAAACATTAAATGGTGACTGGTTAATCAATTTATGATTTTGTTATGAGATATTGTTTTAGCTTAATAGGACAATTGCTACGATAATTAATAATGACACATTGTTTTGACAAAATATGTATTTTTATTGATGGATTAAATGACATTATATTATAGTGATATTTTGGATAATAAATTGTGGAAAATTAATTATGTGATGTGATTTGTTTTCTTGATTAATTAATTTATTGATTAATCAATGGTAATGTGCACTTATTTAATTGTTTAGTTAACTAATTGATTAGGTAGATTTAAGTCATCAATTGGATTATTTAAATAATAAAGATATTTTATTGGTGAATTAATTATCATGATTTCATTTAAGGAATGGGGATAATTAAATGTTGAGATAATTATCATGTTGATTTTCTTGTGGTTCATTAAATATTAATTAATTATTAACTATTAAGAAGTTAAATGTATAATTAATTAATGAATTATTTGATGGTAGATTTATGTTGTAATTAGCTGATGAATTAATTAATGGATTTTATTAATTAACATAGGAGTTAATTAATGGAAGGTTGTTGGGTGTTATACATAGTGTTCTACACGATTGATAAATATATATTTATGATTGAAAAATGGGTTGTGAGATATAAACTGATTCTCCAAATACTCATGGGATGCTAAAAATTGATTTCATCACCATACTTGATTGCAAATGTTCTTTTATGGGGTAGGGACTGATGCTCTAAATACCCATGGGTTGTGAGACATGTATTGATAATCCAAATTATCACCAGGGTGATATACATAACGTTATATGCTCATTAATTGACATTGGACTTTGGGTCCAATTGGTCATACATGATTTGAATTATATGGTTAATGAAAGACGATGTGATGTTATGATTTTGGAAATGAATATGAGAATTGGTTCAGGCATTTTAATGAATTGGGGGAATCACTATTTAGTGGAAAGATCCAGGATCGAATCACTTATTTTTTGAGTTGATGGGCTCGAACATTGTGTTCAAAATTTTAAAATAAATATCTTATGATGTGTTATTCAATCCAAATAATGATTTGGATTTGTTATTTATATTGATTTCAAAGATGGTGTTTAGAGACATATGCTGTCAGTGAATTATATGGGTTATTTCATGCTTAGGTCTAATATCAAGACATTAATAATTTAATGAGTAGTGAATAATTGATAAATTAAAATGATTTTGTGATGACTTCTGTGTATGCATAAAAAATTTATAATGCACGTTCAAACACCATATGAGGGATGAAGTATATACATGGGTATATAGTTACATTGTAATACTTATATTATATATGCATGCTTTCAATGTACTTAAATTATTAATTGAATATCTGGATTTGGGTAGATACCGGTGGCCCCGACCTTCTGGTATTTATATCTCACACCCTACTCTAGCTATTGTGGAACTAGGTGTACCTGAGTAGATTCTATTTGGTTGTAGGATTGTACTGTTTTTATATACATGGGAGATATTAGTAGAGGACTAAGGGGAAGCTCTAGATTCTTATGGATATCTCCCTAGTTACTTTGAGTAATTAGTTATATATTTATTTATTGATATGTATTTCATTATGTATTGATTATTTCTTTCAAATATGTATCAAATACATGACATGCATTCATCTATTATATGAAATCTGCCTTCCACTACTTTGTCAATTATGTTTTATTTCATCTTCTATTGATTTCTATTTACTTGGATATACCACTACGCAACTCTGATAAGATGTCATTGTCTCCCCACTATCACCTCCTAAGACCCTCACTTCTAGTCATAGCCTCTAGAGTATGGGGAGGCATTCATGATGTCATGTGGCAACCGGTTCGACTACTGGTTTAGGGGTGAGCCGATTCGAGACGTCACATATATATATTTCATGATTATCCACAAAGATATAGTGCCACCATATGTTCAATATAATTAACATTGTATCTAGATCCATGTCATGTTTTATAAGGTTATACCCATGTGAATTAATCATCCATGATGCCAATAGTATCACTTTGTCATACTAACATCGTACGTAGCCGAAACCCTTTTTTGGAGAATGACAATATAACATGAAGAGTTAAACCCATGAGGGTAACCTTAGGACTAGTAATTTTTTAGTCCACTTTTTCAATTCCCTGAATATTTCTGGAAATTAATAAATCAATATAATCATTACTCCCTTTTATATCATCTTAGTTAGTGGGTTTTGTAATCAAAATTTGTTTCTCAAAAAACATTGATAATATGTAGAAAGTCCATGGATTCTATGAGTCTCTATTACATATGTTTATCTAATCCACTCCTAAATTGAGTTTTTCTTATATGGGTCAGCAAATATTCCTTCATTGGATATATCATTCCCCAATAATGATATTTCATCTATAATGAACTCACATTTTCTATATTTTTATACAACTTTCCATTCTCAATGTCATTAGAACAATTTTATAATTCTCCTCTTACACCTCATAAAATTTTGTGTATATTAGAATATCAATTATAAAGACTATATTGTTTTTGATGCAATTCCTAATACCTCTATTAATCAATTATAATAATATTGATGGGTCTATAATGAGTCATAATGGAATCACTAATCTCACAATGTCCATAAAATGTTTGAATGATACTTTTGGGAACATATTATATCATCACCTTTAATTGATGATATCCTGAATGATGTTTCACCTTAGTGATTAATTGGCCCTCACATAGTTTATTGAATAAGTAATCCACATATGGAAGGGGATAAATTTTCTTTTTATCGATTTATTTTGTTCATGATAATCAATATAGATGAGAATTCACCCACCCATATTCTTGATTAAGAGGTCTAGTGCAGCAAGTGATAATGAAATTGGATGTGTACCACACTATTTAATAATATCATGATGATAATTATTCAATTATTTGAATTAAATTGTTTCCATTATTTAAGGAGTCATAGATGAAGAAATATATTCAGGTACATGTTCATTTGAGAACTCATCCACTTGGTTAAGAGGTCGCCTAAGGGAAGACATCCTTATAATCCTTCATAATATGCATTTATTTAATAATGGTTCTCTAAATGGTCTTAATCATTTCAGCTATTTGTGATTTAACATAAAGAAATAATATCCACAATTGTGATAAATATTCCAATGTAGATTCATCCTCTTCCTTACACGTGTACATAATCACATGATGGCTTGGGGTATGATGGTTTTTCTACCACTCTCAACAGTAGATGTTGGATTTATATAAGTATAACCAATAAATTCTCAATATACCATAAAACAATACTAAATGATGTAGGATAATATTTCATGGTAGATTTAGTCCACAAACATTGATCAGGGAAGTGTTATATACTTCAAATATAATAATTTATTTGTTTATTGTACTCACATATAGCTCAACCACTATGTTTCAAGGGGGATTTTGAATAGATATACTAAACATTCATGATATAAAATAATTCATTGAAATAGAATCAAATATTTTGTTTAATTTTTATGAATGAATTACTAGTGTTATTATCACCACATATTTTATGTGATCCACATTAATAATAATGTTGAAAGATTCCATTCCTTGCTCTCCATGATTTTTAAGTTGCATTCATTTATTTTCATAGATATCCCTTGGTTTAGGTTATTTGTTTTCATAATTCTTATTTAATTTGTAGCATAATTACCAGACTATAAGCTGAGTTCTAACCCAAACCATCCTTTTCTCCATTTCATAATTTGGATTCTTCATCTAAGTTATACATTGATTAACCACATTGTCCCCTTTTCCACATTTCAAGAATCTCTTATTTCCCTTGAGAAAATTTCTAGGATGCTTCATCCAATATTTTTGACATGAGGGCTATAGGGTTATTTTACACCCCTTGATCTGACCACTAATCCTCCCACAAAAAACAACATATATTACCCAATATCCATGTCATCATTGAAAGACTATTGAGAATCCCTTCATTACTCTCGATTCTCAGAAATAGAAAAGTGGTTCATAGACACATATTTAATCTAGTAAATAAATTTTCTACCCTACTTTCTATGTTTACGATGAAAGTATATGTGAAACCTGAATTCATTATCAAGTTCTCCCTATACACCCTGATGGACTAATATTCCATTTTCTTCAGTAATTGAACATAACTATAAATTTTAATGCAAATGATTCAGGTTAAAAAAGTGAAAAACAGTTACATTAATCTATCACATTAAATAAAATTTATTACTACTTTGTATTTTTTTGATCACGATCATTTTCCACCACTTATTGGATTCCCTTTCAAAGTGATAGAATCTTTTCATCAATTCCGCTTCTTCTATGAAATTTATGACGTTGAATATATTATAATGGTAGAAAATAAAAAGTTTTATGATAAGGAGATTTTAAGATACACTAATGGTAAGATTCCTTTGATAAATATTATATTTTACCACAACATACTTTTTTTAGAATACAGAGGGATTTCCTCATGATTCATGGTATTATACACAACATGAGTTAATTTATCTATTACATTCAGGATGTTAAATGATCCTACTCCCACAAGGATTGGTATACCATTATGGAATAAATTATATATCAAACTACAGTGGTTTTTTAAAGGTTTATTTTATTTACCACCATTAACATAATACTGGAAAATAAATTTAGGTATTTGAAAACTTAAAATAATATGAATATAAATGTCAAACTATGAACATATATGGGATTATTCATAATTGAAAAGTATACACTAATATATCATTATCTAGGATTAAATATTGGTTAAATATGGTAATTTTCATATTAGTATTTCTGGGACAATAATCTGTTCCATCCCTTCATATTTATTCAAAAAGATTTTAATAATTTTCTAATAAATATCCCCAAGAGTTTCAAATCAAGTTTACACATTGTTTTTCACATGGTTAAGAAATAGTTATTACTAAATGTTTCCTTTTCAGGTTATTTTATCAAAGGTAAAACAATTCCAGTGCCACATCCACATGTAGTACCTATATAGGGATGGAATTTCATTGAATCGACTAACACTATTCTTTACAATTTTTTTATATTTCCCGATACATAAACTTCTACCTTGTGTTGTCATAAAATTATTATAGTCATAATATCCAATATTAAATTTAACATTCTATAATACCAAATATAGTGACCAATTAATTTTACATATATTTTAATTTTTTTAACATAAACATATAATAAAAAACCCAAATATCATGAGGGCTAGTTTCTTTTAAAGATAATGTTACTAATATATAAAAAAATAATATAAAAAATACTTATTTATTTTATTCTTTATAATTATTTCCAAAATAATACTGAGATCCTAAAACCACATAAAATAAAATTTGGTATACACTAAAGTAAGGGGTGTTCTACCAATGCCAATAAAAAAATAAACATTATAATGAATCATAACATATGAATAAGAATGAATAACATGATAATATAAAATATATGGATAATGAATAATCATACAGAGGTATAACATATTGAAAATGAAATCATGAGTAGATTTAAACAATTGAATATTTAATAAAGTTATAACATGAAATAAACATATGTAAAGGCTAACGACCAAAATAATAGCTAATTGTGAGACAGTTATCATCATGGATTATGTTCACCCCAAAATATTATTCATATTTTATCATGAGACAAACATTACCCATTGAATATGATATATATTTGGATTCACCATTACTTCAATGTATATTCATGTGATTGCATAATGTAAATTAATCACAAGACATGAAGATAATAATTTTCCATTGAATGAAATGGGACACATAATCTAGCCTCATTAAGTGGATGTTGAAGAATCTATAAACCCATAAATTGAAGTGGAATTGAACATTGTACATAAGTGTGGATCTTCATTAAATAACATAAAAGTATTATATCATATTAATAGAGATATAATATGGGGTAATGTAAAGTAATGTGTAACCCAAATGGAATATGGTAGGCCAATGTGATCCCTTAACGTGTGTTCTAGAACTGCTTGACACACATTCATACAATTTTTTATAATCAAATTAGACTCATTAATTATTTAATTCAGAACTATTTCCAAATATATATTTTCTACTATTATTTTTCATTGTACACAAATAATCATTTCAATGAGACAAATTATCTAATTTTATTATTTTGAGATCATTCATTTCAGGGTTCAAAAGGCAAATTAGTTATGGATAACTACTGGTGTTCATATTACATGGCACTAAAACTAAAAAAATCTGAAATGAAATGGTATCAATACCTTTTAGAAATTTAAATGGCCCAATGTATCTATATGAGTTTTCACATATGGACGATTAATTTAGTATGAAGTAAATTTTATAATGTTCATTTATTTTTGATGATTTACCATCAATCGTGAATCAATTTGGTTATAGATAATATTATAGATATATATTTGATCTATAATTTGAAGAATATATAATATACATATTTATATCATTTTAATCCATTATTAGAAAATTTAAACCATTCATAATGGTGGTAATGAAACACTAAAACTCATTGTCCATGGAGATGGTGAAATTAAATAATAAAAATGAGGATTTTTTTAGTGTTAGAGGTGAATACAAAATGATTGATAATTTAAATTTAATTAATATTAAAAAAAAATATTTAATAAATTACACTATATATTTTTAATCGGATGAAAGTTGAGCCCCCTTAATTTAGTATAAATCACAAAATCATCTTTTGAAAAATGGGGTGAGGGTTAATCCATTACAATCAGCATTACAGATACCAATAAAACAAACCCAATTGATGGAAAATGTGATCATTGATGAGAAAATGGAAAAAATGAAGAAAATAGTTTCATCCCCTGAATGAATGTGTGATAGTGAAATTGGTCAAATAGGCGTTTTCCCCCTACAAATAGGTTGTAATTTGCTAGAAACAAAATATGAAAGGGAATTCCTCTTACACACATAAAATAAAGATGGGGAACAAGATGATAGATACCAACATATCTATCTATCTTTCGAAGAGCTCGCCCGATAATTCTAGTAAAGAAATCACATCAAATCAACTTGATGAAACACAACTCAAGACAAAAAAAACAACACAATATATGACACTTTATTTATTATTCCATGTTTAATGGAATTTATTTGGAAGATGAGGTGTATGTGAAAAATAAAAGACTCGTTTGGGGTTATTTCCTTCTCCTTTTGAAATCTCATCTTGGGACTCCACTTATGGCACCTTTTGTTGGACATAAAATGAGACCAACAAAACTAATATGTTATGGATTGGATTGGGGATATAGTTTGTTAGTTATTTGAGAATATCTGAGTCTTACATGTTAGAAAGAATACTGGTGGTGGGGGTAGTAATTATATTAGGAGAGTATGGTGTTTTTTATATTATATTAATTAATTTTTTATTTTTGAACAAGAATGTCATTGATATTGGTTAACATGACTTAATATAGTAAAGAGTGAAATGTTGATAATCATATCGACATATTACATCATCCATGACTAAAAAAATTATGTATTTAGCTTATAATGTTAAATTTCGTCTATTACGGTTTTCCTTTATTCACCAAAAAATCATCTAATATACCAAAATACCAAAACTTTACACAATACATTTATGGTCAATTAAATTTAAAAAATATTGTTCATTTTTTTAAAATAATCTCGAAATATAAAATTCTTAATTTTTAAATAATGTGTTCATAAATTTTAAAAATAAAAATTATAATATTAAGATAAATTGTTTGACCCTTTGAAAATCAGTTATATTCTAAAACCATTATATTATAATTAAAAACAACACCCTATTAATTTATTTATAAATATATATAATGGA
Source organism: Viscum album (assembly GCA_963277665.1). Lineage (NCBI taxonomy): Eukaryota > Viridiplantae > Streptophyta > Magnoliopsida > Santalales > Viscaceae > Viscum > Viscum album. The sequence goes on from OY728138.1 coordinate 1,457,224,139, forward strand.
ATCAAACATTCATTGAAATCATTATATTTATTATAAAATTGTAATTAAAATGATTGTGTTTTACAGATGTACGAAAACAAAATTCTTAATTTTTAAGGATATACTTACTAATTCATGATATAGAAATATATTTTCATATTATATGATATCTAAATATATTTTTTGACATCCATATTTGGGAATGATATTCCAATACTTTGATTTCTATTCCTAATAGTCAAATCTCTATTCTACTTGTTGGGTTACTTTTCCAATAGTAGTTTTACAATTTTGAAAGTCAGATTTGTAATTGTCATATTGGTTCCCTACAACAAATAGATACATTGTATTTATGGTATTATTCATTATCTTATATATATTCTCATGGTTATATTTTTTATTTTTAAAATTAATATTGAATTACTATTTAATCCACTTGGTCGAGTACCCTAAGTGGGGGGGGGGTGAATCTGGGTATGACACATTAAACGTTTCTATTATTCAGATATTGTTTTGGTGTTAAAATAAACTCAATTCTCTCTTCCAAAAATAGAAATATATGAATAGACATTCATATGACATGGTTTTTTTACTTGCTTCACCCTCAATGGGCTACTACCAAAGTGCATACAACGACAATGTGCTGATGTACCAAATTCACTACGGATCAATGCTAATAATTATTACAATATTTGGGATAGTTCTTCTATTCTCAACATCAGTGCCTTTAAAACGTTTAAGGATTACTCACTACATCTCCAATGGGCCACTACATATGCCATTTTTTATGGCTCACTACTGAAGGAAAGGGTCAATGTTCCCTTTCCTTCACTCAATCCTCTTAGAAAGGAATCCAATAAGAGTATATGGATGTGTAGGTCAAACCCAATTTATGGACATGTAGGTCCCTTCCTATGAATTAAACCCTACATCCACAATTGTATGTAGATTCTCTATTAAATTTAATATTTCACCCATAGATGAAGTTCGCCTTCTTGAGTACTGCTAGACACCGACAAATACTTTCGTAAACTGATTTGAACCTTTCACAAACATCCTTGTGGAAATCGTGAACCACATTCCTCTCCGGACTACTTAGTATAGTGTTCGTAATGTGGAACACCTCTTCCATGTACGGATTCAACCATTTCAAAAAACCCTTTCTTTGTGGACTTCTTTCCCTAACCACGCGTATACCGCTACCTTCATCATGCCTCTACGAACTCCATTCTCTCCACAAAATATTCTCTTTTCACGGAATGTATTTTCTTCTAGGTACTGATATTCCCCCTTCATGTACTGCTTGCAGAATTTTCTCTCTCGCGTACTAGAGATTCCTCATCCACGTACCAAGTCATCCATTATGGGTTAAGAATAAATGAAAACTTCTTTGGGAGAATTTCATTAGTGCAAATGACTACAGCTTTCACAGAATTCTTCCTCGTGAACCACCTTTGGAATTTTCCGAAATCCGAGACCAAAACTATTTTTTGTAATGATATTCAGTCTCAAAAGTAATTGGTGGGATTAGTGATTCTTATACGGTCAAAGATAGCCAAAATATTTGTAATCTATGATTTATCAAATCTTTAATCCACTTTTCACCACATTTTAATCCTTCTACCATCGTGAACAACAAGGAAACCATGAACCGTTTTTTCATATTCGATATGTGTATTCTATTTCATCATAAGTGGTCGATATTATCAGCCAACGATAAGACATCCAAATCCCGCATCACATTCTATTTCGAACCATTTTTTATTTCACGAATCACATATCTTTTGCAGCAAACCATTGCAAAAAACCATTTCCTCAACTCTACACATCATTCCCATCGCTTCACATACCATTCCCAGAACATGGTATGTGACCCATGAATTGTGGTATGCGGTTGTCATCCTTTTAAAATTTTCTTCAAAAAACATCATACCGTTCAATCCTATGAAGAAATCCATCCATTAACAACATCAAACTCCCTATATTGAGGCCCAAATATATGGAAAACACTGGGAAAATGCACCACCTTAAAACACATCTTTGGAAAATAACAACCATTCTCATTCACAATCATCTATCTTTTTAAACGCACACAATCACACACAAAACATATAGAGAGGAAATCTTGATAGAATTTTCCAAACAATATCCCCCTTTGGGTTTGTTGACAACTCTTCTCATAACAATTCTTCACACATTGATACATCATTTAATCTCCTTCCATATTTATCCACCATTTTCTTTATTTGATTTAGATAGTGATCAAGGATTTATTCAACAAATACTCTAAGACAAAATGATCTATGATCAGTGTGAGAAACATGATTGTAATGAAATTTCATCAATGAATCACTTCATTTCTAAACAAAAATTTATGATTACGTACTGATACATTGATTCCATCAAACTGTTTTCATCATGATTTTCAGCCGTCGTGATATCTAATCATCGATCAGTCACTTCTATCATCACCAGATTTAATACTCCCCCTATGTTATAGTTTCTATAATAGTTTCAAGTCAACTTAAACACCATGTATCTCACTTCTACACTTATCAACCTCTCTCGATGTCTTTCCTCCCCTTGAACAGTCACACTCTCTCCCCCTTTGTCAATAAACCGGAAAGGCACTTTAAGGTTTTCTGCAACATGGTAAAGAACACATATTAGAACATTAGGGAAAGTCACATCATACCTCGGGGAAAGGGGTTCCCACATACACATGTTTTCATGTGTGGGAAGTTTATTGGACTCCTAGAGACCATCTATGCCTATCAAATACTTCATTGGGTAAGGCCTTTGTCAGAATGTCTGCAACCTATTTCTCTGTTGGCACATAATTCAACTTCACAAGAGATTTCTCCACCTTCTCCTTGATAAAATTGTATTTGATTTAAATGTGCTTTGTCCTTTAGTGATGTACTGTATTTTTTCTATGATTTATAGCACTTCAATTATCACAATGGATTATAATTAGGGATTTCACTTCAATTCACATATCATCACGTTGTTGTATCATCCATAATAGCTGTGGGAAATCTAGAGTAGTCGCAATGTATTCGGCTTCTGTGGTTCCCAATGAAATGAAATATTTTTTCTTGCATAACAAATAAATAAAAAAATATCCATGGTAAAAGGAACCACATGATGTTGACTTCCTATCATATATTGAACAAGACTAATTGGGATATATATATCCTAATAACTATGGATGATATTTGTCGTTATATAGTCGGATGAAACATATTGTGCCCTTGACATACCATGAATTATTTCTAATGAAATCATATGGCTCTCCCTGAGATTGATTTGATACCTTTCTTCCTAGAATCTCGAAGATACAATATCTTTCCTTGTCCCTATTAGGTACAATAGACATCGAATGATTTTCCTATATTATGTTGTACTAACAAACTTGTCTTTATCATCCCATGATCGTTTTAGCCGAGTAGCAACTAGAGTTGTCATCTCTTTTAAATTATCCACTCCAAACCTTCAAAACGCCTACATGGAATATTTATATTGGGAAATAAATGTCCCTTTTCTTCATTATAGCACCTGTATGCCAAGGAAAAACATCATCTCACCAATCATTGACATTTCAAACCCACTTTTCGTATATTCAGAAAACTGACTCCATTTTGATTCATCTGATCCAACATAGATTATGTCATCGACATAAACCAACACCATAATCATTTTAATAATATCCTTGTTGATGTATTAATTTTCATAAAATCCTAAATTCTAAAAACTGAACTTTATTGGAATCTAATCAAGACTTGAATATTATGCTCCCGGTTCCTGCTTCAAGACATATAAAGAAGTATTTTTCTGAAAAACATTATTCTCATATTCCTGAATGAGATAACCTTATAATTTCTTGATGTAGACTTCTTCTACCAAAACTGTATTCAGAAATACTGACTTGACATCCATCTGGAAAACTTTGAACATTCATTGTACAACTATTCCCATGAATAATCTGATTACCTCCAGCCTTGAAATAGGTGAAAACATCTCATCAACATCAATACCCCCTATCTGAGAGTACCTATTTCACACAATATGTTGTTTTCATGGAATTATAACACCATCTTATTTTATTTTGTGGTAAAATAAAAAAAAATCCCTATGACATTCTTGTCTTCTAGCCTTGAAAAAATATTCCACGTCTGATTCTTCTCAGTTTGGTCAATCTCTTCATTTATTACCGAAACCCAATTCTCATCTACAACTTATTCATCAAAGTGTATGTGCTCAACTTGTGATAATAATGATGATTTATGTTGATAAATCATCCTCGTTGTCTAAACTAGTGATATCTGATCACAAATTATGTTTTGCCTATCAATTTAATCTATTCTACTGGTCATTGAGAAGACACTGATTTGTTCTAATAATCTAGGGCTTCTTCTAAATCAACCTCTAGATCTGGAGCATCCATTGTCCTGATCATATCTTCATCACTATCCTCTTTTGTCTATTTCTATATTTTATGAACATTATGATTATCCACTATAGTTACATCATGAATTTCAAATTTTTTCACTTGAATCATATTGAATCATTTTTTTGATTTTATTTTCTTTTAGTATCCATGAAATATTACTTCATCCCCAGTGGATTAATATTTCCTATCTTTATTCTTATTGAGAATAAAATATTTACTTCAAAATATTTGGAAGCACTTCAATGATAGCTTCATCACTTACCATAAATCGAATGGAGGATTGTCCTCTTTTGGAAAAAGTAATGCTCAATTTGAAGTGTATACTATTTTCATCACTACTTCATTCAAAAATTTCTCAGGGAGGTATTTCTCGATGACAATGGTTCTTGACATGTTGTTGAAAATCTTATTTCTTCCCTCAAGTAATCAATTCTACTGTGGAGTTCTTAATTTGGAAACATGATGCCTTATCCAAAGTTTTTCAAGATAATCCTCCACATGGATATTTGTAATACCATTTCTATTATCTGTTTTAATTGTCCGAATTTTATGACCAAGCATATATTCAAATTATCATCGATATTTCGTAATGAAAAAAGAAAACTTAATATTTGGGGTTGATTATTGAAAACCATTCGATTATACTATATTTTTCAATGAAGAGAACATAATATCTCCTCCCACCAATAGACTTTGGTGAAATTGGCCCACATACATCAATATGCACCAACTCAAGAATTCATGATGGATTTTTCTCCTTTGGAATATATAAATTTCCAATGATAACCCCTATTGACCTGAATCACATGGATGAGTATGATCACATGATAATCTAGGGATATTTTGAGATACATCATATATGAACAGATCTTCCACGGAACCCTGGATTATGTGGCCAAAACGCTTATTCCATAACTTGATTTCTTCATCCTTGGACTGAAACCATGTATCCTATTCTCCAAATAAGATATATAGATTCCATTTATTATGCTTTCCATGAAATACAACAACACCATACATTTCATTGATGACACAAAATTTCTTGGAAAAACATATGACATTTCCCGAGTCAAACAATTAACTGTCACTAAGAATGTTGTCACTAAGCCTCTCAATAACCTAGACATCTTCTCATCTCACGTCTTTCCTTTCAAACTAGTCTTTTCTTGAACAAATAATTTTCCATCCATCGGCTTTACCAAATCTTACAATACCTTCTTTATCATATGTGATTATGTACAATATATCTTATTTCCCTTCATATGGTTAGTGTATCCACTATCAATGATCTATATTCTACTGCAATCTGATTCCTTGGATGTTGTTTCTACAACCACATCCTACTATTCCTTTTTATTTCTGACCAAATTATTTGACATCATATCCAACAAGGAATGATAATCATGATCTTTCTCAGTATATTATGATCCATATTAAACTTAGAGAGCTGTAAATCTATTTTTAATTTTCTTCTCTCTTGAAGATACATTTGGATGCTTCTAATGAAAAAATTCAGTCCACTTCAGCACATTCCTCTTCATTGTTGATGTGAAATATATTTACATATTATTATGTCCTTTAAACATAAAATAATGACTAAAAAATGATGACATGTAGTTTTGAGCTCTACATGACCACCTCGGTTGGTCTTGTTCCATTTTGTACCTCTTTGCAATGGAACATACATTTTTTGAATGTCACGTACTTACACAATAATAACATCTTATGTGTGGTACATTATTATTTAGAAATGATGCACCACTTATTTTTCCTTGGGTTCTCTTAATTTTCTGATTCTACTTTATACCCAAGTAATTCTTTAATCTTGGACTGAGTGCTTGTGGTCTAACATGAACCATAATTATTTTGTGTGTGTTAGATCAAGCCCCATACCGGCCTTATCATTCAGAATTGATTATTTCATCTATTCTGGTGGACCACTATACTCAAATATAATCTTCTATGTGTCATATATGACCTTATTTCATGATGTTGAACCAATAGTTAGAATTATCTCCTGATCGTCAATTGTTCATCGAAGACTAATGACTTCCTGTTATAGTTGTTTGATACATTTGAAAAGATATTTTCAAGTTTCAATCAAACTATCAATATCTATTTTATGTTCTTAAATTATGATTCTATACTCAACCAAATTTTCAGTGTTTTTTGGCATTGATGAAATCATTCTTTCAATTTATGCATTTAGATTATTATTCTCTTCTACCTACTGATGCATAATGAGTTTGGCTCTACAAATTATTTTTTAGCTTTCATTGTTTTAACTCTCATGATATCTACCTATTCAAGGAAGCATCTAATTTTTCTTTATGATTAACCATTCCATTATAATTTTTTCTTAATTTTCATATTCCCCTCTTTTTAATGAATTTCTAGAAACTGCAACCAAAGAATTTATTTTATGATTTGTGTAGTTCTCCAAAATTTCTACCTCATATTATTCTGAACATTCATCCTTTTTTAAAAGAGGATTATTCTTTTTGAAGAACATTCCCTTGGTACTTATCCTACCTTTCTCATTCGATGAATAATTATTTTTTGGAATGTCATCATTTTATTAATTTTCATTGTCAAACTTCTTAGGACGCTTTTAAACAAAATACCCTATCATTCCACATCGGAAGAATAAAAATGGAAGTATATCATTGAACATCGATTTCCCCTATTTAGATTAGAGGTGAGAAATGACATGATATCATCCATGTTGTTCTCCATAAAACTATCTTTAACAGATATATTCTTCATGGCATTGAATGCATCTGTTTTAGACTTCCCATTTTCCACAACATCGTTATCATCATTTATCGTTTCATATGCTACAAGTGTACTATGTAGGTTATCCCGTTTCATCTTTTTGAAGTCACTGTCTTTCAACACTGAAACATTTAGATTAAACCACAGTAGAATATTCTTCAAGATATGATCCACAATATTCATATCCTCATTGAATTCTTCATGACAATGTATGTCTTCCAAAATAATATTAATCCTATTGAATAATGCATCAACAGTCTCATTGGGATTCATTCTGAGATGCTCATACATGTTCCATAGAACACATATATTTTCCTCTTTGACTTTTTTTTCAACCTCATAGATGTTCAATAATTATTCCCACAATAAATGTGATGTTTTACAATACATCACCTTCGTATAAATTTCATTTGATAGAGATCCCCCTAAAGAATTGAGACTTTTTTCAACATCATCCAATGCTCTTCTTTCAGCTTTTGATAAAGCACTAGTATGAAATCAGCTGATATTCCATCCATATCCACTGTAAAGATATCCATCCCTACTGGTAATAAGTAGTCCCGCTTTCGATTCTTCCTCAATTGAAAATTATTTCAATCGAAGATATGATTTATTTTATGATTGACTGACTCTATTTTATTTTCTTGAGAGAAAACCACTAACTTTCAACCATTCTCTTTGTAACCAATTGTTAGATCTGCTAGGTCGAATACCCTAAGAGGGGGGTGAATCAAGGTATAACAGATTAAAACATTATCTGATCCGGATCTCGATTCGTTGTTTGAAAAAACTCAATTCTCTATTCCAATCATGGAAATATATGAATAAATATAAAATCATGCACATGAAAAATAGATTTTTACATGGTTTAATATAACTAGGATAAGTCTAAAGAGCATACAACAACAATGTGCCGATGTACCAAATTCACTGAGGCTCACTCCCAATAATGAGTACAATGTTAAGGATAGTTCTTCTATGCCCAGGATCACTACCTTTACAATGTTTAGGGTCTTCTCACTACATACCCAAGGGTAAATCCCTATGTATCTTTCTCTATCTCACTTCTGGTGGAAAGAGACTCTATATTCCTCTTCCATAGCTCACTACTAATGGATAGGGATCCACTAATAGTTTATGGATGTGTAGGTCAATCATTGTTTATGGACATGTAGGTCCCTTAATTTGCATGAATCTATGAATCCTCAACTATATATATATTCTATTTTGAAGTTCCAATTTCACCCATAGATGAATTCCACCTCCCTGAGTACTGCTAGACACCAGGATATTAATTCACAAACAGATTGGAAGATTTCACAAACTTCCTTGTCCAAATCACAAAACACCTTCCATTCCTGCATACTGAGTATTTGGTTTGGTATGCAGAACACCTCCTCCACGTATTGCAACTACCACTACGAACCATCCTTCATCTACAGACTGCCTTCTCTAACCATCCATGGACCACTGCCTTTGTTCCACCTCTACGAATTTCCATCTCTCTACGAATTTTTCTATGTTCACGGACTATCTTTACTTCCGTGTACCGAAGATCCCCCTCCACGTATATCTCGAGGAATTATATCTATTGAATATAAATGATTCCTCCTTTTCATATTGAGTCTTCCAGTGCAGGTTATGAATCCCCACAAAATCAATCAGCAGAATTTATTCCACATGAACCACTTCATCTTTCACAGAAATCTTCCTCACGAACCACCTTCAGACGTTTCTGAAATCCCAGACCAGAAATATGTTTTTAATGATATTCAGTCTGAATTGTAATTTTTGGAATTAGTGATTCTTATATAGGAAAAGATAGACTCAAAATCTACAAATCTCTGATTTACCAAATCTTTAATCCAGCCTTCACCACATACCGATCCGTGTTCTGTCGTGAACCACAAGCCATCGACGAACTGTTTTTCCAATTCGATATGTGCATTTTCTTTCTTCTTACATGGTTGATCTCCTCATCCAAGGATATTCCATACACATACCGTATTACCTTCCTCCGAAAAATGTTTTTGATTTTGGGAACCACACATATTTTTCTACAAACTATTGTAGTGAAGCATTTCTGCAACTCCACATACCGTTCTCACGGCTCCACGTACCATTTCTAGAAAATGGTATGATAATCATGAATTATGGTATGAGGTTCTCATACATTTCCAATTTTCTTCAATGTTCTTCATACCATTTAATCCCATGAAGAAATCCAACCTTTTCCAACCTCAAAATCTCGATTTTCAAGCCCAAATATTTGTCAAACACTGGGATACTGCACCACCAAAAAAAACTGTCTTCAGAAAATACAAACGATTTTCATTCATGAGCATATGTCATTGTCTAGAAACACACTCACACCCATAACATACAGTGAGGACACCTTGATGGGGTTTTCCCCATGTATCACACCTTTTGGTTTTGTTGACAAATGTTCCTATAAAAATGATGTATACATTGATACTTTAGTGAAAATATTTCCATATTTATCCACAATTCACTTTATGCTATTAAGATAGAAATCAAGGATTTTGTCAATTCATACTCTAATCCCACATGATCCATACTCAGTGTAAGAAAAAATATTATAATGAATATTATAGTCAGTGAATCACTTCATTTCTGATCACCAATTCCGGATAGAATACTGATACATTGTTAACAATGAACTTCCTTCATCAAAAATATCATCCATCATGATATCTAATCATAGATCGATCACTTCTATCATCATTAGATTTAATAACCCCCCATGTTATATCTCCTCCAATATCTTCATCTCAAAATCTCCTCCCCATATCTAACCGATCCACTTAATATCTTCACCCTGTGACTTTTCTCCCCTAGAACATTCACACTCTCTACCCATTTTTCAATGAACCATAGGGTCACTTCAAGGTTGTATGAAAAAGGGAATAGAACACATATCATATCTTTAGGGAAAGAAACGTCATACCTTGGGGAGAGGGGGTCCCAAATCCACACGTTTTCATGTGCGGGAAGTCGACTGGACTCCCAAAGATGATCGATTCCATTGAAATACTTCTTTGGGGGAAGGCCTTTATCAGAATTTTTGAAACATGTTTCTCTGTAGGAACATACTCCAACTTTATAATCCATTTTTCCTCCTTCTACTTGATAAAATGTTATTTGATTTCAATTTTCTATTACATTTTGTGATAGAATTATTTTTTTCTCTGATTTATAGCACTTGAATTATCACAACAGATTCCTATTTGAGATTTAACTTCATTTAACATATCATCATGTTGTTGTTTCATCCATAATAGTTGAATGAATGTTTGATTAGCCACAATTTATTCATCTTCTGTAGTGCTCAATGAAATGAAATATTGATTCTTTCTTAACAAATAAATATACAACCTTCCTAGATAAAAGGCATATCCTGTTGTTGATTTCCTATCATCTTCTGAACCTTCCACGTCTGCATCTGTATATCCCAATGACTCTAGCTAAGATTTGTCATTATATAGTAGGCGAAAATCTATTATGTCATTGTTATACCAATGTATTATTTTTACTGCAATCATGTGCATCCCATTGGGAGTGATTTGATTCCTTACTGTCTGTCCTGTGGAAAATCAATATCAGACCATTTCGCAGCCAGGTTTAATAAACATCCAAGGATTTTCGAATATTCTGTTGAATTAACAACCTTGTCTTCATCATCTAATGACAGTTTCAGCAAGGTAGAATCCAGAGTCATCGTCTCTTTGAAATTACCAATTCCAAACCTTCTCAAAACCTTTGTTTCATATTTATATTGAGAAATAAGTGTGCCATTTCTTCCTTGTGTCAGCTGTAAGACAAAGATACCTTTTCACTCACCAATCATAGACATTTCAAACTCACATTTCATGTATTCAAAAAAACTATCTTTATTGGTCTTCATTTGATCCACCAATGATTATATCAATAACCTAAACCAACACCATCATCAATTGACTACAATCATTGTTGAAATATAAATTTTCATCAACTCCACCACATTGGAATCTCATCTTCTTTATAAATTGATCATGCCTTGGATACCATGATTTGGGTTCTTTCTTCAATCCATATAAAATCCTTATTTAGCTGACAAACTATGTTCATATATTCATGAACAAGAAAACCATATGGCTTCTCGATGTTCACTTCTTCATCCAAAACTCTTGTCAGAAATTCTAACATAACATCCATCTAGAAAATTATGAGTTTTCATAACACAGATATTCCCAAGACTAATCTTCTTGTGTCTATCCCTACAACAGGTGAAAACTTCTCATCTAAATCAATACCGTCTATCTTGTACCCTTCGCACACCAAGAATGCTTTGTTTCGAATCACAACACAATTTAAATTCATTTTGACGAAAAGATTCCTTTTTTCCAAATGATATTCTTGTCTTCTGGCCTCGATAAAATTTCCCATGTCTTATTCATCACAATTTGGTCAAGCTCTTCATTCACTTACTGAAACCAATTCTCATCTCTAACTACTTCATCAAAACATGTTGGCTAAACATGTGTAAAATATGATGCTTGATGTACAAACTTCTTTCTAATTGTCTTTTCTAGTGTTGTATGATCACCAATTATGTTTTTCCTATAAATTTTATCTTTTTTCACTGGTCATCGAGAAGTCATTGATTTTTTCTAATCATCAACGTCTTACTCTGAGTCAAACTCTAGTGCTAGAGAATCTCCCAACCTGCTCATCTCTTCATCACTATCCTCTTATGTCTGATCATGAATTTTATAAGGACTCTAATTCTACACTATAGTTACAACATGACATTAATCTATTTTTACTATCCTCTTATTGAATCATTTATATGATTTCCTTTTCAGTTAGTATCCATGAAATATTCCTTTCACCCCAATGGATATAAATATTCTATGTTTCTACTTATTGAGAATGAAACATTTACTTCCTAATATTCGGATGTACATCAATGATGGAATCTTCCAACACCAGAACACGTATGGAGTCTTCTATTCCTTTGGAAAAAGTAAATCTCTATTTATCAAGTATACTGTTGTATTCACTAATTCTTTCCAAAATTTCTCTAAAAAGTATTTCTCAATGATAATTGTTCTAGAAATGTTGTTGAAAATATGACTTCTTCTATCAACTATTCCATTCCAACGTGGAGTTCTTAATGATAAAACATGATGCCTTATCTCATGTTCTTCGATATAATCCTCTACTTGTCTATTTGTGAAATATGTTCTATTATCAATTTTAATTATACATATTTTTTTACCAAATATTGTTTCACATTCTCATCGATATCTTGTAATGCAACTGAACAATTTATATTTGCAGGTGATTATTGAAACACATTCCATTCTTCTATATTCATCAGTGAAGAGAACATAATGTCTTTTCCCATCAATAGACATTGGAGAAATTGGTCCACATATATTTCTATATTCTATCTCATGCAATATTTTTGAATTTTATTTATTTAGCTTATTTGAATTTAGAATGATCTTCCCTTGTTGACTGGCATTGCACGTATGAGTATGATCATGTGATAATATTGGGTGATTTATAGATGAATTATATTTCACATGATCTTCAAAGGAATATTGTCTCATGTGGCCAACATACTTATGAAATAACATGTTTTATTCATCCTTAGACATAAATCAAATATCATCTTCTCCACATACGAGGTAGATATTGTCTTCCCTATGCATTCCATGAAACATAACAACACCATCCTTTTCTTTGATGATGCATATTTTCTTGGAAAATAATTTGTCATGTTCAGATTCATACAATTGACTAACGCAATGAATTTTGTGAACAAGACCCTCAACCACAATGTCATCTTCTCATATCATTTTTTTTCCACCAAACATGGATTTTCTTGAAAAAAATAATTTTCAATCCCTGATCAATACCAAATCGTACAATAACTTCTTTATTATATCTGATTCCAATTACTATATCCTTATATCCCATCATATGGGAAGTGAATCCACTATCAATGTTCCATATCCTAGTGCGATATGCTTCCTTGGATGTAGTTTCTGCAACCACTGACTGCTTTTCCCTTTTCATTTTGACAGAAGTATTTGACTTCATATCCCAAATGGAATGATTATCTCGATCTTTCCCAGTATATTATTTATTATCTTCGACCTGTAGAGATGAAAATCGATTTGTAATTATCATCTCTCTTGAAAATACATTTGGATGATTCTTATGAAAAAATTCATCATTCCTCACCACATTCCCCTACAATGTTGATAAGAAATATCATTCCATATTCCCTAGTCCTTTAAACCTAATATAATGATCATCAAATGATGCCCTGGAATCTTTAGCTCTAGACAAACACCTTTATTGGTCTTGTTCCCTTTGGTACCTCTTCATATGGAACTTAAATTTCAAGAAAATCCAATCTTACCACAACAATATCTACTAATGTGAGTTAAATTATTATGTGGAAATGATGCACCTCTAATTGTTCTTTGGGTTCCTTGAATCTTCTGATTCTTCTTTATACCCAAGTAAATCATCTATCATGGAGCGAGTGCATGTGGTTTGACTTGTACCATAACTATTTCATGTTTTAGTTCAAGCCCCAAACCAGCCTTATCATTCCGAATAAAATGTTTCTTCTGATATGAAGGATAAATTTACAGAAATCACATCTTATCTATTTCCTATACTATCTAATTTTCTAATTTCGAACCAATAGTTTTCAGTTTCTCATAATCATCAGTTGTTCATTGCATACTGATGAATTTCTCTTATAGTTGTTTGATATTTTTGATTTTTTCCTTTCCAATTTCAATCGAAATATCGATTTCTATATTCTTTTCTTCAATTATGATTTTGTACTCAAACACATTTTCTCTGTTTTTTTGCATTTAATACTTCATCTTTTCAATTTATTCATTCAGATCTGAATTCTCTTCTTCCTATTGTTGCATAATGACTTTGTCTTCACGAACGTCATTGTTACATAACATTGTTTTGGATCCCATAATATATACCACTTCAATATAAGCTTTTAATTTATCTTGATGATTAACTATTCCTTCAATTCTCCTTCTTCATTTCCACTTTCTTCGATTGTTAGTGAATCTATGAAAACTACCACCAAAATATCTATTTTACGATCCTTGTTGTCCTATAACTCTTCTGCCACATATTATTTTAGACTATCATCCTTTTTTGAAGGCGGATTCATTTTTTCAAGAACATTCTCTTGGTAATTATCATCTATTTTTGCATGATGTGTACTTCTTTTAGAGAATTTCATCATTTTTTTCACTTTCATAATCAATGTTCATAGGAAGCATTGCTGCAATATTCCCTAACATTCCAAATCAGAAGCATGAAAATGGCAGATTACCTTTGAAATTCCCTTTTCCCCTTTCTAGATTGGATGAATGAAATGACATGATATCATCCATGTTTTCCTCTTCAAGACAATCGTCATTAGATAAATTTCTCATGGCCCTAAATGCCACTTCCTTATACTTCCATTTTTCCTCTACATCTTTACAATCATTTATCACCTCATATGATACAAGGGTACTGTGTAGGTTATCTTGTGTCTGCTCTTTCAGGTCGTTGACTACAAACAGTAAAACATTCAGATTGAACTACTATAAATGTTTCCACAAGATACATTTCACAATATTTATATCGTCAATGACTTCTCCAAGAACCTGTATGTCTTCAAAAATAATATATATCATCTCAAAAAATGCACCCATAGTCTCGTTGGGATTCATTATGAGATCCATATACTTATTTGATAGAACCTTTGGATTTTATTATTAGACTTTTGGGCCACCATCATAGATGTTCAATAATTATTTTCATGTTTCAAGCGATGTTTCACAAGATATAAAATTCGTATAAATTTAATTTTGTTAGGCTCCCCAAAAGCATGGATCCTTTTTCAATCGTCATCCAATTATCTTATTTTAGCTTCTGATAAAACACTACTATTAATATCATCTCATATTCTATGCAGATCTACTGTGAAGATGACCCTAGCTATTGATCAAATGTAGTGCTGCATTCGATTCTTCAATATTTGAAAATTATTTCCATCAAAAAACGGAATTCCATTATTATTGACCAAATACATTTACTCTACTTGAGAGAAAACCACTGAATTTCAACCTTTGATCTGAAACCAGCTGTTAGATCAACTAGGTTAAATACCCTAAGAGGGTGGGGGGAGGTGGATTAGGGTATGACAGATTAAAACATTCTCCCATTCGGATCATGTTTTGTTTTTAGATAAAACTCAATTATCTATTCCTCTCATAGAAATATATTAACAAATATGATGTCATGGATAGAACACTAATAGTTTTACTAGGTTAACCCTCACTGGGGTACATCCAAGGAGAATACAACAACAATGTTCTGATGTACCAAATTCAATAAGGCTTACTTCCAATAATGCTTACAATATTTAGGCTAGATTGTTTTTGTCCAAGCTCATTGCCTTTACAATGTTTATCTTCTGGTAACTACATCCCAAAGAATCACACCCTAAGCTTATATCACTAGCTCACTTCCAGTGGAAAGGGTCCCCATCTTCTTCTTCCTTTGATTACTACTATTGGAAAGAAATCCACTCATAGTTTATGGATGTGTTGGTCAAACACTGATTATGGAAATATTGGTCCTTTCATTTTCATTAAATCATGCATCTTAAATAATAGGTAGTTGTTGTGTTTATATTCCTATTTCACCCATAGATGAAGTCCACCTTTCTTAGTACTACTAGGAACCCTAAAATAATTTCTCAAACTGGTTTGAAACTTTTGCAAGATTCCTTTTTAAAATAGAAGACCACCATCCTCTCCAGTGTACTATGTATCAGGTTTGGTATGTAGATCAACTCCTCTACATACTGCAACAGCCACATCGAACTACCCATCTTCTACATACTACCTTCACTAACTATCTATGCACCACTTCCTTCATTCTGCCTCTACAAGCTACTTTCTCTCTATGAAATGATCTCTATCTATGGACTGTCTTTTCTTCCACAAACTGGATTTCCCCCTCTGCGTACCACATTAAAAATTCATTCTCCTATATACAATATATTCCTCCTCCACATACCAAGTCTTCCCTTACGTGTTAAGAATCTAATGAAACTCATTTGGAGGAATTTATTTAGTGAAAACCACTTCAGATTTAATGGAATTATTTCTCATGAACCACCTTAAGACTTTTCTGAAATCCTAGACCAAAAATATTTTCACTAATAATATTAGGTCTCAAAATTAATTAGTGGCATTAGTGATTCATATATTGGAAAAGATACCTACAAAAGTTTCTAATCTAAGATATACCAAATATTCAATCTATCCTTCACGGTATACTGATCCTTCTACCATCATGAATGACAAGCCACCCGCGAACCATTTTTCCTACATACTATATTTGTTCCTACATGGTCGATATCCACATCCAAACATAATCCATCCGCATACCGAATCGCCTTCCACCACATACCATTTTTGATTTCATGAACCACACATCGTTTTCATTAAAAACTGTAGTGAACCATTTCTATAGATCCACGTACTATTCTCGCTATTCCACGTACTCTTCCCAGAACATGGTATGAAACCCATGAATTGTGGCAGGCTTTTCTGATCCTTTTCCAATTTTCCCCAATGTTCTTTATACCATTCACTCCTATGAAGAAACCCGTCCTTTTCCAACATCAAAATACCTATTTTGAGGCATCAATATTTGGAAAACAATGGGAAACTATGCCACCTTAATAACATGTATTTGGAAAATACCAACCATTATAATTTTAAATCATGTAAAATTGTCCACAAACATAATAACAACCAAAACATATAGAGAGGACACCCTGAAAAATAAAATTCCAAAAAAAATCTAATATTCTACTTTATTTTGACAGTTTTTTTCTTAAGTGTGATTATTTTGGGGATTGATTAGATTCTTATTTTTATATTATTATTATATTGTATTCTATTTTCTTCCCCATTTTAAATCATTCAATTATTATGGAAATTTCTTCTATATATTTAATGTTCTATTTTATAAAATAAAATCTAGTGTGTTCTATTATATTATTCTTGTTTGTTATATAATATTTTATTAACAAATATGATATAGTTATATATTAAGATGTGAAATTCCATTTAAAAACTTTTTGGTTGTCACATTGATTAATGAAACCTTCACCCCACTTCTTGATTCTTACCAGACAACCTTAATGAGTTTATCTAGATGATTTGTTTGATGGAATATAAATAATTTTTTTCCACTATCCACCTAGAGGTCGGGGATAATTTTTTTCATGAAATATCTCTTTATGTATTGACAATCAAGGTACCCTCTGAGTTATAGGATATAAAACCACTCTTTAGCTGAGCTTATAAGAGATTAGAGGAATTCACCTAAATTCAATTTCTTCTTAGCCACTCCTCTTCACCAAAAACCTAAACAAACATTGTAGAATTCATGAATAAAACAATTTTATTATTTTTTATTCATTCTTTTAAAGGATGGGGTTCAAGCCTCATTTATTATTAAATCAATGCAACGTTCTCTTTATCTGTATATAGGGAGACCCATTACATAGCTTGAAGGCCCAGTGTGCATTTTTCCCATTACATGGCCCGTAGGCCCATTTTTTGGCCCATGGCCCATTCTATGAATAGTAATTCTACAGTAACCACCTGCTATAGTACCACACAGTACCAGCCACCATTATAGTTCCCTACCACCGCCACAGTGACCTGCCTCTACTATAGTACATGCCATTGCTAAAGTGTCATCGCCGTTAAAGTGGCTACAATACTGCTATAGTACCTGTGCCGAATGTGTTTTGAACCCCCATTTTTCATGTAGGATTATGGGGTTCTTACCACTAATCCAAACCCCAGCTACAAACAGTTATTTGCATTACATTAATGATCATGGAATATAGATAACAATAGATTCTTATTAAAAAATAATTTAATGTAATTATGAAAATTAGTCATATCTATATGGTTTTGTTGAATAGAAAATTGGGGGGGCGGGTATAATGATCCCTTAATGACTGGTGTGGGTTCATTTCGAGGATTTAATGCTTTTAGTGAATACTAAAATCATAAATCAAGTCTTTTATATAAAATTCTTCAATATTGTCATCTTTATTCATCTTAAGATGTCTAGAATGAACAATTAATTCTATTTTAGGTTTAAAAGGGAATAATTCATCACTAATAGTCATAATAAGGAAAAACATGAGATGTATTGTAACTTAATCCCCTAATATAGTTCAACATATAAATAACAAACTATATTTTTTAGTGGAAAAAACTTATTTAAATTTATATGTGGTGTAGTAGTAATAGTAACTGATTTAATCTATAAGAAGTATATATCTTATCTAGTTTTCAAAAATGAAAAAAATTAAGTAGATTTATATTTCTATAAAAAGTGAACAATGAAAAAAACATAATAATGAAAAATGACACAAAAATGATCATGTTGGTCTTGGAATCCCATTTTCATTATTGTCATTTTCTTTCTTAAGAATGTTTATTTTCCAATATTTATTTTATATAATGAAAGGATTATAAATTTATATATATTTCCATACAAGATAAAATTTGATTATGTTGTGAATAATCGTAAATATTTCCTTACATAAACTATAATTCTCCATATGTGTGAAATATGTAATGAATCTCCCTTGATATACTTATTCAACACCCAATTAGCTATTTTTATGCCAATGTAAATAAGTTTAATCAATGATTTATTTACATATGTTTAGTGATCCCTCAATACAGTCCACCTAAAATGATACCTATCAATATATTTTATAAATAACACATTATATAGATAAAATAATTCATTAATAAACGTAGTAAGTAATATTCAATTATAATAAAAAAATATCATACAAATTAAATTCTAAAATAAAAAACAGAAAACCAATTAATATATAAATTATTTCAAGGTTATGAATATATTTTATAAGAATCAAGAATTTAAAATGGGTCACCTAACCTTCCCTAATTATTCAATGTTCTATCTCTCTATTATAAAAAAACTACGGAATTTAAACGGTTAACAGACATCTTCAAACAAAATAATTAAAATGGGAGGTAGATGAAATCTAGAGTAGGAGTAAGTTGTTCGACCACCAACACCTTCTTCACCCCTCAGTATAGCGTCTTGTAGATTTTATTAATTGGAAGGTTTTAATTAAGATTCATCATTCTAATTATTCATGCATCTTTTTCAATTCAACTTATTTATAAACTATCATTAATTTATTAATATATTTTGTCCCTATTAAAACTATTCAAATGATCCATACGTGATTTCTTAATTTTTTTCCCCTAATGTTTATTCAAAGCCTCTATGTGTTTATTTCACAAATTATCCTTGAGCGCCTAGGTGTATCCTTTAGATATCCTCAATGTATTGAGGGATTATTTCTACACCAAAAAATCCCATATATGGCTTGAGGGGAAACCACAAGACATGACACTATTCACATGGGTTTTCCTATACATGTCTACAACATAGCCATATCCCCTATGGAAATAGCCTCTAATTCTTCAAAAACATTCTAATGGAAATATATTCTCCTCCAAAATTCCATAAAACCGTAATAGGGTAGCTTCACGTTGTCCGTATTTATCATTTCAACCATGATAAAGTAGGTTCGTCTATGCCACAACCTCTACTTTATTAGTTGATCCTCGAGTTTCTTTAGTGATGAAGGTCTGACCTATGTCATAGAAGTTATTAATGTTTGTTGGGACCAATCTATAATGTTATCTTCGATGTATGTTCTAAAAAATAGCAGTGATTTATAAAATAGATAATTTTTCATTTGGAATCCATTTGGTATCACCTATCTTTCCTTCAAACAATGTTATGAAAACCTTTCATTTATGAACAACCTGGATATATTAAAGAAAAAATTATACAATCCTACCTAACCATTATGATGATCATGGAAAACCAAGGCAACCTTTATGTATAACATGAATGAAATGGGTTACCTCTCCATATACGTTTTTTAACATTTATCATTGGAATCCTTGACTTGGTAAAAACATTTAAATCCACATATTACCCTGATAAAATATATTTTTGACCCTTACATAGAGGAACCATTACCATTAAAAATTTGTTTTATACCCTTATTTAACTTCTATAAATCTATAGTAACTTTTATGAAAATTCCCCTCTTACCATTACACAACTCTTGAAATAGATCTCTTACCCTTAAATAGAAAATATAAACCCTACCATGTAATGGTAGCATATATTACGCCTATGAAATTTTTTATTTTATGAGTAAAAGTTAAAAAATTCCAATTTTTATTAATAACAAATAAAAATTTAAATTGATAATATTTGTATATTTTTTCCTATTTTAATCTTGAAATTTAATTGACAAAAATTTTAATAAAAAATTAATTACATATGGAATTTAGAGACCCATAACAGAGTATCCCGGAGCCAGTTTCTGAATTATTAAATTGGAATTAGACATAATAAATCATATTCTACAGAGAAAAATAGTTTAGTAGAATTGTAAAACTAGATACATAAAGTATAAAGTAATGTTTTTCTCATAATTTCTTTATTTGAGATATGATATCCTTGAATATCATTCTTAGAAAAAATCATGGTTTCCTTTGAAAGGAAATAAATAAGGGTGATATAAAATCCTCAGTAATGGTTATGTGTAACAAAAAAAAATCCTGAATCAATAATCATAATCAATTTGGAATGCTAAATAATAGAACACACATTCCATGTAAGTAATAATATGAGAAGGAAGTGTATCCAATGAAAATATAAATGTGAAATTTTAATGATTAAAAATCCATAATGAAGGTAAATAACTAAACAAACATTACATTTAAATTACATTATTGTCATGAGTAGATATGAAATAATCAATATAGTAAGGTAAGTAATTAGAAAATCAGACCATTTAATCAATAATGCGAGAATGAAATTTATCCAATGATATTATTATTATGAAATTACCATGGATAATAATAATTGAACTCTTAATGCAGGAAATGATTAATTATTAGATTCCATGATCTTAAGAATCATGATACCTCTACCATCATGACCTTTCACAAGATAGTTTAAAATACATTTAGAATCACATTTACTACTAGATTACTAATTTTTCATGAGACACACTAACGCATCAAAGGGATATATAATACTATGGCCCACCGAACACTACAGTTCTAAACCATTAGGCATATATAAAATAGTGTATTTAATTTAATGAAAATTTTTCTCATCATCATGTTTTGATATTTCATAATAAATAAATATTAATCAATATTTTCCCTCACATATAAATAATATTCAATGTATAATTTCAGATAAAGAAATGATATACTATTTAGGAAATAAATATTACATGATAAATGAAATGTATAATTAGTGGAAAAGTAACATCCAAAAGTCACAAGAAAGTGAATAATTCAAGTAGATGTTAATGACCAAAAATATGAATCATTTAAGTGAATTTCAGTGATATCCTTAGTAAAAAATTCATAAACTGTATAAATTAATAATAAGGATGGAATCAGTTCAATATATACACGTTGGAATAATATATAATGGTTGTTGTCATTGGTTAATATAAATAATTAAAAAATATATTTAAAAAACATTGATGACGAAAATATTCTTTTTATTTTAAAAATCAATTTATCAAACATTAAATATTCCAAAAACTCTTTTATTCGAAAACACTATTTTTAAAAAAACAATGAATTTACATAATATTAGGAAAAAAATTTCATTAAAAATCAATTTAAACTTCTAATGGATGGTTTAAATAAATTGTGGGGGTAATTCCTTACATTCAATTCAAGATAAAAAGAACACTACTTATTTAAATTTAATCATATTCGAAGAGTTCCTTATTCATAAAATGAAAAAATGATTTATTTAAAAAATTAAGTAAACTAAATATGTAAAAAGTTTAATTAAAAAATAATAGTTCAATTTTAAAATTATTTTGAATTTTTCTTAGAAAACAAGGTTTTGTATGAAAAATAATTTTTGACCATAGAGAGAAATGACGTAGAAATTTCATAAAAATATTTGATCAATTATTTTAGGTAACAGAGGGATGGAAAATTATAATGGAAAATATAAATATCATGAATTACTAAAGGATATGAAAATTAAATGGGTTTATTACATAATGAAAATATAATTTATATGAATTGAAATTAATGAAAAAACATTCTTGATTTGAAAAATATTGTTAAAAAAGGCCTTAAAATGATCATAACATTGAAGATTAGAATTAAAAAATGAATTGGTTATGGGTATGAACTATAATTACACATAAACTAAGTGTAAATTCAAGATAATATAATAACCAGTATGTACCTACATAATCATAGTATATAAAATACAATAACGAAGTAATATAACACAATAGAAAAAAATTGAGATATGTAATTTTTAACCAAATTGTTAATTTTATGTCAAATTACCTTTGATGAATTAATAGAATTTGAACCATAAAATTCAAAAATAAATGAATTATTCATGATATTTTAGGTCAAATGTGTAGTGTATACACCATATAAATGAATCCATGATTATAACATTACAATATGACTAAATGAAATGAAATTGAGATGAAATCCATTAATTTATGATTCCTTATTGTTGAACGTGATTTAAACACTTTTATAGTGTTTTTAAAATTATTATTACCTTATTCATGAAACATATTAATATTTATAATATAATATATGATCATTTTATAACATCTTATAACATGTTTGTTAATAACTAATCATTATTTTTATTATTTTATGTCTTAGTTTCCTTATTCTATCATTCATTATTTTACATGAATGTTCTATTTCTTGTGAAAAATATATAGTTAAATAATATATAGAATTTTAATAATGGAATATTTTCATATTTATATAAAAATTATACTTTTAAAACCGGTAATCATTTTTTTAGGAAAAATGAAACAATTATGATAATGGAGATGGTAGGTCATAAATACACATAATTCATAATTCAAATTTGTCTTATCATTGTGACTAAATGATATGTAATGTTTTATTTTTAAAGAATGATCATAATATCATAATCAATATGTTATATACATTCATATATCATTTATGTGGTGTGGTTCTTAAAATAGAGTCGCATCTCTTGGTGATGTCGATAGTCCACACCTACATGAATGATGTTATTATATTTATAAGAGTGAAAATGTAAGAAATAAAAATGATATATTATCATTGAAGAATGATAAATATATAAACAATATCATAATAAATTCATTTTTATCACATATGATTATTATTATTATCCTTATAATATTCTATGTAATGCATAATGAAAGATGACTCGTATCGCTTCACAAGGTTTTATTCATCCATACACATGAGTGATGTTATTATATCCCTATGGAATTGAATGTAAAAATGGAATATATATATATATATAAACCATCCTGGGTCATCCCTAAACCTATCACTTGAGTCGATCCTTGACACAGCCTGAAGGGTGTTACTGATCCCTATAGGCTGTCAAATAGTTTTGGGCATCATCAGAGTACAACAAGTGATCATTTTTCCCAAATATAAATAATCACTAAACAAGAGAATTAAATGGGAAGCCCAAAAGATATTTATATAAAATAAAATTGAAAAAAATTATATAAGAAACTTTAAATACAACTAAACCAAATGAACCAAACAACCAACTAACTCCATGTGACCCCACTAGTCACTCCCCATTTCAATGATCACACGTCGCTCAAGGCGGTCAAACTCAACAGATTAGCTAGATTATTTAGTCTCAATTTCACTTTATTTAAAATAAAAGAAACATCATATTAAAGTTTCAACCATAATTTATAGATGTTTTTTTCCATAAGTTTACAAAAAAAAATGTCCCACTTATTTCTCTCATTTATATCCAAAACTAAATTCATTTCATTTGTGTGACATTAGCATTTTATATGGGAAATTGAGTGTATATTTTCAAATTACACACAGAGAATATAACAATTTTCCTAAACCATATAAAAGTCATCCCATAGATTTTCAAGAATATAATACACAATAAGGTGCCATAGTAATCATAGAATAAGGGAAATTTAAATATAAAGACAACTGTCACATTCATCACAGAAAATAACGGAAATCCAATAGACATGGGTGAACCCAGGAGGTCAAGAACAATCTAGAAGACACCAATACATGAGATCCCATCCCCATTGACATGTCACAAATGATGAAATCAAAATGCTCAATATGTTCAGCTAAACTAATTTTTGACTGGAAGATAGAAAATCACAGAGTAATAAACCCAAATAAATCAACCTTCATTAGGACTATGTTCAGTCCATCCAATACCAGAAAAGCAATCATTCTTAGAAAATTATCTCAATATGTCAGGTTCACATGTCTCATGTATTTAATGTGTGTGAGCCAACTGATTCCAGCCGAGCATCCAATAAAAACATATATATAATAATAATTCACAACAGGCATCACCCCAAGCCAATCTAAGGACTGGTCTTATGCCACATTGTAAACAAAACACCTAGATTCCAACCCAAGGGACTCTTATAATAGATCATAATGAATTTATAGTTATTTAAAACCGTCCATTAAATTCATATGATCAAGTAATGATAAAAATCAACAGGATGGTTTCATATTATACACATTCACTATTTTACAAAATAGCCAAACAATCCTTTAATCATTTTTCGCATTGAATATCATTTATCAAAATATGAAAAAATTACTATTGATAAAGAGTTATGAAAACACAATTTTAATCCGTAAATAATATAATTAAACTTCATAAAATATTAATTCCACACTTTCTTATCACAACTATTTTTTTCAAAATGCCAAATGGGACATTTATTTGTAACACATGCCAAACACCTTAAAAACCAATAAGAATTGTTCATGAAAACATAAAACAACATTTGAACCATATACAGAAACCCAAAATACTATCTTACATGCTCCCAATACAATTAACAAATCCCAAAATTTATTTTGAATCAAATTTGGTACATAAAATCCAACTAGGCATTTTACCGAACAGGAGCCAACAATACATATCAAACAATTTTATTTATCACTCAATAATTTATAAACCAAAAAATTGAATGTAATAAACTTATTTTAAAAGATAATTTTGTTTCTAAATAACAAAAACTAGGTTTTATTTATAATAGAACATTTAATTAAACAAGTGGTGTTCACAATTCTGACCAAACCAGGCTATTTATAGTAGAAAGAGGCATTAATCGCTACTGTGAACACACAATAAATTATTAAAGGTTTATAAAAAAATAATAATAATGTGTATAGTGTGACAATACCATGAAATGGATGAATCTTAAATAAAATGGAAATGTGAAATGGTGAATCGTACCTCAAAACCATGGCAGAATTGAAAAGAACACCTGATATAACCCGCTGAGTGTTTATAAACCATAAATTTATAAATACCAACCCTAAAAAACATAACACCCATAAAAATCAATGATAATAGAAAACCATAGGTTGAGAATGACTTGGGGATAAGAAAAATCCAAAAGAAAATGAATGAGGAAGAAAGACGGAAGATGGAAGAGGATTGAGAAATATTTGAAGAAGGAATTTAGAAGGACAACTAACCTTTGATGAGAATTTGCTTAAAAAGAGTCCCAAAACGAAGCAGAATGATGGTGTGGGTTTCTATGGTCAATAAAAAATAAGTAAGGCTCCATTTGTGTGATAGAATCACGAAATAATTATTTTTAGGATAAAATTTATTAAGCCTATAATGGGATACACTGTTTTATTATATGGTTTTGCAAACTGTATGCAAACTGTGAGAATAATATTTGAAAAATTATGAAACATGTAGGTGTAGTTTTCATGGTTTGGGTAATCTATGATCTAACCATGGGACCCCAAATATTATCCAAATACCCTCAAATGACACACAAACCACTAGGGGAAACCTACAAAATGATCCTTGAATGATTTAAACACAATATACTGACACCGTGGGTGTGACAAAATCTCCACCATGCCACTTTCTCCAAACATGAAACAAGGATAAACCATGAGGGAAATACTAGATAAATAAATTGCTCAAAACTCTACAGTCCTCAAATCCAAAATCCATTAAAACGAATGGGATTCCCAATAAATAGGATCACAATCCAACTGGCCACCTAATCTGGTATGCAAGATGACCCGAAGGACGTTCTTGATTCCCACAGGCTGACAACAACTTTCAGTCATCCTTAGAGTAAATAAGGGAATTTTTTCCAAAATTTAAACAATAAAAAAACCGGGCATGGAAACAGTTAGACCAAAATACATTATAATAAATCTAAACTAAAAAAATTATACAAAAACTCAAAATACAACTGAACCAACTGAACCTGACAACTAACTAACTCCATGTGACCCTGGTTATCACTCTCTAACACAACTGTCACATGTCGCTCAAGGTGATCAAACTCAATCTAAAACCTACATATGGGATAAAAATAGTAAATAATTCTATGTGTGATCATTAAAACCCATAATTTATCCCAATAATATATACTCAATTTCACTTTTTAAAAAATAAAAGAAACATCAGATTCAAGTTTGAGATACAAGATATAAATTTGTGGTTTTCTACAAGTTTACACCAAAAATTACAAATCATTGCCCTTATTTATTTTCAATTCTAAATTCATTTCATTAGTGAGACATTGACATTTTAATGGGGAAAGTGATGTTTGCATTTTCAACTTGAAAAAAAGGTATAAAACACTATTGTGGAAAATAATTTCCATAAACCTTATTAAACTATTCCATTAAATTTCCATGTAAACATTAGAAAAGATGGTTCCAATGTAATCACATAACAATGGCCATGTAAATACATATATTACATTCAAATTCATCACAACACACCGTTGAATACCAATATACTTGGTTGAACACATTATATTATATTCAATCTGGAAGACACTAATACATGAGACCTCATCCCCGTTGAGGTTTCACACATGATGAATTCGAAACACTTAATATTCTCATCCAACCAAAACCAGGACAGGATTGGTGAAAATCCCACAATAATAAGCCCAAATATATCCACATATAATTGTCCACTGGTCATTTCATTGACTAATAGTGAAACAATCATTCAATGACTATTCCTTTGATATATCGGGTTTCCATGTCTCATGTTAATAATGGCGGTGATCCAATTAATACAATCTGATCATCCAATAATAACATGTATATAATAATAATTCACAACTGGCATCACAACGAGCCCCTTCAAGGACCGATCTATTGCTACATAGTAAACCGAAGACATAGAGTCCAACTCGATATAATCTAATAATGGATCAAGAGGGTTTACATGTGAGGACATATGATCCATTATATACATATAATCCTGGAATTAAAAAAATATATGGAGGTATTCATAATAAATTCTTTCACCCTTTTACAAAACTGCCAAACACGCCTTTAACCATTTTCCAGATAAACAATCATTTATAAAAAATAAAAAATTCATTATTCCTAAAGAGGCATAAACACATCATTAGAATCCAAAAAAATACTTTTTAAAACATTTGGTTTATACTTTCAAAGGAGAATTATTTTTATCAAACTGCGAAACATGCCATTTATCTGTAACACATTCCAAACACGATAGAAAACAATGCACATTGTTTATTAAAAAACCTGCATGTGAACCATAAAAGGAACCCCAAAATGATATTTTACATGATTATAATACATTTAAAAAATAGGAAAAATAATTTTGAATATGATTTGTCACATAAGAGCCAACCATTCATTTTATAGAACACAAGGCATGCAATGTTTACCAAACAATTTAATTTAACAGTCATAATGTTAAAAAAACTAAATTACATTTCATAAACTTGTTTAAAATGATAAACTATATTTAAATATCACAAACTAGGTGTGAAAACTAACATAACATTTAATTAAACAAATTTTGTGCACAAATATTTCAAATCAAGGCTATTTACTGTAGAAAGATGCATTAACCACTACTTTTCACACCCAATTAATTAATAATGGATTATAAAACAATAATAATAATAATGTGTAGAAGGTAAAAATACCATGAAGTGGATTAATCTTAAATAAAAATGAAATTTTCTCTGAGGAATCTTACATAAAAACCCTGGCTGAATGGAAACGCACACCCGATATCACTCGTTGAGGGTTTATAAACCCCAAAGATATAAAGTCCATCCCTGATTAAAAAATACCCATGTCAATAAATCAAGGAAAACCATTACCCTAAGACTATAATGTCAAGGGAATAAGATAAATCATAAATAATTTAATGAACAAGGAAGACGGAAGAGTAGGAGAATAATTTGATGCAGAAATTATAAAAAACCACTAACCTTTGGTGAGAAATTGACCAAAAGATGCTCTAAAATATGTATAGTGAATGGGGGAGGAATCACTAGTCGGTAGCCAACTAATTTTCACCATTTATGTGGTGTAATTACAAAAAAATTATTTTTTCATTAAAAGTTATTAAGCCCACAATGGGATGAACGGTTTGGGATTACGGTTTTGTAAACAAGGTGCAAACCATGCAAATGATCCTGGAGAAATTATGAAAAATGTAGGTTTATGTTTGGAAGTTGGTAAAAATAGCACCGAAACTGTGAGACCCCAAAAAATTGTTCAAAACCCTTCAAATGAAAACCAAAATACTAGGGTAAACATACCCAACGATTGATGAGTGATTTACGCACAATATAGTAACACCATTGGTCTCACAAACTCTCAACAATTACAATTTCTACAAACATAAACCAAGGACCAACCATGAGAAAAAATTCTAGACAAAAGGAAACACATCCAAAATCAAAACTCATCACTCCTGAAACATGAGAGGAAGACTAGGATTCTTAATAAATCGGATCAAAAACCAAAATATATAAATTTGAGTTTGAAATATATGATATAATGAATAAAATGGAATTACTATATTATATATATCATAAATATATATTATATCCATAATCATCCCAAATCAGGAATGGTTGTGATAGAAAAATAAATGACATCAATTTGGAAGGTGTTAGTCCACAATAAAAAAGTGCGTTGATTTCATAACCCATTTTAAGGAAGGGGGATTTTTGTAGGTCATTCCATTAAAATAACAACATCTAGGTATATGTAATATATTTAGGTTATAATATAATCATGTTCCAATAAAATTAAATGTGGTTGATTAATCCATAACATAAAAACACTCATAGAATAATTTTATATCTTCTTTGATAATCCGCTTTTTATGATTCACCAATGCCTTCATATGTGGTTTTTCATCCCAAACTAAGGATTAAAGAAATATATTAATGGATTTTGGAAGTTATTTTTTCTAATAATGTATAAACCAATAGGATGTGAACATGTAAAGAAGATAGAAGAGGGGTGAAATTTTATTAGTGAGGTGAGTGGACACCAAATAATTTGAAATTATTTGACCATAACCATGTTATTATCATTTAAAAATCTTACAAAATGGGGAATTATCAAAACAGAATGAGATTTAAGGTCAAAATATTTCCATAAAATTTATATTATAAAAGTTTTTAGTTAATTTTAACCCTGACCAATTTAATTTTACATCCCCTGTAAATCCAATTTTACCTGAACATAAAAAATTAATCTTTATTATTTTCACAATTAATTTTGTTCAAAATTAAGATGTCCATATTCAATATTAAATTTTATTCTGATTCCAAATATGGAATCAATTTTTACATATTCAATTCACTAATGTGAATAAATGAAATTTCAAATTAATCATATATACGTAATGAGAAAGAATGGTTTTAAAGATAAAATTTTCAAAAGATAACAATGTTTTAATATCAAAATACAATATGAATCTAAATCAAATGAATTAGATTTTAAATAATTTATATAAAGTAGAAATAATTATAATTTGAAACCAAATTGAATTATAATTTAACAAAAAAAATAATTTAATCGTAAAGGCATTTTTTAATTCGAATTCTGTATTTTTTACTATTATTAAAAAAAATAACATCATAGAAAAAAGCCCAAAAAGTTCACACTAATATAATTATGATATTCTAAATACAAAAATGTAGTATATTTATTTGAATTAAATTTTCTAAAATTTGAAAAAAAATATTGTAATTCATGTTTCAAAGGAAACTAATCCATCTTCACGAAAAAAAATTCTTTTTTAGAAAACATTTATTTCACTTTGAAATGATTATTATTTTGTTTTTATATAACAAATAACCATAGAATTAATAATCTGGTTATTACTATGCATACCTTCCAATGTTATGAAAATGTAAATTCTCAATGGAATATTAATGCCTCAAAATTAAATATCTATGATGATTTAAAGAAACATCTGATATATTGGATATTAATTTAAGAGGATGGTTTATTTTTCATCAATTTACTAATATTGATAT
Organism: Viscum album; assembly: GCA_963277665.1. Lineage (NCBI taxonomy): Eukaryota > Viridiplantae > Streptophyta > Magnoliopsida > Santalales > Viscaceae > Viscum > Viscum album. The sequence goes on from OY728138.1 coordinate 1,457,254,912, forward strand.
TATTTTGTATAGTTTATAAATACATGGAAATATACTTACCTGATATGATTTAATTTCATAAGAACAATTTAAAATATAGTTTATGCAAAAATTAATTCCCAATTCATCCCTTACTCAACAAAATGTATATCTAAATTTGAATTTTTTATATGTGAAGTAAAAAAATAATTTTTAATGGATCATAAGATATATAAAATAATAAAAATTCTTTTCAAATACCTATAACTATTCTCTAAAACCAATATAGTTATCAAAAATTATCCTATATAATAATTAATCCAAAATCCATAGAAGTAATACCACTGGTTCATCTTTAAAATTTATTTTTCAATATGTTTAACTAAAATAAAATACATAATAACCATGAAATTACAAATCCTAATTTTAGGGGATCAAAACCTTATTATCCTTTAATAATTTTTTTGGCTATTATTAGACTACCACTAATTATCATATTATCCCTAAATATTATCAATACCTTTCATATTTACGCTATAAAATTTAGAATAATTATTACTATGAAATTTTTTTCACAAAACCATATGATTCCCATAAATTGTTCCCAAATAACCTAAATCATGGTAGACACACATCACATAATACATAAAAATATGTGTTATTTTTCTTAAACAATGGATCAATCATTATCTCATAAACCCTTGATGGTATCTATATCCCTTAATTTAATAAAGACATAAATTATTCTTAAATACATAATAATACTTATAAATTTCATGATTAATATAACCAAAATACCATTGGTGAAAATAATCCTTAATTTTTTTTGGAATAAAAAAACAATAATACATTATCTATATTATTTCAACATAGGTCTCTCCTAGTATAGGGTTTAACCATTGGTAGAGGGAATCGATTTGGATAATTACCATGATCCACTAATTAAATACAACAAGCAGTTAATAGATCCTAAGGGTCGTATTTATTTCCTTCCATTATACACATCATTTTTCCTTGGAAATTAATTTCTTTATGCCCATATTTTTTATAAATAAATTATTTTATTATTCCTTCAGGACACTTTACTGGGAATCTATTTCATTATTTCTGGGATGAAGGAAATTGATTCCATATTTCTCTATGGTCTCCATTACATGAGATCATATAAACATTCATAATTTTCTTATTTGGAGAGTCTAAGAGTCATATAATATATAGTTTTTAATCATATTTCATGATTACTAATTTGGAGTAATCATTTTATCTTTCAATTATGTCAATATCACATTTGGTTTCTCATAGTCATAATATTTTCCCCCTTTTTCTATGTTAATATAATTACGTTAGGTTCTATACATTGAAAAAATCCATGATGTAATTTGTGAGAAATTAAAATCAGCGTAGGAAACCATATATTCATTTATATATTGTCTAAATTATCACTAATTATTATCAATATAAGAATTCGTGGGTTCGAACTAGAACATTAATTTTCATCATCTTATCAAATTCTCTGTAATGTTTTGCAATGAAAATGTAGATTATCCTAGGCATATCCCTAGGGAGTTTCAAACAAGGTGTTTATTAAGGCACATTAGCCTACACCAGGTGTTCATCATGGCATTCCCAATGTTTTCTTTTAAGAGTTATTACCCTTAGGTACCACTTCTGTAGAACCACATCCTCTTGTGGTATCCATATTGTTATATATTTCAAGAAAACAGCAACATAATATCTTCCATAAAAAACATTAGTATATTCCAAAACATATCTATAATGTTTATCTTTAGGGTATGTTTCTTAATCTATGTTTTCCAAAAATCTATTTCTAATGGATTCTTCTAAACATCCTCTGATACCAACAATAGAAACCTTGACCCCAGTACCTTAGTGGTTGGTGTATTCTTTATTACATTTTCCTAAGATATAAGGAAGTACATATTGAAGGGTTGAATAGTTTATTATTCCAATTAAACTACTAACATACATGATACATTTATTAAATTTTAAAACAAATGGTACAACATATATTTTTTAGGAATAAAATTTTTCCATCTATAGTATCTTTGAATACTAGTCATATAAGTCGTCATGGATTCCTTGAAAAGAAATTAAATAAGTGTGAGATAAAATGATCAATAAGGGACGACTACAGTAGAATAAATCATTAATCAATATGTTTAATCAATATGGAATGATAAATAATTGAAAACACATTCCATGTAATCAATAAATTAATAAGGAAATGCATCTAGAGATAATATCAATGTGAAATTATCATGGATAATAATCTATATGGAATGGATAAATACGGAATATAAATTTCATTTGAAAAGAAATACTTTCATGAAATGATAATAAATAATAAATATGGAAAGCTAAATAACTGAAAACACATTTGAAATAAATAACTAGACATCAAATTTTCAAATATATAATTGTTTATTGATACAATTTGATTTTTAAAAAAAATTGAAATTAACTAATAGATAATATCATTGTGAAAATATCATGGATAATTATTACTAAATTATAAATGTAGAAAATTCTTAATTATTAGACTTCATGATCTTATGCACCACGATACCTCTACGAGCAATACCTTTCACAACAATGTTTAATCTATGTGTAGAAATCCATTTAATAGGAACTTAATGATTTCTCTCATGAGACCCACTATTTAATCCAGGGGATATATACTATTAGGAACCACCTATCCCTTCAAGTCAAAAACATTCCTCATATATTCGATAATTTATTTTATTTAATGAACAACGTTTCCCATCATTAAATATATGTGTTGGTTAAATAATAATTATTTAATTATAAATTGTTAGATAAAAAAATATCATTAAATGTGGAACATTGATTGTAAAAATGATATATGATTTATGAAATAAAACTATGACTGATAAATGAAATACATATTTAAGGAGAATTTATTTTTCAATGATCACATGAAGGGGAATAATTCATGGAAAAGTTAATGAATACAAAAAAATCAAGGATGTTAATGAAAATTATTGTACTTGGATAAAATATTTACAACCATCTAGAGGAATAATAATGATGTTATCAATTCAATTTATACAATTTATAACAATAATAAAGGATTATTTTTATTTAGGAAGATATATATTATATAAAATGCTTAAGAAACATTCATGATTAAAATATCTTTATTTTGTTATGAATTACCTTTTCAATCATAAAATATTTTGAAAATCATTTTACTTGAATATATAATTTAAAAAACTAATAAATTATATAATATAAGGTATTTTGTTTTAAAATCCTTATAAACATGAAATTGAAGCTTCAAAGAGATGGTGGTGGGTAATTATTTTCATAATATTCAATTTAAAAATATAATTTCATTTTCACTATATAATTTTTTGAAAATTTCATTTTTTGAAAAATGACTTCAAGATAATTTTAAGAAATATTAAAAATTAAAAATGGGTAATAATTTCCATTCAAATAATTGGATAATATTTCAAAAATTCATCCTTTTAAAAAAACCTGATTTTAATCAAAAATTATTTATAATTAAATAGAGAAATGATAATAGAATTTATTAATAAGATATTATAAATTATTCTTAGTACCAAATAGACTAAAAATGTAAATATTACATGAAAATATCATGAATAATTTGGGGAGAATATAAATAATTTGGTTTATTATATAATGATAAAATAATTTCCTTGAACTCAAATTAGTGGAACGAAATTCTCAATAATAATGTGATTGTTTAATAAACCATTATAATGATGATAACGTTAATATTTGAATTAATAAATTAATAGATTAATTTTATCAACATTAAATCCAAATAAAAAATCTGTAAAAAATAGGATTAAAAAAATTCATTACACAGTTAATCTTAGGATATCAATGATTATAAATAAGTAGTACAAAAAAGTGAAAATAAACTGATTTATGAAATTCATTACCACATGGTAACTTTTATATCGAACACCCTTAGATGAAATTATTCTCATTGAAAGTAAAAATACCAATAAAAATTGGTTATTTATAATATTACATTTCCATGGGGTATTGTATACATCATATAATGTATTTTAGGTTCATAATATAAAAATATGCCTCAATTAAATGAAATCAAGATAAAATCCATTGACTCACACTTCTTTTTTATGAACATTATTTATCCTGTAATATAATGGTTTTAAAAATGATATTATCTTATTAGAAATTCATATTCAAATTTATAATATAATATACTATCCTTCTCTAACATATTATCACCTTTTCATTATTTAAATTTCGTTATTTTCATGGTTTCAGGAGTTAATTTCCTTATTTTATCATTCGTGAATTATCATGAATGTTTTGATTATTGGGAATAATGTATAATTTTTATTATATATATTATTATAATAATGACATAATAATGTTATTTATTCCTCGATTAAAAATATAAAACAAATTATAAGAGTTGGTTTTGAAGAATTATGTATCTTTCTATCACTGAGACTGTAGGTCGTACGTAAGCATGAGTGAAGTTTCATTTTCTCACTGATCATTATAAAAATGTTATATGTAGTGTTTTATGTTTTAATAATGGTAATAATATCAAAATTTTCATATTATATACATATATATATCATATATATGTATTGATGATGAAAATAGAGTGACATTATTTCATGAAGGTTGTTGTCCCGGCGTACACGAATGATGTTATCATATTTATGTCTATGAAAATGTACGAAATAAAATAATATATTATAATTAATAAATGAAAAATATTTAATAAATATTTTTATTATTTTATTTATATAAAATAATATAACTAATATTTTTCTTATAACTTTCCATGTAATGAGTTACTAAAATACAAATCACAATGCATCATGAGGTAGTAGTTCGTCGCACTCATGAGAATCGTTATCGTATCCCCTATAGAATAGAGCCTAAAACATTTATATACGATATATTAAAACCATATATATAATAATTTTTTAAATATCATAAATCTAATTTATATCCACTATCATACAAAACTATTATATGTGTTAATGTTAAAATAAATAACATCAGTTCATGTGATGGTAGTCCACCATACACACAAATTAGGATTTCAAGAGCCATTTTATGGATGTAGGGATGGTTTTAGATAATTAACCCAAAATAAAAACATATATGTATATTTATGACTCTTTTTTATTATATTTTCTTATTTTAATAATAATTTATGTAGGGTTAAGAATAAATAAAATATAAACACTTGTAGAAGAATGATACCTCTTACAAGGGTGTCTTCCTTAGGATTGAACTAAATCCTTTTTTGGTTGGATTTCTAATGAATACAAGGATTATATTTTTAGATGTAGGTTATTTTTATGTGATTATGTTAGGTAATGTGAAAACATAAATGGTTTTATGATGTTATGAAGAGAGGATATTGGGGGGCCTCTTATAAGTGAGGTGAGTGGAATAATAGATTTATTAAAATGATTCAATCATTCTATCATTTTTATTATTGAAAAATCATCCAATATGGTAAATTATTGACCATCTACGAGATAAAATCTATATATGGTGATAAAATATATTTTCAACACGTTTTTAGTTCAATATATCCCTCATATTGTTTGATTACCTCCACCGATTGGTAAATCAATTTTTCACTTTAATCGCTGAAATTCATTTTTTCTATTTCCACTATTCATTATGGTAAAACAATTTGTTGAACATATTATAAATTATAAATTATTTAAACTAAAAATATTCAATCAATTTTTTCAAATTTAAATTTCATGGTTGTAATATATTAATTTAAAATTAATCCCTTAGATGTGACCACAAAACAGGTTCTTAGTGAGAAACATTTCGAAAGTATAAATTTTTTATATATCAAAATTTAATATAAAAATTATTCTAATATCATAAATTGGAATTTTTAATAAATATTTGATCAATTTTAATTTTTTTAAAAAGAAAATTTAATTTTTATTTTTTAAAAATTTAAACAAAAAGGCAGTTTTAAATAAAAATTTAGAATCATTTAGTATTTATAGAAAAATTATAATTCTCAAAAAATATCTCAAAAATTCACCAGATGATAAATTTGATATGCTATTACAAAATATAATTTTTTTTTCAAATAATGTTTCTAAAAGTGGTAAAAAAATATTTTCAAAATATCTTTGTAAAGGGTGAGTAATAAAAAAATTAGAAAAATACAACTTTTCAGAAAACATTTCATTTTCATTTAAATTATTATTATTATTTTTGTTATCAATTGATAAAAAATTTTATTGAAAATTTAGTTGTATTATTCATATGATATAATTTAATGTAAATGTTATATCATTATACTATATTATGATTTGATTATACTTCGGGTTCTATTTTCCAAAAGCTATTAAAGAGATTAAATTTAATGAAATATATTTCATTATTTATTTAAGCATATTGTTGTTTGTTTCAAAATCTATAAAATAAAATGTTGATTTTTCTAATTTTGTTGTGTTATAGGGAAAAAATAAAATTAATTGAAGTTTTTTATTAAAATGGTATAAGGTTTTCTAAAAAATGTGTGTATCAAAACTCATATTAATAGTTGTTTCGATAATACAAATACATATACATGATATATCACCAATAAAAAATAGACCACACATATATGTTTGTTAATGTAGAGAACCAACACAACGTTTTTAGGTGTGTACCATTTACACGAATCTAATACAACATGTATACACCTATATATATTGCAAAATATAAAGTGATGTTAAGGGGGATGGAGTAGTAAATTATCAATACCCACAACAACCAGGACATTATGAAAAATGCATCGAAATTGGAAGAATTTAAGCATTGGGATCATCACAATCTTGGGTGCTAGAGTGTATTAATATTGAAAATATGTGTATTATATAGGATAATAAAACTATTAGAAACTATAATTCCTTGGAATAAATATATATCTAGTCATCACCATGAATCTTATATTCCATTGAAAAAGTTATAATAAAAAGAATAGCTAATAAGAAAATACAATTTAAGTTACAATATAAATGTTCATTCTCAATAATAATTAAGTAACAAAAAATATTAACAACCATAAAAATTCTAGTTTAGTAATTACATTTCATTAAAAACATATTATTTTATTATTAATATCATTGTTCCCAAATATTAATCTAATTATCATAGATCACTAATCAAAAAATCATATGGTACTTATATAACATATAAATAATTATCGCAATCAACACCACCCAAAAACATAATATACTATATAATTCATTAACCAAGAGGAAATCATAGTACTCTATGACATGACCTATAACACCACATTGAAGATCAAATAGAAATTCAAATAAAAACTATAATAGGATTTTGGGAATGTAAATAATCTTTTTATATGAAACTATATACCAAGAAGAAAATGAGAATGAAATTTTGGTAATACCAACTCTTAAGGCACACAAATCAACCAATCAATATCATTAACACAATCAATCAAGTGATAAGAAAGTCTCACCCTATTCCAAGAAAACATATCATTAACATAACAATTACCAAAAATTAACACTTTGAAAGGATCTATCATGTTATTATATATTTTCATAGAATATTAAATATTTTTATAATCCAAAACATGGGGAAACAAATTCCAAAATAGATATAACATTTCTTTGTAAATAAAGAATACTAACAAGGATTATATCAAAATAGTCTAAACACCCTAATCATCGAAATATTCATTTTTCATTAATATCTTGAATTAATCATTTTATTTTGAATCTGTTTCATTAATAAAAAATAACATTAACAACCAAAAATAATTATAAAATCATCCATAATTATACATTGAGTAATAATTTTATATTTTTTTAGGAAAATGTTCAATTTATATAATATGAATCAATAATGTTTTACTTCATCATACTATATTTACATTGTTTGAAAATTTAAAAAATAATAACAATTGTAACTTATAATAATAATGAATTTAGTTAATTGGCGCACATTCATGAAAATATAATGTGGCATTATCAATACATAATCACTATATCTGATCATATTTTCTATCCAATTTAGAATTATATCTAATTATTTTTATTTTTATGTTCAACCAATATATAAACTGGAAAAACTGAAGCATCTTCATCTCACACATTTTAAGAATATAGAAAACATTATTAATCCCCTATATCAATGGAAAACATGATGATCATTTCAAAAACACAATATATCAATGAGACGATACAGAGGCCCTAATACCTTGATGGGAACATTGGTATTCTAGAACACAAACGTTCCTAGTTTTTACTCAAAATTATAAAACCTAGATTAACCACTCCCATAGATACAACATTCATTTGGCGTAACATTGTCCATATAAGTTAGAAAATGGGACGAACTAAACACAAATGATTATTGGCCTCTTAGAATTTATAAATATTATCCATTAGATGAGTTCAATAATCTCAAATTTGACACCATACAAAACTTATAATTTTATAGATGAGGAAGGTAAATGAGATAAATTAATATTATTTCAAAAATTGTACCGTGCTATAAAAAATATTGTCACAATGAAATATACCATAACAATACTATGGTCCTCTAAGAGAACACTGAATAGATTAATATTTTCAAGTTGTGAAAGGTCAATATTCTAAAATATCTAAAATTAGTTACATGAATCCACTAAATCATTATCATTCATAGCCAAATAATACTCCATAGTTGATCATATTTATAAAGGATTATTCTATTACCCAAGCACCACATGAAAAAATTATGTTATACCAAAACAAAATTATACAACTAATAGAACTTATACCTATAATACATAAACATTACCCCATTAATATATCTGGTTAGAATCATATAGGATTATCCTCATCGTTACCTAATCATACACACTATGTCCATCATACCAATAAAATAAACTCTTTTACTAAGAAACCCATTGCACATCAAAAAAGAAGTACCACTCCATTATACCAACCTATATCAATTCCTAAATTTTTACTTAATATCTAAGACAATTTTATTTATATTCATGTTTTATACTTGTTATCCTGGTTTAAATTTATGTTTCAAAATACCTCTATTTCTTCATTGCTCCTCTCACTACATAATACACTCTTGAAGCACAAAGGAGGGTCAAGAATAAAAATGATCCCTTATAGATTATATATAACTCCATATAATAAATTCACTATATTTTTTTATTAATATAATACACTAAATTAATGGAGTTTTATTAAAAATTATCATGTATTTGATGTCCCATATAATACCTTGATATTTTAAAAGAAGAATATTGTTTTTGATTGAAAAAATGACACAAAAAATTATGGTAAGAGAAGAATGATATTACCATAAAAATTATGATATATTTCATTATAAATAAATTTATTCACATCAATTATTTTAGTAAAGAAAACCCTAAGAGTTTTTGTGATCGATAGTGTGTTTGACACGAAACTGTGAGCTCATATAACTCATGATATATATAAGATTTATAATCATGTAGAAAAATTGATGTGTATGAATAGAAATAAATGGTTTATGATATATATATATATATATCTCTCTCTCTTAAAAAATAACTTTTGTTGATAAAAGTGTAGTTGAAAATCAAATAATATTTAGTAATGTGATAATATTATACAAAAAACCTTTATAAATAATTTTTTATTAATTTTCATAAAAAACAATTATAATAAAGTTTTAAAACATTTAAAAAATGTATCTGTTAAAATTTAATTCATTTCATTAATCTGAATATTAAAATTTGGTTTGGGTGAATGTTTAATATATTTTAGAAAATATTAATTTCTTAGTGAATAGTAAAAATACAGTTTTTTGTGAAAATGTCATTTCATTACAAAATAATTATGTATCATAAATCACATAATATTATTTTATATTATCTAAATTAACATAGGTATTCTATTTTTATATTTAATATACTTAATTTATTTTAAATCATATATATATATATATATATTATATTTTAATATAAGTTTATTTTTGGAATCCCAAATTGGGTTTTTATTAAAAATACTTTAAAGAACCCAATTTTTTTTATATATTAATTTATTATAATACCCCAAAATTCATAATTTTTCTATTGAAATTTATCAATTATGTATCACTAAATTTTAATTTTTATTCATACAATTATTATTATATGACATAAATTTAATAAAAATTTATCTTATTCTAGAAAAAGAACTTATTAGAAACCATTTTAATCACATCTATGGGTTTTTTTAAATTTAAATTTTTTCCATATTCATAATATTCATTTGAAAAATGAAATTAAATTTTTTAAACCATAATGTCAAAATTATATTAGTGTGAATATGAAACATTCCTTAATGAGAAGTTTTGTCTTATTACTTCATTCTCACCATTAAATGATGGTTATAGAATGATGAAATAATAACATAAATATATTACTTGTAAAAAAATGCTTTTATGTTTATAAAATTATCTAAAAATTCGCCACATTCATCAAATGGGTTACAAAATATATTATCTTGTATACGGTAGACTAGCACTTCATGAAAAGATGTCATTCATTTTTCTATTACCACCTATAATAGTTGGGTATGATGATGGATATAAATTATATTTATCATATTTATATTATAATTATTCCTATTGAGTCATTATATCCGATATAACGATTTTAGATTCCACTCTATATGGTATATGATAACATTTCTCATGTGTTTAGTGAAATACTGTCTCACGAAGTGATATGATTCATTTTTTACAAACAAATTACATGGAATGTAAATATGGTATTAATAATGAATTTAGGTGATATAATAGATATAATTATGATATCAATTAAATATCTATCATTCAAGAAATATTATATATCATTTTGTTTCTTACTTATTCACTCATTGTACATGTAATAACGCCATTCGTTTAAGTGTGGACTATTGAATTCTTGATGTGATGTGAATCTATTTTCATCATCAAACCACATGTATGACATATATATATATATTTATAGAAATAATATGGTATATATTATATTACTATCATTATTTAATGATAATATACATCATACCTTTTTCTATAATGATTGATCATAAATGAGAACCCTACTAATGTGTACTTATGACATATCGTCTCTATGATTGTAACATATTTCATTTTTTGTAACCATATTATTATTATTGGTATTATATGTATAATTTATTTATATATATGATAATTATATGATTATTTTTATTCTACATTTTTTTATATAATGACTTCACTGACCATAGTCAACCTACCAATGTTATTTTTGAAAAATATGCCAAATATTAACAAAACATATGATATAAAATTAATTGACTATGTAATTGTATCAAATATTATGATATGTTCACCAAAATTAATAATAAAATTTCAAAAAGGATACTAATATATTATATAATTACATATGATTAATATTCCTTAATACGATGACACATGTGACCTATTTGACTCAAGGTAACAGACATTATCTCACTTTCATATCATTAATGCATATTTTGAAGTTATATAGGTTTGTTACAACGACCCAATAATGATGTACATGAATATTGAATCTTTTTTACGAATATTAAATACATTATACAAAACAACTCTTGATGACCATAATAGTTTAGTTCTTCTAAAACATGGAATACATTCTTCTTACTTGTGAATGATCTTCAACTTCTCCCATGCAGATCTTCCACTTTTGTATTCCCATTTAAAATAATTATTTATAAATTTAGGAATAGAAATATAAGAATTGGTGAGATCAGATTCTCAGTAAGAGTAAAAACACAATACATGAATAAAATAATGTAAAAACATGAACATAATGTTTGAAAATCATACAATTAATAACATATATCAAGATTACGAGTAATGAAAAAAATCATTGTAATTAATAAGGAATGAATAATAAAATTACATGAGCCGCGAGAAAATAGATATGTAATTAAACATAGAATTTTGGAAAACACATAAGCATAGAAACTAATTTCTTTATTAGCCATGTGTCGTTGCTAAGACCATCATTTAAGAAAATGATTATTACTGATCCAATTTTACATGTAATTCCATCCTTTTATTACTAAACTGGATTTACTGGTTGTTCAGTCATGTATATATCTTGAGTTATAAATATTTACCCATGTCATTGGAGTAAGATTTAGGTACCATTTCTCTCATAATGAAATCATTTTTATGTGTTCTACATAAAAATATATCATTCATCTTAGCATAACATACGAAATAAAATGGGTTTCCAAAAAATCATTCCTTCATAAAATAACCCATATTAAACAAAGACATTTCATAAATATAATTCCCTCATAAAAACAATAAAATCATATTATTAATAGTTATAGTAACATAACCCTATTTAATGAATGTCATCATATATCGAAAATATTTTTTATATAATACATCAAATTAATTCTTGAGGAAAATATCAATTCTTCTTTAAAAATGTTTTTTATCAATACCCCAAAAATATCAAAAGAAAATAACCTTTAAAACATGTAAGGGAATAATCCTATAAATAAGGTCCCATGATATTTTAAAAATCCATTCATTCTGTATATGTTTTAAAAAAACTTCTCATCGTACTTTAGTTGAAATGGTAAAAAAGCACCTTGTATTGAATAATTACATAAGATTCCATTCATAACATTTAATAAAAATTAACCAGTGGATAAAAATGAATTTAAAAAATATAAAAATATAAATAGTATTACCTATTTATGGTTCATGGATGTGGATGATAAATATATCCCAGTAAATCATTATTAATAAACAATCTCAGATAAGAATGTGGTTGAAATTTTATCAATTACCGATTTATAATCAGTCGAACCATATGCCTCATAAAAAAAGAAACTTATATGAATATAATAACATTCTTAATAAGAACCATAAAAATATTCACGGGAATCACAAAAAAAACTCATAAATAATATGTGGTGTATAAGTCATATATCCCACATAAATAAAGGAGATATAAAATAATCCCTTACCGTAGGTCTGGTTTATTATGTACATCTCAGAAACTTTTGTATTGTGGTTTTAAAAATATTATTAACATTTAATTTAACCATAATAATATATATGATATCATATATGGTTCACTTATGGCATTATATAACCCATTCATTTACAAATTCCATGTTAATGTAATGTTTTGGGTAATAATCGTTTTGTTTAACTTGTGTGTTTTGAGATGTTATTCTCGATATTATTACATTGATCGGGATTTAATTGATTATTGAATGTTAAAAATGATTTATTTATCATAAATATTCAGTATATGTATATTATTTATAAATATGGAATAGAATTAACCGTTAATAGAGACGGTAGGCCATATGTACGCATGAACACTATTTTAGTTTCCTTATTGAATTGAATAGAAGAAATTAAATGAAACACAACAACATATATATATATATATATATATTTCCAGTTTCAGAATTATTTCATATATGTAATTATTAATTATCATATATATACATTATAATCATTATTGATTGGTTAACGTGGAATATGAATCTCATCGTGCCATAGAGATGGTAACCTGTACGTACACATGAGTGATGATATGGTTCTCTTAATGGTTAAATGGTATGGAATTGGATGGTATAATAATTATATAAAATATTTACCATGTCATATTCATTATTTAACTCCTATATATTAATCAGTATACCTAGCTAAATTACGTAGCATTGAATAAAAAATTACCCCATGGTGTGGAGACGTTAAGTCGTACCTATGCAGAAATCGTGATATCGTTATTTTTAGGATAAATGGAAGGTGTAATATGGTTGTTTAAAAATTATAATTACATAAATTTATATATTTTATACTAGTGATATTAATTTTTATTTAAAAAGTTCATGAAGAGTAATTTGAATAATACAGAAGTTTGAAAGTATTGGTAGAGGAGATACCTCTTCTTCGATGGGCTTCCTTTAGATCTATTCTTAGAGCACTAGATTTGGTTCTTTGAAGAAGAATAAACCCTATATAATGTAACTAGGAATGTTTATAAGGAAACATACTAGGATATGGACAATATTTAAATATCAAATTTAGGTGGAGAGGTGAGGGAGGATGTTCCCTTTTATAATTGAGGTGAGGGGTACCCTTGGAAATACATAAAATATTAAATTAATATAAATTGTTTTATAAATCCAAATGAATCCAAATTAAAATATATAGAAGATAAGATGAGGATAGTTTTAAATACTATCATCCAAAATTTTTAGAGATGTATTTATTTTTTTTGAAACAATATATTTTTTGTTTACCTTTAATTATTAGTTTTTTAACTGTAATTATGGTAACTAAATTTTAAGTTTTAAGAGGCTATAAATATTAACTATATGGGGTTAATTTCATATAATTTGACACTAAATTAACTATTAGACATTATAATAGTCACTTTTTTATTTTAAAATATTTCTATTATTTGTAAATAATTTAATTGTTAATTATTTTATATAAAACCACAATTATGTCAATTTTTAGACTATTCATTTTGTTGTATTTATATAAAATCTTAAGAGAGATAGAAAAAAAAATCCATAAATTTGTCTTATAACATGTCATATGATCCTATAAAAATCTTGGATGACAAATGTTTTTTAAAATAATATTTATTTTAATATTTATATTATAATTAATTTGATTCCTTAATTAATAAAGCAATCACTACATCATCAATGTATCATAATTAAATTTATTTATTTATTGTCTCATAAAGTAAAAATAAAATAAAATGTTTTAGTAAATAATTTTATCTTTATAATCATGATATATAGTTGAATAGATCACTTATATAAACTCATGTTAATATTGTTTTGTTACTAAGATATATGTTTATGACTTATTTCTTTATTAGTTTAAATTAAAAGCTATAAGTGTCATAAAAAGCCCCAAGTTTCTTCCAATGGAAAAACTGTCATCCCAAGGGTTGTATTGATATTCCATATCTCATAAAATATGATTAAGATAAGAATTTTGTTAGTTTTATGATAGTATTCTTACACTTAATTACCTATTTTATCATTTTACCATATTAATATAAATTACCAAAGTTACTATTCAAAATGCCTAATAAAAAAATAAATCTATTTACATAATTTGGAAGTAATGAATCCAAATATGGATTCCATTTTAAAAAATTATAAACACACAAATTAATGTAATTAATATAAAATCAATTCTATTTTCGAAATGAGTGGACATTTTTTTTATAATTAAAATATTACATGATTGAAATTGTTTTACATATGAATTCAATGTAATATTAATTATAAGGAAATAAATTATATTTAATGATAAAAATATTTTATATTTATAATTCGAAACTGTTGAATAATATAATTTAACCATATAAATAATTTTGAAGAAAAAATCTGTTTTCAATTAAAATTTAGCATATTTTTATTATTCGTCAAAACATAAATGTATTCAAAAAAAATATAAAAAATTCATCCAATGTAAATTTTTGTATCACTATTCCAAATAATAGTATTAGGTTTTCATATAAAAATTTATAATGTGTCAAAAACATTATTTAAAGGGGGTTCTCCATTAAATAGTGGTAAATTTCATTTTTTGAAAAAATACATCTTTTATCCAAAAAATTATATTTGTTCTTATATAATTTCTAGAATAAAAAAAATATTAATCATAAACATTATATTTAATATTTTAAAAATATATATTACATTTATAAAATCGAGCAAGAGTAATTTTATTATTTTATAACGTCACTTTTTTTTATATAAATATTTTTTCAGACGAATGTTAATACAGTTCATACCTGCGATCATAATGACTAGGTTATAAGGTAACAAATTAATATTTAGTTTTTAGTTAAACTCAGTATTGAATGAAATGGATTTCATCAATATAACATGAAATTTTGTGTTACAAAATCAAATCATAGTGTTTTTTATACCACAAAATAAGATGGTTTTTTTATAGAAAAACCATATCTTGTGGTAGCATACAAAACAAGACATAAAAAACTATCTCATAAGATTTTGGGGTGTCACCTTCTACCCCCCTTAAAATTAATTGCTCCCTTAAAATTATTCTATCTTGTTAATATATTCAATATGTGAGAGTTTATTTCAGAGAAAACCACACCATAAAAATAAGGACTAAAAATTTCTTTTAAAAAGGAATGGTGGGAAAATAATAGTTACACCAAGTAAATAATAACTAATTCTCTATATAGGTGAACATAGGTGAATATTAGACATGGAAAAAAAGAACAAATAATAATATATATATATATATATAAATATCATTGATCGATATAAATTTGGTGATCTACTGAACGTTCACAAGTACAAAAACATAAACTAATGAAACATGAAAGAGGGAATTGATATCATAAAAATGATGATAATACAACACCCTTTTATAAAAAAATCACTTTTCCTAATATTGAAGGGTTTTCATGAGAAGTTAAACTTATTGTTTTTGGTATAATCTGACTGTTTTTATTTCTATGATCATTTTACATTCTTATTCCATGAAATGAAGTTATTTTTTTATTCTAAAAATGTTATCAAATCATTCAATACATTAATATAATGGTAGGTCATTCTATCTATATTTATAAAAACATTAACCTAAATTATCAAATACGCATCAATCCACCTATGGTGAGATAATTTATTATTCTAAAAAAAATCATCCAATGTTTACCTTAAATTTTCCATAAATGATAACCTTATAATCCTTATAACAAATGAAAATCAAAAACTTTTGAAAGAAGTAGAATAATATTGGATTAAAATTAATCCCTAATATATAATAAGGTTTATATTATTTTTCACATTATAAACATATGACCACCTTTATCATGTATTTCTTGATAAATGGTAATAACCTATATTATAATGTATCTTGATTGAACACCTACATGTTTTCTTTTTATTATATCCAAAAGCAATAAACATCATCCATGATAGCATAAACCACATTCTAATAAATCCTTAACCAATTCCAAGGTAACTAATAATGTTCAATTTACATATTCATATCCAACAAATATTTATCCAAATGTCATTAACTCAAAATCTTCCTCATATTAACGGTTATCCATCCCCTAATCACATGTTTTTTAAAAACGTCACCTTATTACCTTAATCAATTTTCATGGTTACTGGTACAACTCAGAATATAATTTCAAATACATTTGGAATACTACAATGGAATAATAAATAGATATTTTAATATTCCATAATATTGTAAAATATATTCTACAACATTATTTTGGGATCCCATTATATAAACACTCAATACTTCCACCACATTACTCTCATACTCAACATCACTAACGAATCACAAGTTATTATGCTTTTAATTTTTACTCAATTTGTTGTTGAAATATTTCATCATCAAAATCCAATTTATTAGGTCATTTTTTAGCATAATTCCCCATTTCATGTACTTATAACAACGATGTGTGGGAGGTGAATTCTATGTAGTCTTTTTTCTATTCGAATCTTCATCAAATTGTTTTCCATTACCTCAGCACTCAACTTCCTGGCGATCATCATTTTCACTCTTAAAACATTTAAGAGTTCCTTTAGTACAATAACTACTATGCTTACTTCCACAAATTGAGAATTAGGAAATGATCATATTCTTTTCATCATTATTTTGAGATTTTCCCTTCAACTCCATTTTCTCTTTGCTGTTGAACCCATAAGATTAATATGTAACACCAAATTCCATAAAAAGATATCAAAATGCACAGAATCTTTATAACTACTTACATATCTTATAGACAAGACCCTTCAATGACATGGTTTTATGCCACTGAAGAATCTATTAACTTTACTTTTAGGTTGGATGATAAATCAAGAATCATACCGTAAAAGTCTTTTAATTATTACCTTATTGGTACCAAATGATTCATTATCCTTTTCTTTAAGCTCTAAGAACTCTTTTTTCCATATTCATCCAAATAATAAAATGAATATTCTTATTAAAAAATAAGTAATTGAACTCGACTCATTCTATGGATTCAATTTCTTCTTGCGCCCCTAACTTTTTTATTAGATTCCACCATTGTTCCAATTATCCTTATAAATGATAAAAAAACATAACGTAATTTTTAATTTTTCTAATATCATAGGATTTATCAAATATTATCAATGGTAATGATCTATTTTTCAGAATCATGTAGATCAGAAGACCCCCTGCATGAAGGTGGATGTTGCCTCATGAGGGAATCAATAGAATATTGTTCCATTCTCTTCTCATCTGTAAGTGTGGAATGATTCATATCTTTTGTATCTATTTTGATAATATTTTTCACTCATTCTCCAATTACAATTGGTGGTTCAAGATGTAAATCATTTAATATTCCATTTCATTCATCATTAACATTTTTCCTTCAGGTTCCAACCATTGTAAAAAACCCAAAATAATAGCTTTAGAGGAATGAACTCGTACTAGGAAAAAAATATTCAGGGGAATTTAATTTAAATATCTAACATCATAGGCTTTATCCTACGTGAAAAATTTTCATTATAAAATTCAAGGATTTTAACTTATAGTTATACTTATCCTTAGGGACATCTGTAGAAATAACATATAAATGTCTCTAGGTATCTCACTAAATATTTCATATCCTTGTTTCTAATGGATGACTAAACCATTCATCTGATAAAAACTATTACAAACCAATAATGACATACACGAATATTAAATCATTTATATGAATATTCATTACATTTTTCAAATGAATTCCTTATGAATTTAATAGTTCGGTACCTTTGGAATCATGGATTAAATTCTTCTAACTTGTGAAATATCTTTGATATCTCCTACAAAGATATTCCCCCTTAGAACTCATAATGAAAATATTTATTTATAACCTAAGGAATGGAAACATAAGAAAGGGTGATCCCAGATGATAATTAAGGGTAAAAAATTAATATAAGGACACTAGAATATAAAAATATGAACATATCTTTGTATAATCATACATTTTATCACATATATCAATATTAAGATTCATGGAATAAATCTAGGTAATTAATAAGATATACATAATATAATAAAACACAGTCCATGAGAAAATATCATTAGCATAAACCCTAGAATTGTGTAAATATCATAACCCAAAAAAATCATTTCTCTGTTATCATGGCCTATTTCTAAGACCATCATAGTGGACAAAGTCCATCACTTTACCCTATTTACTTTCCATTCCATCCCTATATCACTTATCGTTATTTACATTCCATTCTAGTTATTTCTATCTCATGAGATAAAAATCATTACACAAATCATTGGAAGGATATATAGGTCCGACCCATCTCAAAATGAAATAATTATTACGTGTTCCACAACATCATAAATCATTAATCTTTGCCTAACCCATGTAATAAAATGTGTTTCTTAAATATCATTCAATCAAAACATAACCCATGTAAAAAAATGGATTTTTAAAATATAATTCCATCACAAACACAATAAAATATTAGAAATAACATGTATTCTAACATAACCATATTTATATAATGTCATATTATATGGAAAATAATTTTGAAATGACCCATGGAATTTATTCTTGAGAAAAGAAATCAGTAGTTCTTCAAAAAAAATTCTATTCTAAAAACATCATGAAAGTTTAAAAGAAAATAATTTATTTGAATATAACCGTGAAAAGTGTAAGTTAACCATTATGAAAAGAATTAGTAATGATAGCATAAAAATCCATTCATGTCTAATAACTTTAAAAAACATTATCCTCATACTTTTTCCGATAACGTCAAACAGTACATCATATTGAATAACAATAAATGATTCCTTTTATATGGTTTAGTAAAAATTCAGAAATGGAAAAAATTGGATTTAAAAAATAGAATAATAGAAATATTATTACATATTTATGAAACATGGATGTGTGTGATAATTATACCCCCATAAATATATACTAATAAACAATCTCTAATAGCAATGAGATGGTAAAAATATACATTTATGATTTTTAATTAGTCGAATCATATGCCTCATAAAATAAAGAAACTTATTCACATATAAAAACCATCATTCAAATAATAATAAAAATATTCATGGGTAGAATAAACACCACTCAAAATAAATATGTGTTGTAGAAGGAATTTTTCTTAGATAAATAAAAGTGAGACAAAATAATCCCTTATCTTTGGTCCGATTTCATCCATATGTGTCCAAAAATATTATATAGTTTTTTAAAACATATCATTAACAAGTTAAATAACCATAAATATACTTATGATATCATATATTATTCTATTTTGACTATATATAACCAATTTATTTATCAATTCTTTGTTAAAGCAACGTTTGGGTAATAATAATTTTGATTATTGTATGTGTATTGACATGTTATTCCTGATCTTGTTACATAGATCATGAGTTAATTAAATAAAGAATTTAAATCATGATATATATATCATATATATTATTTATATAAATATATATAATAGATAGATAAATTAGATGGAATACACTTTTCATGGAGACGGTATGTCATACGTAGTCATGAACACTATTTCTCTTTCCTTATTGAATTGAATGGAAAAAAGTAAATGAACCACCCAAAAACATACACACACATAAATAAATAATTTCTATAGAATTTTAATTTCATTTAATTAATGATTATTTAGTATATATACTTTATAATCTATCATGAATGGTTAACATGAAGGATGTATCTCATCGTGTCATGGAGACAGTAAGCCATACATACGGACGTGAGATAATATCATTCCCTTAATGGTTAGATGTTATGTAATTGGATCGTATATTAATTATAAAAAATCATTATAATGTTATATTAATTATTTAAATTTAATATATTAGTCTTTATAACCAGCTAAATAAATTTGTGTTGAATAACAAATTACACCATGGTGTGGAAACAATAATTCATACGTACCCATGCACAGTGATATCATTATTCGTAGGATAGATAGAAGGTGGTATATGGTTGTTTCATATTTATAATTACATATAACTATATAAGTGGTACTATAGTTATTTTTTTGTAATGAAAAAATTCGTGATGATTAGTTATAAGAACAAATATGATTGAAATAATTGGTAGAATATATTTCCTCTTTTAGATTTTATTCCTCTTAATCTATTCTTAGAGCACTGGATCTGAAATTTAAAGAAGAGAAAATCCTCTAGAATGAGACTATGGATGTTTATCAGGGAAAAGGGTGGATTATAGACAACCTGAAGGCTCCAATTGATTTGAAGAGGTGATGGAGGATATGCCCTATTATAATTTAGGTGAGGGGAACCCATGGAATATCTTAAAAAAAATAAATTAAAATAAATTAATTTATTAATACCAATGGTCAAAAATTTAAATATGTCGATTATATGATGATTATTATTCTAAATACTCTGGTAAAATAGTTTTTAGACAAGTATGGATTTTATTTTAAACCATATCTATTCAATTAAACATTAATTATTATCTTTTAATTTTTATTGTTGCAACAACATTGTATCTATTATGAATCTATAAATATTTACTATATGGGGTCAATTTCACATAGTTGGAAACATAATTAAATTTTAGCCCTTTATAATAATCATATTGTGATTTTGTTATGTTTTTTATTGTATTTAAATAATTTAATAATTTACTATTTTTAAAAGCATTAATTATTTCAATTTTCACACTACTCATTTTATTGAATTTAAATAAATTTTAACAGAGAGATAACATTGAAAAACATCATTTAATAGTCATATAACATGTCATAGTCAGCTATAAAAATAATTAATGACATAAATTATTTAAATTATTTAATTTTAATTTTTGTAATATCATTTATTTGATTCATTCATTAATAATGAAATCAATACATCATCATTGTGTCATAATTAAATCTAATTATTTAAAATATAAAAATGAAAAATAAAATAATTAATATTTTTGGAAATATTTTTCCTCTCTAATAAATATTTATATTAAAAATAACACTTATATAAGCACATAATAAAATTGTTCTAGTAAGAAGATATTTTTTTATAACATATTCTCCCTTACTTTAAATTAAACATTATAAGTGTCATAATCACACAAAATTGCCTTCCAAAGGAAAAATTTTCTGCCCGAGGGTTTTATTTATTTCACATATCTCATATAATGATATTATAATATGTTTTAGGGTAGTTTTTTATTAGTATTCTTACTCATAATTACCAATTTTACCCTTTTACAATTTTAAAACCAATTACAGAAGTTACTTTTCACAATGCACAAAGATAAAAAAAATTATATAATGTAGACCTTCATATTTTAATTATGAAGTATATTTTTAATAATTAATAACAAAAAAGTTATACTAAATAATTTATTAGCAATCCCACTATCGGTATGGGAGAACATGTTTTTTTAATGTTAAAACATTATAAAGATTGAATTGGTTTTAAATCTGAATTCTATATAAAATTAATGAAAATGACATAAATTATATTTAATGAAAAAAATTTATTATATTTATTTTTGATAAAATTTATTAATATAATTAAACCATAAAAATCATTCTGATAAAAAAACAAATTTCATTAAAAATTTCACAAATTTTTTCGATTCCTGAAAATAAGAACGTTATCACGAAAATATAACAAATTAATCCATTGTAAATTTTAATATCCCACTTCCAAATAAAAGGTTTATTTTTTCATATACAATTTATCACTGTCAAAGTATCAATTTAAATATTTTTCTCCTTCAAAATTTGTTAAAATTTCATTTTTTGATAAATAATTCATTTATCTGGAAAATTGAATTTATTATTATATCATTCCTATAAAACATATATGATTAATTTTATATATTATATTTAATATATTAAATTTATATATTAATTTAATAAAATACATAAAGCGTGATTTTACTATTTTAGAACATTACGTATTTGAATTTAATTTTAATTTTTGAGAAAATTTACTACTCTTTATTATCATCTATTATAATGACATTGTTATATAGTAACATAATAATATTTAGTTGTTCACTAAAACTAAATCATGAATTAAATAAATTTTATTAAAATTATGTCACGACTCGTCCTCGGTGCCCGTGCCATGACTACCCCATGCCCGCCTTCCATAGCCCAGGGGCTGGTGACTAGCACCAAAGGCATAAATCCCAATAACTGGAAGGCATTGCCTTTATAAAAGTAAACAAAAAACCACAGAGTACAAGAGGAAGTAAATCACTAAGTACAAAGAGAAGTGATGAATGGTAAATGGGCCAAAATACAAACCCAAAAGAAAGTACAACTACAACTGAACAAAGTACAACAGAAAAAGATAACAGCTGGAAGGACGGAAGCGGCTCTTGGGTCGTCCTCCTCGGATCCTACCTGAAGGGTAGGTACAAATAGCGCAGCTCTGGATCTTCCACCACGGATCCTACCTGAAGGGTAGGTACAGATCACGCAGCTCCTGGATCGTCCACCACGGATCCTACCTGAAGGGTAGGTACAGATAGCCTCCACAACGCTCTCGCCGGTCAACCTCCTCCGAGTGTCATATCGCCGTGAAGTCCACCTCCGTATACTGACTCAACGTGTAGTCCACCTCTGGGCACTGACTCGTCGTGTAGTCCACCTCTGGGTGCCGTCTAGTCCTCGAACACTCGGCCTCCGTCAGCACTTCCCATCGTCTGCAACCAACACAACGAGGTGCGGGCATAGCCCGTGTAGGGGTGAGTATAACGATACCCAGTAGGGACCCCGAGACCCTCAAGGTGTCACAAAAACTAACAAGGATAACCACAAATAAGATCTCAACAGATAACCTCTACATAGTTATATGCCCATACATATACCTATGTTATCAAGTAACTCATCTCAATCATGAGGAAACACAAGGATTATGAAATCAACGGATAACCACTAACCATGTATATGCCCATACATATACCTAAGTTATCAAGTAACCCATCTCAATCATGAAGAAAAACAAAGTCATAGACTCAGCTCAAACCAAAATTTTCATTATCGAAACTGTAACTGCTGAAGAGCTCCATCTCTGGAGTGTACACTGGTCCTATCATGACTTCGAGGTACTGCTCACTAAACCAAGTCTCTGAGGTACTCCTCTTGTCGAGTACCGCGGGTCTGCTGCCAAATACTGGGCACTCTGTCCACTGTGGGTCTGCCTCCAAATTCCGAGCGCTCCCCCTAATAGCCTACAGAGGTACTCCTCCGGTTGAGTACTGCGGGTCTGCTGCCAACTACCAGGCGCTCCGTCCGTTGTGGGTCTGCCTCCAAATACCGGGCGCTCCGTCCACTGGGTTAGTCGACTCACTCCAAGTCGAGTTGGTCAAGCAGTCGTCAGGTCTCAGTCATCTACACGGTCTCCGTACTCCGTATGCTCATCTCCGGGAGGGACCGCTTCACGAGCTACTGGTAAATACTCAAAGTATCTCAAATTACCACTAAGAAGTATCTCAAAGCACTACCTCATCACAAGGGTCTCAACACAATAGACAGCGTGTCAATTGGACACCCGGTCTGTGAGTTACTAGCCATTTTTGTCCCCGGGGCCCAGTTGGTTTCATGTGCGAACCAATCCGGCCGTATCTTAGCTGTACCCCGAACTCTTATAGGGTAAACTCAAAGGGACCATTTCTCAACGTGATCACCAACGCCGTTGACGGTTCGTCAAACAGACGTCCGGTATGAAAGATATCAGCTTTTCGGTTCCAGGGGCCCGGTTGGATTTCGGGTACAATCCAACCCGGCCACTATCCAAAAACAACCAAAACATGGGCGATGTATGCCAAAAGTTCCATCTCATCAAGAGGAAATCAATGAGATGGATGGCGCGTCTATCCGACGCTCGGTCTGTGAGTTATTGGTTTTTTCATTCCCGGGGCCCGGTTGGATTTCGTGAGCAAACCAACTCGACCGCACTCCAACGACATCCAAACCTCAAGAGGAGTAAGCCAAAAGATCTGTCTCACTTAGGGGAATCCATCAAAGTCATCATCATGTCAATCGGACATCTAGAGCTCATGTTACGAGCATTTCTGCTCTGAGGGCCCGGTTGGTTTCGTGTACAAACCAACCCGGCCGAACACAAACTATTCTGAAACATTGAGTGTGATATGTCCATACGACCATCTCTATCCAAGGGTCGCATCACAACTGACGGTGTGTCGATCGGAGGTCAGTAGCCCAAGATAGGGGCATTTGACCGAATGTGATCCGAAAACGGGGGGTCTGGGCCCGTACTGACCCGGCCCAACCCCCCTGGGTCGGCCCGGCCCGGCCTAGGCGCGACCGGGCCTGGCCGGTGGGTTGGCTCGGCCGGTTACGGCCTAGCGGTGCGAAGCGGGGTGCTGCCCCCACGTGAAGAACTACGGCCCTGCGTGGGGTCGCCCGTGCCTGCGGACGCGGCAGCCGTCCACGTCCCGCCGCCGCCCCTGACTGCCGACACTGCCGCGCCGGCGCGGCGCACCGGCGCGGGCCTCTGCGGACCACCGTACGCGCTCCGGTGGTCCGATTCACCTGCGGTCTTCACTAGTGATCATCTAGGGACCCGAACTTTGCTGTAAAGATCCCACAACGCCCGTGCGGCTTCATTTGTCGTTTTCCGGCGAGGCGCGACGATGCCGTGGCTTGTTCAACTTCATTGGCGCGGCGCGACGGTGCCACGCTTCTTAACCCTTCTTCATAATTTCCGCGTGGTGCAACGGCACCGCGCCGCCTTTCACGTGCCGCAACAAATACAAACATCAAGGGGGGAGGAGGGTCGGCCGTGTTCGTGTGGTCCGACCTCCTCGCTTTATAATGATAGCAAACAAACATCTATTAGAAGTCAACGTACGAGAAAGAAATAATTTGCGGACAAAAAAAAACAATAATCCTAAAACATCAATCCGCATGAACTAATGATCCGTGGATCATCTTGGAAATGGTTGGTCCGTGCTCGTCGTTATTTTCTAAAAAGATAAGAGAACAACAAATAAATTACCCTACCTCATGCGAGCTTGAACAGAGGTTCTTGGAACGAGGATTTATCG
Organism: Viscum album; assembly: GCA_963277665.1. Classification (NCBI taxonomy): domain Eukaryota; kingdom Viridiplantae; phylum Streptophyta; class Magnoliopsida; order Santalales; family Viscaceae; genus Viscum; species Viscum album. Next base: position 1,457,280,968 of record OY728138.1, read on the forward strand.
TGGAAAAACCATCGCGGAAAGAGACGTCGTGGAAGGAGGAAGTCACGTCGGTGTCGCGGTACACGGTGTCGCGTAATCAGTTTCAGAGAACTTGGCGTTCTTCATCGGAGACCGATGTGTTCTTCGCGTTCTTCATCGAAGATGAAAAAGTTCCTCAAATCCTTAGTATTTTCTCCCAAAATCTCCACCACGAGGTTCCAACCCCAAATAAAATAATCTCACCCCTTATTTTATTAACATAACATAACTTTTGAATTTCAAGAGTTTGAAATTCAAACATCACACTTAACTCACTTAATTAATAATAGAAGTTGTCAAAAATTAATGGTGAGTTGAGGGGTTTAAGAATTTGAAGGGGTGGGGCTCATGTGGGCCCCACCACCCTCATAACCTCTCTTGGTAAGTTGGGTAGTTACCCAACTTCCACCCAAAGCCCTAAACCATAAATATTGTTGTTAAATTATAAATTAAACTTCCACAATTTTTATCATCTTCTCTCGTGAAAATGCAACTCCGGAACAGGTGTTCCTAAGCAATTACTGGCACTGGAGTTCCATCAGTGCCCTCAGAATTAAATTCTGAGCACCGGTTCAAAACTTAGAAAAACCTCCTCATTCGTTCACTGAACGTACCCGAGCTAAACTTCAGAAATTAATTTCAGGCACACCGGGCCACAAAATCAGGCGCCATCAGAAACTTCGTTCTTGTAAAATTCCAAATAAAATTAAGAAAAAAAAATTCCCTTGAAATTTCCGGGTCTTTACATTACTCCCACCTCAGGGCTTTACATCCCCATAAAGCTTCAACACAAACTAGGGTCACAAAAGTGGTACAGAGCACGCATATGAGACTTCCTCTCCCATGTGCTCACCTGGAGGTTCCCGTAATGCCAAAGAATGTGCACCCAAGGAATCTATCGTCCTAGTAGGATCTTCTCCTATTTATCCTCGATCCCCACCGGAACCTTCATGAAAGATACCACATCGCCATCATCCAGCTCCCCATGGTCGATGATATGCGAAGGTTCAAGCATGTATCTCCTCAGTTGAGATACGAGGAAGTCGTTGTGCACCTGGTGCAAATGAGGTGGATGGGTCAAGCGGTAAACCACCCCGCCTACCCAGCTGAGGACCTAAGAAGGTCCGCTGAACCTTGAAGATAACTTGCGGCCTTGGCCACATCTCTGTAAACCTCGTCGAGGTGAGACCCGTATAAGGACGTGATCGTCATCCTAAAACTCCAGAGGTCTCCAATTCCTGTTATAACTGGAACTCAAAACGACTGCTGCCACGAGGGTAAGGTTGACCGACTCAAGAGTGATCGGTCGCACCCTCATGTGCATGAGTTACCCTGTGCTACATGGGGTTTCCTTTTTTGCGGACAAACGAAAACCCATTCCAATGTTGTAGATAAACCACAACCTTTTGCATAATACAGTCAATCCGTGTATGAACTGTGGATCCAATCCATACTCAGACCAACGTAGTAAGGCCTTGACGCTGCCACCAAGAGATTCCAACTGAAACTCTCGCCTCGAGAGTCTGACCACATCGTCGGCGTAAGTGTGATTATCGAGTCTTCTCCCAGGGTATCTCCAGAGGTGAGGGTCAAGTCTACGGCTTATCGTAAACTCTAGGTCTGGGAAAAAATTTGTTGAAGGAAGGAATGATTCATATCGACGTCTGATACTATGGCAATTGTAGTGGACACAGACTGTCCCTCGAATAATTAATAGAGCCATTTTGGTCGCACTCCTTGACCGCATGTAGATACTCTTTTCCCCTTCCCTCCAGCTCCCTGAGCCCAGAGGGGACAGTAAAGGCAGGTGGTTGTAATATGTTGAAATGTACACCACCTCATACTGCTCTCCTAGCTCTGCCTCTACATCTGATGGTCTACAGATTTATCTGTCCTTAACATTTCCTCTTCTTGAAACATTCGCACGCCCAAGTCTCTGAGACTGGCACCAGCTCGTTGCGTTCCAACTTCTAACATTCTCTAGCTCTATTCATTCAGCCAAAGAATATACAACCTCAAGGTTCTCTCTAGCACCCTAACGTGAGTAGGAATGCATAGAGGAAAAAGTGTTGGCTCGAATATCCTTAAACACACCACGCTCAGAGTTCTAAGCTCTATAGCACTGATCTAATCGTATTAATCGAGTACCCGGAATGTTTGGTACACCTCGATGAATTCTCAGCTACCGACACGTTGTCGTGCCGAAGCTGTATAAGATCTATAAAACTCTCAGCCACCTCCTCAAGCTAGTCCTCTGCCGCCTGGGAGTCATGTTCGCCTCGAAACATGAGGGTATATGATGTTAGAACACGTGTAATGTAGTAAGCTTACATGTGCCACCTACCGGTACTGTCGGTTGTAACTAGTGACCAGCAGGTAGTGATGTATAGTTGACACACTACCCGAAGGCACTATCTCAGGCATCGGTCCACATACCCTCATCACTATGCAGTCCATCCTCATGGTCATTCAATGGAAAACACTACTGGCCAAGTCCACCATCCACTCCACTGGTGTCTCAGCTAGGTGTAAAACTCTAGCAATCGCCTCCAGCCAGTCCTCTACTATCTGGGAATATGGCTCACCTCGTAACCTCAGAGGCCTCTACTGCTGGAACTCGTGCAACGCGCTCTGCCAGCGTGCCATTTCGCAAGTATAGTTGTTGGCATCTTCTTCCCAACAGGTGGTGGTGCTACTGGTACACCACCCGAGGGTGCCAACATAGTAAATAGGGCCCTGCACCAGAGCCTCGTCGCTCGGTGAGCCGTCATCGAGTACTCTCTTGGAACTCCAACTGACTGTCTGCGTGGAGATATCCTGAACAGATGCAACACGGTCAACATCTTATACCTGGTGAGCTGACCTGGTTTGAGCTAAATTTAAAACTTTTGGAAACACACACGCTATCAGTGTTTTTGTGCACAAAGTTGGAAATCAGTAGTCAGGGTCCTGGTGTACGGATACGTCAGTCTCTGCCCCAACAGTGGACTCCCTGAACTGAAGACCACACTCGGTACCCTTAACACTATTGCTTCACAGAAAAGAAAATACCATAGTTATAAGTCATGCGGTAGAACCGACTCCTCTGATACCAATTTGCCACGACCCGTCCTCGGGGCCCGTGCCGTGACTACCCCAAGCCCGCCTTCCATGGCCCAGGGGCTGGAGACTAGCAGCAAAGGAATAAATTAAGATAACTGGAAGGAATTTACTTTATAAAAGTAAACAAAACACCACAGAGTACAAGTGGAAGTAAATCACTAAGTACAAAGAGAAGTGCTAAAAGGTAAATGGGCCAGAATACAAACTCAAACGAAAGTACAACTACAACTGAACAAATTACAACAGATAAAGACAACAGCTGGAAGGATGAAAGCGAGTCCTGGGTCATCCTCCTCGGATCCTACATGAATGGTAGGTACAGAAGGCGCAGCTCCTGGATCGTCCACCACAGATCCTACCTGAAGGGTAGGTACAGATGGTGCAGCTCCTGGATCGTCCACCATGGATCCTACTTGAAGGGTAGGTACAGATAGCCTCAACAACGCTCTCACCCGTCAACCTCCTCCAATTGTCGTTTCACCGTGAAGTCCACCACCGGATAGTGACTCGACGTGTAGTCCACCTCCGGGTATTGACTCCTCGTGTAGTCCACCTCCAGGTACCGTCCAGTCCTCGAACACTCAGCCTCTGTCAGCACTGCCCGTCGTCTGCAACCAACACAATGGGGTACGGGCATAGCCCATGCAGGGGTAAGTATAACGATACTCAGTAGAGACCCCGAGACCCTCATGGTCTCACTAAAACCAACAAGGATAACCAAAAAGAAGATTTCAACAGATAACCTCTACATAGGTATATGCCCATACATATACCTAAGTTATCAAGTAACCTATATCAATGATGAGGAAACACAAGGATTATGAAATAAATGGATAACCACTACCCAGGTATATGCCCATACAGATACCTAAGTTATCAAGTAACCCATCTAATTCTTGAGGAAACACAAAGTTCATAGTCTCAGGTCAAACCTGGATTTTCATTATCGAAACTGTAACTGCTGAAGCGGTCCGTCTCTGGAGTGTACAGCGGTCCTGTCATGAATCCGAGGTACTGCTCACTAATCCAAGTCTCTAAGGTAGTCCTCCTGTTGAGTACCGCGGTTCTGCTACCAAATATTGGGTGCTTCGTCTGTTGTGGGTCTGCCGCCAAATAACGGGTGCTCCCCCTAATAGCCTATAGAGGTACTCCTTCGGTCGAGTTCCATGGTTCTGCTTCCAACTACAAGGCGCTCCATCCACCGTGGGTCTGCCGCCAAATACTGGTCGCTCCATCCACAGGGCTAGTCGACTCACTCCAAGTCGAGTCAGTCAAGCAGTCGTCAGGTCTCAGTCGTCTACACGGTCTCCATACTCTGTATGCTCGTCTCCAGGGGGACTGCTCCACGAGCTACTGGTCAATACTCCATGTATCTCAAAGTCCCACAAAGAAGTATCTCAAAGTCCCACAAAGAAGTATCTCAAAGGACCGCCTCGTCACAGGTGTCTCAACGTAATAGACAGCGCGTCAATCGGACGCCCGGTCTGTGAGTTACTATCCTTTTTCGTCCCCGGGGCCCGGTTGGTTTCGTGTGCAAACCAATCCGGCCGTATATCATCTGTACCCCAAACTCTCATAGGGTAAACTCAAAGGGACCGTTTCTCAACGTGATCACCAATGCCGCTGACGGTTCATCAAACAGACGTCTGGTCTGAATGATATCATCTTTTCTGTTCTAGGGGTCTGGTTGGATTTCGGGTACAATCCAACCCGGCCACTATCCAACATCAACCAAAACTCAGGCGAAGTATGCCAAAAATTCTGTCTCATCAAGAGGAAATCAACAAGACAGATGGCGCGTCAATCGGACGCCCGATCTATGAGTTATTGGATTTTTTCCTTCCAGGGGCCTGGTTGGATTTCGTGAGAAAACTAACCCGACCACACTTTGACGACATACAAACCTCAAGCGGAGTAAGCCAAAAGATCCTTCCCACTTAGAGAAATCCATCAAAGTCGACGGCACGTCAATCGGACGTCCAGAGCTCAAGTTACGAGTGTTTCCGCTCCGAGGGCCCGTTTGGTTTTGTGTACGAACAAACATGGCTGATCCAAAAGTATATCGAAACCTTGAGTGCGATATGTCAAAATGACCGTCTCTATCCAAGGGTCTCATCGCAACTAACGGTGCGTCGATCAGAGGTCCATAGCCCATGATATGAGCATTTGACCGAAAGTGATCCGAAAACGAGGGGTCTGGGCCCGGACCGACCCGGCCCAACCCCCCTGGGTCGGCCCGAACAGGGTTGACCCGACCCGGATGGGCACAACCCGGCCTGGGCGCGACCCAGCCCGACTGGTGGGTAGGCTCGGCCGGTTACGGTCGAGCGGAGCAAAGCGGGGCGCTGCCCCCGCGTGAAGAACCGTGACCCCGCGTGGGGCCGCCCGTGCCAGCGGACGCGGCAGCCGGCCGCATCCCGCCGCCCCCCTCAAGTCCCGCGCGGTCGCGGGACCGAACTTCGCCGCCGCGGCTTTAGCCGCGACAGATTATTCTGGCGGCGCTCCGGGTGCCGCTGCACCCGACCGCCGGCGCCATCGCGCCGGCGTGGCGCCCTTGCGGGGGCTTCCGCGGACCACCAGACGCGCTCCGATGGTCCGATTCGCCTGCATTCTTCGCCAGTGATCATCCTGGGACCCAACCACTGATGCAAAGATCCCACAATGCTCGTGCGGCTTCGTTTGTCATTTTCTGGCACAGCGCGACGGCGCCGTTTCTTTTTCATCTTCATCGGTGCGGCGCGGCGGCGCCGCGCTTCTTAGCCTTTCTTCATAATTTCTGTGCGGTGCAACGACACTGCGCCGCCTTTCACGTGCCACAACAAATTCAAACAAAAAGGGGGAGTAGGGTCGGCCGTGTTCGTGTGGTCCGACCTCCTCCCATTATAATGATTGCAAACGGCCATATGTTAGAAGTCGATGTACGAGAAAGAAATAATTCGCGGACAAAAAAAAACAATAATCCTCAACATCAATCCGCATGAACGAACGATCTGTGGATCAACCTGGAATTGGTTAGTCCACGCTCATCATTATTTTCTCAAAAGATAAGAGAACACCAGATAAATTCCCCTACCTCGTGCGATCTTGAAAGGAGGTTCATCGAACGAGGATTCGTCGTGGAAAAACCGTCGCAGAAAGAGACATCGCAGAAAGAGGAAGTCGCGTCGGCATCGCGGTACACGGCGTCGCGTAATCGGTTTCCGAGAACTCAGCGTTCTTCATCGGAGACCGATGTGTTCTTCGCGTTCTTCGTCGAAGATGAAGAAGTTACTCAAATCCTTAGTCCTTTCTCCCAAAATCTCCACCACGAGGTTCCAACCCCAAATAAAATAAGCTCACCCCTTATTTTATTAACATAATTTAACTTTTGAATTTCAAGAGTTTGAAATTCAAACATCACACTTAAATCACTTAATTAGTAACATAAGTTGTCAAAAATTAATGGTGAGTTGAGGGGTTTAAGAATTTGAAGGGGTGGGGCTCGTTTGGGCCCCACCACCCTCATAACCTCTCTTAGGAAGTTGGGTAGTTACCCAAATTCCACCAAAAGCCTTTAACCATAAAAATTGTAGTTAAATTATAAATTAAACTTCCACAATTTTTATCATCTTCTCTCGTGAAAACGCAACTCCGGAACAGGTGTTCCTAAATAATTACCGGTGTTGCGGTTCCAGCGGTGCCCTCAGAATTTGATTCTGAGCACCGGTTCAAAAGTTAGAAAAACCTGCTCGTTCGTTCACTGAACGTACCCAAGCTAATCTTCGAAAATAAATTTCGGGCACATCGGGCCTCAGAATCAGGCGCCGTCAAAAATTGTGTTCTCGTAAAATTCCAAAGAAAATTAAGGAAAAAAAATTATCCTTGAAATTTCCGGGTCTTTACAAGTTACATGATATTTTTTGTATCATATGCCAGACATAATGTTATGTATACCACAATATAAGCATGAGTTTCATATAGCGCAAAAATATCGCGGTGTAGTGTACAAAACAATTCATCCAAAAAATATTCTCATAAAAATATTGGGGGTATTATATTTTTTATGTTATATCGTTTATATATTTCCACATTTTCATGTTATATAATTAGTGTCTCTATTGTGATGGTATTTAATGATTTTTAATGTTATTATTTCATGGGGCTTCTGATTCAAATATATCCATTATGATAATATACTTTTCAGAAAAGAAATCATCATTTAATTTTTTTCAATCAAAATAATACTATTCTAGGGACATGTTTTTTAAAATGAATTTATAATGTTATTTTGTATGTAATAAAACATTTTATACTATATATTTTATGTCTTTGTTAATTGATTTTAATTTTTTTCAAATATAAATCTGTTTACCTATTTTATATCGAAAATTTTGAAAATTACAAAAAGAATGTTCTTCATGTAAACATTGACTTTTTCACCACGATGATGATTACTTTATTTGTATCTTATTTTTAATGATTTTAAATTTTCTAAAAAAATAAATCCTCTTTCCTTTTTTAAATTTTTTTGGTATTGAAATTTTTTTTTGAATGATAATTTGTTTTTGGCATTAAAAATTAGGTTTTAAAAAAATTTTGTATTTTGATATAATAAAATTAATTATATTATGGATTAAAAAAAGAGTAATTTTTCAAATGTTTTATTATAAAAAGTATAAATAATGAAAAAAATTAATCATGATATGGTGCTAAATAATTACACATTATAAATTAGATGCTTCTAGATTGTGTCAAGTGAGCTCATTAATGATTATATGAATGGGCGGCCAAGATATAGTTTGGTGAGCCTAAAATAGATTAAAATGATTGGTATGACAAAATAGTGCTACAATACTTTGGGTAATGTTCATTTACTAAATTTAAAGAACGATAGAGTAACCAAAGGTTTCCTGATATGGATTTAATGACGCTCCAGTTTATTCTATCATATATATTAAATGTTTGTTGAATGTGATGTTGTATGTTACCGACAAGTGTTTTTAATTTCATGTTATTAGTTTAAAATGTTTTTTGTGGAAAAAATGTGTTCTTTTTTCATTTGAAAATATATTATTACATATATTAAATGAAATTTTATTATAAAGGAGTACTTTAAATAAGTTTTCATGTTTTTTACATCAATAATTGTTTTCTTTTTTTTATTTCCTTTAGTGATATTTTTTGTATTAATCCCACATTTTAAAGTGTATTTCACATGTTTTAATGATGATATACGAAAGGATTTATTAATTTTGGACTTTTTGAAGATTTATAATGAAGTTAAATTATGCATTATATTAAAATCGTTATATTATGGGAAACTGTATACTATCTAAAAATGTCCACTTTGTATTATATGGTTTTGTAATGTAGGATTTATAGACTAGTTCTATAATACTATTATCCAAAGAATACCCTCAAATGTAATAAAATAAATTATTCTCATAAAACTCAATATTATGTAATTTTTAATCCACAATCAATTATAGTTGGTGTCGTAAGTCAATTTATATAACTATTGAGAATTTGATCTTTTCATGTGTGGTTATCATAAGAGATTTGGATACCATAATAGGCCTATAATAATAATTATGATCATAAGTTCAATGTATTTTCCACACCATTTAGGTTTTAAGTGATGATATAATAATATTATTAATGCTATTTTAGGTGTCGTTTTAGTAGTTTGATGTATTTGTATATTAAAGGTTTTACATGAATTTTACATTTAAATTTCTGTTCAGTAAGATTTAATGTATTGATAATATTTACTAATTATATAATATTGGATATTGAGAACAATTACTTATGCATAGACAAACACTTTATGTAATATTGATTTGGTGATTATACGATTATGTTGCCTTAAAAGTTAATTGTCATTTTTTGGTTATAAATTTAAAGGTATAACATATCCTTTGAGGTTAAAACAACAATTAATTTTTGGGATAGTGAGTTTAATTTTGATATAGGGTTATGGAATGTTTTAGTTTTATCAATATGTGTTACTATTGAATTTTGATTATAATTGTGTTATGTATTGTTATATTTTCCATGAACCCCTCCATAAAAAGTTACCAAAATTAGGGAGATAGATAATGAACCATTAGTCCCGCCTCCTGTAAGCCCTGGGATAACAACTAGCACCGAGGGTATGAAAATACTATGCATGGGAGGAATTAACCTATATGATAAAAATAGGATTGGAATACATTATAAATCAACAAAAATTAAATCCATGATATAAATATATATATGAAAGCCAAAAATTATCGCACAATGAATGAGTAAATAAAAATGATATAAATAAAAAGTCTCCAATGTAAATAACCAAAATAAAAACGTTATCAGTGACATAAAAACAGTCCAAATGTATGATATAGTAAAGTCCAAAACAGTCCATGAACTCAACCTAGAATCATGAAATACTATTAAAAATGTAGTTTTTTCAAATAGGGTTACTCAGTTTGAAAATTAAAGTCTCTCATGAACATGTGACAAGAGAAAATTAATGCACTCGTGAGAAACTTTTCCTAACAAAACCGTACCTATACAGGAATACTGATAAGAAATACAACATCAGCAAGTATCACTCACCAAATAACACATCCATGTTCAATAATATAATACAAATCACATCAATTAAAGGTTACCCCACCCCACATTCCCACTGATTTTCCACTCTCACACACAAATATCATATGTTATAGTGCTTCCACTTCTATTGAATAACATCACATCCCATCAAATCCATCTTGAAAACACAGAGGCCATCACATCACATAACATTTTAGAACTAGGGTAGTAGGGTATCATGAACAATAAGAGAATAATCCTTGTTCTTTCCTCATACCATACATGACCCCACACAGAAAGTCATATCACCACATCACACCTGAACTCACATGGGATATCACATATCTTAACTAGTGTAGTAATGTGACGTGACTATGAAGGACATCAACCTCATTAACTCCTCCTAAAATTCATCACCCCTACTATGATTCAACTCACCACATCTCTCGTGAACACACCTAGTCCATCATATCTCATCGCAAAAAAAAATCAACAGTGTCACTTTTGGCTTCTAGCAATCAAAGCTTGTTCATGTCCTCACATCTCTTGGAAGAGGTCATGGGGCTAAGAGGGTAACCAGTACAAATCATCCCATCGAGATTTTGGGAAAAACACATCCTACATGACTATGTGGGTGTTGGAACATAGTGATCGATGTGGGTGGTCTTTATATAGAAAACATAAGAATATGCAGGGTATATATATATAGATAAACATAATAGAAGCCCCATCCTATGGGTTCACATCCATGGAAAAAAACATTTCAGATGATACTAAACTTATACTAAAAAATCAAATTACATAACCTCAAATTAGAAATAACATACACAAATTACAATTACAGTATTTAATAATCATTATTTAAATTTTTATATTCTCTATTACCAACCAATTCCATTATAAAACACACTTTGTAATTAATTTTATCCCTCCATTCAAATATAAAATTTTTACCATTTAATCCAAACAATCCTTTTTTATTTAATTCATTTAACATAAAAAATATTAATATTCATTTATCCATCAATTATTAATATAAAAACTAACAAAACAAAGAATAAAAAAAAGCATCACAATATAACAACCCAACAACCCAATAAGAACCTCCATCATAGCATCACTACAATAACATTTCTTATCACTTCTCCCAAAGAAATGACGTCCTGAAAACTGCAAATCAAATCAACCCACACACAGAAGCAAAACCATTCCATACATAACAACACATACCCCATCACAAAACATTTTTAGATTTATCAATGGGAGTGTTACTAAATTCTACTTACTTATGTAAGGATTTTATCACGCAATCCCAAAGATCACAGGGAATCCAATTAATTTACAAAAAGTATATAATAATCAAATTATAATTTCCATGTTATCAAAAATAAAATAACATGAATTACAAAATTCACATCATAACTATGAAATAATGTTCCCCCAACATCCGTGATTTTCAGCCATCATTTAGACCATACATTTTAATGTATCGAAAGTATAACAAAAAAACTATAAGATCATGCTTTACATTACCCTACCCCTTTTAATTTAATTTAAAAGAGTTAAATTATATTTATTAATCTAGATTCAACCCTTATCAAAGGAGTTAAAATAATAAACCCAGCAATCATGATACACATAAAGCGAATTTATGAAATTCTTACCCTGAAGAAGAAGATTTTCCAACATTTGTTGCATTATAATAGGGGGTTTTCATACAATAGTAAATCATTTTTGGGAATCTTGATCCAACTATAGAAATAAGGTTCTATAAATCCAAGGTAATATTAATATCGGACCTCCGTCTTAAGAGAATGTAAACTCGATGTAATGAATTAAATTTAACCACTTTTGAACAAACAGACCTAATACATATGCGATTGGATATGGTTCTAACATACCATTAAAGGAGGATCCCATCAATATATGGGGTTTATGAACATAAATGGTAAAAATTTATATGAAATTAACGATATGATTAATATTTTTTGGAAATGATTTTAAAACCCCTTAATCAAGGCACTAAACCTATTTTCATAATAAAGGACATTCAAATGGAAATTTTATATTTTTTTGGGAAATACTAGAAACACTTTTAATGACCCTCTTCTTGAAATGAATCTCAACCAGAAATGACATACCGCCAGAATGAGTCACAACAAGGAAAGACTTATGGTAAAAATGGCCAACCCTGAGAATAAATCTCCTATAGAAATGAATGGGATCCAGAATGTCCTAACATAAGAATGAATCACCACTAAAAATGAATCACTAGTAGAATGACATACTGACAAAACTCCCAAGCAGAAATGACTCCCCACCAATATTACATAATTATAGATTGATTACATTGTATAAATGACTCACTACCAGATTGACCCACCACTAGAATGACTCATATACAGAAATGAATCACCACCAGAATGACTTACTATCATAATGACTCTCTAACATAAATAACTCCCCTCCAGAATGACCAACCACTAGAATGACCAACCAATAAAATGAATCACTTCTATAAATGACGCACCACCATAATAACCTACCTACAGAATAACTCACTGCCAAAAATGGCTCATCGCAAGAAAGAACTACTACTAGAATGAATCACTACTAAAATTGAATCACAACAAGAATTACCTTCCACAAGAATGACTCACCACAAAAATTGACCAACTATTAGAATAAAATTACAACCAGAATGGCTCACTACAAGAATGACCTACCAGTAGAAGGAATCAAAACCAAAATGACTCACAACAAGAACAAACCACTTCTAGAATTAAACATCACTAGAAATTACCTATTACCAGAATGGAAAACCATATGAATAACTCACTGAAAGAAATGAATCATGACCTAAAATTTCTAAAATATCTATAAAACACCCTATACATCTCTCTTAAACCTCAATCATTGTAATTTTCTTCAAATTAATAATCCTATAGGTATGATTAATTAAATTAGATGCCTCACAAACTATTCTTATCCTCATGAATTCTAAACCAACCAAGAACAAAATAGATAAAGGTTATGAAAAATCATCCCTAAATATAGTGCTTATTGGTCTAATTACATACACAACGATGTTACCAATATGACCAACTAATCCAAACTCCAACAAACACTGAACATAAAATTTCACTACCCAGACATAAGAATAAGGTTATTTCATCCACTATGTCAATATAATATATTCTTTGGGAAACACTGACTTGGACACAGGTGTTTAATAACATAAAAATAATGAGTTATATTAGGAATAATTTCCTCTCATTTTCACATGTCAGGACTTTAAAACACATCCCAAAAAACATGTCACATCAAAGGTGAACCAATATATCTTATAAAACACAATAGTCCATGATGAACATCATAAACAAATAGAGCAATGAAAAACTCAAAATCCTATTGGTAATATGAATGCATATATGTCTCACACTCACAAGTACCCTCCTCTAGGGCACCATGCCAACAATGTACACCAACAAATGAAATATTCCTTCATCAAAGAACCTTCTCTCAATGGCCTTGGATCTCAATTGGATGATTCAAAAATGTTGTATCATCCACATTATATAATTTCCCTAATCAATGAAATAGGATTCATCATGATAATATTGATAGAGATGAGAGACATGTAATACTCTTTGGATATGGTCCAGAAAAAGTTGATATTCAAATTTGTAATCTACCTTTACATCACACCCCAAAACCTTGAAGAGACCAATAGATTGGGGAGAGAGCTTACTCCCTTTGTCGAAATTCCTCCACCCATGTTGATGTGAAACTATCAAGACCACATGGTACCCCTCCTCAACCTCCATGGACCTAATCATGTGATCAGAATAAAAAAAATGGACTCATGTGCTTCTTTAATCCTCTCATGAACTAACCGAACATTTTTGGTTGTGCGCTATAGTACATTGTGCCAGGAACTACTGACTCCACAACCACTTCTCAGCATAAATGAGATTGGCATGGCCAATGAATCAAGGCCTCAAATAGGAACATACAAATGGATGAGTGAAAGATTATATTACATGTAAACTTGTCCAAGGGAATTAGTGATACCTACAACCCAATGATGATAAAGAAGCATGATCACAACAAATCCTTTATTTTATAGATAGTATGCTCTATCTGACCATCTGCCTGAGAGTGGAAAAAAGTTTTGAGGTGTAACTATGTCTCAAAATAATGCTGCAATCCCCTCCAGACATTTGAGGTAAAATTGGAATCTTGATATGAGATAATGTTCCTTAGGCCTTTTAGAATCTGTACCACATCATCCATATTCATTTTTTCCAAAACATCTACTATGTATGACACCTCTGTTGGTAGGATGTGAGATAATTTTTTAATAGATTCACAATTACCATAATATCATCAAAACCTCCCAAAATCCGGGGTGAATCTGGGATTAAATCCATCAAGATTTCATCTCATTTCCACTTATGAACATCCAAGGGCTGCAATAAAACTTTTGGAATTGGATGGTCATATTTTACCTATTGGAAAACTAGACACTAAGCTACAATCTCTACCACAGACTCTTCATCCATGACAACCACAACTATGTCTTCAATCCATGGTATATCATTGAAAATACTGTGTGTACTACAAAATGTGAGGTATGAAACACATGAAGGACTCTCTCCTGTATTTCTATCAAATCAAACAATATGTCCTGAAAAATCATTAAGTTATGGACATCCTGAAACAATCCCTCTTGAGCATCCCTTTTTCAACATGATCATGCATCACCCATTCCTATTTGTCTCCACATTGAGAATCCTCCACTAACTAAATCTGTGAAGAATACACTACAATATAGAACAAACATCCTTTACCATCCTCCAATATTTCATTTTAGTGTAGGGATGTGAAATCCTTAATCATTCAACCAAAACCTATATACTCATGAAAAACATCTTTATATGTATTTATTCTCAAATCATCTTCCATGATAATCCTATTTCTTATGGTGTAGGATATCTCAAAATCATATTCTTAAAGAAACTCTATCTAACTCCACTATCATAGATTCATATCACATTAGGAAAAGATATATCTCAAAAACATATGATCTGTAAAGACCAAAAAATGATCCATACTGTGGTGATGTCCTAAAAAAATCTGTGTGAACAAAACTATTTATAGTGTTAGATCATAGGTGTAATTATTATTCTTATGAGTGCATAATTTCTAATACCCAAAAGTGATCACAGAAAACCTCAAACATAACACACTAATCAAAAAATTAAAGCACTATAGAACTAACCAACATCACCTTCATGTAACTGAATGATACATGAAATTGATCAACCCACACAAAATCATGGTCCCTTCTTGTCAACACTATCAATGAGGGTGAGTCTCAAGAAAAATCAGTAACAAGCCTCCAATAATAGCATTCAATACCAAGGAAGCTACGATCATATACCACATTATTTCACAAATGCAATGAAAAAATATTCCTGATTATCGATGAGACTACTTACACGCCCTATAGAGACACCACATGCCCGATGAAATTAAACTCTCTTCTAAAACATATACATGTATACCGTTCCACGTATCTGTTGGCGAAAAAGACCGGATAACACATCTTTGATAATGATCAACATTCTCCCCCTATAAACTTGTGTAGATTATTATATCATTTAAGAATATGAAAAAATACATATCTATGAAATCTCAAAACACATAATTTATAAGACCCATTAAAATGGATGGTGAGTTCATAACAGAAAGTGGCATGGCCATGAACTGACGGTTCCCATAACACCATCTAATGGATGTCTACTGGATATCACCATTCCTCACCCTTAATAGGTGATACCCAGACTACATATCAATCACAGAGAACCAAATAGCACACATATACAAGTAAAAAAGATAATATATCCTTGGAAGAGGATTTTGATTCTTGATCATCACCTTGTTAAACCTCTAGTAGTCTATGTAAAACATCATGCTAAAATCCACATTCTTTTAGAATAACACCAATGAACCTCACGGTGACACACTAGGTAATATAAAATCCTTCAAAATAAGATAATATCCTTGAATCATCAACACCAACAACTCAGAAGGAAACATCTGATAGAAAACCATATAAATGAAATAAGCATAAGTCTATAATTCTATCATGGGCACAATATCGCATTGATGATGTAGTATCAAAACCTCCTTTGGGAAAATATCTGAGAACTACCCAACAGCCTTGGGAGACTCCTAGGTTTTTATTTTTGTTTATACCATTGATAACTTAGACACTATGGAATGAAGGGTCTCCAAACACCAAATAGACACCATGAAACCCCTCTTGTCAAAGAAAACCTCATGTTGGCCATCTATATTTGAGAACATGCCTCACCTATTTAAGTAGAATATTATAAACAATAGAAAATACAACTAGTTGATTCCATGGATGAGATTTTATAGATTCATATGAATAATGAAAAGGTCTATAGGTGATTGATATTTCCCCATCATCATACTATACCCCTAAAAACCTCAATCAAGCATGTCTGGCATTCGATATGTGTTGTCAACACTAGGGGAATAAAAAGCCTCTCTACATCTCATTCCAGAGCATGAACTAGAGAGGATGATACAATGTATTAAAAATCACCTGAGTCAAACAAGGAACAAACATGGGTATATGATAAACTAAGTGTACCTCAAATGATCTTAGGTCCTTATAGTGTCACCCCCTCCCCTATATGAATTGACCATTCCAAAAACTTCTTCCTCTCTACTGATAGCCTCTACCATGACCACACTTTGTTTAATGTCCTTGAGGATGAGGAAAATCTTAATGTCAACCACTTCATGTCACCTCTTATCTCGGTGGAGAATAACCTACTAACCCAACCATTGTAATGGAGTTATTGGTAACATCTTTTTAGAGTAGTGTTTAACCATTACACTTGAAACAAAATAACCGACATAATCTTCGAGGAACTAATCATGATAATGGTCACAAATCCGATAGATGAAAAAAACCGTTCGTAAGTCCCTAAGAGGATTACAAAAACCACAAGTCTTAGATAGTTATAAGGGAAGCTCTTGAGGACGACTCCCTACTAACCAAAACCTCGAATGCCCTGGTCCCTAATACATATCATTGATAACTATACTAATAGATGAATGTTTCTAGTTACCCTCACATGGTATGCCTCCTCATGAGTTCATCTCTCAATCATCTCTTCCATCTATTCAATGTTAATATATTTTTTCAATTTAAATTGTGTAACGTAATATTGGATCGAAGGATGGAGTGCCTCCTCATGACACCTTACTCGAACACTTCATCTAGGAAAATATCTACACCGTTACATAGAAGTTCCTTGAACATAATACCAATGTACCACATAGACATACTTCTATGATGAAGTTAGATTAGAAACTACATATTTTAATACTTTGTGTTCAATGAACGAAAATCTTCTCAGAACCCATTTTGAATGTTGACCCATGAATCATCCTCTTTATTATACTCATGAAGTTACAACATCAACCACTAATGTGAAAATACGTTCATATGACTAGAATCCAAGGGGACCCAATGCTCTTTTGATTCATGTATAAAACTAATTGTGACATCCATCACCTCCATCCTCCCCTATCTCCACATAAAAAATGATACCCTCATACTTTCCCAAATACATTCTTTGAAAATATAAAAATGTACACTTCCACTGATCACCATCCTTAACTTAATCAACGTTATAGCGATGAAATATGTCAGTTTATTGTGACTCAACATCCCGAGAAACACATGGACTACCTCTTGGAGTCTTAGCTGAAAGGGCAAAAACTATTTCCTAATTATTGTATCGTATAATTGTTTTAAAATTCATTTAAATTTATTTCATTAATATTAACCATAAAAAAAAAACTCAATTAGAATAAGAACACTATTTATCATGATGCATGTACCTCTCCATGGCCTCTTCCATACAAATAAATTCACATCATGTGGTCATTCAATAAGCTCAAATTATATGTTATGGATCACATGGGGGGAGTAAAATAACATATAATAGCTGGTCTCCTAGGCCAATGTCACACCCAATGGTAAACCGACACTATTTACATACCAAACAACACAATCTTCTATGTTCCTAACTCTTTACTTTATCATATCTCTCAACCACCCCATTTAATGTAACGTTGTTCTGATACTATCCCTCTAAAGACGTCTCAATGAGGGGAGAGGAATAATGACCCTTATGTTCTACTACATGTATGCCCCAAGATGGAGACTAGCATGGAGGGTTTAAAAAACTAAGATATGAGGGCCATTAACTTCTATAATTTAAATAGGATAGAGATATAAATAAATATACTAAAATAAACTCCATGACATACATATATATATATAATAAATCCAATAACCATCCCATAATTCATGTTAAAATAAAACAATGAAGATAAAAAGTTTTAAAAGTAAATACAAAAAATAAAAACTACTCCAACAACATATAAAAAATCTAAATATCCTAGCAAGTAAAGTCTAGAGAGGTTCATGATGTCCTCAAATAATCCTGAATATAGTTTTATATGTTTAACATCCCAGGTAAATAAATAATAAAACCTTTTCATATTTATTAATATTTGTTAATTAAATATTAATTTTAGATTAAAGGGGTTGCTATGTTTGATAGCGTACCCGATATGCAACAATGGGTTTCCTTGGAATCTTACATTGCACACTAAAAATATAATATTATTATTTTAAATGGTAGTTAACTCCTTGACATTGTACTGGAGTTAATGAACAAAACTAACTATAATATGATTATACATGGATTTTTATTTATCCAATCAAAGTTAGAGGCTTAATATATGAATGAATCTCTTTTAAGCATAATTTACATTAAAAGGCCGATTTACCATCTATTAATGGTGAATCCTTTTTAAGTCGAGTTTTGGTCACTTTAATACATTCTATATGTCCAAATAAAATATTTCATTAGAAATAGGACATCATAATTTACTTTGGGAAATTTTTTTGTATTTATCTGATAAAGTTCATTTTTTATGGAATAGTGAAAATATTGTATTTTAATTCAAAACTATATTTTAATCTAATTTATTTATATGGTTAGATTTTCCTTTTAATTGGTTTTAAAGTGTAAATAGATTATATTTTTACCATTACATCAAATTTTGGTCATTATAAGCAATTTCACATATAAATTGTATATAATCAGCTGTCAATCTTTTGATAGTTAATATTTCTTAAAAACACGCCTTTTGTTTTGACAACGGGAATTAATTTTAAATTAATTTCTTCCACTTATGTGTTTGGAATTTGGAGAAATGGATTCCATATTTGGAATCAGGAGGTTCAAATTTTTTAAATAGGTAACTTTTATTTTTAGGAATTTTAAATATTTACATCAGTAAATATTTTATTTACGATGGTTAATGGGTAAATCAGGTAAATAAGGGTAATAAATAATATTTATTTACCCTAACAGGTGTCCTAATCCTATTGGTTGATTCATATCCGACCATGGTCATCCTTGGGTCAATTTGGGGACCCCATGGAGCCACATAAAAGTGATTATTACACTTTATTTTAATTAACTTAAAGTAAAGGGAAAAATGAAATAAACAAATATCTTTTAGTAAATTAATTTTTATATAACGTTATACAAGTTATATATTCGACTATAAATATTAATTGGAAAGCTAAAACATTTATTACATCATGGTTTTTTTTATAAATTTAAGACATAAAATAAAAAAAATTATTTATGACACAATCATGATGCAATATTTACCTCATTAATAAATGATTTAATTAAATAAGATTATAATGATTAAAATATTATCCAAATCATGTCCAATTCTGATTGGATGATTTTATTTAGATTATGTGTCATTTTATAGTCAACCATAATAATTTTTGGACCACTAGAAACTGAATATAATTATATTATAAAATAATATTTTCACTCTTTCCTAAAGAGCCCCTCCTCTCCCTTATAAAAATAGACCACTTCTATGCAATTCCTCACAACTATCAAGCCATTTGTAACATCCAATATCTACCCAATTAAGCTCCCCACATCCCTATCTTCCTTCTATAAGCCTTACCCTAGGATGAAGGATCTTCAAGAACTCCTTTGGTTCAAACCAAAGTGAGTTACCCAAATTAAATGTAACTGTTTCACTTAAATTGTTTTCTTTTATTTTGCTTCTCCAACCCCTAAACTCTTTTTATTTACTTTCTTCTGTAACAAAAACAGTATCCTCAATATAATATGATGTTTTTATGATAATTATTAAAACTACACTTACACACACCTCCATGTAATGGATGAAGAACATACTATTTCTGTGGATGGAAAACTAAGGCCTCATGAAATGATGATTGTTCAATTACATCTTACCACCTCTCATTGTGACCATTATGATGGAACTGTATTATATATGACATATATTATGTTTTTTATTTCTTTATGCTTCTTTACTTCCCAATTATATCAAAACTTTATGGTTTCCATGGTGGGTAAATACGATAATCTCATTTGAGGAAGTGCGGACTACCGCCCCTCAAAGTGACTTGACTCGTTAATTACCTACGTGGGATGTATAAAGGATATAGTTAATGATATTATATATAATATTATACTGGAATTATAATATACCCATGTATCATTATGTTTTAATTCCATTAAAATAATAAATAGAAATGAAAGTAGCGTTCATGCGTACTTACGGCTTACCATCTCCATGAACGGTGCATTTCATTTCGTACCTCCAAATGTTATGTACTATTATAAATACATGTACATTATAGATATATATGATATATATGATACCAAAATCATCAATACCATTCTAGATATAATCAACCTTTTACCACTTCAACAATATGTAATTATAAGAAGTTTATTTTTGACTCAAGTACCAAATATCGACAAAATGAGCGTTATTAACTTAAATGATAACATAATAATTATAACATGGTAATAAGTGATATAAAAGGAATAATAAACATGAAAATGGTTCTTAAGAAAGTTGAAATTAACTTTAGTTTATTATCAATGAGATTAAATAACGAACGGGTCAAGTCGGACACGCGGTAAGGGAATTCGACTCAATCTCCTTTCATTAAGGCATTTTTAGTTTTATACATGACGTTCTTTTATACGATGTATAAAACCCTTTGAATTTTACTTCTATTAGAAAGTAATATTTTCTCTACGAATCGTTTTACTAAACGAAAAAAAGGAATGTTTCTTTATTGTAAGCGGTGACAATGACCTTTCCGCCGCCGCGAGTTTTTTTTGATCTTGGGCTTCCTTAACAAGACGAAATGTTTTTAAAAGGAAAAATAAATACCAAATTCTCTTTTTACGTATTTTGGTATTGAAACATATTTTGATAATGGATTTATTATTTCAATATCTTGAAATGATATTTTATTATTATAATGTGGAAATGTTATCTTTCCATTATGCTTATGTTTTGTGTTAAGATCATGTTATGGTTGTTGTGAATTATTTACGTATACGGGTGGTTTCGTGATAAACCGAGGGCGGGTGATCCCGAGATAGCTCTCCAATGCATTGGGTAATGTGACGGAGGTTAACATGAATGTTTCTCCTATGAAATTCAGGGAATATATTGTGATGTGTATTGCAATGTAACTCCATATGTATCTGTGATAGCTACAATGTAAGTATGGTATGAATGCTGCAAGTTACCATTATGATTTATTATTTCTTTGTGTCTTTCATAAATCTTATGATTTCATGAGGTAAGTAAAAGAGTTCATGTTTTGTATGTATTTATTTACAAATGTTATCATTCACTGTTCTATAAACCTTACTGAGCCTTTTATGCTCATCCCGTGTTTTGAAATGTTTTTCATAGGACTTAAAGATGAATAGGGTCGAGGATGGGATCAAGGAAAATCCATGCTCTCTTTAACATAGAATTAGACATGAATTATTTTTTTAAGAGTTTTTATTTTATAAAAAAAATGGATTCTGGTTAGAATTGTTGACTTTGTAATATTTTGACATGTAATAGATATGTCCTAATTCCCATAAAACTCTAAACCTGAAAAGATCCTCAATGTGAATTATTCATTTAATTCAATATTATTTAATGTTCAAGGTCGGGACCTTATAGTTGGTATCAAAGGTTGGTTTAGATAACTTAAGGAGTTAGGATACTGTTAAATTAATCTCCATAAAGTAATTTATGTTAATATTGACATCATATAGCATTTACATATTACCATGTTGCTTCGCCAATGATATTTCTTTGTTTAGAATGGTATTCCGTAGAGGAAACAGGGCAGTAATGTTGGGACGACATCAAGACGAAGACAACCTTCCAAATTCGCAACCTGATATGGTCGGAATCAGAACTAAGGAGTTTGTTGCAAATGATGGAACAGTTGACTCAGGCTATAAATGGTGGTGGTATCCATGTACGAGATCAGCTAGATCAACCACAGAGGAACATGTCAGTAGAGAATCATTTCCTGATGCAGCATCCCCCATCATTCAGAGGATCATCAGATCTGGTGCTAGCTGAACGTTGGATTAAAGAACTAGAGAAGATTTTTGAGGTCATGGGTTGTTCCGAACATCAAAAGGTTGGTCTCTTGGTTTACTATTTTTGTAGGTGAAGCTGATCAGTGGTGGCCGATGGTGAAAAATATTAGGGATAATGAGAAGATTGATGCTCATGATTGGGATGAATTCAAAGTTACGTTCTTGGAGAAATATTTTCGTAATGTGGTTCATCTTAGGATGGAAAAAAAATACCTAGAATTGAGGTAGGAGGATGAATCAATAGCTACTTATAAAGAAAAATTCACTCGACTGGGAAGGTATTCTCCAAAACATCATACGAGATCTTGATAGTAAAATCAATCGTTTTTACTCAAGATTAAATCCAATGTATCGAAGGGATTTAGCTTCTCTTAGTTAAAATGTTATGAAAACTTGTTCGTTGTGCAGAGAAGGTGGAAATGGAGTTTTCTGATGATCAAGTATTTTTTGACAAACAACAAAATAAGGGGTCGAGGTGGCAGGTGAAAGGAAGGAACTCTTCAAAAAAAGTCCGATGGTGTGAATCTTAAGTTTACAGTTTGTTAAAATTGTGGTAAAAAGAATGTTGGGGAATGTCTTTTGAATTCTGTTAGGTTCTACTGATGTGGTAAAATGGGACATAAGGCATGTAACTGCACTGAAAAAGATCAGGGTAATAGTAAGACAAATTCTGATTTACAGTCTGTAAAATGTTTTAAGAGTAATGAAATGGGTCATTATGAAAATGAGTTTCCAAGAAAGAACTCAACCGAAGGAAAGAATCCATAATACAAGCAGAAAGGGGTGGCGAAATCCTTTGTAACTATTTCCGCAGATGTTGGGCTATCAAATGAAGTTGTATCAAGTACATTGTTTATTTGTTCAGATTATGCCAATGGGTTGTTTGATTCAGGATCTACACACTCTTCCATTTCATAATAGTTTTCTAGTAAATTGGGAATTCCATCTCATGATATGTATAATAAACTTAAGGTAAAAAAAATTGGAGGAATTATTGAGACCAAAATAAAACATAATAAAATTATTGTCCTTGTGTGTGGAATGAATCTACCTGGAAACCTTATTATTTTGCCTCTAGTAGAGTTTGATGTTATATTGGGCATGTATTGGCTTTCTGTTTATCATGCTAAGATTGAATGCAGAGCTAAAGATGTTTCTTTTCAGAATGATTTTCAGTTTATGTACAAGAATGAACCCTTTATTTTGATAATTTATCAGGAAGTTGAAAAACATGTAAATGATGGAAATGAATGTTACCTTGCACATATTGTTGAAAACAAATTAACTATTCAGATTAATGATGTGCTATTGGTAAATGAGTACCTAGATGTTTTTCCTAATGAGTTTTCTGGTATTATACCGGATCGGGATGTAGAATTTACTGTTGAATTAGTTTCTGATGCTATTCCAATTTCAAAACCCCCTTATCGAATGGCTCAAATTGAACTTTTAGAGTTAATGAAGCAATTGCAGGAGTTATTAGATAAAGGATTCATTCAACCTAGCACATCACCTCTGGTTCTCTTGTCTTGTTTTCAAAAAATAAAGATGGTTCAATGAGACTTTTCATTGATTATAGAGCATTGAATAACAACACTGTTATGAATAAGAATCCTTTTCCTCAAATCGATGATTTGTTTGATCAGCTCCAGGGAGCTTAGTATTTTTCGAAGATTGACATGAGGTCAGGGTACCATCAGTTGCAAGTAAAATAAGCCGACATTCCCAAGACTGCTTTTCGTACTAGATATGGCCATTATGAATTTGTATTTATGCCTTTTGGTTTAACCAATGCATCTGTTGTATTCATGGATCTTATGAATAGAATTTTTTGTGAGTTCTTGGATAAGTTTGTTGTTGTGTTCATTGATGATATTTTGGTTTATTCAAAAAGTAAAAATGAACATGAAAGTCATTTAAGGGTTGTCTTGAAAAACATAATAGAAAAGAAGCTTCATGGAAAATTCATCAAGTTTGAGTTTTTGTTAAAAAAAACTTCTTTCCTTGGCCACATTGTTTCAAAAAAAGGCATAACTGTTGATCCTGCAAAAACACAAGTTGTTGAAGAATGGCCAGGACCCACAAATATAACCTAGATTCATAGTTTTCATGGTTTGGATGTTTATTACTGGAGGTTTGTTGAAAACTTTGCACAATTATCTAGTCTAATGACAATGTTAACTCGAAAAGGTGTTAAGTTCATCTGGACAAAATAATGTGATGATTATTTTCAAGAATTGAAAAAGAGATTGGTGAATGCTCCAGTTTTGGAACTGCCTTCTAGAAATGGTGAGTTTGTTATCTATAGTGATGCTTCGTTGAAAGGACTGGGTTGCGTCCTAATGTAAAATGATCTTGTAATTGCTTATGCTTCACGTCAGTTTAAACCAGATGAGTTAAATTACCCTACACATGATTTTGAATTAGCTATTGTTGATTTTTCTTTAAAAATTTGGAGACATCATTTGTATGGAGTGAAGTGTGAAATATATACTGGTCACAAAAGGTTGAAGTATATATTCACTCTGAAATAATTGAACATGAGATAGAAGAGATGGTTGGAATTAATCAAGGATTATGATTTCATGATCCATTACAATCCGGGAAAAGCATATAAAGTGGATGATGCATTGAGTCAGAAAAGTAATGTCTCATTCGCCATGCTACGTTTGGAACAAGATCCTTTGGTTTTTGATTTGATGAAATTTGGCATAGAAGTTGTTGGTGTAGGAAATTCTTCTGTATTGTTTCAGGTGTCAGTGAGATCATCTCTATCAGTCAGAATAAAGAAAGCGCAGAAGGAAGACAATGAGTTGCAGAAAAAGGTAGAGTTGGTTCAGAAGTGTATGTTGCCTAAATTTAACATTAATAATGATTGTTTTCTTGTGGTTTGGAAAGAGATTATGTGTGCCTTGTGATTAACAGTTGAAGAACGAGTTGTTATGTGAAGCTCATAGTTCTCCGTTTTCCGTTCATCTTGGCAGTACTAAGATGTATATAGATATTATGGAGTATTACTGGTGGGATGGACTGAAAAGAGATGTTGCTAATTTTACTGTGATGTGTTTGACTTGTCAGCAGGTTAAAGAAGAGAGACCATTACCGAAAGGAATTCTTTAGCCTCTATCGGTGCCAGAGTGGAAATAGGAAAATATATCCATGGACTTCGTTGTGGGATTACCAAAGACATCTCGAGGTAATAATGCAATCTGGGTTATAGTTGGCTGATTGACTAAATCTTCTCATTTACTTCCTATTAGAAATACTTGGTCTCTAGATTAAGTTATTTGGTTGTATACTAAAGATATAATGAGGTGATATGGAGTTCCCCTCTCCATTGTATCTGATCGTGATTCTTGGTTTAATTCTATCTTTTGGAAAGGCCTTCAGAAGTAATTTGGTACTGAATTAAACATTAGTACAGCTTTTCATCCTCAATCAGATGGGCAGTCAGAACCAAAAAATCAGACCATGGAGGATATTTTACGTGCTTTCGTGATGGACTACCATGGATGTTGGGACCAACATCTTTCTTTGGTTGAATTTTCTTATAATTACAGTTTTCATTCGAGTATACAGATGGCTCCATTTGAGGCATTGTATGGAAAGAGTTGTCGAACTCAAGATTTTTGGGATGAAGTAGGTGAATGAAATCTGATGGGACTAGAATTGGTAGAAGAGATGGTTGATATAGTTCGTTTGATTCAGAAGTACATGAGAACAGCTCAGAGCAGAAAGAAAAGTTATGCGGAAAACTGGAGGAAGTATCTTTCTTTTGAAGTAGGTGATCTTGTCTTTCTCAATGTTTATCTTTGGAAAAGTGTGATGCGTTTTGGTAGGAAGGGAAAGTTGAGTCTGAGGTTCATTAGACCTTATGAAATTCTATATAAATTTGGGTCAGTTGCGTATAGAGTAGCTTTACCTCCATGTTTATCCTAGGTACCCAATGTTTTTCATGTTTCTATGTTGAAACAATTACATGCCAGATCCATCTCAGGTATTGAGCCCAGAGGTAGTACAGTTAGAAGAGAATCTCTCTTATGAAGAACAACCAATCCAGATTCTCAACCGAAGAGAGAAAGTGTAGATAATTAAGATAATTCACCAGGTAATGGTTTTGTGGAAAACCCATATGGTTGAAGAGGCATCTTGGGAATCTGAAAATGATATGAGGGATAAATACCCCCGCTTATTTTGATATGTGAATAAAATTGCGAGGACACAATTCCCAAAAGGGGGGAAGGATGTAACATCCTAGTTAAATAAAGAATAAAAACTTTTTCATATTTATTATTATTTGTGAAATAAATATTAATTTTAGCTTAAAGGGGTTTCTATGTTCGATAGCGTACCCAATAAGCAACAATGGGTTTCTTTGAAATCATAAGTTGCACACTAATAATATAATATTATTATTTTAAATGGTAGTTAACTCCTAGCCGTTGTATTGGCATTAATGAAAAACACAAACTATAATATGATTATACATGTATTTATATTTATCAAATAAAAGTTAGTGGCTTAATATATGAATGAATCTATTTTTAAGCATAATTTACATTAAAAGGCCGATTTACCGACTTTTAATAGAGAACCCTTTTTAAATCTAGTTTTGGTAAATTTAATACACTCTATATGACCAAATAAAATACTTCTTTAGAATTAGGACATCATAATTTACTTTGGGTAATTTTCTGGTATTCATCTGATAATGTTAATTTTTTAAGGATTAGTGAAAATATTGTATTTTAATTCAAAACAATGTTTTAATCTAATTTATTTATATGGTTAGATTATCCTTTTAATTGGTTTCAAAGTTTAAATACATTATATTTTTACAATTTCATCTTATTTTGGTCATTATAAGTAATTTCACATTTAAAATTTATATAATCAACTGTCACTCTTTTGATAGTTAATATTTCCTAAAAACACGCCTTTTGTTTTGACAACAGGAATTAATTTTAAATTAATTTCTACCACTTCTGTGTTTGGAATTTGGAGAAATGGATTCCATATTTGTAATCAGGAGGTTCAAATAGTTTAAATATGTAACTTTTATTTTTAGGCATTTTAAACATTTACCTCAGTAAATATTTTATTTACCATGGTTAATGGGTAAATCAGGTAAATAAAGATAAAAAAATAATATTATTTATTTACCCTAAAAGGTGTCCTAATCCTATTGGTTGAGTCATATCCGACCATGGTCATCCTTGGGTCAATTTGGGGACCACATGGAGCCACATAAAAGTGATTATGACACTTTACTTTAATTAATTTAAAGTAAAGGCCAAAATGAAATGAACAAATATCTTTTAGTAAATTAATTTTTACATGGGGTTGTACAAGTTATATTTTCAACTATAAATATTAATTGGAATGATAAAAAGGTTTCACACATCATGGATGTTTTTTCTAATTTATAGACATCAAATAAATTAAATTATTTATGACAAAATCATGATGTAGTATTTACCTCACTAATAAATGATTTGATTTAATAAAATTATAATGATTAAAATATTATCCAAAATATGTCCAATTATGATTGGATGATTTTATTTAGATTATTAGTAATCTTATATTCGACCATAATTATTTTTGGACCTTTAGAAACCGAATATCATTATATTTTAAAATAATACTTTCACTCTTTCCTAAATATACCCTCCTATCCCTTATAAAAAAAGACAACTTCTATGAAATTCCTCACACCTCTCCCACCATTTGAATCTTCCAACCTCTGCCCAAATAAGCTCCCCAATTCCATATATTACTTCTAGAAGCCTTACCATAGGAATAATTCACTTCAAGAATCCTTTTGGTTCAATCCAAAGTGAGTTACCAAAATTAAAGGTAACAGTTTCTCTTAAATTGTTTTATTTTATTTTGCTTCTCCAACCCCTAAAATCATTTATTTCCTTTCTTTTATAACAACACCAATATCCCCAATATACTAGGATTTTTTTATGATAAGGATTTGAACTACACTTATAGACACCTCGATCTAATGGATAAAGAACATAATGTTTCTGTGGATGGAAAACTAACATCTCACGAAATGATGATTGTTCAATTACATCTTACCACCTCTCATGGTGGCCATTATGATGGAACTGTATTTATATATGATATATATTATGTTTATGATTTCTTTATACACTTTTACTTCCCTATTATATCAATCCTTTATGGTTTCTGTGGTGTGTAAATACGATAATCTCATTTGAGGAAGTGCGGACTACCGCCCCCTGAAAGTGATGTGACTCGTTAATGCCCTATGTGGGATGTATAAAGGATAGAGTTAATTATATTATAAATTATATTATACTGGAATTGTAATATAACTATTTATCAATATGTTTTAATTCAATTAAAATAAGAAATAGAAATGAAAGTAGCGTTCATGTGTACGTACGACTTACCGTCTCCATGAACGGTGCACTTCATTTCGTACCTCCAAATGTTATGTACTATTACGAATACATGTACATGCTAGATATATATGATATATATGATACCCAAATCTTGAATATCATTCTGGATATAATGAACCTTTTACCACGTGAACAACATGTAATTATAAGAAGTCCATTTTTGACTCAAGTACCAAATATCGACAAAATGAACGTTATTAACTTAAATGATTAAATAATGCATATAACATGGTAATAAGTGATATAAAAGGTATAATAAACTTGAAAAAGGTTCTTGAGAAAGTATAAATTAACTTTAGTTTATTATTTAGGATATTAAAGAATGAACGGGTCAATTCGGACACGAGGTAAGGGACTTCGTCTCAATCTCCTTTTGTTGAGGCATTTTTAGTTTTATACATGACTTTATTTTATATGATGTATAAATCCCTTTGACTTTTAATTTTATTCAAAAGGAATATTTTCACTACAAAGAATTTTACTAAATGAAAAAAATGAATGTTTCTTTAACGTATGTGGTGAGAACGACCTTTCCACCGCCGCGAGTATTATTTGATCTTTGGCTTCCTTAACAAGTTGAAATGTTTTTAAATTGAAAAATAAATACAAAATAATCTTTATGTATTTTGGTATTGAAAATGATTTTGAGAATGGATTTATTATTTCAATATCTTGAAATGATATTTTATTATTTCAATGTGGAAATGTTATCTTTCCTTTATGATTATGTTATGTGTTAAGATCATGTTATGGTTCTTGTGCATTATTTATGTATACTGGTGGTTACGTGATAAACCTAGGGTGGGTGAGCCCTGAGATTTCTCTCCAATGCATTGGGTAATGTGACAGAGGTAAACATGAATTTTTCTCCAAATAGATTTAGGGAATATATTGTGATTTGTATTCCAAATTAACTCCCTATATAGCTGTGATAGCTACAATGTAAGTATGGTATGGATGCCCCAAGTTACCTTTATGATTTATGATTTCTATGTGTCTTTCATAAATCTTATGATTTTATGAGGTAAGTAAAAGAGTTCATGTTTTGTATGTATTTATGAACCAATGTTTTCATTCACTTTTTTATAACCCTTACTGAGCCTTTTATGCTCATCCTATGTTTTGAAATATTTTTCACAGGACTTAAAGATAAATAGGGTCAAGGATGTGATCAAGGAAAAACCATGCTCTCATTAACATGGAATTAGACATGACGTTCTTTTCAAGAGTTATTATTTTATAAAAAAATGGATTTTGGGTAGAAGTGCCGACTATGTAATATTTTGATATGTAATAGTTATGTCCTAATTTCCTAAAACTCCAAACCTGAAAAGTTCCTCAATGTGAATTATTCATTTAATTCACTATTATGTAATGTTTAAGGCCAGGTCCTTATAATATGCATCTGGTGAGAATACATGAATATATAGTATGAAATCAATGTCTCTCATGCACATGTGAAATGATCATACTAATGCACCCATGAGAAAAATAGTAGAACAAAATAGAACTTATTTTAGTATACTAAACAAAATTCCAACATTACCAAGGATCTCCCACCCAATAACACATCCAAGTATAATAATATAATATGAATCACATTGATGATATGGTACACCATGATTCTTTCCCCCTAATTTTCCACACTCACGCCCCAATGTCATATGTCATTGCACTCCCACCTCTACCTAAAAACAGAACTTCAAATCACATCAAATCATGACTGCAAACATTTGGTCTATCAACTCATAACACATATTATATTCAATGTAGTAGGGTATCATGACCATTAAAAATATCAACCTTGTTCCCTTCTCCTTCCATGAACAACCATTACCATTGGTCATCTAAACACTTCTCATCCGAACACACCTGGGACATCACATCTCATAACCAGGGTAGTGGGGTATTTTGATCCGAAATGTCATCAACCACATGGACCCCGCTTACCACCCAAGTCCTATATCATAATCCATCTCACCACATATCACCTGAAAACACCTATTCTGTCACGTCAAAACTTGACATAAGAAAATTTTCCGTCTTCCCATCACAACCCATGAATTTGATTCACATTTTCTAGAAGAGGGATCAGAAAAGTGAAGGTTGTAATATATCTAACCTTCCATCTAGATGCAGGTAAAAAACCACTTGTATGTCTATGCGGGTGTCAGAACATAGTTCTCGATGAGAGTGGGAAGCGTATAGAAATCAAAAAATATATAAGAAATATACATATAGATATACATAACACAAGCTCCATCCTAAGGGTTTACAACTATGATATAAAACATTACACAAGATACTCCACTTTTGTAGAATAATATAAATTAATATCCCCACACAAGAAAAAAAATATAAAATTCAATATCATAATACATAATTATTATTAATCAATTTTTTATATTCTTTGTTATAAACCAATTCAATTTAAAACATTCACTAATTCAGTATTTCCATCCCCTCATCCAAATAAAATCATTAACCATTTAATCCATACTTATCATCATTAATTAATTGGTTAAACAATACCAATATTATTATAAATTTCACCATTAATTACTATTCATGATTCTAACTCAAAATAAAACACAAGTTTTGAATAGTAAAAAAACCTAAAAGCGAAATCACAATGTCAATCGTATCCCCGCTACACAAAAATATCTCATCCAATGCCCCCACGAACATCAAGTCATAGACCTTTCAACTCACAACTTCCCACACACAAGCCCACAACCAATCCACACATAACATTGCATACCACATCACAACAAACATTAGGATTTTATGAAGGGGATATTATTCAATTAAACTTCTCTATTTAAGGATGTTATCACAGAATCTATAAAATCCCAGAGAATACAATTCATTAAAAATACGATAAATAGTTATCCAATTATAATTTATGTGTTATTAAAAATTACATAAAATTGATTACACAATTCACAGTATAGAATTTCACGAATGGACCCCCAATGGATATGAATTTTAGCCATAATTAACCCCTACATTGCAAAATATCAAATCACTAACAAAAAAGCATTACTATAATGATTTAATTGCCCATTTCATGTTTTTACTAATTTAAACATCATAAATTATAATTATTAACTTAGATGATACCATCTGCACAATTAATAACAATAATAATCCCATCCTTCATGATATATAAAAGAGTAAATGAAGGAATTTCTATTTATAAGAAGAATATTTTTCCAAACTTGCGGTACTAGAATATATGGTCCACATATAATAGGAAACCTCTTTGGGGAAACTCGGTCGAAATACAGAAACATGTTTCCATAAAACCATGGTAAGAGGTATTTATGGCATATTGACTTAAGAGAAGGTAATCAAAAAGGATAGAATGAAGATCCACCTCTTTAGAACAAACAAATATGATACTAGGATTTTGGATATAGATTTAACTTACCATTAAAGGTGAATCCCAACAACATCTGAATTTTTTTAACATAACTGGTCTGGGATTTTTTAGAAATTCAATATATGATTAATATCCTTTGAAACCACTTTTAGAAACATTAATTAAGGAATAAAACCCATTTTTTATAATAAAAGATGTCAATATGGAAATTCTATAATATTTTTAGAAAAAAGTGAAACCTTTTTTATGACATAATTCTATAAATGAATCCTTGCCAGAAAAAAACTACTACCAAAATGACTCACCACTAGAACTAACTCACCGATAGAATGAACTACAATTAGAATTAATCGTAAATAGAAATGACACAGATCTAGATTGAACAACTTCCAGAATGATTCATCATAAGAAATTTCATGTTCCTAGATTGACCTACCACCCAAATGACACATTTCCATAAATGAAATGCTTCCAGAATAACCTACAAATGGAATGATTTACTGCCATAAATGAAACAACAATAGAATAATTTTTTTTAGAATAACTCAATTTGATAATAAATCACGGCTAGAATAATCTACTATGAGAATGAATCACAACCAAAAATAGATAACCATAATAAATGACTCACCACCAGAATGAACTAATACAATAATGAATCATCACATGAAATGGCCAACCGTTAGAATAATGTACGGTCGAAATGAATCGACACTAGAATGACTCACCGCATGAATGACCTTCCACAAGAATGAATCACCACAATAATAAATCACCAATAGAATGAATCACCTCTAAAAAGACCTGCCTCTAGAATGAATCACTTCAAGAAATGAGATACCACCATAATGACCTCCTACTATAAAGACTCAACTATAGAAATGAATATATGTCGTAATAGAATGAAAGGTCTGTAAAATCCCTATACATCTCCCAAAACACCTCAATTATAATACTTTTTGGAAATGTAATTGGATGAAATGTTCCTGATTTTGCATTAATTTTGGGAATTATCTTATAATGTGATAATCGTTTTTGTCTTTTTAATGGATAATAAAGGATGAATTTATTTTTATCTCTTTTAATCATATGTCGTCTTTAAAAGTTTATTTTAGTGCTCCATGAATGAAAAATTCATAATGAATACTGACAATTTGGGATAAAATATGACATTCTTTTAAAAATTTACAAAAAGAATAAATTCAAATCATCATGGATGAAAACATTTTTTATGCTCTTAGCATCGAAGGAAAATAATTCCTCAACTCTAGAAAAGGAATTTTGAGACAACTATGTTATCCTGTTAAATTAATATCCAATGAATTAGATGGTTTTTTTGTCATCACAGATTTATGGCATGGAGTCCCCTAAAATTATTTTGAAAATTCATTTTATCATGACTAAAGACCTCTATAAATAAATATAATTATTTAGGATTTACTTCTATTCTACCCTACTTTATCTTATTTGTAAACAATGTTATGTTTTATTCCATATTACCTTTGCACTTACCTTAATATCTTATTAAAAGGATTTGTTGTTAACCATTTTTATGTGGGTATAAAGAAATATTATATTCAAATTTCAATCCTCTGATTATTGAGATAATACTCAATTTGAGATAATACAATTTACTCATTTGGGAGGATGAAAAAACCTTATATTTAAAAAGAATAATTTTTTTTCGATACCGTAAAAAAAAAGAAGACAATCCCAGAATTGATTATAACTCCAGAAGATTTTATAATATCATTCATTATTAATAATCATGATTGCATTAAAAACTCACAATACATGTAACTCTGATATCATATATCTTTTAAAATATATTTAGTATGTAACATATTGCTTAAACGAAGCATGATTTATATAACTATTAAAATATAGTAGTTAAATTGTTCAGTATGAATCATATTAACAATTTTATGATATATGTATGTATATATATATATATATTTCTTAATAAATATAAATTATAAATAAATGAATATTAAATAATTAATAAATTTTAGTGAAGGAATTATATTTTTAAAAAATGATTTGTTATTGATTTTCTTTAAAAAATATATTAATTATTTTATAACCTTATCAAATTTTAATTTTTATAAAATTATTATCATTTTTGTAATTAGAATATAAAAAAATTATTTTTTGTCAAATTTTTGTATATTTTGAATAATATTGGATTTTTAATCAATTTTGATAAATGCAGATTCTTGAGAAAATGAAAATTGTTTCCCGTAAAATAAGAAATTTAAAATCAACATCATGTTTTTAATTAGATTTCATTTTAAATAAAAATAAATTATTCATTAATAATATTAAAATATTATTTGACCCAAAATAATACTCAAAACAATAATAAAATAATTATCATGATTATGGTAAAAATAAATTTACCAGTTCTTAAAATTAAAAGTTAAGAATAAAAATTTCCTACCAACATTTATCACACCCATTTTATAGAAACATTTCAATATTAACTCATCTATGATCTATATTTTTCAGTTTTTTAATCTTTTGGAATGATAAAATCAAGTGAATATTTAAATATTTTCAAACAATTACATGTGTGCCACCCAACTCAATTATAAATGGCATCCCCCTCTCTTATTTTATCACACCCATAAGAAAATATTGGTTCCTCCAAAAACTACCCAAATACCTTCCCACCATCCATACTATAATAATATAATCCTTATTACATACATAAATCCATCCTAGAAGAATATTGTTGCAAACATAAAGAGGATACCCGAAGATAATATACAATTCATCAAGGGGAATTTTTGGTTTATTTCTCACTTCACATCCTTCAATTGTTTCTAAAACATTATAATATAATGAAAATATATTTTCCATGTTATAATATATTTTTATACTATTTAAATGAGCTAAAAACATCTTTTCATCTATAAAATGATTAATAAAACCATCATTCATCTGTATCAGTGGACTATCACCTCGCAAAATAAAGTAATTTTATAGATAATCACCTCTCACATCTGGGTATAATTAATGATATAAAGTGTGTGTATATATATATATATATATTATTTATAAAATAAATATACCCATGGGGTTATGATTAATATATTCTTTTGTACATTCCATTATTTAGGGGGTACGATAATGTCGCTCATTTGTACGAGGAACTAGCACCTCGTGATGCGATGTAACTCGTTTTTCACTAACACATTACATGAGAGGAAATAAGTGTAATAAAAAATAATATTTGTTATATAAATGAAATAATTATAATATTAATGACATATTTTTATATTTTAAAAGTATAATTTTTCAATTTCTTTCAATCCCTTTCGATCATTGAAAAAGTAATAACATCGTCTATGTATCTGTCGACTATTAATTTCATAAAGTGATGTGAAATTATTCTAATCACCAAACCACATGGATGATATATATAGGTATAATTAAATAAATTATATCATATCTGTTATATAATTATCATTATTTTAAAATTAAATATTATTTACCTTTTCCCTATAGTGATCATTGAAAAATGGAAACACTACTAATTTGTACATATAGCCAACTGTCTCCATTATCGTAACGTAATTCATGTCTCATATCTATATTCCATGACTGGTATTATAATTTTATTTGATTTATATATGATACTTATTTAATTATTAATTATCTAGATATGTCTAAATAATGATCTCACTGACTATAGTTCACCTACGAAAGTCATTTTTGACACATAAGGTAAATATGGTAAAATATTTCAATATAAACATAACATATTTTGTAATTTCATATAACAAGTTAATAATTGAAAATAAAGATAATAAATAAAATGATAAATTTCATCAAGAAAGTAAATAATGAAAATACATTTAATATTCAGAAAGATAAATACACATATAAAAAGACAAACTCATGGTATGCGACTTCATCTTAATTTCCTTTCACTGTGGAATGTTTTTTTGTTATACACTATTATTCATTTATAATATGTAAATAAAAACCTTTGGAATATAGTGAGATCATTAGAGGTTAAAAATATGTGTGTCGATAGATAGATATCTAGTGCATTTTGTAATTCACACTTCCTTAATATGAAATAAATATATATATTCCATTGTTTTTCTCTTATGAATTTAACTGTACAATAATAATTTATGAAATAGGTTTGAAATGGTTAATTAATGTGATGATCTATATTATGAAAATGATTTTTTAATTTCATGACATGGGTTGTAATGGATTTCTTTAGAAATTTTTTCAATTGAAAATATTTTATTAAATATTCTCAAAGAACACTTTTGATATATGTAAATTATATATGGGTTTTCATTTTTTTTCATTGGACATTTTTTTTCTTTTTATTTCACTTACTATGATTTATGTACTCATCCTATATTTTAAAATGTTCATTGTCCATGTTTTTAAAAATTAATTTATGATTGTATTTATATTTAAATAAATATTTTTATAATATGAATAATTTTAATATTTTAATTAATTTGAATTCTTTAAAAATGGAATATATTTACATGTTTTATATGAAGTGATCTCAAAAATAACAAAAGGAATGATTTAAAAATTATCATTGACATTTCTACTACTATGACCATTATTTGGTTTATAAATTCCATTGAAATTATTCATTCTATATTAAATTAAAATCCATCATCCTTTTTTTGGTGTTTGTTATTGAAAATGGATTTTAAATAAAAGGTTATTTTGGTATTGAAAATGAGTTTTTAAATGAAATGTACATTTGCATAACAAAAAGTGATATTCTTATTTTTTTTAAAATTATGTTTTTTCAAATAATTTTTAGTGAAAAAGAAAAACATCAATCGTGATATTGTACAAAATCGATATAAATGAGATATGGGTATTCCAAAATAGCACTTGGTGACACTATTATAACTCATTTTATGGGGTTTCTGAGAGATCATTGGGTGATCTCAATACTGCTTATCTGATGGGGTAGCATAGATGACACATAGTGAGATCATTAGAGGTTAAAAATATGTGTGTCGATAGATAGATATCTAGTGCATTTTGTAATTCACACTTCCTTAATATGAAATAAATATATATATTCCATTGTTTTTCTCTTATGAATTTAACTGTACAATAATAATTTATGAAATAGGTTTGAAATGGTTAATTAATGTGATGATCTATATTATGAAAATGATTTTTTAATTTCATGACATGGGTTGTAATGGATTTCTTTAGAAATTTTTTCAATTGAAAATATTTTATTAAATATTCTCAAAGAACACTTTTGATATATGTAAATTATATATGGGTTTTCATTTTTTTTCATTGGACATTTTTTTTCTTTTTATTTCACTTACTATGATTTATGTACTCATCCTATATTTTAAAATGTTTTTCAATGAATTTAAGGATGGGAAAGAGAATGGAATAATTCAAGTAAAAGGTTTTGAAGATTTTTCATGAAAATAAGTCTTGATTTATTTTAAAAAATTTATAGTATGAAATAAATGAATAATAAATGGATGTTTCCACATTATATTATATAGAAATTTTATTCAATAGTTTTGACCTAATTCCATAAAATGGTAAACCAGAAGATTTACTAAAATGTAAGAGAAATAAATATTGACATAAAGGGAAAGATTATGTAATGTTTAAGGTCATGTACTTAAAAACTTTATAAACAATAATGAATTCATTATCAATTGAAAAATTTAAACTTAAACTTTTAAAAGATTATATATAATAATATGGTTAATTAATTATGTCAATAATGATGTGATAAATATAAATTTATAATAAAATAATTTTAGAATGAATATTATAAGAATATGTTATTATCAAAATTTTAATGTGAACGAGAATAATAACATGAGATGATCATTCCTTTTACATCTATAATAAATATTTAATGAATTCGAATCTCTCACTCCATGGTTTTAATGTAATAGTACTTAATATGTTGCAAAATTTATAATACACTAATAATTTATAATAAATTAAAAATGAACATAGTGATATAGTGATTGAATCATCCCTATAAGAGTAGGCAATTTATTCCATTCATTTTTTATGTTTGTGAATTATGTTTTTAACACCCCAAATATTTATAATATTATTCTCGATATCTATCTTATAAACAACATTGAACACTAAGGGAACTGTGTTGTACTATTGAAATATTATTATATAATGTAGTATTTAGAACCGATCTATTTGATTGGAGTGATAGAATATGGTAAATCGTATTATGAAAAAAATTTATAATAATTTTTTATAATGTATTTATTACTGATAAATAAGTAATCAATTTTTAGTGAAATAATTTTATACTTCATAAATGTAATTTCATTAAAAAAAATTAATTATAATTTCTTTGAATAAGATATAAATAATTCATACCACTATCATGAAATATATATTATTAAATTAAAAAAAATCATATCTATATAAAAAAATTAGCTTAGAGTGAAATTTTGCAATTTTTCAAAAAAATGAACATTCAGTGAATTGTGAAAAATAAAAATTTCTTTAAAATATGTTATTTAATTTTAAGGAAAAATCCTTATTATATATATTATTTTATAAAAAAATTTATATAATTATCATTTTTTAGAAATAATATGATTAATTTGAATTTAATCAATATAATACTTGATCTTGATATGATAATTCTTTTATACATAAAAATGATTTTTATTTCAGAAAACACATTTTCTTCAGACATCAAGTAATTATTACCAAATAAAATCTTTTCGCTTATAGAGATTAAATTTATTTAATTTGTATTCATATTTGGAATGAGTCAAATTAAAAGTATCTATTATTATGAACATTATTTTTGGTTATAATTAATAACAAAATTTGTAAAAATGTGTTTCAATGGTAAACAGTTAAATCCAAATAAACTAGTATAAAACAATGTGATATCTCTATATATTATCATATTATTTATTATTCATGAAGGTATATCAAAAAATATAAATTGTAGTGGAAATTGTATTTTATTTTTTTAAATAGTTTTCAATAATAATTTCTTTTATAATATCTTAGGTGATGAAAAATAGAAAATTCCACAATATTGATTTTATATTTAACTTATATTTTCACATATGGATAAAATTATTTCATGGGTGAATATTAATGTTTAGTTTTTCCATAATTAAATTTTAATTATGATTGTTTATTTAATGTTTTTGGTTATTATATGATTACATAAAACTCTTATATAACATCAGTATAAAATTTATTCAATTGAATGAATAATATAATAATTAAATTTACAAATATGAAATTTAATATAATTCAAATGAATTTATATATTCCAACAAATTATATTATAATTCCATAAGAATGATATTTTAAATAAGAATATACTAATTTTATTTATATTTACACATAGTTAATGTCAAATTAAATGAATATGTTCAAAATTGGATTTGATGATAATTTATATTCAATAATACTTTACTAAATTATTAAAAAATAATTAAAATATATCTAGTGGAAAGGTTGGATTATATTTACCCTAAATTATTACCCTTTAAAAATTCTTGATCAATTTTTTCATTTGTAATTTTATATAAAACCCATAATGATTAAAGAAATTATCAAAAAAACAATGGTTAAAAATAATTAATGAAGGGGTTAAACTAAAAAATAATGTATATATAGACAGAAAAAATTATTCAACATCATTGGTTTACTATATTTTAACCATAAACATTTCAGCTTCTAAAAAGATTAATTTATAATCTATTGTTCAAGGAATGTGGCCTAATAATATTTTATAACCCAAAAAAATTACAAATGTACCACTCACCTCATTTATAAAAGGGCACATCCTCCCTTGTAATCTGAAATCCTCTTAATCTACTTATTTTAAAGTTAAACTATGAAAATATCCCTCTAGAATCCTTATACATGTTATAGTGGGATTTATCTTCCCAATATACTATCCCATGGGGTCCTTAGTACATTATTCAAAGGATCTTTCAGTAAGATAATGTAATCCTCTTAGAAAATCTCTTTATTTTAAATTTCTCTTTTACGATATTCAAGTTTGTTGAAAAAATTCCTTAGATAAAATACGTATATTTACCATATATTGAGATATTATTATATATCTGTAATAATATTTATCCAATTCATTATCCCAAAAAATAGAAATAAATACATTGTTAATTTCTATAGCGGACAACAACCTTACAAACTAGTGTAATTTGTTCTCCATCACCAACTCACATGAATACTAAGAATGCTGGTTCTCCCACCTCGCCAGGTTATCGGGTACTCGGAGTGACACCCCCTGAAGGTTGAAGATGTACGGGCTCATTAATCTCAGAGTTGGGGCTTCACTGATTGGCAGCTGATATCAATTGGGAGAGGTACTTTACATATTTTTTTCCTTCGAAGGGGCTTCAAAATGTTTCATGGAGTTTTGGACCGGTTTCGAGGAAACATGGTTTCATTATGGTTCAACAGTGGGATCCCTTATCATATCCTCTTGCACTTAAGAACTCCTCCACTAAAATATGGTTTCAAATCAGGGGGTTGAATTGGTTTTTCAGGCTTCCGTCAGTCTTGTGGGAGGTTTCCTCATCTATTGGTTGCCCAATTAAGGTGGAAAAGGAAATTAAACATCCTAGGTATGGTCACTTTTTTAGTGTATTGGTTGAGATCGATATATCTCAAGTTCTGATTGACAAATTCTTCCTTGTTGTGGGTGAAATTAAGCTAGAACTAGATATACAATATGAGTGGATTCCCACATTTAGTAAGTCTTGTCTGTGTATTGGCCATGCTCTTGATCAATGTCGCAGGAATATGAAATGTTATTTATGTAAATCATTGGTTCATGCATCCGAGAATTGTAAGAAGAAACAAGGTGATACTCATGATAATAAGTAGGTTTCTAGGAGGAGGGATCCTCAAAATGATAGAATCTCTACTTTTGCAGAGGCTGTTCAACAGGGTCTTCCAAAGACTGTAGCTTCTCAGCAGACTGTTAATGTGGTTACCATGCCACTGATTACTAGATCATTGGAGCATGGAACCTTTATAATTACTAGGTGTCTTGATAGAAATTCCTGGGCTGATGTGGTTGAGGAGGAGGAAGGTAATTAGTCTCAGCATGAGGCTGCTATCCAAAATGATGTAAATCAAGAGTTAGAGCGAGCTGAAATTGCCTCTTCTGCTAGGAAGGGTAAAATGAAGATTTTGGATGCTGATCGATTCCATTTAGTGATGCCTAACAATCCAAATCCCTACCCAGCTGTTCATGATGAGTTGCATGTGGTTGTTTCAGGAGAGGGTGTTGTTCATAAAGGGATTCCGGATGAGGTGCAGGTGGATAATGTAGATGCTCGGCTGGAAGTAGCTCTGGGGATGAATAATACTACTACTGGAGAGGATGCTAATCAGCAGGGAACATAGATTGAGGTGCAGGTGGATGCCCAGATGGAGGTGGTTCCAAGGATGGACAGTGAGGCTATAGGGGTTGCTGTAATTAAACAGGGGGTTCTGGTTGATGTGTAGGTAGAGAAATATGATTCTGTGGAGAAGTCTGGTGGTCTGAAAAATGTTCCAGGAGGAGAGGGTCTTCCCCAATCTTCTGCATCTAAGAAGGGTGTTAGTATGGAAGTACTGGACCCAATACGATCTTCCCCTATGGTTTTTGATCAGGGGGGAATAATATGGATGTTGTCTCAATGGATGAAACTAGTACTGTAGAGTTTCAAGGAAATGCTAAGCTAGCTGTAAATTTTTTTCAATGTTAGAATCCATTAATACTCTTTATTTTTGATTGCTTAATCTTTAAGGGCTCAAGAATGTAGGATGTAGTAACCGAGTGTGATTCTCCTCGACACCTGCTGTTGTTGATGGTTTGGAGACCCTATGTGTGGTAGAGAAGGACTCCAAGGATGTACAATGGGCTTCTCAAGTGCATGGAGAGTCTTCTCATGATGCTGCACACCAGGACTTTAGATCCTCTTTTGAGGTTGTGCATACAATGTTACATAGGGAAGCTCCTCATAAAGAAGCTTATTTCCACATGGAGGTTCTGGAGTTGGATGATGAATCATTTGTGCAAAGGGGAAGAGGGTGACATCCATCTCATCGGGGAAGATCGCAGGTTCAAGGTCGGCCTAGAAAAAGGTAATAACAGGGTTTCTTATGGGTCCTCCAGGTTGCTTTCTGGGTGTGATATTTCATAGGTAAGAATTTCATTTTGTCTGTTGTACCTTTACACCTTTTTAATAAATTTTTGGGTCATGGGTTTTCGAACCCATGGATGAGCTGCTTTTAGTATATTTAACAATTGAGGTGTTTTAAATTAATATATGTCAGTTCATATTGATCAATTATTCAACTCGTTTTTCTAATTTAAGGGGAACATTTTAAATAAATTTCTCTTATTTTTTTCTTTAGATAAGAATTATTTTTCATCCATGTACAAATTTTTCAATAACATTTTTCAAAAAGTTATTTTTATTTTAAAATTTTTTTGAAGAATATTTTATGTTATCCTTTAATTTTTTAAGGTTTTATAGAAATATTTCTAATGTTATCTAAAATGGAAAGAATTAACACTTTTTAAAAGTGTCAAAAAGAATAATTCATTCTAAAATATACGCTGTTTACTGATTTTCCCACCAATATAACCATTTTACACTATATAGGACCTTCTATAGTTTTACATTATTTCTTAGAAGATAAAAATTTAATGAATTATTATTTTAATGCGTAATTTTAAATTTTCCAAAATACAACCTGATATAGTAAAATTTATATTGGTAATCAATTGAAAGTAATCATTCATTAATATTTTGTACATTAATACTATCCGAAAACAATAAAATTTATGATATACTTTTTTGGTCATTATATATATATTAAATATTCATATACTTTTTATTAGGTGTATTTTCATCTTTAAAATCATACAGAATTCCTATATGTGTCCCTTTACATTGAATGTTATTTGATTGATACAGAAAATATTGAATGTTAATATTATTTAATCAATATGGACATTTATTGAAAAATTATACTTTTCATAAATTAAAATTCTTATTTGAAATATGTGTGATGTAGTGGAACTAGTAGTACCATAGAGTCCTGAAATTATATAACCCCTCAATACATTGATATATCTCATTAGAAAAACTACATAGTTATCTTTATTTCCTGTGTTTTTAGTGTATACCCACACATTGATTAAAATGACTTTACACAAGTCCATGATGTTATAGATATCTTGACATTTGAGATTATGATTTCCAATATAAAGTGTTTCCTTAATTAAGAATTCAGTTAATGTTACATGTAAGATTAATGCAATTATATTATACATGGGTTCATTATTTACACAATTTTTTGATTAAATGGAACATTTTTTCAATTATTTACATTTATAAATTTATTTTGACATATTTTCTGAAGATATATTCTACTATAAATTACAATTAGTTAGTATTTCATCTTACCATTATTTTGTTTTATTTCCCCAATAAATAAGGAATGAATATTTAAATGACAACAAAGATGAAGAATAATTATGTTCACTAGTTTTGTCATTTTATTTCCAATGTAAAATATGAATCATGTTTGTTTGATGTTATTAAATACTACACAAAAGTGAAATTCATTGTTATATTATAAATTGTTTCATATTCCAAGGTAAAAATGTAAACACTAGATATCAACAATAGGTGTTTGGGTGTTACACTATAAAAAATATATCATGATCATATTAATGTTATTAAAATATATTTACTATTACTTTAATTAATAGATATTTATTCTAGAACCATTATTAACATAAAAAAATATAGACATATTTGTGATATTATT
This sequence comes from Viscum album, assembly GCA_963277665.1. Lineage (NCBI taxonomy): Eukaryota > Viridiplantae > Streptophyta > Magnoliopsida > Santalales > Viscaceae > Viscum > Viscum album. The sequence continues at coordinate 1,457,324,902 of OY728138.1, forward strand.
TTATAATATTATGGCTTATGGATTTCATTTAAGGAAAATTCTATTTTATATACATTATACAATTCTTATACATTGATGAAGAAGACAAGTTTTATATCAATAAAAAAATGATAAGCTAATATAGAGAATAAAAATAAGTATCTTTGAGAAGAAATTCTATATAATTTTTTAATTTATATTATTTAAATTAATATTACACATGAGAATGATTTCACAAGACACTAATTTTAGTAAGGCCCCACATTGATGAGCCTGATTAAAAGAGTGAAGTATTTCATTCAATAGAAGTGACATAAAATCTACAAATTAATATAAATAATGAATCATTAAATTTTTTTTCATAGAATGAAAATTTCATTTACACATAATATTCAATATAATGAAATTAGAATGTTTTAACTCTACTAGATATAATATTATTAAGAGGATAGAGTTTTGTGAAGGTGAAAATCATTATGAAGAATCAAGACTAATGAAGCAAGAAAAATAATTAATTTTTATAATGTGTGATGAAATGGAATACATATTATTTTAGAATTTAAGTATATATTTTCAAATGACTAGAAACTAAATAAAGAATTTAGATTCAAACCAGAATAATTTTTTTTGAAATAATTTTATATATAATATAATATTTAAATATTGGGAAACTATAAAGGTTAATAAAAGATAACATAAAATTTAGAAATTGTATAAAAAAATTATATTTCATACTAAATTTGTTTCACCTAAATCAAATTATTTAAAAAAAATCACTCTGTGATGATGATAGTCCAAAAAATTTACATTTTTTTAAAATGAACAGCAACATATATTTTTTGGGATATGTGAATAAAAAGAATTATTTTTAATATTTTTTAGGGAAATTGGTTTAATAATAATATGAATAAATATTTCTTATCCAAATGGAATCACCTTAATTTATTTACTGAAAAATATGTAAATATATTTTTATGTTGTTATTAATTAAAGGAACACAATGGTGATAGAAGATATTCCATATTAGATGGATACTAACATTACTATGATAATGTTTTAACAGTAAAAATTTTATAAATATTATAATATTTATGTGAATTTTTTTAGAATTTTATACATAAATACAGTTTAATTAATGTATTCCTTCGATAATGTTTTTAAAACATGCTACAAACAAAAAAATGTTTCATAAATGAAGAAAATGTTCCATGTTTTCTGATCTAAAATTTAAATATAAGATAACATAAAATTGATTATCTAAAAAGTATATGATTCGTGAGGTTATCATTCAATTGATATACTAAACACTTCCTTGTGACATTTATATCTAAAAGACATGGTGCTTTATATTTTTTTATGTAGTAGTTATTATATTTAATATTATGAAGTAAATTGTTATTTTGACAATTATAATAATTTATTTATGTTAATATTAAAACTAAATGAACTTATTTTATAGTTTAAACACTAATTAATAATATCCTTTGAGTTTTATTGAATATTTTATCAAAAATAAAATATTAATAAAATTAAATAATATGATTGAAAAGTTAACCCATATGAAATTTCTTATTATAAAGAGACTAGTTAAATTCTAACATGTTAATTCCAAAATTAAAATTATATGATTGTTTTTTTATTAAAAATATTATTGAAAATTGAATATCAAACAGAGGGGAACTAATCGATGACCCATTTTCTAATTACTGGATACGATATTTAACTATTTTCTTCGACATAACTATTATTTTGATTTCATACATATATTTTATATATTTGTTTCCCTTAACATTAAGGGTTATTCATTTAAAATAAATCCTATATCGTAAATGTGTTAGGAAATTCATCAAATTCATTATTAAATAATTTAATTCATGAAATTAATAAGAATATGGAATTTTTTGGTTGTATATATCATTAAAATTTATTGATATATAATTCATTATTTTATTAATAAATATTATATTCATACAAATTTATACATCAAACTAATAATTTTTTTATTTATAAAATATGAATGATCATCTGTTGGACAAATTTATGATCAAATCGTACATAAAATCAAGAAGAAGAAGATAGTTCACCATGTGTATTAATTATTAACTACACGTTAAGTGAATAATGATTTGAGTGAGTGTTTATTGTAATTTAATCCCTATCCCAATCTCAAGATGGTATTGGATAGAAATATTTTCTGTGAGAAAATAATCATTAATTTCATTATTACACAAGAAACATTATATAATATATGACAAAAATAACTTTTATTCATTGTTAAAATAGAATTGAATGAATTTAATATGTTTATATCCAACCACAATTTCTTTATTTTCTGAATAAATATCAATTATTAATGATTATGTGGGAACATATTAAAAGAGAATTCATTGGGATAGACTAATATAGATACAAATATAACACCCCATTTAATCACGAAAAAAAACTATTAATAAAACAAACAACCAAATATCGAGACTTCCCTGTCAAATACACCCACAAAAATGTCCATCTGAAAATAAAAGAACCAAATAAGTACAACACATATCGAATCTTGGAAGTGGCATTAAGACATAATTCCATAAATTGAGATCCCATATCCACCATTGGCAACATGAAAAATAATCAATTGAAGTTTTATAGTTTCCAATTTAAAACCAACCATATAGATCATCATCAATCATTGTTATTTTACATTATAATCTAAAACACCTTTAATCATCACCATAAATAATAATTTCCTTTTGACAACATCAATGGTGATTCCAAAAAAATTGATGAAAATAAATTCCAAGCATATGTAGATAAAAATAAAGATCAAAATGATAAAAATAATTAAGGAACATCATTAAACCACCAAAGAAGTAAACCAGTCCTCTAATAGAAAAAATGTGAATCAAGGATACTCTCATTCACCCACACAAAAAATCACCACAACATAATCTAACTATAGAAAAATTTTACACTATAATATAAATTTTATACATCCATCATTATAGGGACATAGATAAACATATATAAATGAGATTACTAGAAGGGATGAACACTAAAAAGGGAAATCACCTATAAATTAAAAATGATTTGTAACAATAAAAATCTCTAAAAATGATAATAAAAACACCATAATGGAAATTCATACATAAAAACACTACAAAGGGATACTTAATGAATAAATAAGAATTAAGGATGATATTAATCATCTTTGAGTGGGGGTGAAAGCCACCAAAATAGATAAAATGACAGGAAAAATTTGTTTTGTGGAAATAAATTTAGAGGGGATCCATTTTACGATTTTTCTCTAAGTCAATAGAAACCAAAATTAATTTCAATAAGTGGTATTTTGAGGGAAATCATGACATGAATTGAATAAGATGCCGGATGGATCCAAATAAAAAATAATGGGAAAAAATAATAGAGGGATCCACTAAAATCCAAAAAAGAGATCATCTTAATAAGAAAAATAATCAAAGAATCTATAACATATTATATATGTGGGAAGACAAAAAATGGAAAACATTTTTTTCATTTTTTTGAATATCTCGAATCATTAATCGCTGGCTAGAATCTGTATTTTTTTATTTTTCTTCACTATATTTTCTGATTCAATTTTATATGGTTTTATCACCAACAAAAAGTGGAATTGGAAAGTAAAAAAATAAAAAAAGGTACAACACAAAAGGAATAATAAATTTAGGGTTTCTTCATGATGGGGTAGATTTATATTCCCTCATCGGTTTCCATCTGTGCTACTATGACTGCGGTTATCCGTAATCTATTCGGGATAACGTCTCTTTATATGGGTGTCCTTAAGGGTTTGGTTTAATGTGTTTTGTGGAAATGTTTTGTTAAAAAAATATACTGGTTAAAAATATTTTTAAAATTATGCGTTCAAGTTGGTAGCAGTACTGTCGCCTTTAGGGTTATCCAAAAAGATGCAACCCCACCGCCTACATTCATCTAGGAAAAAAATATTATTTTTTAATATTTAATTTTGTTTTTATTTTATAGATATATGTATAACTAAATTTTCAAGCGAAATTTATCTTCAATTTAATATCCACCTATAATTACATTAAATCTAATTGTATATTGAAAAAATACTGTTATCAATGTCTCTGTTTTATAATATGGCTTCCCCTGAAAATCATTCAACATTTCTGATGTGGGATTCATGTTCTCTACTTCATATGTAGAATGTTCTGTATTTCTAATGTGGTATTTAGAATTATTTCAAATAAATGTCATTAAAAGTATATAAAATACAAAATATAAGACCAATATAATTGAAATATAATCCATGGATTAATTATATAATAAATAGTGAAACATAATAATAATTACATAATAACTGTTGATGAAAAATAATTTATAACCTTTCAAAACCAATTATTTGAATCTTATAAATGTTTTATGTCTGTGAATTTTAAATCCTATAATATATAAACTATAAGACCAATAAAAATTATGATTAAAATATGGATTAAATGTATATGAAATAGTGTAAAATTGAAATAATTTGTTAAAAAATGATGAAAAATAATTTATATGCATTGAAAACTACCAAATTGAAACTTAAAAATATTTCAAGTATGTTACTTTGAAATACAATAAAATATAATCTATAAGACAAATACAAATGAAAAGTAAAACATTAATTAAAAATATAATAAATAGTTGAAAATAAATAGAATTTCACAAAAAGTATTGATGAATTTTTTTTATAAGTTTTCAAAACAACCTACGTAAAAATTAAAAAAAAAATTCAAGTATGTGACTTTCGAAGACTAAAAAATATAAACTATAAGATGACATAAATGAAACATAAAATATAAATTAAACATATATGAAATATTAAATAATTAACTTGTTAATTTGTAATATAATTAGTAATCTTTGTATGCATTTTGCTGATACACTACTAGTTCCTTTTTCTTTAATAAATTATTCAGGGGGATATGGGTTGGGCCACCAACTCATATCTCGGAACTTTTTGGTAATTATATTACTTATTAATATGTATATTAGTACTTTTAAATAATTAACTTGTTAATTTGTAATATAATTAGTAATATTTGTATGCATTTTGCTGATACACTACTAGTTCCTTTTTCTTTAATAAAATTTTCAGGGGGATATGGGTTGGGCCACCAACTCATATCTCAGAACTTTTTGGTAATTATATTACTTATTAATATGTATATTAGTACTTCATAATTAATTATATAATTAATAGTTATAATACTATATATTAATTATTTTACTAATAATTAGTAATATAATTATAATGTATATAATAATTAATTAGTTTTTTAGTTATATAATTATTAATTATATATTAATTAATTAGATAATTACAAATAAAATTATTAATTATATAATAGTTTATTATTTAATTAGTAATAAAATTATTCATTATAATTATTAATAATTAATAATTAATTATTAATAATAAATTATATAACAATTAATTAGATATTTAGTAAAATAATTATTAATTATATAATAATTAATATGTTAATTAATAATATAACTATTATTTATATTATAATTAATTATTAATTAGTCTACAAATTATTAATTTTTAATGTCATTTAATAAGAAATATAATTATTAATAATTAAGTACATAATAATTAATTATCTGATTAGTAATATAATTATTCATTATGTAATAATTAATTGTTATTTAGTAATATAATTTCTAATTATATAATTATTAATTAAATGATTATTAATTATATATTAATTAATTAGTTAATTAGTAATATAATTATAAATAATATATTTTATATTTATATTCCTAATATTTAATAATAATTTAATAATGAATTATTTAATTAGTAATATAATTTATAATTATATAATAGTGAATTAGTTAATTTTTAATATAATTATTAATTATAATTATTAATTATTAAAGGGAAATAATTAATTATATAATTATTTATTATGTAATTATTAATTAGTTAATTAGTCATATTCTTATTAATTATATAATAATTAATTATTCAATTAGTAATATAATTTTAAATCAACTAATTCATTATTATAAAATTAATAATTATATTAAAAATAATTATCAATATAATTATTATTTATAAAAATAATTATAATTTAACTAATATTTATATAACTATTAAATTAATTAATTATTATTTAATTAATAATTATATTATTAATAATTATGTTACTCGTTAAATAATATATAATTAATAATGATATTAATAATTACCTATATTATTATTATATAAATAATAATTATATAATTAAAAATTATATTACTAATGATATAATTAATTGATAACAATTTCTTATATGCTTAATCCAGGTTTTTAGTTTCATTTACATTGATCTTATAGTTTATGTTTTATAGTCTTTCAATGTCACATAATTGAAACGTTTTTATGTTTCATGTTTGTGGTTTTGAAAGCTTAAAAATTATTTTTCATCAACACATTAAAAAAATTATTTTCATTTCAGTTATTTCATATATTTTTAATGCATGTTTTATTTTTTAATTATATTGGTCTACTGGTTTATTTTTTATAGGCTTCCAAAAGGCACATACATGAAAAAAAAATTATGTTTCATGTTGGTGGTTTTGAAAGCTTTTATTTTTTTTGATTAACATTTTTTTAGTAAATTCTATTTATTATCAACTATTTATTATAATTTTAATCCATGATTTAATTATCGATTATATTAGTCTAATTCTTTATATTTTATAGTCTTTCAATGTCACACACATGAAAAATATTTAAGATTCATTTAGGTGGCTTTGAAAGAATATATATTATTTTTCATCAATATTTGTTATGTAATTCATTTTATTTACGACCATTTCTAATATGTGTAGTCCATGTTATATTTTTCATTTATACTTGTCTTATAGTTTATATTTTATAGTCTTTCCCAACCACGTACTTGAAAAATTTCTAAATCCCACAGTAGAAATGCATAATGTTCTGTGCACAAATGGGAGAACCTAAATTCCTCATCAGAAATGCAGAATGATATTCTAAGGAAAGCCCTCTTTTAAAATAAGGTATAAGGAGAGATTTTCTATCAGAATCTAGACTGTTGTAATAGAAGTATTCCTAAATATTAAATAGTAGAAAAATTATGATGGAAAATTTGGTTATATTTTTGTGAACAAAATAAATTAAATATAAAAAAAGTATACTTTTAAATTCTGGCTGAAAGGAGGAAGCCATGATACCGCCATTCACGAAATTTCTAATAAATATATTTAGCCTATACATTTTATTAAAAAAATACCAGAAGAAATATTAAAAAACACATTTCATTGATATTATTATCACTGATTTTCAACATTTTGATATGTTCATTTGTAGGGCCATGTGGTTTTGGTTCAGGATTGTATGGAACAGAGTTTTCAAAAGTATATTGGTTATGTTTACATCAATTATAGTTTCCACATGATTCTTCAAGGGCATTGGAGATGTTAAACATAACCCCTATTATTGAAAAACCAATTAAGGTAATGTATTTACATGGAGATCCAGGAACTATTGTTTTCTTCTAACAGTAATGCAATTGTGGTGAACACATGGAATGTTGGTAGGGCATCCTTGGGAGGGGTACAAACCCATCTTTTCCAATGATGTGGATGTTTTTGTTGAAATAAAATGAATGGATGCACCCTATTCCATCACTAATTATGACTTGGTGTGTAGCGCTGTAGGAGAAGATGAGGTAGATTTGGAAACTGATGGTTCAGATCGGGGAACCCCTACTTGACAGCGGGGGCCGCGGTTCGAAAATGGCCATTGGAAACATGACATGAATTTTAGTGTGACATTGAAAGACAATAGTTTGGCAGTGCTATCATGGTAATCATGCAATTCATGGCATGGATGGAGTCTATCTTGTTAGATTGTATGGGGAGGCTTGTTCGTGGTCAATTCCCGATGGGGTGTCAGTTTTGAGCTATAATTATGGGCATTTCCATCCATAATATGTAAGTGTCTTTAGGGATGTTTATAAGTTGAGTCTTTTGGTCATTAATGACTAGGTTATCCCATAGGTGGGATATGACGTACCTATTGGGGTTGATCCCTGTGTGAGTATTTTGATGAAATTGTAACCCTAATTACATAATATATATAATTATGAATTTATTCACATAAATAAAAATATAAATATTAAAATATTAATAATTAAATATTATATATAAATATTTATATAATTATAAATATTTATTTATAGTGATATATTTTCAATTATATTTATTATTTATATATATTTTTATTAATAAATTCTTATCTATATATTTATACTTATATGAAAATATATTTATAATTATATTTATATATAAATGTAAATATATATTTATAAAAATAACATTATATTTATAAATATTTATTTATAATTTTTTATATGTTTAAAAATATTTAATAAAATATATAAATAAATATTTATTAATAAATATATAATTATAGATTTATAAATATAGCTATATAAATTTAATTTTAATGTTTTTCAAACATTTAATATAAATATATATATATAATAAATTTCAAGTTATACAGTATTTAAATGTATATTTAATTATATAATTATAAATATATTTTAAATGTGTATATAAATATATTAGATTTCCTAGGAATGACACAAGACATGAATTAAGACCAACTTCCTTGGAAAATTTACTAAAATGATAGTAAACAAATAAAAAGATAGTGGAAATTAACATGAATCAAGTGGAACTAATGACACCACAACAAACAATATGATACCATGCACACTGACTTTTTTGTCTACCACACCTTCTACGTGAGATTCCCTATACTTTTGGGTGTTTACCTCTCCTAGAGTTCTTTCAGGCAACCCAATTATCACCATTATAATCTGTACCCAGTCGGTCATCAATCTAACTACTAGAGGCAACATCTTGTCATCAATCTATATTATTACCTAACACCAAGCTTGAGGACCGTGATTTACATCAATCATGCTTTTTTGAATGTTACCATCACGAGGAAAGGATTCAATACTAAATATATTTTCCCCAAAAAAGAAGGTCATTGGAGTGTCCCCTAGAGAGGGCATCCAAAAATTAGACAGGAGATTCTCATTTGGATCCCTGACATTAACCAATGGTGAGGAAATATTAACAGTTTCATATAAAATATGCTGGAGCATGAGCATCAGCCGTGTTGGTGAAGTCTCTATAAGTGATTCCATGTGACCCAGGATCAAAACTAGGTGGAGGCATAATTTTTAGACAAAAGAAGTTCTGTATAAGGAATTATAACAGTATTTGCAGTAGTACTATTCATTATTGTGTCATGTATTATAATAGTTTCTATTCAGCACTATAGCAGCAAAAACTACTCACCTTGGGCCACTTGTTTTGGCATGGTGTCCATAAGGTCATCAGGCCACCCAGGACATCACGTTAGTAAGACTTTTGGGCCACCTCAAGGACTTCAGGCTACATCAAGGCCTTTTGGGACACCTGAAATGCTGATTCATAGATAGATTCTACAAGGAGCCATCTCTTAAGTAGTATTCAAGAGTATGGCACATTAACTAGTACATGGCTAATAGACTTGGAAGAATAAGAGGGTAAGGATTGTTCATTGGTACAGGGAATGTGTATCGCAACACATGAAACCTAGCTGAACAACCATGAAATGTTGGAGATCTAATCATGATGCAGTTGATGGGGATGGGTAGTTTCAATAGACATAGTCTATATGATTTTGTTATGACATATGAGTCCTATAATGTCTCCAAGCCTACGAGAAATGTAATCTCTAATCACATGGGCCTTGTAAATATTGACCCTCATCCATTGAAAGGGGGGTTATAAGAAATCAATATAAAGGAAGAAATTCGGGCCATTTAGGAATATAAAACATGAAATAGATAGACTTCTTTCACCCTCATTTTATTTTTTATGCCTTTTTCAAAAGGCCTGTAAGATGACATTAAATAAAATTTAGTAAATATATGCATTTGAATATATCAGAAAAAATTGGTACAGTGACACCCACAATCTTTTGACCTCGATCATGCATGTCAGTTGAGGTATCCACTTCAACAGATATTGAATCATTGTTAAAATGATGATAAGGGGCCTCCTAAAATCCCTCAAAAATATTTACCTTTATTTTGAGTAAACATTTTCCCTGAGAAATTACCTTGAAACTAGAGCATCAAGAAATGGTTTCTCTAATAAGATGGAGGTATTGCCACCTTCGGTCATTTTACTAGTGGGAATCCTTGAAGACATCAAAGCATCCTGAATGGGTCCATCCTAAGCACCCCATCCCAAACTAGAACCAATGAGGGTTCTTGCAACATGAATGTAATAGTTGAATTTTTCCACAGTAATCAACATATCTAGTGTCCTTAGATATTTCATTTTTTCCCTAGAGGTATCCCCATCAAAGGAACACGATTCCTTCTCACTATAAAAATAAGAGGGCCCCTCAACACATGCATTAGTGGAACCTCCCTCACTACCAAATATCCAATAACATGAAGAAACCATAAATATCGAGAACCAATAGTAGCCTCCAAGCTCTACATCCCATTGTAATTCATTGGAGTTCAAATGTTTTCCTATACCTTAACCTGGGAAGAATTTATTATTATTCTGTTTCTATTACAATTCATGTAGGAATCATATACATGATCACCAAAAGGTAAATCAATATGTGAGACCTCCATTGGAATACATGTGTTATGATTAACATTCTAAGGAACTATGCCACAATCAAAGACTGGATATGTCAATATGGGGGTTCCCTCTTCACTCCATTGTCTGGGATGAATTATGTTAGAATTACTAATGGGCTTAAATTCTGATCTCGTACATTTAGATGGTGTCCTAGAAAGAGATAAAATTCTAAACTTGTAGGATGGATGAGCTTCCATTCTCTATAAATGCACTAAGCCGTTATGGTCATGTTGTGTCCTCTATCAGACTAAGCAGAATACTTTCTTCCCATTATGTATGTTCTACTTCTCCTCCCCAGTTCCAGTAATTATAAGAGGTATCGTGAATTTGTATTGGTAAACAACGAATCTATATTTATACGTCTATTTTAATATACTTATAAATATTTATTTATTTAAAAAATAATATATTTTCATACATATAATAAATTATAAATAAATATTCATAAATGTTAATTTATTTATAAAATTATAAATTTACAAAAAAAGACTAATATAATTATACATATACATATATATATATTATGTCGGTACTTGGGGGTACAATGACATCAAACAGACACATACCCACACATTTTATCGTCAAACCAAGTCCATAGTCCCCTAGAGTCATATCAAAAATTCCTTTTACATCTTTATATATATATATATATATATTTGAAGTGTTATGCTTCCCCCACTGGATCATCAGCCCTTCCATTAGGTGAGGCCTCTATGCACCACCCACTCTCACGAGCCACCGGTTATATCTATCCCTAAATTGGACTCACAACCCAAGAATTCCACATCATCCATTACTTGGGACCATCCGATAAGGATTATTTCTAATCTATAATCTGATCCACAATTTCCAGCATTAGTGCCCACTTTGGCTTCCTGATCATCGGATAACAAAGGTCTATACGACACTTCTCCTTTCTACATCCATAACTGTCGTGCTAGGACCTCACATTAGATCTACCATGGTGAACCTCATTGGTGGCTAGAAACCACCACGACACCATTCATCATGATTGGTCCCACCCACTATCTCCATCAGATCACCACCTTCGCCATTCATCCACATCAATTTAGGCCCAATCAAGAGTGATGAAATTTTCAATTTCTTATTTCCCCCTTTTCTAAAATTGATGATATTTTAAAATTAAAATTTAATCTGGTTCTCTCCAAAACCATAAAGATAAATATTAATACCCTACAACAATTTAATAAAATTTAAAAATTTACTCTTTCCCTAAAATTGTTCCTATGGTCATCGTAGAGGCGGTGATAGAAATATATTCCTAAAAAATTTTGATAAGAAAATTAAAAACAAGGCACTGTATGATACATTCTCATCATTTAGAAATATCTATTCCTTCAATGTTTCCATAGAATCCCATGACCAGTGAAATGGATATGGTTGTAATCAATTTTATAATGAGGAGTCAACAAAAAAGACTATTGAAAATATGAATGGTATCATTTGGAAAGGAAAGAGTGTTTTTTTGGGTCCCTTTATTTGAAAGGGAACATTCTGATTTTACAATGTCAGATGATCTGGAAAAAATATTTGATGAATTTTGAGAAAAAAACAGTTTTGTAGTAATGAGAGGTGGGAAACTAGGCTATATGTGAGAGGTAGAGGATCTTGATTTTACTCCCGAAGACCATGAGTCAACTCTTAGTGGGATAAAAATTTAGGATACTATAGTAGTAATAGAGAAGTTAATGTATTATATTAATTGAAGTATTGTAACATCTAGAATGAATAATACAGTTTGGGACTACAGGTCATCGGTTTGAGCATTCGCGTCATATGGCCATTTAGCCATAGGGTATTTAGGACACATGGCCATTATGAGATTGTGAATTCGGTCTACATGGTCTTTGGGCCACCATATGGATTTAGGCCACCGAGACTATGGTCCATAATGTACTAAGAATAAAAATGGACATACCACATCAGATCAGGTCCCAAAAGAGAATTTATAGCATGTAGCATCAACCAAAGCATATCTGACTGGATTGGAAGGAATATAGGGTGTGAAATTGTCATCGAGACAAGGCACTATGATACTCTTCCATGAAAAACACATTTTGATCAGCCATACAATATGGATAGCCAATTACCTTCAAATATGTAGTTTATGGGGAGGGGTGGCCCCAAATTGTAGTCAGGTCGTGGTCCTTTAATGATCATGTAATTGGCCTTGCACCTCTAGTACTTGAGGTCATATGTGGGCCTTGTGTCACTTGGCTTACAGATTATGTAAGGGTTCCCCCTCAGCCCTTAAAAGGGGAATTATCCTAAAATAAGTAAAAAACACAGTTCATTGGGATTTTGGAGTAGTGATGAAGGATAAAAATGAAAATTCCACATCATTTGGGGGTTTTCAATTTTTAGGATTTGGATGCTGAAACTCAATCTCTTGAAGCACTTAATGGGATAATAAATAATGAGAAAGAAAGCTATGTTGGGAATGATGAGAAGAATCATCGATTTGATCAATGTGTGAAGTGGTAATTAAAAATATCAAGGTGAATACATAAATATAGAAAATATTTATGGTAATATATCTTATGTGAAAATCATGTAATTATCCTCACAGTTTGGTAGTATTACTTCTTCCATGGCCGTGTGATACCCTAATGGGATTAATAATGGTTCTAAATTTTTTTGCACTCCAAAGACCCAATGAAGCAACTAGATCTCGTATGGAGATGAATTGAAAATTTTAATCATAAAAAGACAATATGGTTCTCTTACATTGAGAAAATATGACATTAGTGCAAGATTGTAGTGTTAGTTTTCTAAAATGTGTCATTTTGGGATGGAACCTATAGTTACTATGTGCATTCCATTGTATTATCTACGTACTCCATGTCATGGGAAACTAATTGTATATGGTCAATTCTTCCTGCTTGGATCCCTTCCCTACTCGGATATGGGTATCATCAGTAACTAGTTCTGAGAATGAGGCCTCGTGTTGTTCCAATTCCCAATTTGTATATCCCATTTATCTAGTAGGGTCAACATATATGTTGTAGGTTTATGGGAGGCACTCTGATTCATACCAAACTGCCAGTCCAATTAATGCAGCATTAAATGATTCAGTGAGGAAAAGTGTATCATTACCTTAGGGTATGTGGGATGTATGATGTATTAATGCAGTGTATTGGTGGTTGGATGATCTCTATGCCATATGATATAAATAGTAGTCCATTATGTGATGAGATAATGCATCCACATATTCTGATTAGATATTTGAAGAGTACTCATGAAAATGTTCACATTGGGTAGTAGAGTATAATAATGGGTAAGATATCATACCCTATATTGGATCAATTAGATCCTAGAATGGCACCAATGGGGAAAGGAATGTTGCTTGAGATGGACCAGATAGAGGTGTTGCACTTGCCGAAGTCACTCAAGCCCTGAAATCAAAGGTGTAGGAGGCCATAGATGTTTTGAGGAAAATTTCACAACATTAGTATCCTACATTAGACTGATCATAAAGAATAATTTCTCCTAAATGATAGTCTATTATCATGTATCTGATCAATTCAGATTTTATACTAAATGGTTTGGGAGCAGTTCATGCCTAGCATTGTTTTCTTTTCATTTTTCCAGAAACCTAACGCACACTAAATAATTCAAGTTGTTTCTCATATATCCAAACCCACTCCAACCAACGGTGTACCAAACCCAAGATCATGATAATGAATTATTTTCTGAGGGAGTAAAACTATCCCTAGTATGGTCAATCCTTGACATTAATGTTGGTGGGGGAGTTGGGTTCTATTTTATAACTTATTGTTTATGGATTTTCAAGCTTATTTATAATTGATAAAAATAAATATTCTTTTTTATGGTGTATAAGGATATTTAACGTCCCTATGTGATTTAAATAACATGAGAAAATATTTTTTTAATGTGGATTTTCTCCTACTACATTGTTTTTTCCTTTTTTAAAAATAATATAAACAAGTCTACATAATATTTTTAGAATTTTTGTAGAAAGGCAGTATAGGCCATGCCTCCTTTCATAATTTTTTTATAAAATTATTTATAAATTACATGTTTTTATATTTAAATATATATGTGGTTTTATATTATGGAATATGTATATTGTGATTATTTTATTTTTTTTATAATTTTGTCATTAATATTTGAATGTCAAAATGTAATTTTTTTATGAAATACATTCTATGATGTATAAATTATATTTTATATAATATATTTATGATTAGGTTTATTTTCAATTGTATTTTATATGTTGAGTGTCTTGGTCCAATATCTAATAGATTGTAAATATGTTTTATAAGTTATATGTTTTTAATGTCTCAAACCTAAAGCATAATAATGTTTGATGTCGGTGGCTTTGAAAGTAAATTAATTATATAATATGAAGAAAATCTAAATGATATTTGAAAGTCTTACTAAAAATATAAAACTTAATTCAATATAAAAATACTTAATTAAAAACATTTACCAAAAATTAATTTTATTAGAAGTATATATTGTTGTTTTAAACCATTATAATTGAAATTATATTGTTTTTACATTCCTTTATTTTTCAATTATTTTATGTATTTATGATATTTTTTTCAAATTCAAACTCATTTTAGATTCAATTTGTATATTTTATGTTTTTTATATAGTTTTAATGTTTTATATTTTGTTATATTTTATTATTACCGATGTGAAATTTAACATGAATTCCTATATTTAATGTACTATACATTGAAAGCATATAAAGTATAAATTATAGATAAAATATTAATGAAAATAGGAAAAGTTATAAAACATATAAAAATAGTTGATATTAAAAAAATTACCATTTAAATAGATAGAAAACATATACATGAATTATTATAGTCAATATTTATGGTGTGTTTGCATCCCACATGATGGTGTGAAAATGGGATGACCATTTTGAAATTGCTGACCTCTATAATAGGGTGGAGTATGAAGATTTTGAGAAAGATGATCCTCAGGAATAAGAACCTAAACTTTCATATTCTTAGAAAATGTCTCAATGAGATGGGGTGTCAAGTGGATATCATAATGTGTACTTGATCCATTTTCAACTAAGTGAATAGAAGGACACGCCATCACCTCCTAGGGGATCCATACAGCTTGTGAAGGACCTAGCACAAAATCTTGAGGCTTGGGAAATGACCCATGATAGAATCTCATATAAAATTTAACTAGAGAAAACTCTTGATATCTTGCCAATATAGGTAGAACCCATGAAACCTAATGCGCATTCCCAATTGGCTGAGACTGAACTAATAGTGGGTCGATCTCTACTTGTAAACTATGGGAGGCATCACGTGAAACACGATGTGGTCTACATCATCATCATCATGGATCCTCATCATCAAAATTTTCTATATGAGTTTTTTTATAAGAAACCACCACTCCCTAGGAATGAACATCATCTCCATGTGGTCGATGATCGAAGATACAATCATGTAATATAGGCTAAATTGGTATCACCCAACATTGATGAATCATGGATCTCTTCATTGCTAGAAACCACCGCCTCATATTGATCAAATATGAGGATCATTCATTATAGCCGAGAATGTTGTAAAGGGATTAACAATGAATTACAAAATAGTATAATATTAAAACTACTAGAAATTTATTTTATTACCAGATCATGATTCCTTTTTTCATGTGCGATAAGATAATGTATAGACTTCATTTTATACCATGGATCATTCTAGACCTACTGTGATAGATGGAATCAAGTCATACGAAGACACTCTATATGATATGATTCTTTTCTTCCCCATAGGACAAGATGAAAGGAATTTCATCGACAATAATTTACATCTTTCCTAACCTTCAACTTCACAGAATTAAGCACATGTGACTGTCATGGTGGAAATGGAATGAACTAAACATAGCCAAACTAACGCTTGAATCTATCTGGATGGTGCCCCTAAATAATATGAAATCGATTGAGATGAACTATAATAACAGAATATTGAATTCCAAATGTCAAATATGCTGGTAACATGTCTAATAAAGTCCAATATTGTATCAATGAAATGTGAAATGACATATGCGCTTTTTCAAAAAAAAAATTATCACTAAAAACCAGAGTTGAGGATATTATGAAATTGGTTAGCCAATTAAATATTGTATATACATACGTCAGTGAGTAGAAAACTGTCCAACATGAGACAATATGCACCCAAATGGTTTTTTAGAGCACTGATGAAGTGGTGTGACCGACTCCACCAATAAAATAATAAATCAGAATTATAAAATAATTGGAAATTAAATTCAATAACGCATACTATCATTAGAAATGAATAGAGATGTGTGATCATACCAGTGTCCACATGGTACATCATGCATCACATCTATAGGAAATAACAGACTATAGAGAACATGTGATAGGGGAGGGAAGTGCTCCCATGACCACATCTGATGAAGGATGAAATATAGTCTATGTTCCATGAAATCTAAGAGGAATTCCATACATAATTCACTTTATGTGTAATCCATGTATACAAATCCCCAGCAGTATCTCCTAGAGAAATCAAAATCTTATAGTAGTACATGATAAATCATGCTCACATGCATACTGAAGTGATTAGTAAAAAATTTCCCTCCAATGATCCATAAGATATATATACGAGCATGATGTATGAAAGACTACTCATCAGAGTCATTAAGTATCTATGGAAAATGTATATGAAGAGACTTCATAGATATCAACCCTCCATATAAAGTAGCATCAATAAAAAATATGTGGAATCCTAGAAATATATTTACATGGGTAGACCAATCTCCATGGGTGGGTCCAATAACTACATACCCTTAGATAGGAAGACTAAGAAGGACTGCCACACCTTCTAGGGTTATGGTCATATCTACCTTAGGAAGGTGGAATGTGGGTCTCTTCGGTCTCCATCTCTCAAAGAGGACAAAAAGTGGGTGATGATTATTGAATTTAAATCAGATACTGTAACATTGTAGAATCTTGTATAAGAGAGGAATGATATAATGGCATTTAGAGGAATACTTTTTTGATAATGGTGCACTAGACACACCCTGATTCATTAACCAGGTTTCCCCTCTATCATGTCATGGGAATAGTTCCTATAATGCCTAGTGAGAGGTGTAATATCCTCCATTTATATTTGAAAAAAGATATAATACTTAATTGTAAAATTTAAATATAATATTATGGTTAATATAAGTTATTAAGCTACCCCATGATAATATCCTAATTCTACCATACTTCTAATGTTCGGCTCATCTCATCTAAACTCTGCTCTGTAGAAAAAAATCAATGTATTTTAAGTTTTTTTAGAAGATATCATGTGTTATTTAATGAAGTTTTTCTATCCCATTTAACTATATATGATCATAATTTTCATTTTATCATAGATGAATAAAGTGATGTGATGTTTCTTTTATATTTAGCTCACATTCCAAAAATATTCTATCACGTATTTTATAATAAAATTTTATATAAATAAGAAAAAAAATAATAACCCAACACAACATTATTTTGACATTAGCTAATAAGTAAGATCTCAAATGGTGTGATTTTTAATTTATTTATGATTTCTCCTATGATTATATGATTCATGGTTATTATATCACATTCTTTATTTATGAGTTAACCTTGGATAGTTTGATTATTCTTTCATGTCACCTCACATGTAGATGTCATATTATTTTTAATGTGAATATGAAATGATTATTATTATTTTCTACAAAAAGTATCAGAAATTATATACAATTCTAAGAATGAAGGATCGTAAATTAACACCAGATAATTAACAATATAGAATGGTCACAATGGAGAAAATCCATAATTGTGGCCAAGAGTGTAATCTCTAACCATAAATGTTGGGGAATCATTTCTGATTATGTCCTTCTTGATTACATATGCTATATCTTAGAAATTTCACTATTCTTGAGGCCAACCCATCTCATTTCCCAACCTACTAGAATTAAATATCCCCCATTAACACAACCTGTTATAATCAAGATTAAATATTTTCATGTCCATAGGAATTCAGGAATAGTGGAACTTCAAAATATGTGCCTATGGTGTAGCATAACAGTTAGAAATGGTGTCAAGATGGTATATTGTATCAACATATTAATCACATGATAGGTTAAAAATGCACAAAGTGAGATGACGTGCATGCATAGAAACCATAATGCTTGAATGTATACACATTGACATTGCCTCAACTCTAGTACTACCTCTATTTTATCACCACTTCTAATTGTAATGGGGTATGATCAATATTGATCTTAAAATATAGAGTTTTCTTAAAAAAATGGAACACATGAAAACTAGAATCATCTTCAAGGTTCTTTTTAATATCTCATTGAATGTATCTTCTGTTCCTTATCCAATGCTAAGTCTAGTCCGAGGAGAGATTATTTATATTTGATAAAGTACATCATACAATGAAAAAATGTCTCTTGAACTAGTGAAATATTAGGTAACATTTGATTCCCCTTGAAGACACCATTGATGCACTATACAATTAATCTTTCATTTGTTATTACATTCCCCCCATCATATTCTAATGACCATTTTTCTTCTGGAATCCACTTCACATAATCATTCACTATTTGATTAGCCTAATATAGATATTAAAAATTTTCTTCAAACCATCATTGATTTAGATAATATTATATATATAGGTGATAATATTTCATATTAATTAATTTTATCTTTACTTTGAAATAGTAAAAAATAATAACAACATTCCATACCATTCCTTGTGATTTCATTATTTATATGTTTATTATAGAATGTTTTTAATATGTATCCAACAATGTGTGTGATGTATTATTGATGATTCAAATTTTGGGTTCACCATATATAATGATCAAAATTGATTTCATCATTGATAGCTCAATGTCGATCAGATATCATATAGACGCCATGAATGTTGGTGAAATGGTTTCTAATATATGTCTTAAACCAACTACATGGTTCATATTTTTTCAAATACAAATTGGGAAATGGAAGAGAAATAGTTGAATGGTTTCTATTGTGGGTTACAAAAATAATAAATAAACTCTTTTATATTCAATAGGTAAATGCTCCATCAATCTGTATGAACAGTTTATTAAGACATAATGCTGAAATACATAGGAGAAATGCCTTGAACAACCAATAAAATTGAACCCAAGATAGATTAGGTCAGCTATCTAGAGACACAAGTTAATTCGTATGATTATGGGAGTCATATTATTCATTGTGTCTGAGTATGACTAGCAATTGGGGAAACACCTGATACGAGTCAACCCAATCACCATATCCCTTAAAATTTTCATCGGTTTCACCAGTCATGAATTATTATTAGAATATCTTTTACAATGTTTATCTTGTATCCTATATTGAAAAAGGGATACATGCACATTTTTTGTAGGTCATAATTATATTGATAATAATAGATGACATATATTCGGCATCCAATGAAGTATTATCTTGTATCAGGTTTTGATGTACATATGTATGAGATGCCTCAATCATCAAAATTCTCTAACATCCAAATAAAATATCATGAATTACCCTAAAAATGAATCTATAATAATCACAATATTTATCAAAATGTATGATATATATTTTATATATTGATTCCAACACTAAATATCTATAGTGTATCTAAATTGTAAATCAGTTTATTGCTATTTTCAATACTTCTTTACATATAAAATTCATTTCTTTCCACATAATTTTCCATACAGGTCAATTATCATATCCAATTTGACTCCAAGAATCTCAGTTTAAGGTGTGAGAAAATTTCATTAAAATTTAAGTAATAATTCTATATCTTATGACCAAGATGAAAAGAGTGGTGGATGATTTATAGTGGTTAAACACTATTGCACAACAACTACATTTTTAGAACTATACTCCCAAACTTCTGATGCTATCTCATCATCAACATTGTTGTCTACGTATATTCCATCACTAAACAATCCTCATCAACAGTCATATTTACATGTATAATCGGTAAATCAACTTGGTTGTACTATTTTACATCATAGGGAAGAGCCTCAATTTCTTTAGAAATATATTATTCAACTACTCTTGTATATATACATATATGTACAATTATACGATGTTATTCTATAGTCAAAACTTCAACATATAACTCAATCATGGAACTATCTGTTATTATGGAAGGTAAATTCATTTCCTTGATTCCCCACTCATTAGAAACCAATGGATAATATAAATGTAATAGTGTAGCAGAGAATTGAAATTTTCTATAGATAATATACCTGATCTCTTGACCAGGTCCTAGATTTAAGAAACTATAAACAATTTCTTTAAGATCACTTAGGGTTACACAATCAAATTTCATAAAAATTATTGTTTTTTGTGTATTATAAGAAACTCATTTGTTGGGTTGAATATCATCTCTGTAGTGGTAGACACAATAAAAAAAGACTCTCTACATCAAAAATTATCTTTGATCAATATTCTAATAGTGAAAATAATATTGAAAATTGGTTTGACCATATAATCTTTATGATATAGAGACTTATGACAAATTTTAATAAATGAAATAAAATAAAAATGTTTTATTTTATAAAAATTTATTAGAAAATAAGTCACATATTATATGAAAACTAAGGTAAAAATAAGAGAAAACAACAAGTAAATTTATATATACATGATAATTTAAAAATTAAGAACATATAATGTGAAATGTACATGAAAACTCTTATGGAATAAAACATTAATGATTTTAACATACATGAAATATTTTTTCATTTTTCCACATAAATGAGTTTAGACGAGATAAGAATGAATTCTAAGGTGAAGTAAAATCTAGCTTATTTTTAAGTGGTATCTTACTAACATTATCCAAAATGATGTACTTAAATTTTGAATTTCTGAAACCTTTTGAACATCAAATAAAATCATTACAATATGGAGAGGCCTTTCATTAGAAGATCAAATGTTTTTGAAAATTAAAAAGTTATGTATATCTAATTAAGAGATGTTATTAATCTACCATATGAAAATAAGGTGGATTTTACTTCACTTATGAACTCATTATCATCATATCCAATCAATATTCTGTTGATAAATTCTGTGGTATTTAATTCCTATTATAAATCATTCATGTGTTATTTAATGGGTTTGTTCTTGTCTATATCACTTTATATGATTATAATTGTCATTTTATCATGTAAAAATAAACTGATTTAATTTTTTCTATTATTTTTCCCTTATTTTTTAAAACATTATGTGAATATGATGGAAAATGATGTTTTACCACATAATCATTATGATACATAAATTTTAGAACGTCTCCTTATAGCCTAAAATATGATACAAATGTTTCTTAGTACAATTTTTAATATTCCAAAATATAGTTCAATATTTTATAAATAAAATATGAATCATTTATAGAATAACCTCATTGAGTGTCAACTAGGTGTTAAGTGAGTTCCTTTTTTTCAACTAGTCCCTCATCCACTTGTTGAATGAAGTTATGGATTTTGTTTTTAAGAAAACCACATAATCTTATGCTACCAAATTTATAAAATGTTTCTTATATCGTAATATATGACACTACGGTTTTGTAGTACAATATTTAACTTTCCTGAAGGTGTGCTAAATGGATTATAAATAGAATATTATTCATGTAAATCAAATCCGTCGAAATTAAAAAAACATGCATGCAATAATGGATGATTAATCTAAATCCCAGGAGTAATAAATCATGTTTGCAATTAAGCCTATTTTCCATCAAATTTTTCATATTTAATCATATATTTATTAAATATTATTCCAAAAATAATAATTTCTTAAGTATTAGTTAATCATTGTTTAATCAATATTTAATCATTTGTTACCCATTATCTAATATTTGGATAATAATTACATAATCATTATTCAATCACTACATAATCATTAGTTTCTCATTATTTAATCATTACATAACCATTCATTAGTAAAAAATTAATCAATACTTAATCAAAGTTTAACTATTATTTAATTATTAGATAATAAATATATATTAATTCTTTAATTATTCCTTTATCATTAGTTACTAATTAGTTAATCACTATTTAATAATTATATAATAATTAATTAATAATTATTTAGCCATTAGTTAATCATTATCTATCCATTCATTATCTTTTCCTTAACTATTCTCTAATCATTGTTTTAATATTCCTTAATCATTAGTTAATCATTAATTAATCATTAATTGAGCATTCATTTATCTATCCATACTTATTCATTAATAATTATTTAATCACTACATTATTATTATTTAATCATTCTTAATTCATTCCTCAATTATTACTTATTCACTTGTAAATCATTCCAAAATAATTATTTAATCATTAGTTAATCCATAATTAATATTAATTTAATAAGTTTTTAATCACAAGATATTAATTAGTTAATTGTTAGTTAATCAATCTGTAAACAATATTAATTATTTATTTAATCATTCATAATCAATATTTAATCATCCCTTAGACATTCATTAATCATTAATTAATAATTATTTAATTAGTCTTTAATCATTAGTTCATCATTAGTACATCATTTCCCCATCATTATTTAATCATAATTTAATAATAATTTAATCATTTGATAATCATTAGTTAATCATTAATTAATCAATAGTTTATCATTACTAAATCATAACATAATCAATAGTTAATCAATATATAATTATTATGTAATCAATATTTAATCATTATATAATATTTCTTTAATATTTTGTTCATCTATCATTATTCATTAGAAAAAAAATATGTTACACATTACGTAATCCCAAATTAATTATTCTTTAATAATTAGTTATTCATACAGAATTTATTAGTCAGCTATTATTATCTAATCATTATATGTAGTAATTATATAATCCTGTATTATTCATTAGTAAATATAAAAATAATAATTTTTAATAATAAATATTATTTCTAAACTTTATATATCTAACTATACTACTATATAAATAACACATTTAGAACCAACTAAAAGATCAATTAAATAATTTAATAATGATGAAATAAATAAGAAAAAAACCTCTAAATCATGCTTCACAAAAAATGACAACTTTTTTTCAGCCATCAAAACCCACACACACAAAGGAATCATATTTTTGAGAGAGATATGAGAATTTAGAGATATAAAGGAATTATTATGTGATGAGGTGGGTTCCCTTTTATATGAAATAATGTGAAATATGACACCCTCCTACCTCCTTTCTCCTTTACGTTAGGAAAATGGATTCTTCTTCTGAGCCACCTATGGTAGTTTCGCCCACCTGCCATTGCCAGGTTATCAATACAAATTAATCAGAGGCAAAGGTGGAACAACCCAGTTTTCATTTTAGATACATAATTAAAAAACATTAACCAAATAATACTTTATTTATTTTATAAATGTAATAAAAATACTCCTGACTACATGTTAAGGAAAATTCACTTTACGAGTACTAAATCCTGAAAAAATAATTTTATCCTTTTAAATTTTTATTTTTTATAATCAATGTATCATGATAATAAAATATAAAATTTCAGTAAAATAACATTATATAAAATAATATTACTCTAATATTGTTGGGGATAGTAAAAAGGGGATTGACTTTAAATTTTATAGAATAAATTTAATCAACCTCACATTGTTTTTTAGGAAAATTATAGGGTCTATAATTTGGTATCAAAGACTATTCACCGTGTTTATTTTACTCACATAGTTTATTTATAATTATTATTTAGTGATAAGATTATTTTTAGATATATATAATATTCTTTTATGTGGTATAAAATTCAGGCAACCATATTTATTTTTTTATTTATCTTTATTCTCATAATGTTTTTTTCATATTAAATAAATGTAGAGACCCGAAGCCTGACATACATTGACATTACATTACATTTTCGGAATACTTAGTACATAACAAAAACACACACACAAGGATTGTAATAGTTTAGTGTCTTTGGATACTCGGAACGTAATCGTCTAATCGTGGTGAAAGATCTTCAACATCTCCTATAAAGATATTCCCCTTTTTTTTTACCTAAAACCTTTCTTTATATCCAGGGGAAAAGAAAACATAAAAGGGTGAGCTCAAATGCTCAGTAATGGTAAACAAAAGAAATATCAATCACATCGTATTCATAAGAACATAACATTTTGGAAATCTTAACCTGCAAAAGAGAGCATAATTTCATAACATGGGATAAATCATGGCAGTGAAATGTAATCACAATAATCATAACTTAAAACATGAAACTTTGTGTCATTCACACATAATCATAGAGAATCATTTCTTGTTAGTCAAGACTCATTTCCAAGACTATCTTAGTGGACAAAGTCCCTTTCTGAATCGAGTAACCCTCGTTTCACTCCTGTTTCACTGAACCGGTATAACCTACCATTCCAAACCTGTCTATCTCATGAGATATAAAATCTTTACCCAATGCATTGGAGGGAGATATAGGTCCCACCCATCTCATAATGATACCATTCTTATGTGTGCCACAAAATCATAAACCATACATCATTTCATAACCCATGTAATAAAAATGGGAATCTTAAACATCATGACATCATAAAACAATTCATATATGATAAAGGGATTCATAAAAATAATTCCATAAAAACATAATCAAATCAATGTAACAATAGGGATAAAAATAGAACCCTTTATTATCTTAGATGGAAAATAATTTTGATAAAACACTTGAACTACATTCTTGAGGAAAATATCCTTTTTACTTCAAATTTTTTTCTTTTCTTAACATGTCATACAATTTTAAACTAAAATAATTTGATTAAAAATAAACTTGAAAACTTGTAAAGGAAGCTTCTTTGAAATAATGTTTTAAAAAATCCATTCATGCCGTATAAGTTAAAAAAACATTCTTCGTACTTTTGTTGGAAAAGTAAAAAAGTACCTCGTACGAAAAACGACAAAATATTCCTTTCATATCTTTTACTAAAAACTCACCGAAGGGTAAAAATGGATTTAAAAAATTGTAGGTGGATAGAAATAATATTACATATTGATGAAACATGGATGTGGATGATAAAATACACCCCAGTAAATACTTACGAATAAACAATCTCGGATAAAAATGAGATTGTGATATTTCCCTTACCTTAAGTTCGATTTGCTTCGTAAGTGTCCGAACCTCCTGTATAATGATTTAAATAATGTCATTGACTTATTACAGAATCATATTCATTGTTACGATATCATATATGGTTCACTTATGACTTTATATTAACCATTCTTTTGTAAATTTTATGTTAAAGAGAGTTTTGGGTAAAATTGTATCATTTGTCGTCCGTGTTTTGACTTGTAATTATTCATATGATTACTTAGATCATGATTACTTAATTAAAGAATATAAAACATGATTTATATATATATATTCAGAATATACATATATATAATGAATCAGTAAATGGAAATAAATACACCGTTCATGGAGACGGTAGTCCGTACGTACGCATGAACGCTGTTTTCGTTTCCTTATTGAATTGAATGGAATTAAGTATATGACATACATATAAATATAAATAATTACAGTATCATTATTATGTCATATATTTCATTAGAACTTATTATATATACTTTATAAGCATTCATGAATGGTTAATCATTAAGAATGAATCTCATCGCGTCGTGGAGACGGTAGTCCGTACGTACGCACGAGCGAAGATATCGTTCCCATGGTCGTGGAATTGTGTTGAAGTGTTTGTATACTATTTCAGTATCAATATAACTTTATAATAATCATATATAGTTACTCATTACACCATTATACCCATCCAATTAAGGTGGTGGCAGAAAATAGATTACACCACGGCGTGGAGACGGTATTCCGTACGTACGCACGCGCGGTGATTTCCTTTTTTCGTAGGTTGGATAGAAGGTTAATTAGAGTTGTTTCATATTTATAATAACATATCAGTATATAAGAAATACTTATGTTATTACATTATCATGAAACAACTAAAGAATAAGAAGTTGAAGAAGAAAGAAGTTGAAAAGATCGGTAATGGATATTACCTCTTCTTTGGAACGCCTCTTTGATTCCTCCACTTAGGAAACTAAGATTGGTATTTGAAGAAGACCAGGACCTCTAGGATTATTCTAGGGAATTGGAGAAGGGATTTTGGCAGGGGTTGGCCGAGCATGAGTGCTCAAATTGGTGCGAGGAGGAGGGGAAGGAGGTGCCCTTTTATAAGGGAGGAGAGGGGCACCTTAGGAATTCTTAAAAATATTAATTTATAATAAATCTAACCCCACTTAAAAACCTCCAAAAATGACTAATATTAGAAGCTTAGATGAGATAGGGTTGTAATCTCATCAACCAATCAAATTTAGACATGTTTGGAGCTTATTTTAAACCTTATCATTTTGATTTATCCTTATTTAATATATTTATGTTTATTTGTGGTAATAAAATTCTAAATTTTAAATTATAACAAATAATTACTTATTGGTTGTGAATTTTCCATAATATTTTACTTTATAACATTATAGACCATATAAATATAAATTTATAATTTTTAAATATTTTTGTGATTTTTAAACAATTTTATAATATGTTATTTTTGTAAAATAACAATAGTGTCAATTTTGACACTATTCATTTATTTGAATTTAAATAAAATATATACAGAAGATATGTTCAAACTAAAAGCTTTAATATATTAATAAAAGGTCATATGTATCTATAAAATTAGTTTATCACATTAAATAGTTCATATAATATTTATTTTATTATTTTTAAAACCATTTATTTGGTTTATCTCTTAATAAAATAATTACTACATCATTTTTGTATAATTATTTAATATACTTATTTGTTGTATAAAAATTTATAATAAAATCCTATGATGAAGATAAATATATTACCTTTCACAATAATACTTTTACGTGAATTTATCATCTTAAAATCTCAATATTTAAATTGATATATTTATTAAATTATGAAGGTGACAACTTTGGCATCATTTAAAATAAAATAATATAAGGGTAATAATCGTTTTTATAAGGCTCCAAATGGTCAAATATTCGACCATTGGATGATTATGGTTTACATTTACATGTCCAATAAGTTTTGGTTAGGTATTTGTGCATTTTATGGTCACTATTAGTTTAAAAAAAACAATATTCTTGATTTTTCACTAGATAAACAATTTCTGCATCACTATTATGTCATAATTAATGATAATTATTTAATCCCTAAAAATTATAAATAAATTTATATGATGTAGATAATTTTATTAGATTTTTGGAGACTATTAATGTTCGAAGTTTCATGAAGTTTATCACTAAATTAAAATTAATATACATATAAAATTTAAGAGAGTGACATGTTGTCACTTGCTTTGGTTTTAATAATAATTATGTTATTTTCATGGACAAATGTCCATTAAATGATTCTAATCCGGCCCTTAGGTGATATGGGTCGACTTTTAGTCCTTAAATAGGATTTTGACATTTGTTAGGGTAATTTTAAAATATTATATTTACCCTTAATTACCTGATTTACCTTTAACTATGGTAAATTAAATTTACCGTAGTTACTATTCATAATTCCCAAAAATAAAAAGTAGCTTATTAACATAATTTGGACCCACTGAATCCAAATATGGAATCCATTTTTCCAAATTCAACACACAAAATATTCTGAAATTAAAATAAAATTAATCCCATTGTCGAAAGAAAACGGGTTTTTCTTTAAAACATTGCAAAAGATTGAATTGATTTAACCTACGAATTCAAGGTAAAATCAATGCTAATGACATACATTATATTAAATGGTAAAAATATATTCTATTTATACTTTAAACCATTCAATATTATAATTTAACCACATAAGATATTACGATGAAAAAAGTTGTTTTTAATTAAAATATAGCGTGTTTTTACTATTCATTAAAATATGAAAGTTATCGGAAAAATATCAAAACTTTATCTAATGTAAATTTTTATATCCTGATTCAAAAGAAGAATATTATTTTTTCAAATTGAACATATAAACATTTCAAAAACTATATTTAAAGTGGGTGCGCCATCAAAAGGCGGTAAAACTGCATTTTTTAAAAAATACTTATTTTACCCGAAAAATTTATTTTGTTCTTATACCATGTTCTAGAAATGTGTAAGATGAATAATAATGTTATAAAATTCAAAATTTAGTTAATACTATTCATAACGGCTAGTTCATGACAATATTATAATAATATAACATTGTTTATTAAAACCCGGTATTGCGTACAACACACGCTATCGAGGAAGGTCGTGATTGCGTGTAATGCAAGCCAAGTCAGGGTTGCGTGTTGTGAAATAATCCTTCGTTGTTTCGTATAACAGAATCCAACCATATTTAATTTATACATTTAATATATATATATATATATATATATATACTCAATGTTGCGTAGAATAACTATTGTCAAAATTGTGTGTAACACGGTCCAAGAATAGTGTTGCGTATACTGCAAGCTAATACGGTGTTGCGTATAGCGCAAGGTAATCATGGTGTAGAATACAACATAAGACATTAATGAAATTAAAATATAATTTTTCATAAAATCTCGGGGTGTTACATTCTACCCCCCTTAAAATGAATTTCTCCCTCGAAATTCGTCGGGGTTATAAATGGTTTACTATTTGAAAGTTTCTTTGATAGAAACCCACATCATAAAAAGGAATACAAAAACTTATCTTTAAAAACAAAAGTATGAAACGTAACTGTTACCCAAATAAACTAATCACTGGGTTTCCACATAGGTGAAAATATGGATATGGAAGAGAAATATAACCATCATGTTCTGATGGAGAGTGGTAGAGAACATGGCTATGGAAAAGCTAGCAATCACAACGCCATAAATTTGTAATGATCTAGGGTACCATCTGATTCATCGGATATAAGGGCACTAGGACAACATTTTGGGTTTTCAAGATCATTTCCCTAAAGTTGAAAATTTGAATTACAATAAATACTTACTTTATTTTGGTACAATCTAACTGTTGTTCGTGCCTTGAACAATTTCCACTTTATCTCTTAAATAAATGAAGTTGGATTTGTTATTCGTGAAGTGTTAGCAGATCATGTGATAGAATGACGGGTCATTCCATCTGTCTCAAAAAAAAGGTTAGCAAAAATTATATACGCAAGTCGATCTATAGTGAGATTAATCATATATGGTTCCTAAAATGAACTTATACTTCACATATCATACTGCTTAATATAATAAAACTAGTTTTCTACTAAACAGGGACTTCCTGTAGATCAGTGGTAGGCGATAAAGGCCAGTCGCACTTCGGTTGTGGGTTCGATTCCCACAGCCTTGTCCGAAGCGATGGGCTGTCGCCCGTCCTGCAGGTTGTCCTTTTTCTAAAGCTATATTAATATAACATCACATCAATAATATCGAAAAACGTTTTATCCTAACTTATGCCCAACATAATCCATTCTAATCTTTAGGCTTATCCATAATACTGTAGTCCACTCTCATAACATAGTGAAAACGATTACCAGAGATTTAATACCATCGTTGATCCCCATATATCATAAGATATGTTTTGTTGGTCACATTCCAAACATTCAAAGTCCTTAATCATGTATTCTTTTGAATACCCATTGAACCTTAGTGAAAACATGAATGCAGTTAAAAGTTAACACTTTCCACATACCAAAATCCTCAAAATTCTATATACTCAAACCATGATATCACTTAGTCCTTATATCAATCATGAGCTCATGCATACAATCAAACATCTCATTATCGTATTATCCCTTCATTATGCGCATATCATCTACTTTCCAAAAATACTGATACCATTCATCACATACTTTCAAAACATAAGGAAAGAAAACAATGTAACAATCCATAGATGTCTCTTTATTCCATAGTAGCATGAGATTACTTATACAAAATTACACATGATAAACCTGTAATCATTCCACTACATTCTTAAACCATTGACCGAGCTTCAAAAATTCTTTCATCTCACATATCATTTGTAGTCTCATCATCATCATCAACATAAATACTACCCATATGACCATACTGATTCTCTTCATGAGACATTCCCTTAGGGAATTGGTTTGCATAATGCCCGTACATTCCACATTTAAAACATTTAATCATTGTTGATGTCGTAGAAATACCATTATCCTCATCCATGGTGTTTACCGACCCTTTTCCTTTGCACTTACTTGCTTTGTGTCCATCTTTTCCACACCCAAAGCATCTTCCAATTCCCTTGAAACATTCTCCTTGATGCCTCTTCCCACATGATTTACATAGGGGAAATTGAACTTTCTTTCCTCTATGGTCATCATGAAACTCCATCTTTCTCTTATTAGCCGAGTCAGGAAACTTACCAAATTTTACTTTATTGATCATATTATGAGATTTCTGATTCGGCATAATAATTATGTTTGGACTTCCAAATCCCATTTAATTTGGTTTCTCATGAAGAATATCATTCCATTGTCCATCATATCCTTCATTATTGTGAATCATCTTGTTTCCAGCTATTTTCTAAAACCCAAAAAGAATAGTGTGAGAGGAAAAAATCATAATAAAGGGGGAGTAACTTCAATATCTAACATCTTGGATTTATTTCTATGATCGTTAGAGTAATTCTAGTACTATAACCTATACGTATACTTAACCATAGAGACATACATAGACATACCTTAGAAATATCTCCAGGGATCTCACTAAAGTTCTCGCATCCTAGTTTCCAAAGGTTGACAAAACTTTTCCTCTGATACCAACTATAGAGACCCGAAGCCTGACATTCATTGACATTACATTACATTTGCGGAATACTTAGTACATAACAAAAACACACACACAAGGATCGTAATAGTTTAGTGTCTTTGGAAACTCAGAACGTAATCTTCTAATCGTGGTGAAAGATCTTCAACATCTCCTATAAAGATCATCCCTTTTTTTACCTAAAACCTTTCTTTATATCATGGGGAAAAGAAAACATAAAAGGGTGAGCTCAAATGCTCAGTAAGGGTAAACAAAAGAAATATCAATCACATCGTATTCATAAGAACATAACATTTTAGAAATCTTAACCTGCAAAAGAGAGCATAATTTCATAACATGGGATAAATCATGGCAGTGAAATGTAATCACAATAATCATAACTTAAAACATGAAACTTTGTGGCATTCACACATAATCATAGAGAATCATTTCTTGTTAGTCAAGACACATTGCCAAGACTATCTTAGTGGACAAAGTCCCTTTCTGAATCGAGTAACCCTCATTTCAGTCCTGTTTCACTGAACCGGTATAACCTACCATTCCAGCCCTGTCTATCTCATGAGATATAAAATCTTTACACAATGCATTGGAGGGAGATATAGGTCCCACACATCTCATAATGATACCATTCTTATGTTTGCCACAAAATCATAAACCATACATCATTTCATAACCCATGTAATAAAAATGGGAATCTTAAACATCATGACATCATAAAACAATTCATATATGATAAAGGGATTCATAAAAATAATTCCATCAAAACATAATCAAATCAATGTAACAATAGGGATAAAAATAGAACCCTTTATTATCATATATGGAAAATAATTTTGATAAAACACTTGAACTACATTCTTGAGGAAAATATCCTTTTTACTTCAAAATTTTTTCTTTTCTTAACATGTCATACAATTTTAAACTAAAAGAATTTGATTAAAAATAAACTTGAAAACTTGTAAAGGAAGCTTCTTTGAAATAATGTTTTAAAAAATCCATTCATGCCGTATAAGTTAAAAAAACATTCTTCATACTTTTGTCGGAAAAGTCAAAAAGTACCTCGTACGAAAAATGACAAAATATTCCTTTTATATCTTTTACTAAAAACTCACCGAAGGGTAAAATTGGATTTAAAAAATTTTAGGTGGATAGAAATAATATTACATATTGATGAAACATGGATGTGGATGATAAAATACACCCCAGTAAATACTTACGAATAAACAATCTCGGATAAAAATGAGATTGTGATATTTCCCTTACCTTAAGTCCGATTTGCTTCGTAAGTGACCGAACCTCCTGTATAATGATTTAAATAATGTCATTTACTTATTAAAGAATCATATTCATTGTTATGATATCATATATGGTTCACTTATGACTTTATATTACCCGTTCTTTTGTAAATTTTATGTTAAAGAGCGTTTTGGGTAAAATTGATTCATTTGTCGTCCGTGTTTTGACTTGTAATTATTCATATGATTACTTAGATCATGATTACTTAATTACAGAATATAAAACATGATTTATATATATATATTCAGAATATACATATATATAAGGAATCAGTAAATGGAAAGAAATACACCGTTCATGGAGACGGTAGTCCGTACGTACGCATGAACGCTGTTTTCGTTTCCTTATTGAATTGAATGGAATTAAGTATATGACATACATATAAATATAAATAATTCCAGTATCATTATTATGTCATATATTTCATTATAACTTATTATATATACTTTATAAGCATTCATGAATGGTTAATCATTGAGAATGAATCTCATCGCATCGTGGAGACGGTAGTCCGTACGTACGCACGAGCGATGATATCGTTCCCATGGTCGTGGAATTGTGTTGAAGTGTTTGTATACTATTTCAGTATCAATATAACTTTATAATAATCATATATAGTTACTCATTACACCATTATACCCATCCAATTAAGGTGGTGGCGGAAAATAGATTACACCACGGCGTGGAGACGGTATTCCGTACGTACACACGCGCGGTGATTTCCTTTTTCCATAGGTTGGATAGAAGGTTAATTAGAGTTGTTTAATATTTATAATAACATATCAGTATATAAGAAATACTGATGTTATTACATTTTCATGAAACAACTAAATAAGAAGAAGTTGAAGAAGAAAGAAGTTGAAAAGATCGGTAATGGATATTACCTCTTCTTTGGAACGCCTCATTGAATCCTCCACTTAGGAAACTAAGATTGGTATTTGAAGAAGACCAGGACCTCTAGGATTATTCGAGGGAAGTGGAGAAGGGATTTTGGCAGGGTTTGGCCGAGCATGAGTGCTCAAATTGGTGTGAGGAGGAGGGGAAGGAGGTGCCTTTTTATAAGGGAGGAGAGGGGCACCTTAGGAATTATTAAAAATATTAATTTATAATAAATCTAACCCCACTTAAAAACCTCCAAAAATGACTAATATTAAAAGTTTAGATGAGATAGGGTTTTAATCTCATCAACCAATCAAATTTAGACATGTTTGGATCTTATTTTAAACCTTATCAATTTGATTTATCCTTATTTAATCTATTTAAGTTTATTTGTGGTAATAAAATTCTAAATTTTAAATTATAACAAATAATTACTTATTTGTTGTGAATTTTGCATAATTGTTTACTTTATAACATTATAGACCATATAAATATAAATTTATAATTTTTAAATATTTTTTAGATTTTTAAACAATTTTATAATATGTTATTTTTGTAAAATAACAATAGTGTCAATTTTGACACTATTCATTTATTTGAATTTAAATAAAATATATACAGAAGATATGTTCGAACTAAAATCATTAATATATTAATAAAAGGTCATATGTTTCTGTAAAATTAGTTTATCACATTAAATAGTTCATATAATATTTATTTTATTATTTTTAAAACCATTTATTTGGTTTATCTCTTAATAAAATAATTACTACATCATTTTTGTATAATTATTTAATATACTTATTTGTTGTATAAAAATTTAAAATAAAATCCTATGATGAAGATAAATATATTAACTTTCACAATAATACTTTTACGCGAATTTATCATCTTAAAATCACGATATTTAAATTGTTATATTTATTAAATTATGAAGGTGACAACTTTGGCATCATTTAAAATAAAATAATATAAGGGTCATAATCGCTTTTATAAGGCTCCAAATGGTCAAATATTCAACGATTGGATGATTATGGTTTTCATTTACATGGCCAATAAGTTTTGGTTAGGTATTTGTGCATTTTATGGTCACTATTTGTTAAAAAAATCAATATTCTTGATTTTTCACTAGATAAATAATTTCTGCATCACTATTGTGTCATAATTAATGATAATTATTTAATCCCTAAAAATTATAAATAAATTTATATGATGTAGATAATTTTATTAGATTTCTGGAGACTATTCATGTTCCAAGTTTCATGAAGTTTATCACTAAATTAAAATTAATATACATATAAAATTTATGAGAGTGACATGTTGTCACTTTCTTTGGTTTTAATAATAATTAAGTTATTTTCATGGAAAAATGTCCATTAAATGATTATAATCTAGACCTTAGGTGATATGGGTCTACTTTTAGTCATCCAATATGATTTTGACATTTGTTAGGGTAATTTTAAAATATTATATTTACCCTTAATTACCCGATTTACCTTTAACTATGGTAAATTAAATTTACCGTAGTTACTATTCATAATTCCCAAAAATAAAAAGTAGCTTATTAACATAATTTGGACCCACTGATTCCAAATATGGAATCCATTTTTCCAAATTCAATACACAAAATATGTAGAAATTAAATTTAAATTAATCCCGTTGTCGAAAGAAAACGGGTTTTTCTTTAAAACATTGCAAAAGATTGAATTGATTTAACCTACGAATTCAAGGTAAAATCAATGCTAATGACATAAATTATATTAAATGGTAAAAATATATTCTATTTATACTTTAAAACCATTCAATATTATAATTTATCCACATAAGATATTACGATGAAAAAAGTTGTTTTTAATTAAAATATATCGTGTTTTTACTATTCATTAAAATATGAAAGTTATCGGAAAAATATCAAAACTTTATCTAATGTAAATTTTTATATCCTGATTCAAAATAAGAATATTATTTTGTAAAATTTAACATATAAACATTTCAAAAACTATATTTAAAGTGGGTGCGCCATCAAAAGGCGGTAAAACTGCATTTTTTGAAAAATACTTATTTTACCCGAAAAAATTATTTTGTTCTTATACCATGTTCTAGAAATGTGTAAGATGAATAATAATGTTATAAAATTCAAAATTTAGTTAATACTATTCATAACGGCTAGTTCATGACAATATTATAATAATATAACATTGTTTATTAAAACCCGGTATTGCGTACAACACACGCTATCGAGGAAGGTCGCGATTGCGTGTAATTCAAGCCAAGTCAGGGTTGCGTGTTATGAAAGAATACTTCGTTGTTTCGTATAACAGAATCCAACCATATTTAATTTATACATTTAATATATATATATATATATATATACTCAATGTTGCGTAGAATAACTATTATCAAAATGGTGTGTAACACGGTCCAAAAATAGTGTTGCGTATACTGCAAGCTAATACGGTGTTGCGTATAGCGCAAGGTAATCTTGGTGTAGAATACAACATATGACATTAATGAAATTAGAATAAAATTTTTCATAAAATGTCGGGGTGTTACATTCTACCCCCCTTAAAATGAATTTCACCCTCGAAATTCGTCGGGGTTATAAATGGTTTACTATTTTAAAGTTTCTATGATAGAAACCCACATCGTAAAAAGGAATACCAAAACTTATCTTTAAAAACAAAAGTATGAAACGTAACTGTTACCCAAATAAACTAATCACTGGGTTTCCACATAGGTGAAAATATGGATATGGAAGAGAAATCTAACCATCATGTTCTGATGGAGAGTGGTAGAGAACATGGCTATGGAAAAGCTAGCAATCACAAAGCCATAAATTTGTAATGATCTAGGGTACCATCTGATTCATCGGATATAAGGGCACTAGGACAACATTTTTGGTTTTCAAGATTATTTCCCTAAAGTTTAAAATTTGAATTACAATAAATACTTACTTTATTTTGGTACAATCTCACTGTTGTTCGTGCCTTGAACAATTTCCACTTCATCTCTTAAATAAATGAAGTTGAATTTGTTATTCGTGAAGTGTTAGCAGATCATGTGATAGAATGACGGGTCATTCCATCTGTCTAAAAAAAAAGGTTAGCAAAAATTATATACGCAAGTCGATCTATAGTGAGATTAATCATATATGGTTCCTAAAATGAACTTATACTTCACATATCATACTGCTTAATATAATAAAACTAGTTTTCTACTAAACATGGACTTCATGTAGGTCAGTGGTAGGCGATAAAGGCCAGTCGCAGTTCGGTTGTGGGTTTGATTCCCACAGCCTTGTCCGAAGCGATGGGCTGTCGCCTGTCCTGCAGGTTGTCCTTTTTCTAAAGCTATATTAATATAACATCCCATCAATAATATCGAAAAACGTTTTATCCTAACTTATGTCCAACATAATCCATTCTAATCTTTAGGCTTATCCATAATACTGTAGTCCACTCTCATAACATAGTGAAAACGATTACCAGAGATTTAATACCATCGTTGATCCCCATATATCATAAGATATGTTTTGTTGGTCACATTCCAAACATTCAAAGTCCTTAATCATGTATTCTTTTGAATACCCATTGAACCTTAGTGAAAACATGAATGCAGTTAAAAGTTAACACTTTCGACATACCAAAATCCTCAAAATTCAATAAACTCAAACCATGATATCACTTAGTCCTTATATCCATCATGAGCTCATGCATACAATCAAACATCTCATTATCGTCTTATCCCTTCATTATGCGCATATCATCTACTTTCCAAAAATACTGATACCATTCATCACATACTTTCAAAACTTAAGGAAAGAAAACAATGTAACAATCCATAGATGTCTCTTTATTCCATAGTAGCATGAGATTACTTATACAAAATTACACATGATAAACATGTAATCATTCCACTACATTCTTAAACCATTGACCGAGCTTCAAAAATTCTTTCATCTCACATATCATTTGTAGTCTCATCATCATCATCAACATAAATTCTACCCATATGACTATACTGATTCTCTTCATGAGACTTTCCCTTAGGGCATTGGTTTGCATAATGCCCGTACATTCCACATTTAAAACATTTAACCATTGTTGATGTCGTAGCAATACCATTATCCTCATCCATGGTGTTAACCGACCCTTTTCCTTTGCACTTACTTGCTTTGTGTCCTTCTTTTCCACACCCAAAGCATCTTCCAGTTCCCTCGAAACATTCTCCTTGATGCCTCTTCCCACATGATTTACATAGGGGAAATTGAACTTTCTTTCCTCTATGGTCATCATGAAACTCCATCTTTCTCTTATTAGCCGAGTCAGGAAACTTACCAAAATTTACTTTATTGATCATATTATGAGATTGCTGATTCGGCATAATAATGATGTTTGGACTTCTAAATCCCATTTCATTTGGTTGCTCATGAAGAATATCATTCCATTGTCCATCATATCCTCCATTATTGTGAATCATCTTGTTTCCAGCCATTTTCTAAAACCCAAAAAGAATAGTGTGAGAGGCAAAAATAATAATAAAGGGGGAGTAACTTCAATATCTAACATCTTAGGTTTAATTCTATGATCGTTAGCGTAATTCTAGTACTATAACCTATACGTATACATAACCTTAGAGACATACCTAGACATACCTTAGAAATATCTCTAGGGATCTCACTAAAGTTCTCACATCCTAGTTTCCAAAG
This sequence comes from Viscum album, assembly GCA_963277665.1. NCBI lineage: Eukaryota > Viridiplantae > Streptophyta > Magnoliopsida > Santalales > Viscaceae > Viscum > Viscum album. The sequence continues at coordinate 1,457,363,256 of OY728138.1, forward strand.
GTTGACTAAACCTTTCCTCTGATACCAACTATAGAGACCCGAAGCCTGACATACATTGACATTACATTACATTTGCGGAATACATAGTACATAACAAAAACACACACACAAGGATCGTAATAGTTTAGTGTCTTTGGAAACTCGGAACATAATCTTCTAATCGTGGTGAAAGATCTTCAACATCTCATATAAAGATCATCCCTTTTTTATCTAAAACCTTTCTTTATAAATTGGGGAAAAGAAAACATAAAAGGGTGAGATAAAATGCTCAGTAAGGGTAAACAAAAGAAATATCAATCACATCGTATTCATAAGAACATAACATTTTGGAAATCTTAACCTGCAAAAGAGAGCATAATTTCATAACATGGGATAAATCATGGCAGTGAAATGTAATCACAATAATCATAACATAAAACATGAAACTTTGTGGCATTCACACATAATCATAGAGAATCATTTCTTGTTAGTCAAGACTCATTGCCAAGACTATCTTAGTGGACAAAGTCCCTTTCTGAATCGAGTAACCCTCGTTTCAGTCCTGTTTCACTGAACCGGTATAACCTACCGTTCCAGCCCTGTCTATCTCATGAGATATAAAATCTTTACCCAATGCATTGGAGGGAGATATAGGTCCCACCCATCTCATAATGATACCATTCTTATGTGTGCCACAAAATCATAAACCATACATCATTTCATAACCCATGTAATAAAAATGGGAATCTTAAACATCATGACATCATAAAAAAATTCATATATGATAAAAGGATTCATAAAAATAATTACATCAAAACATAATCAAATCAATGTAACAATAGGGATAAAAATAGAACCCTTTATTATCTTAGATGGAAAATAATTTTGACAAAACACTTGAACTAAATTCTTGAGGAAAATATCCTTTTAACTTCAAATTTTTTTCTTTTCTTAACATGTCATACAATTTTAAACTAAAAGAATTTGATTAAAAATAAACGTGAAAACTTGTAAAGGAAGCTTCTTTGAAATAATTTTTTAAAAAATCCATTCATGCCGTATAAGTTAAAAAAACATTCTTCGTACTTTTGTCGGAAAAGTCAAAAAGTACCTCGTACGAAAAATGACAAAATATTCCTTTCATATCTTTTACTAAAAACTCACCGAAGGGTAAAATTGGATTTAAAAAATTTTAGGTGGATAGAAATAATATTAAATATTGATGAAACATGGATGTGGATGATAAAATACACCCCAGTAAATACTTACGAATAAACAATCTCGGATAAAAATGAGATTGTGATATTTCCCTTACCTTAAGTCCGATTTGCTTCGTAAGTGTCTGAACCTCCTGTATAATGATTTACATAATGTAATTGACTTATTAAAGAATAATATTCATTTTTATGATATCATATATGGTTCACTTATGACTTTATATTACCCGTTCTTTTGTAAATTTTATGTTAAAGAGCGTTTTGGGTAAAATTGTTTCATTTGTCGTCTGTGTTTTGACTTGTAATTATTCATATGATTACTTAGATCATGATTACTTAATTACAGCATATAAAACATGATTTATATATATATATTCAGAATATACATATATATAATGAATCAGTAAATGGAAAGAAATACACCGTTCAGGGAGACGGTAGTCCGTACGTACGCATGAACGCTGTTTTCGTTTCCTTATTGAATTGAATGGAATTAAGTATATGACATAAATATAAATATCAATAATTCCAGTATCATTATTATGTCATATATTTCATTAGAACATATTATATATTCTTTATAAGAATTCATGAATGGTTAATAATTGAGAATGAATCTCATCGCGTCGTGGAGACGGTAGTCCGTACGTACGCACGAGCGATGATATCGTTCCCATGGTCGTGGAATTTCGTTGAAGTGTTTGTATACTATATCAGTATCAATATGACTTTATAATAATCATATATAGTTACTCATTACCCCATTATACTCATCCAATTAAGGTGGTGGCGGAAAATAGATTACACCACGGCGTGGAGACGGTATTCCGTACGTACGCACGCGCGGTGATTTCCTTTTTCCGTAGGTTGGATAGAAGGTTAATTAGTGTTGTTTCATATTTATAATAACATATCAGTATATACGAAATAATTATGTTATTAATTTATCATGAAACAACTAAAGAATAAGAAGTTGAAGAAGAAAGAAGTTGAAAAGATCAGTAATGGATATTACCTCTTCTTTGGAACGCCTCTTTGAATCCTCCACTTAGGAAACTAATATTGGTATTTGAAGAAGACCAAGACCTCTAGGATTATTATAGGGAAGTGGAGAAGGGATTTTGGCAGGGTTTGGCCGAGCATGAGTGCTAAAATTGGTGTGAGGAGGAGGGGAAGGAGGTGCCCTTTTATAAGGGAGGAGAGGGGCACCTTAGGAATTCTTAAAAATATTAATTTATAATAAATCTAACCCCACTTAAAAACCTCCAAAAATGACTAATATTCGAAGATTAGATGAGATATGGTTGTAGTATCATCAACCAATCAAATTTAGACATGTTTGGATCTTATTTTAAACCTTATCATTTTGATTTATCCTTATTTAATCTATTTAAGTTTATTTGTGGTAATAAAATTCTAAATTTTAAATTATAACAAATAATTACTTATTTGTTGTGAATTTTTCATAATTGTTTACTTTATAACATTATAGACCATATAAATATAAATTTATAATTTTTAAATATTTTTTTGATTTTTAAACAATTTTATAATATGTTATTTTTGTAAAATAAGAATAGTGTCAATTTTGACACTATTCATTTATTTGAATTTAAATAAACTATATACAGAATATATGTTCGAACTAAAAGATTTAATATATTAATAAAAGGTCATATGTATCTATAAAATTAGTTTATCACATTAAATAGTTCATATAATATTTATTTTATTATTTTTAACACCATTTATTTGGTTTATCTCTTAATAAAATAATTACTACATCATTTTTGTATAATTATTTAATATACTTATTTGTTGTATTAAAATTTAAAATAAAATCCTATGATGAAGACAAATATATTAACTTTCACAATAATACTTTTACGGGAATTTATCATCTTAAAATCACAATATTTAAATTGTTATATTTATTAAATTATGAAGGTGACAACTTTGGCATCATTTAAAATTAAATAATATAAGGGTCATAATCGCATTTATAAGGCTCCAATTGGTCAAATATTCGACCATTGGATTATTATGGTTTACATTTACATGGAAAATAATTTTTTGTTAGGTATTTGTGCATTTTATGGTCACTATTAGTTTAAAAAAACAATATTCTTGATTTTTCACTAGATAATCAATTTCTGCATCACTATTGTGTCATAATTAATGATAATTATTTAATCCCTAAAAATTATAAATAAATTTATATGATGTAGATAATTTTATTAGATTTTTGGAGACTATTCATGTTCGAAGTTTCATGAAGTTTATCTCTAAATTAAAATTAATATACATATAAAATTTAAGAGAGTGACACGTTGTCACTTTCTTTGGTTTTAATAATAATTAAGTTATTTTCATGGACAAATGTCCATTAAATGATTCTAATCCAGCCCTTAGGTGATATGGGTCGACTTTTAGTCATCCAATAGGATTTTGACATTTGTTAGGGTAATTTTAAAATATTATATTTACCCATAATTACCCGATTTACCTTTAACTATGGTAAATTAAATTTACCGTAGTTACTATTCATAATTCCCAAAAATAAAAAGTAGCTTATTAACATAATTTGGACCCACTTATTCCAAATATGGAATCCCTTTTTCCAAATTCAATACACAAAATATGCAGAAATTAAATTAAAATTAATCCCGTTGTCGAAAGAAAATGGGTTTTTCTTTAAAAGATTGCAAAAGATTGAATTGATTTAACCTACGAATTCAAGGTAAAATCAATGCTAATGACATACATTATATTAAATGGTAAAAATATATTCTATTTATACTTTAAAACCATTCAATATTATAATTTAACCACATAAGATATTACGATGAAAAAAGTTGTTTTTAATTAAAATATAGCGTGTTTTTACTATTCATTAAAATATGAAAGTTATCGGAAAAATATCAAAACTTTATCTAATGTAAATTTTTATATCCTGATTCAAAATAAGAATATTATTTTGTCAAATTGACCATATAAACATTTCAAAAACTATATTTAAAGTGGGTGCGCCATCAAAAGGCGTTAAAACTGCATTTTTTAAAAAATACATATTTTACCCGAAAAATTTATTTTGTTCTTATACCATGTTCTAGAAATGTGTAAGATGAATAATAATGTTATAAAATTCAAAATTTAGTTAATACTATTCATAACGGCTAGTTCATGACAATATTATAATAATATAACATTGTTTATTAAAACCCGGTATTGCGTACAACACGCGCTATCGAGGAAGGTCGCGATTGCGTGTAATGCAAGCCAAGTCAGGGTTGCGTGTTGTGAAAGAATCCTTCGTTGTTTCGTATAACAGAATCCAACCATATTTAATTTATACATTTAATATATATATATATATATACACTCAATGTTGCGTAGAATAACTATTATCAAAATTGTGTGTAACACGGTCCAAGAATAGTGTTGCGTATACTGCAAGCTAATATGGTGTTGCGTATAGCGCAAGGTAATCTTGGTGTAGAATACAACATAAGACATTAATGAAATTAAAATAAAATTTTTCATAAAATCTCGGAATGTTACAATAAATATTATAGAATTTATTTATTTAATATTTTTTTCAATAGATCATAAAAAATGTACTTTTTTTGAAATTTGTGTTTCTTGGATTTTGTTGACATACATGTAGTCTCATTCCCTAATAATTTGTGGGTATAAATAATAAGAAATTTTAATGAACCAATTAATATTTATTATATATATATATATATGATTGAGGACAAAATAAAATGAGAGTAATTAATTATATAGAATGGGAATGTCAAAATATCTATAATATCTGAATTCATTAATGGAAATACATTGAAATCTATAAAACATATATTTTGGGGTTACTAAATTAATTTGGTGGAATTACTATTGATCGTGGAGAATTGTTTGATCATTGATAACTCATCAATTTAATTTTTTTAATATGATAATATTAGAAATAAACACCTCCTTTGGAAAATTTCTTTGAGGGAAAACATCGATTATTTACACTGATATTATATTTTTGGATTATATCAATGAATGTAGAGTTAAAATTAAAATATTTAATAAGGATATACATAATAAAAATAAATAAAAACTAGAAAGTGAAATATATATTATCATGATGAAATAGAACATTTTTATTTTTTTATATTTTTTGATCAACATAAGATACTTCTTTGAGATTTAAATGATAATATTTCTACTAATGAATATACAAGAAGATAATAATGTATTTAAATCATTGTAAATAAGTGTCAAAAGTGATATATCATATTGCAAAAAAATTTCCATGATATAGATATAAAAATCATAGATATGAAGATTAATGAAAGGATATAAATATTAAAATGGGAATCACCATGTATGATTTTTGAAAGGGACAGGCAGAAAATATGTCACTCATAATATAAATTTTAATTATAAGATTTAATATTATCAATGTATAATAATTTATATTAATCATTAGTTCTTAAATATAATTGACACTAATAATGTCTAAAATCTAAGAATAAAGTTGGATGAGAAAAAAATTGACTAATACCATACCTCAAAAATTAATTAATAATATGAGTTTTTAGAATGAATCAATGATTATAAAAGGATTAATTAACATGAATGATAGACAAATAAAATTCATTAAACCATAATTGAATTATAATTATTTCCACTATTAATGAAACAAAAAAATAACCCTCAACTCATAATATATATCAAATAAAGGAAAAATCATTCGATAACTTTCATCAAAATTTTGGGTGAATAAAAATGAATATTTTTTGGAATGGAATATGGACTGTTAATGAAGATAAAAAAATTTCAAAATAAATTAAATCCTATGTATATAAAAAAATAAAAATATGAATAACAAAAAAATGAGATATAATATGTAGCATATGATGAATTGGATTTTTAATTTGTTTTTTTAATTTTTTAAATTATATGGTCACTCATCAATTTATTTTTGGAAACAATTTCCAATATACGTGAAGATATAAAGTCATTCATGAAGGAGGATAATGTAATACCCCAATCATCCATGGGATATATTCTTTAAATAATACAATAGCTTGCGCTATATGTAACTTCATGTTCTAGCGCCCCACGACCAATCAAACTAGCCATTTAAAAATATTTTATGAATAAGAATACTTAATTTTTTTATTTTTTTAAATTTTATTTTTCAAAATGGTCTTCATTTCTATATTATTAGTATCAAAATTATCCTATGATGAATTTTTTGAATTTTTCTGAAAGCATTAAATTTTTTATGAATAGTGAAAAACACAAGGTTGTTAAAAACTGAAATTTTATTTAAATAATTATTTTTAAATTTAAATTTATTTTAATGTAAAAATGTATTCGTAATTCCTATATTAGTCTAATGTAATTAATTTAAGTAATTTTATTATATGATTAGATATATAAAATTTTACTGAACATTTTACCTTCTTTTACATACCTTCTAGGAACATTTGTAAATTTGCATGAAACATAATTTCACCGCTTCTCTGAATTGAATTTCAAAAATCAGAGGGACACGCATGACATAGGTAAGTAAAATTCGGTTCAATATGATGAAAATAATTTTTTGGTGAAAAATAACCTTTCATTTTTATTTACCACGATTAAAAGTTAATAGGGTAATTAAAGGTACAAATGATATTATAATTACCCAAAAACATGTCCTTCTATTGGATAAATGTATTTAAATGAATATAAGCCTTAGTACAAAAATATGATCCCTTTTGATCCACTAGGATTAGATTAATACATTTATTATATTTTATTTAAAGAAGAGTTAAAAGTGTTAAATTTAAATTTTAATAACTAAACTATTTTTAAAATAGAGTTATAAATAAGTTAAATTAGACTATAAATATTCATTTGAAATCTAAAAATATTTCTTACATCATGGTATTTTATTGATTATTTTTATACATTAAATAATTAAATTTATTTACGACACCATGATGATGCATTAATTACCTTATTAATGAAAGATTAAAATAATTGATGTTATAAATATTAAAATAAATGTAAATTGAAACTTTGGATTCCATAAACGAATTTTATATGTGAATAGACATTTTAGGATTAATTCAATGAATTTTTTTCGAAGAAATAATGTTTTTTTAACTTTAACAAAAAAACAAATACTAAATAGTGTTAAAATTTACATAAATGAGTTCTTAAAACAAATACTATTTTATTAAATGAAATAATATTCTCACAATATGATATAAGAAAAAATGAAATAGATAATGTTATATATTTCATTAATGAACCACTTGGGTTTCTCTTGTAATATTATAGAATGTTTATTAACCATTTAACACAAATATACAAGAAGACATGGTAAATGTAAAACTATTTAACTAGGAGTTAAATCTAAAGGATAAGGTTAATATAATTACATACACTTGTATAAATCATATTATATTGGGGGATTTTGATCCATACCCACCTAAATCTCGAAATAAATCCATTTTGAGAAATTATAAACCGAAAATGATTTTATAATAAATTAAAATTTCAAAATTTTCCTAAACTACACCTCACCTCTCTTATAATAGGGAACCTCCCCTTCTCTTAAATTCACTCCTCTAAAGCCATATGTCTTATCAAACCCTAATAAAATATCCTCCCAATTAACCTTAATTCATCATATGGGAATTACATTGATCATAAATCCTACCAAATGAGACCTTCTTAGCAAAACAAAAGGAAGAACCCAGAGAAGAGGTAATTATTTAATGACCTCTTTCAGTGTTATTTTCTTCTAACTCTACTCTTTATTTGTTGTATCAATACAAAAATAATCACTCCAGTACCTTATACATACTGATAAGTTTTTATAATCATGTTAAAACCATATTCATTATTCTATCCATCCTATGAATGAAGAAGTCACCATACGTAAGTATGTATGGATTAACGTCTCCGCGTCGTGGTGTAGTTTTTTACTCAGAACATCATTATTTGGATGGGTATAATAATGATTATAATTTATGTAAATAATAAATATAAAATGTTAATAATTATTTATAAATAATATACAATCCAATTACATAATATTTTACCATCAATAGGATGATATTGTCCCTCGTGTGTACGTACGTCTTACAGTCTCCATGATGCGATGCGATTTCATTCCTCATCATAACCATTCAAGATTAATTTTCATTTTTGATTAAAAATAATATTTATGGACTTAATATAATTCTGGATGTGAATCAAATACATCATATCCATAACAATAATGACTTACGTAACAAAACATATGAAGGAAAATTAATCAGTTACCACCTGAAACTGTGATACTGCTGAAATATTATTAAAAATGCAATATTAGAGGATCATATATGATATCATATTTATATATGTGGTACATGAATAATTTAATAAATATTATTTAACCATTATAAAATATGTTAACATACCCTCGACTATGGAAATGTACAAGGTAAGGGTTAATTTTACAATCTCTTTATTCTCTGAGGTTATTTATACGTATGTAGTTACTCGGACTTGATTATCATCCACATTCGTGTTTCATTAGAATGTTTTTAAAATCATTCCTAATACATCATAGAATATGGTTTAAGGTGAATTATACCCTTGTTTTAATTTTTATAAAATATTTTGAAAGGAATCCTTTCATCATTTTCCAAACAAGGTACTTAATGACTTTTTTGAAAAAATAAAGAAAGTGTGTTTTTAACATATACGGTGAGTGTGGATATTTTTTCCCATTATAACTCCTTAGAAGATTACCTTAAAATATTATTATAATATTTTCAAAATAAATGTTTTCTTTTATAATTACATGACATATAAATTATTTCAATGTATAAATAAATATTTCTCTCAAATAGTTTTTTGAGGGATTTCATCAATGTCAACATCCTTTGTTAGATTTTAAACTTGTTTGACGTTGATTTATTATGATACAATAATCCCTATTTTATTGAAGGTTTTTTGATATTTTTGACTATGTTGTGCTATTTTTATACCATTCATGGTTTATGGATAATTTAATAGCATTTTATATGCAAGTTTTATTAAAAATGTTTATTTTATATTTCATCCTTTTCATATAAAGAATTAATTGGAATAGTAAGTGATGATAAGGGCCTGAGAAAACCCCTCAATGCATCGGTATTTTTCATTAGACAAATTAGTGTCTTCTAACAAGGCCCTCAAAAAATTTATTTTAAGTCTTTCCGTGAGGCCTTGACTATCTTCTTATGATGTTCGCCATTATGCATTCTATCATTATGAAATTAGCTGTTGATATAACATGTGATTATTAGACTATTAAAATATCCATTTAAATTAGTAAATTGAATTATTTGAAATTTATTTTAAATATTATTTTAATATTATGTTTAAAAGGATTGGGTTTTAATCTTATAAATTTCCTTAAATATTTATTTTTATCTATGGATGTTTCCGGTAAATTATTTACCCTTACTGTGCATTTGAGCTCACCCATTTCTTATTTTTGGTTTCAAAAAGATTCCATGGAGTGTATTATGATTGATCTTCAGGGATTATCAAGGGGAATAATGGTGTTCTCAAAGGATTATTTAGGTTTTATTATGTTTGGTTGTGTAATGTAACTTTCACTTATAAATCTATTTTCCAAGACACCTAAACTGATCTCTTTTTCGGGACATGATTCTTTGTAATCAAGACAATGTATTAAAATAATTCACTAACCCTAGGTAACTATGGTCTGAGCGTTAATAGATAAAATAGGCGAAGTGGTAGTTATCTTATAAATGAGAATAATACTTGACATTACTAGTTACAATTAAATCATAAAATCATATATAATTATAAATAATGATAATGTTGATACTATATATTTATTAGTTAAATTATATTTTTAATTTCTATAATATTATTTTAATTAATTTGTGTAAGAGAATTTAAATTTAAAATTGATTCATATAAAATGATGGAAAAGAATTAATTTTTTTTTTAAAAATGGTAGGAATCGATACACATGTTGAACCAAAAAATAATCCATAAGGATTATTTATGAAAAAAATTTAATACCTAAATAATATTATTGTATTTTATTGTCCAGGATGTAGAGAAATGGGGAATAAATATATGGTTAATTTAAAATATAAATATGGAATAATGAAATCTATATTTTTTTAGAAGTGATTTATTAAAGTGGGTGATAATAAAAGTTATTCTCAAAGATATGAAAAAAATAAAAATGAATTGTTTGTATAAATAAAATATGTTCATAATCCTTGTAAGAACATAGATAATATATTAAAATCATAAAAAAATACACCTTTCAAATATTTCATAAAATTTATTTCAAACATGAAAAATAGATTCCAAGCCCCCATAAGTGTCCACCAATAGATAAAATTACTAATGAATTGTTGTGATACTATTCATATCTTTGTGATGATAATAACAACAATAGAGAAAAATGTTATTCGATATAATAAAACAATGATGAATCAATTGTATAAAAAATCATATAATTAAACATTCATTATTAACTAATAATTCAGTAAATATTTAACATCTTATTTTATTAGAGGTAAATTTATTTGTGTCCAAAAGATTAAAAACTCAATGACTCCTTTTATTAGTTAAATAATAATCCTTAATATATTATTTCATTAAATATAAATTATATGTGACAAAGGGGAAATAGTACTTAGAGAGATGAATTAATGATCCTCATGATAGTTCTATATAAAATTTAAGCATTGAATTTTTTCATGATTTTTTATTTTTAATGTCAATTAATTTGATAAAATATATTAAACCAAAGTACCATTATCCAAAATTTCAGAAAGAAGTTCATGCACTTATATTTAAAAATTTATATAAATATAATTACGTCAACTATGTCATTTTTCTTGATTATTCCTTTCACACACCTATTCTTGGTGTGCTTTTTTCATTAATGTATCCATGTTATGTTTTCTAAAAAATTGTGCATTACCAATTAATATCAACATTATTTTATTCAACTCCAAGGTTATAGTGTGTGAATTAAAAGTGCCTATTATAATTATATTTTATTATAATGATGTATCTCTTATTTTATCTCTATAAAAGGGAAGGGTTATAGTGAGGATTTTCTAAATTTTTCTCTCTTTATATTTTGAAGTCAATTCAAACTCTAATCACTTGTCATCTCTAGGACATATTTTTTATTTCTGTTAATTTTATCAACCAAAAATAATTGAAACAAAACAGTATTCTTCCAATTTAATCTCGACAAATATATGTTTTCAAAATTATTATTTTTAGTTATTAGTTAATGTGAAACCCATTTCACCTATAATATTAAACACAAAAAATAATAATCATAATTAATATAAAATATTATTATTTATGGTTTTTTGTAATATATATATCAGATATCAAATAAAAAATACTTATTTTTATAATAATTATATATATTACACTTGCGAACACACTTAAATAATATTTATTATTATGGGACTATTAATGATATAATATCCTAGCCTAAATAAATATTAAAAAATAAAATATAATTAAAAAATAATTTTTGATCTTATGAATGGTCTGAATTAATCCATAAAATTATCAAACATTGACACCAAGAGAGATGATGGGGTCAAACAAAGAGACATACTGTCTTCCGAATAATATGTTTAAGATACAAATAATGAGATAACCATTTTTATCCATAGTCAGAATAATCAGTAGTTTCCAACATAGACTGTGAGTTAGCTTGATAAAGAATACTTAACATCACTACCTTAGACCATTACTACTATAGAGTGTTCTTGACCTTTAAATTATTATAGGATGATATTGTATTGAAATTCCTTGGTATAGTTCAATAATCATTCTGTGTCCTTCATTTTGGAGGATCCATATTTGAACCATCATTTCCACTATGATGTCTCATATCATTCATGACAAAATACTTAAAGGAAATATCTCCAACACAGCCTATATTTCAATTGGTTTACAATTAAATCATGTGTTTATCTTTATCACATCAATCATTCGAGATGTTACCCCATTTTTCTATTCTTTTTGAATATGAATTTTTACAGGCATACTAGATAGTTTTGTCAAATACCACAACGTTAGGATAATTTAGAAAGTACTCAACTTTCCTATCATGATAGGGATTCAAGGATATACTAAAATCCATATCAATAGGATAAGGATCTTAATTAAATTCAATACAAACCTATTAAACCTTACCCAGGATGACTAGCATAGTAGAAGAATAATCATCCCTATCATATGAAAGCCCCCTTTTGAAAAACCACCAGCATTCTGTCAGACACCTCTTCCCCACCACCAAAGAAAACAACTCCATAAGATTCATTGGCTATAGAAATTGAGCCAGCAAAAATATTTAAACCCCCAACAAGAGAAGCAGCCACAGTCATACAAAAATCTACATAATTCATGATACACAATAACAATTATCTTTTGATAAACCAAAAATATATATGTTCACATATAGTAATATCTAATTAAACAAAAAATGTGAATGTAATTTTGGTGGGAATATCAATGGGAAATATCTACCCAAATATCACTTTGTGAAACATCAATCAAAGTAGTATAGATTCTTAAGATCCTCTATACATTATATTCAGACATTATCTATATCTAATTAAATAATTAATTATTGATCATAAAAAATAATTTAATAATATTCTGATAGAATATATTTGTTCTAATTAGATTTGGTAATAATTATAACCCTTTTATGTGAACAACAATCAAAAGAAAAATTATTATTAATCATACCAAAATGAATAATGATTATATGATACGAATAAATATGTTTCATCAGTATAATGTAAAAACTTTTTATTTCTAGAGATCTAATTCCAATAAAACCGTTTTTCACATATCCCAATACTAAAATTATTAAAATTGAATTCTCTAACAAGATATTAACCCTTATATGAAATAATTTCATATGTTACTAGGATTACCAAATTTAACCCTCTGTATATATTTTGAGTTTTTTTCATATAATTCAGAAATATTTTTAAGAGAAGTTACAAACAAAATATAAACATAGTACTTCACCAAAAACATTTAAAGAAACAATATATATGATTTTTATATAATTTAAAAACCATATTACTTTGATATTCTATTGAAAAAAAGAATATCATTATCTTAACATTAGTTTCAGGTCAAACTGACCATTATGGAAACCAACATTATATCCCGTTAAAAATCATTCAATATATTATCCAAATACTATGATCAGATCATTTATTAATCTCTATTACATCAATATAGTGTTAAATACTTCTCCATACATTTTTAATAGAATTTATAGTGTATAAAATTAAATATATTATAGATCTGATCAAATAAGTAATTGTCATTCAATTCACTCTTTATTCCATGTAACTTAAGAATGGAAACCCTATTGATTACTCCATCACAAATCCTTAAATTCAATAAGAATTAATTGATTTTCACATAGATTAAATATCAACTTAAAAATAAATATGTAGTTATTGACACCTAGAATATAAATTATTTCATGTAAAAGATTCATAGATATATATTTTATTATATAAATCATAATTGAATATAATATTTTTTTCTTATTTCATTTAAAAAATGTCCACCACATATATTGGAAGCAAAATTTTTGGAAATCCCATTAACCCTATATAGATAGTCATATTTTATACATTCATGTAAAAATGTTATTTTTGTCATTAAGTATTATTATATCCCCACACTTGATGCAAGAAAACCTATATCATCATGATTTTCTAATCACGATTTGTTATCCTACAATGTATGTTGTTCATTTTAAGTAACTTATCGCATTGAATCTATTGAATTTTATATTTTTTTACAAATTGTTTCACATATTTATTTTTGATTTAATTGAAGTATATTAATCTTCCATTTTTTTCTATTAGGAATTTGATCTATTTCTAAATATATAATTATATGTTTAAGATCATTTAAAAATAAATCCAAAACGTTATAAAGCATGTATATTACTATAAATAGCCATAATTAATTAATTTCATTACAAGATGAATATATGTGGTAGTTTGGATATATATTCATTACATAAATCATTTTATATATTTATTAAATTATTTTTGGGGATCAATATTGAATGCTAATATCATTGACTACCAGGAATGATTAATCATGGAATATTAAAAAATTATAAGTCTCATGGTCGGTGATATCCACGATAAAGAATTATTAGCATCATCAAATTATTTTTTTGTTTTCATCTACACATATTGAATGTGGAATTCAGTTTAAAATTCATTTATTTTTTAATAGAATCTGATTTATACCTCAGCAAATAGATATATCCACATCTACTAATGAAATTCTTAAAAGTCAGGAATAATGGAAATCCCACTTTTTGATTGTTCTAAATTTTTTTCATCATTAATTTCATTCTATGGATTTAAAAATTAGTTCCTATATTGTTGATAATGTTTATATTTATTTTATCACCACATAAGATAAATGTTTTTATTTTTGACTGAAGTATATCCACATGGGTCTAGAAATGACACAAAAAATATTATTTTTAGGTTATAAAAATTTTAAAAATATAAGAATAATAGAATTCTTCCAGCAGGTAATATGAAATTTTTATAATATAAAACATACAAAACCTGGATTAATAAATTATTTTATTAAAATTCACAATAATTTTTGAATCCTTTTATAATATACAAGGATAATGTATGTAGAGAGAAATAAAATTTCAAAAAATATTTCTATACCCCATGATTTTTATATTTCATATCTTAAATGCAATGGATAATATACCTAAAACATTCAAATGTAACAAAATCAATGTATTTAACCCATTTTTAAAAATATAATTCATTTTTCATGAAAATTAATATACATGATCTTATTTTCCCCCCTCTGAATCATTTTATATATTTTTTTATTTTACAAATCTAATAGTGACATTAAAATATTCATTATCTTGTTATCCTTTTAATTTATTTTTTAATCATAAGGATTCAAGAATAAAATTCATACATTTCTCTATCAACAAGGAATACCATAGTAATAAGATTATCGATTCATATCTTCATTCATTTAAATTAAATAATCTTTAATGAATATGGATAATTTGAGTTAAAATAACAAATGAATTATATTTATTTATAATTATTTTTCCATATGAAACATTAAAATTTATAATATAATATTGGGCCTCATAATGTTTCATATAAAACCACTACACATGAATTATTATTTTAGTTACCATGTGTATGGTGTTGTGACAATATCATTTAATACTTACCTCCATATCCCTTTCTCAATAAATTTTATATCGATGAGTCAAAATGGCATATCCATCTTTGTCATTATACTGTATCCTCAAATCAAATGACAAAGATAAAAATATAATGTATCCTCAAATATTCTAATGTACAAATACTTCATTGACACACTCACTCCCTAATGAGCTTGATATCGAATATGGGATTTTGGAAATAAAATGTACTATCCTATAGTAATAAAATGATGAAATTATATTACCACTCTTTGGAGTTTATTCAGGTGGTGGAATTATCATTATACATGAATTGTTGCAATTATAGTTAATTAATGTTATTTCTATTGATTTTCTATAACAATTAAAATAGTATTTTACTACATTTTCTTTACTAATGGCTACAACATAATTAATTATTTGGATACATTTCCTATTACTAATTCAAATCCAAATAAAACTTTTTAATTGGATGTGTAATGTCCATTAGCTATGACACACATATGAAATTGACTAATATTTCCGTTATTATAACTAAAATATAGTAATTTATAAAAATTATTTACTATTATTATGGTTTGATTTATCCTTAAAAATATAATCAAATTTCAATTTTTAAATTAATCTAATACTGTAATTTCCTCTGCACTTGCTACTAAATTTTATTAAGTGAACTGTAGCCACAACAATAAAAATAATTATTTTTAGCAGATTTTTTATCATGGATATTATTTCCGTAAAAATTGATGTTTCCCACAAATATGGAAGAAAAATAAGTTCAAACTATTAGTTTATCATAACAAAAATAATGCTAGGGAACTAAAATTTTAATATATATTTTTAATATTTTTTAACATATGTGTAAAAAAACTCAATTTATTTCTTCATTTTTTTGTTACAAATTTAATGGAATAGTACATTAATAATAAACCATGTTTAATAAAAATATTTAATATTTTGAAAATATATATGTATAGGATATCTAATTTTATCATTTCTTTTATGTCATTTTTTTGTGTGAAAACATTCAAAAATGGACATGGATACACTATTAAATCAATCACATACAATTTATAGATTATTATTTAAGAAACCTAGATATTTTATTTGAAATATTTTTTTAATTTCGAAATAAAACAAAAATTTATGAATCAATTTTCTTTTAATAATAATAAATGAAATAAAATAAAATAAAAAAGATAATTTTTCATGGGCATTATCATCTAATAGGTTTGTCATGTGGTGATAATAGAACATAAACCCCAGGGTATTTAACAACATGATCCTTAATATGGATCAATATACAGAATTAAAAATTTTCTTATATATCTCTTTGTTTGGATCCACCATTGATTTACCACATGAACCACCTCATATAGGAAAGTTTATCATTATTATTGTATACACACATGTTATGTGAGGGGAAAATGGGTAATGAGAATTTCATTTTATGATTAAAATAAGACATGCATACCCACATAATATTATATTTGAATGGATTATATAGACTTTATAATTATTTTTAATAATAATTATAAAAAATTTAATCCCACCTAATAATTAAAATAAATAAATATATAAATTCAATGATAAACATTTCAATTTGGTTTATAATCATTTACCATGAAATAAATTTTTAAAATGACTAAGACCATAAAATAAATGTTGATGGTCAAAAAATATTTTCTAAATTATTTTATGTTATAATAATATTAATTTTTTTATAGTTCGACTTATATTAATTATGTCCCGTTCAAAATTGGGAAAAATTCACAATCTTGTTAAAAACCATGACATTAATATATATATATATATATATATATATAACAACTAATATAAATATTACAATTAAAATAAATATATAAGTAATTATATAATCAATAAAGGGGGATGTGGGAGTTTTGGCATCCACTAATTTGTAACATGTCTTTTTATGTTTTAATACATTTAATTTTTAATTAAATCCATCCCCAAATATGGGTGTTTAATAGACATTTAAAAAATGGTTGCATGACATTAGTTACATTTTTTAAATTTAATTTATATATAATAATATAATTTTATGTACTAACATATATAAACACATAATCATATATATTGTTAATTCAGTACCCATAATTAATTAATTATATTTCCCACATTAATTCTTCCAAAAATCCCATAATCCCATTATTCGTTTTAATTAATCTTACTAAAATAAATAAAGTAATAATTTGGGCATGTTATTTGTAATTAAATACTCATTCTCCATTAATTATTCATGATCATATGAACTGTTATTCTTATGATATCTCAATAATTAAAATAAAAACTATATAATAGAGAAGCATTTTAATAAATTAATTTTTTTTTCATAAATATAAATTAAAATGTGGTATCATTGATAACAAATGATGTTTTTGGAGTGTAGTTTAAGCTTTTATAATTGGGAAAATTATTATGTTTTGAATAGATAAAATAGTTATAATTTAATAAATATAATGAGTGATTTTGGTTTTGCAATGACCCTGACATTAATAGCCCATTACTCCACATGATTTGTGTATTGGAGAAGTTTAGAGGTGGTTTAAACAATATAAGGTTGAATTTAAGCTATCATTCCATCCAAGACAATGTTTTATACGTTTAAATTTTAATATTATCTCTGATTTTTATTAATGGAGGGTCTAGCTTCAGCATGGTGTTTTTTGTTTTATCAGATCACCATGAGAATTTAAATGTGTTAGACCATCCACTCTGGAATTAATTTTTCTTTTTTTTTAGATACACCCATGTATAGGTCTAGAGACTATTTAAAATTTATAAAAAATGGAAGGTTGTTAATTGGACCTCCCCACTATGATGTTGATGATTATAGAGTATATATCAGTGTATTTTCAATTTTAATTTATTTTCAATATATATATTTATATGAAATCTTGTCCATTGATGGTTTTATAGTATCTGAGGGAGATTTGTGGAATAATTTTCACTGGTAGGTTTGACTGATATCATTGTAGCATATCCTACCTAGTTCTACCTTTATTATTTGTTTTTCACAAACCCTTCTGTTTTACTCTTTTCCATTTAATTTTAGTGATTTAAATTCATACCGTATTAAAAATTCAATGTTTGAAATAAAACCATTATTATTTATTTTTAGTCCAAACATTCATAGGTGGATCTAGGAAATTTTTAATAGTACTCTTATTAACATTCATTATGGTATTTATCACAATCTATATAAAGGTGGTTATAATTATTCTTGACGATTCTATGAGATTCTCTTGGTGTACATAGTGGTGTGAATGTCTCCATAATATCATTCTTTTGAAATTAATGTGAAGAATCACTGATGGTTGGGTATTTCTAAACTCTTCTCATATCATCTCGAATAATATGTGTGAATGTTTTATGTTATGCAAACCAAATGTTTAATTTCATTATTCCTCCCTATTTTTTTATTATGGTGGACCATGATTGATCGTAAAAATAGAGAAACTTATGTGGAATACACATTAATGAAGAATAAATAAAATAAATATATCGAGATCATTAAGGGGGATATTGGTAAAGGATTTATGTTTATATATGATTTATATATTTCATGGTTACTTTATGTGTGTTTTTTCATTGGTTGGTGCCTGTTGTTGTGATATTCATATTTCAATTTTTATTAACTAACTTTAACACATTCATTATTGGGAAATTACGAAATCATAGTAATATAAATTATGATGAAATTTGTTAATTACATGCGAAACAAACCTGAAATGATAAAATCATGTTGTTAATTTAAATGTAATGATGAATTGGGTGTGAGGTTGTTTTCAAATGTATAAAACAAGTGGTGGGTTTTAATAATGTGTTATTTAGTGGAATAAAGTGATATTTGTCACATCACTAATGAAGTATTTTTTAGTGATCAGTTGCTAAATTATAAGAAAATTATTTATGAATGAACTGATTGAGCATGAATTAAATAAAAATGATAAAAATCAAATGTATCTATAATTGATTTTGATTTATGAATGGGTTTTCATTGGTGAATTAATGGAATAGTAGATCTAATCATCTAGTAATCAATAATTTTCGGGTCCAGTAAAGATGTTAATATTTCATGATTGATCATATTCAGTTTTAATAAGTTGAAATTGTATATTTATATATTGGATAAATTTTATTCTGTTTTATTAATGTTATATTCAAAAATGACCTAATTTTTTGTTAGTTTTGACAGGAATTAAAAATTATGGCCTCAAATTAAGAAACTCTAAAAAATGGGTAAAATGATTTACATTCCATGTAGTCTATATATGAGGTGTTTGGGGAAAATTACACTCAAACACCAACAATGCACAAAACCATAGTGCCGAACATGAAGTTAATATCCTCCCAGGGAAAATCCAACTATAGAGCACATCTTTTTTGTTATATATATAAATATATATGTCCCTTGCAGACCTAATGACTACATATAGGCTTATTAGAACTATACCATTAGAACATGTGTTGGCCCGTAGGTCTACCCACTTGATCGTGTCTGTTAGTATATTACATGCCTTTCAATTGCTATATAAAATCATGTTCAACAGTGGCTCTTTAGTGCTAACTTCTCCAAAACCATCACCCATTGCAGTGACAACATCAAAATTACCCCACCATAATGCGTTGTTGGCTCCAACGATTCTATCCAAACAACAAAACACCACCCACAGATCCACCAGAACACATCCACCTATGTTTCCATTGAGACCCATTCCGAAATCATTTCCTCCATGATGGAATAGTTCCTTACACTCACAAGATCCTCTATCCACCTCTGTCCCACCATCAACTATCATCTTTATCATCCTTCCGACCACGATTCTCATAGTCACCATCACCCCCCCCCCCACAGTCTGTGCTATTGAAATATCATAGACCTGTTACCACAATCCATCACAAACCACTACTAGTGTTGATCCCTGAACACCATCATAACAGTACCCCTAACACCATCCATGACCTCCATCATAACAGGACCTCCATAACCACCACTATGATCCAACACTATCCACTGGCGATGTAGATCCTTCTTTTAGAGCACCTGTGTAGTCTAATACATCGACCTACCATAACACCACAACTCATGGAAAAATATTCCTACCACACAAATATTCATGAAACACACACTACTTGTAAGAGTTCATCCGTGAATCCACACTAGTTGGATACCACATATAATTATTGATCATCAACCTACCATCACCCTATTGACATGTCATATGTTACTTACACAATGTGTAGTCTTCATTTACAACATGCCTACAAGACACATACCAACCCGTGAAGATAGTATATGACATGAATTTGTTTCATGCTAGGTATATGAATTACACATAGTGAGAATTTCATTTTCAAAATCCCACTAAAATTAAATATAGTTCATGATGTGTATAGGTTACATGATGTGTGAAATTCGAGGTTCCAACTAGTCAAATATATGGATAAATAATTCAAAGTAGATTTTTGATCTAAATTAAAAAATTTACAGACCCATTACATGATTTGAAGATGTTTGAAAAAATCCACATAATGAATATACAAGATATTAATTCAATACATGTCATATATATCTCAAACTATTTATACTTATTTAGTGTTGTATGAATAGGGTTATTTGCACACTTTCATTTTCTCCCGATGTTTTCTCGTATTTTACTATTTTTTTCATTCCAATCGATTTTTATTTCATTTCATTCAATGTTATATTAAATCATTCTACATTGTTGGTTATTCTATGTCTGTTCTACCCCCATTGCGAATCTATTTTTGTTTATGATGTCTGTTTCAACATCTCTCTATATCCTTCATCAATTCATGCACAATTTTTTGTTGTTTCGTAATGATAAGGGGGTTATTGATTGGATTTAAAGTTATTTTAATTATTTTATCTTGATTATTAATTTAT
Organism: Viscum album; assembly: GCA_963277665.1. NCBI lineage: Eukaryota > Viridiplantae > Streptophyta > Magnoliopsida > Santalales > Viscaceae > Viscum > Viscum album. Next base: position 1,457,384,677 of record OY728138.1, read on the forward strand.
TTATGTTGGATTTTTTATGAAATATTTTACATTTATTGATATATTATTTTGTATTAACATTCTATTTATCAACACCACTATGTGTGGATAATCCACCAAGGGTTAGGGGTTGAGATTATTTGTTTTCGTGAGCCTAATGAATCTATATATTTGACCTTGGTAACCATATTCCCTGTATGTTGGTTAATAATTATATTTTATCACACTATTTTAAACAAGATGTACTATAGGAAGTAAAATTGAATTAACCAATCCAAATTGGACTTGAGAAGGAATATAACTATTATCCAGCGACTCTATATATATATAGAAGTTAAGTATAATGCATTATGGTTGTCAAATATACCCTAACTATGTCAGAAATGAAACATTTGAAAACCCAATTGGTTTGTCATAAACCAATTGGTGACCCCTTCACTACTTCACATTATAATATGTAAGACTGTTCCAAGATAAATCTAGGCCTATATTCTACTGACAAACCTGAAATTGACCCTAATACATCCCCTATTATCTACCATAAATCTAGGCTACAAATATTTATTAAATACCAAACATGAAGAGTTAATGTGAGGAAACCTTGTGTAGTGTTTTGTTCAAATAGATTCCATCCTACCAGTGATATCAAAGGGTTCAACCTCCTACTTCGGCATTACTAAAAACATTTAGTAGGTGTAGTATGGGACAATAAATTTATAATTTTTTCAAGTACTGCAAAATTAAAATGATGTATGAGGGAAAGTAAAATTTTGGTTCCATTTTTGATGATCACATTTTTATAATAATAATATCCTTTGGAAGATCCTTTGATTAACTCCCCCTCTCCCTTTATTATATTTTCCTTCACCAAATCCTTTTACATATTCCTCCTCAGGAAACTCCTATCTCCTCCCCCTTGTTTTCTCAGCTACTGTATGAGTTAGAGGGCACTGATTAGTTCAAAGAGCCTCAACAATCAATAATCGGTTCTATTTAATCATGAGATCGATCGGTCTTTAACTGCATTCCAATGCATTGTAATGGTTTATCATAGAAATACTACACAATAAAATCAATAAAATCATAAATACACTCCAACATCTAATATAGGAGAGAACCTAATTCCATAAGGTCACACCATTATGGATTATGATTTTTTCCATTTCTAGTAATGCTCCAGAATTGTGCACCAGCCTATTCAGGGACATAAATTTGAAATCAAGCCTAGAATTATTTACATGATCCAAAATGAGTCAATTTAGTTTGTTACAAATTTAATGTCACTAATGAAATATTTCCATAATCATAGATGATTTTCGATAACATTCAAAACCAGGATGTAACTTTTCATAAATTTGGATTGATGTATTCATATTCATATTACATGATCAAGAAATGGATTGGCTAAAAAGATAAAACCAAAAGAAGATAAAAAATTGAAAAATCTAGAAAAAATATTCCTAGACAAATAATTCCATATGAAATGTAATTTTAAGCATTTTAATGACATTCAATGAGTCACCCAAGTGGATGGATAATTAGTCTGGGAGGCATGGGATATATTCAAGGATCTAACACGCATGTTCCCAAATCAAAGAATGGGCGTGTGGATTAAATGTCAAACACTAAACTATGGACTCCCACTTACTTCTTGTTCTGTGGTAGACACCTATACTAAAGGGGGATTAATGGCAAAGACACATGATGTCATCTGGGATATTCTCGATGAATTTTCCCACAATGCTAGTCTAGAGAGAAAGGTATAAAGGACCTCCTTGATATGAAATCAATCATGTTGGGTAATGGACACACCTCAAGAGCATGTCGAATCAATGAAAAATAAGCAAGAATCATTTCAATTTCCTACTAGACCATCACCCACTCCATCTCCTATAATAGAGATTCAATCCAATTATATGTGTGGAGGACCACATTTTTATGATGACTAAAGGGTATGGATGGAAGAACCCCAATCCAATAATTGTAATTATGTTAATTATAATAAAATATCATCAATTTTAGAGACCAAAATAGTACCAATAAAATATATATTTCTAGAAAAGGACATCTCATTAGACACAATAAAAAATAAAAGGTTATTTTTAGTAGAGGAGTAGACAGGTGTGACCACAGAATCATGGACTACCTGGGTACCCACTAGAAGGTCCAGCACATCATGTACAAAAAAAATAAAAATATATTTTATTAGACCTCAACAATTTACACCAAAACAATAGTAGTAATATCAATAATCTTTTATAATACCACTGAAACAATCCCTTCCTCTCCAATCAAATCTTGAAAACCTACTCACGTCGTTCATGAATAAATTAGATGAATGGATGAAAACCTATGAAACTGATGAAAAAAAGAGAATCCCTTTACTTCCTCGAGAACTAAATGGTTCTAATATCAATATTTTTATGAGGCAATATAATGGGTATATTTCATTGTAACAATAAACACATCCAATAGAATAGAAAAATTTAGTGGTTCTTAAGAGTGGGATTGTCTTGGAATTTTAGAAACTATGATAATGGAAGGGAAGGAAGATGTAAGAACATGTTAAATGGGTGTATATAATTAGTTAGGATGATAATGATAATAGACAAATATGGTAGAGAAACAATTATAGAATCATAATATACTTGAAAGGATATGATAAAATAGTACCCTTAAATAAATAAAATTATGTAGTACACCATCAAATAAACACCCTTTTCCATTCTAAAAAAGAATGAGGCAAGGAATGATCAATGAAAAATAACATGTTTCTATAAATATTAAAAAAAATTCACATTAACATTCTCTCTATTGAGGATATCTCTAAAATTTATACATACTCAAAAATATTGAAAGAACTAATTTCATAAAATAGTAGTATGTATGAAATATGAGTGATTTATTTAAATAAAAAGTCTTTGTGTCCCTCAGTAGAAGCTTCCCCTTAAGATGATAAACCCTAGAAGTATCTTGATTTTATGCACTATAGGGGAGTGGAACTCTGGAAGAAATCAATGTGACATAAGTGAAAGAATTAATCTCATTACTATGAGTGTCTACATGAATACAAGTGTTGAATAATTAAAACAAATAATAGTGGAATCTCAACTAGCTGAGTGACCATCCTAGTATCCTCGTTGATTTCTCAATGATATCATAGTTATTGATTGAAATTTTATATTTACTATATATTTCCTAATTTTAGACATGAAAGAATAAGTAGAAATTCCAATTTTTATAGGACAACCATTTTTAGCAAGTATTAAGGGATTAATATACACAAATCAAGGTAAACTAATATTTAATGATTAACATGAACATGTTTTTTTCGATATAAAAAAGGCTTTCATGAAATTTTATTAATGATTTGATTGACAATACAAAGTTTTTCCAATGAGATAGATAATGTTTTGTCCATTAAGGATTATAGAGAGATACATTACCCTAGTAATGATAAATTTAGTGATCATGATAATGCAAAATACTTTGAATCATTAACAAGGGACACTATCCAGCCATTCACACCCTCTAACATCAAGCAACTAACACCAGAATTAAATCCACCACCATACACATTCATGTACTCATTCCTTGAAATATGGAAAAAATTTCTATACATTATTTTATCATTTCTATGTTTTATTTAATAAAAACTATGTTTGATAGAATATAAGATATGAAATATCGATCATAAAGAAAAAACTAAATATTATAATTTAAATGTTACCGTTATACCCTAGATAGTGGAATGGTGGTGATGAATAGTATTAACTGAATTACAGAAACATGGATTACATTTTTTTTAAAATTACTCATTGCTTACAAAATTAATTAAAATAGGAAATAAAAACCAATTGAATATAAATGATGTGTTTTTATGAAAAAATATCTAAATGAGAATAATTGTGTTAATAAAAAAATAATATAATTATTTTTGGATTATATAAATGAAATATAAGGTCAGTATAATTTTGAGATACATATTATATGTTATTTATAAATTATATAAGAATAAAATAAATTTTATGTATAACAGAAGTATTTTTCAAAAAAGGCATTTTTACCGCCTTTTATTATAGAAATCAATTTAAATCTTTTTTTCGAAACATTTATAATTTCTATTCAAAATTTTTTTAATATTATTTGAAATATTTCAATAAAATATTACATTGGATATATTTTTTCTATTTTTATGATAACTTTCATATTTTGATGAATTGTAAAAAAATCATCATTTTAATAGAAAACTACTATTGCATCTAATTAACTTAAATGTTTAGATTATTATTTTAATTTTATTTAAATTATATTTATATTACGTTTTTAAATTTTAATCCAATATAGTTCATTTTAATAGATTTCATGTTGAAAATAAATATAATACCATTTCAATATTTTGATTGATTCACTTTAAAACCCCACTTTTTAGTCTTTTATACAGAATTAGTTTTAAATCAAATTCTCCCAATAAGGTGAATTGAAAATGATAAATTGGATTCCATATTTTTAATACGAATTCATAAATTTTATTTTAAGTAAAATTTGATTTTATTGGTATTAAAATGTTACCATGGTAAAAAAGTATTTGTTGTATTAAAAGTAAAATTTGGAAAAGGGTTAAAATTAAAATTTAAAAGCATAACCTTCTTAAAAAAGTAAAAATTAAAAGGGTATTTGGGGTGTGTGTGGATCCTAACAAGTATATATAATATTAATTACATGTGAAATTAGATAAATTTCATTCCAAATCAATATGGTTGTATTTTATGATAAGATAATCAATTAACTAATCTCTTTAACCACCTCTCCCAATTATAAATACCAGCACTCGACTTCCCATTTTCAAAACAAAAACCATTGTAGCTCCTAAAATATCTTCCCCAACATATAATACTTACTCTCAAAATTTCAATGTTCTCCAGGTCTAACAAAAACACCAAACCCAATGTCTTCAATGGTCTTTTATGGAGGGGATATTCAAGATGTAATTTTCTCAAAGTACCTCTCTAAATTTATTTTATTTTTATACTTTTTCCATATCTAATTAATTAATAAATTAATTATTACTCTACTATTTTTATATAAGTTATTTTTATATTTCAATGTAATATATCATATCAATTTCAATTATCAACTCCTCTTATTAAAATAAACAAAATTGGTGTCCAAGTTAAGCTGGTTAGTCGCCTAAATGAATAATGTTTTTGTTCTTTTTTCCTTTCCCTCACCATAGATGGTATTTAAATCATTATTCTGGTCAAATTAAATTTTAATGTATATAATATATTATTTTAAACTTACTTCCATAATTATATATTTTTTTTGGACAATAACTTTGCTTGGGAGCTTGTGGACTATCGCCTCCTCAAAATGAGGTTATTTGTTAACACATCACATGGAATGTATTAATGATTATTTTAGAAAAATAAATGATATATATTACATTTCAATGATACATTAATGTTATTATTTATTTATAATTATTTTCATACATTTCATTTAATTTCACACATTCAATATGATATGAAAAAATAGAAATATCGTTCATGTGTACGTACTAACTACTATGTCCATGATTGGTGTTTATACATTGTATTAAAATATTATTATTAATAATTAAATAATTAATATATAATATATTTAAATCATTTTTTATATTCTTTATATGTGGGACTTGTTCCCACATAGTGAATTTACATTATAAAAATCTACATTTTCGACTCAAGTACTAAATATTGAAAAAACATCGGATATGGAATTAAATAATTCTGTAATTTTTATAACATAGTAATAAGTGATATAAAAGTAATAATAAACATGAAAATGGTTCTAAATTATTAATAAATTATCCTAAATTTATTATTCACGAATATAACGACTGTACGTGCGTGTCATACTTAAAGAATGTGAATTTCTAAACTCAATCTCCACTCATTAGGTATTATGCATACATTATTTATTATATTAATCCATGATTATGAATGGAATCACAATTTATTCATTCATGTAGTAATATTCATTTAAATTTATGAGGATATACTTTTGCTCCATTGAATTACACCATTGATTAATTCATTCATCATTGATACGAATTTTGTAGGGGAATTTCTTAACCAAATTTCTATTCTCTGGGATAATATTTTACTTCTTGATTATGTCATTATAGGATTATGTGATAAATAATGTTTTGAAATAATATATTTTATTTATACTTTATTAATGTGGATTTATAGTGAATATATATAACTGATTTGTTTGATTAATAAAATGATCTTTGCGAGGGACCCTTTAACCAAAACATGGTTATAAAATTTCTAAAGATTTGTTATTTTAAATATATTTCATTTATATACATGTTTTCAAAATGGTTTTAACCATTTAATAATATTTAAATTATTGATTTAAAAGTTTACCTAAAATCAAATGTTTTATCTTGTTATGGGAAACATTCATTCAAAAATATTTTTCGTACATGTTTTAATTGTGTTTTAAAAATGGATTGATTATTTCATTAACTTGGAATGATTTATTTAAAATAAAAATCCTGAACATGATTTATTTATCTTGTACTGCTTGAATGATTTTTTTACCTTAAATGTTTACACATTTATTTTCGAATAATTCGTTTCCATTTATGATTGTGTGTCTTTTAAAAAATGATATATGAGTTCCAATAGGAAATCTTGTTTTTCCTTTATACTTTTTTTATGTGTTATGATTATGTTATCATTCTTGCGAATTACTTATGTATATAGGTGTTCCATGAAAACATGAAGGATGTTGTTCCTGTGTAATCTCTATAATTCATTGGGTAATGATATGAATCAATACAATAAGGTTTCTCCTATGATATTTAGGTTATATACTATGATGGGTATTCCAAACGTAACCATAAAGGTTGCACCCTATATAGTCATGGAAGCTTCAATGTATGTATGATATGGATTCCACAAGTTGCCTATATGATTTATGATTTCAAAGGCTATTTTAGTAATTTCATGATTTCATGAGGTATGTTAATGATTTTATGTTTTATCGGTGAAAGGTATGATTTTGTTGAAATTTTTCATGGACTAAGGGTATTATTCCTTTATTTATATCCTCTATTGAGATTTTTATGCTCATCCATTTATTTAAATGATTTCCATAGGTTTTTGGATGGGAAAGAGAAATGTAGATGTCAAGAAGTTATTTCCAAGAAAGTAAATCATGTTTTCTTGTATCATGTTTTAGATTATTTGAAACTGGATAGCATGTATAATTGTCTATATTGTAAACTTTGTGTTGTTATGTATTATTTATTGAATAATTATGTAAAAATATATATTTTTAAAAAATAATGAATGTGAAATCCTGAAATATATTAACATTATGTTATGTTTAGATACAAGACCTTATATTTGGTATTAGAGTAATTGTTTACTCACCTTCTAGTTAAATATATGTTCTATAACATTTTTAGGATTGAGGAATGTTAGTTAAACTTTGAAGTAGTAGGATCTCAACCATCATTCTTATCTATTTCTCTTGAATTTCTTGCAATAATTATTGCAATACCATGTTCGGATGGTTATGAAGCATTATATAACATACATCTCTCTTGTAAATAGTTTTATGAGATATCAAACACAACATATATATGTCAATACCATCATGTTTCATGGATTGTTTTTAATCAAGTATTAAATTATAAATATTATCATATTTTCAAAAAAGTAAACTATTATCAAGGAATTTATAGATATTTTACCCTATCACATGATTTTAAATCATACTATGAATTTATAAAATCTAATGAATAATGGGACCCATGGACAACCTATTTATTCTTTATTTTAATAAATATTCTTTCAAAACATACTTATGGTACTTTAAAAAGACCATTAATAGAATGGATAAATTCAAAATTGGTTTGAATGGTATATAAAAATCATGTTTTATCTGACGTTTTGAAATTATATGTCATAGATGAATATTTTCTAAAAATATTTTTTATGAACACCAATAGGAACCATGTTGTAAAAGGTATATTTTGATGATGTAAGTAAATGATTTTGATGAATATTTATATCATTGTAAAAATACATTGACCATCTTTCTAGGTGAACAAAATGACGATGAAAGAAGGTAGACACCATGATTAATGTACAACATTCATTATTTTTGGAATAGTTTATTAAATCATTTGGAGATGAAAAGTAAAATTTATCTATATATAATATATAATGAACTATGATATTGAGGTAAATATATGTTGGGATACCAAATGAATGTTTTGAAATAAAAGTTGAGGTTAAAACATGTTATGTTTACTTTTTGAAGAGGTTATATCTTTTTTGGAATTTTATAAAAAAAATTATAGCTTTTCAAAATGGATAACACACAGACCGTGTGGAAACCTATTACGTCGTACACGGATATGAGAATCTAATCCACTTCTAATGAGATACAAGGATTTATTTTTTACCACAACTGTTCGTAATGTCCCTGTTTAGTATGAATTTTACTTTTTAGTTAAACACTGTGATGTGAAATGAATATGATGATTTTTGGAACATATGTTTTTTCAAATGGATCTAGTCGGTATTAGAAAATGGATTGGGGACTATATAATAAATTTCATATTTGGGGAGCCCAATAAAATTAATGAAAATGGAATACTATGGGATTTCATTTTAGGACTAATAGATGAATTTTACATAGAAGAAATATTGGTTTTTATTATAGGATTATGTAGATTCGAGTTATTTTATGAAAAGTGTTAACCAATTGTGGAGAAAATATGAATTTGTAAATTAAAATTTTGGTACGATACATAGATAGTGAATGATTTTATTTGGTAATAAATTCAATAATTTATCTAAGAAGACTATTTTATCATATTTATATGATTTTTCAGTTCAAAACATAGTTTGGATTATTTTTTACGGATTTTAATAGGAATTATTTATTTAATGGAATATTTTGAACTTTTGGTTATAAAAATTGAATTTTATAGATTAAAAGTAGTTTTCATCTCAACATGTTTTATTATTATTTTGAATTAACTTCTCAAGTACTATCCTTTTTTTGTTATTGTTTATGTAGAGGTATTTTGAAACATAATACCATAGTTACCAACCCCAAATTCAAATTTCATGGAAAAATTTTATTAAAGGGTGGTATGATATAACATTCTGCATTTTATAAATGAAGTACTATTATCAATAGTATACATGATACACTACGTTGAACATAATCAAATAGCTAAATATTATGATTTAAACATTATCGCGATAAACTAGATATATGAATGGTGAGAATGAACTGTATTAACTAAATAATGAAAATATGATTTACATATATTTATATAATTATTCATTGGTTACTAAATTAATTAGAATTGGAAACAAAAACAAATTGAATTTAAAAGATGTGTTTTTGTGAAAAACATTTAAATGAGAATAATTGTTAATAAACAATAATCATATATCTTTTTTTTGAACATATTAATGAAATTTAAACTAAATATTATGATTAAAATTCATATTATTTTTTAGGAATTATATAAGAATAAAATCAATTTTATGCATAAAAGTATTATTTTTCAAAAAATGTATTTTTACTACCTTTTGATTGAGAACTCATTTTAAATATAGTTTTTGAAACTATTATAAGTTCTATTTTACAATATAAATTTATTCATTTATATAGGGTGACAAAAATTTAGTTTTTAAAATTTTATGGTGTTTTTCTGATAACTTTAATTTTTAATGAATTATGAAAAATACATCTTTTTAATTCAAACATCATTTTCACCTAACATGTTTAAATTATTAGATTACCATTTTATTTGGTTGTATAATATATTTATATTATGAGTGTATTTTTTAATCGAAATTAATTTATTAGTGTCAATTTCATGTATATAATAGATATGAAACAATTTTATACTTTTGATCATTTAATTTTAAAATCCTTCTATATTTAATATGGTCTATGGGATTAGTTTTAAATCTAATTTTCTTAATTATTTGAATTGAATTAAGTAAAATGGATTCTATATTGTTAATCATATAGTCCAAATTATTTTATATGTTCAATTTCATTTTTTAGTTATTAAAACGTTTCCATGGTAAACAAAATTATTAGCGTAGTAAAAGTAAAATTTTGACGATGGTTAAAATTAAAAGTTAAAAGCATAAACAAAAAACATCAACATTTAATGGTTATTTGAGGTGTCTATCAAACGTAATCATACATTAACCCATTAATTATAAGGGAACTACATGTAATTTAATTCCACCTCTATATGGTTTCCTTTTAATATAATATACTCAATAAACTAATCACTTGAACCAACCTCTCCTCAAGTATAAATACCACCAATACACCACCAATTTTTGAACCATAAAATCCTATTAGTTTATAAAATCACTGCCAAATTTTCTATTACTCATCCAACCAATGTAGAATTGCTTTTGGTCTAATGAATAGACAAATCCCAAGGTCCTCAACAGTCATTTAAGGAGGGGGTATTCAAATGGAAATGTCTTAAAATTACCACTCTCAATTTTTTTTCTCTTTCTAGTTTATCTGTACCTCCTTTATCCTTAAATGAATGATTACTTCAGAAGAATATGTATACTGTATTTTTATGTTTCTAATGTAATATATCATATTAATTTCATTTCTCACATCCTCATATTCAAATAAATGAAATTGTTGTCCAATTTATGCTGGTTAATCAACTCAGTGAATAATGTTTTTGTTAATTTTCCATTACCACATTCATTTATGGTATTAAAAAAATTAATTTGGTTAAATTAAATATTAATATGTATATTATAACATATTTAATAATTTTAATTTCTTATATTAAACATACATTCATTTATTCCATATTTTTGTTATATGATTATTTTATTTAGGGAAGTGTGACTACAACCTCCTCAAAATGTTGTCATTCCTTCAAACATCACATGGAATGTAATTATGATTGTTTAATAATATTTTATGATAAAATATAAATATTAAGGATAGTATAATGATATTATATATTTATACATTTCAATATATATTTCATTTCATTTCACTCTTTCAATACGATAGGAAAGAACAAAAATTGTCTTTGTGCAAATGTGCATCCTACCATGACCCTGAACATTGTTTTCAGTTTATATTCAATGATTATTGTAAATAATTATATAATTAATAAATAAGTTATTTGTTGTATTTTTTATCTTCATTATATCATATTTTTATGACCACAAGGACAATTTACATCATACACATCCTCATTTTCGACTCAAGTAATGAATATCGAAAAACATCCGATTTGAACTTAAATAGTTATGTAATTTTTATAATATGTTAATAGGTGATATAAAAGGAATAATAATCATAAAAAAGGATCTAAAGTAACTATAAATTTATATAATTTTATTAATCGGGAATATAATGATTGTACGTGACTAGTTGGACTTGATGTAAGGGAATTTTTTACCTCAATTTCCACTCATTAGGTTTTGCACATTCTTTGTTGATTATATTATTCCAATATTATATGTGGAATCACGATTTATTTATTTCTATTTTAATTTCAAATTAATATCATATTTATTTACATTTTCTACACATGATCACCCCATTTGATAAATTCTTATTTCACTCACAGTATATTGATTTGATTAAAAAATAACATTTTCGAGGGACTCTTTAACTAAAACATCATTTTAAATGTTTTAAAGATCTATTATTTTAAATCATTCACATTGATGTCTAAGTTTTAAAAATGGGTTTAAGGATTTATTTATATATATATTATCATTTTAGAATATTGAATCATTTTAAATGTTTCAAATAAGTATGGTACACTTTTATTCCAAAATATTCTTTTTAAATATTTTAAATGTGTTTATAAAAATGGAATTATTAATTCAATAACATAAAATGTTTTATTTAACCTATTTTTCATGAACCAAATTATTATATATTATATACCTTTAATGATTTTAGGATTACATTTCATGGATACATTTATATTTTCAAATCAATGTTTTTGATTTACGAATGCGTGGATTTGTAAAAATTAATTTTGATTCGAAAGTTGAAATGTTATTTTTTTTGTTATTCATGTTTATATGTTATGATTTTGTTATGGTTCATTGGAATTTACTATGTATATAGTTGTTATGGGATAAGACTAGGGGATGCGATCATGTGAAGGATTTAAATATTAAGGACTCTCCTAATAGTTTTATGTAATATATTATGATAGGTTTTCCAAATGTAACCATGCCGGTTACTCCATATGTAGTGGTGAAAACTACAATGTAAGTATGATATGGATTCCACAACTAACCCTTATGATTTTTTATCGCAATGATTATTGTTATTATTATTATTATTTCATGATGTAAGTTAGAGAGTTTTTTTAAGTGTGAAACATATTATTTTATGGAAATTTCTTCATAGACTAACTGTTTCATTCCTTTTGTTTATATTACATAATAATATTTTTGTTCTCAAGACTTTTTCTTGGGAATTTTTTCACAAAGTATTAAGTATGGTTTAGATAAAGGAAATTGTCAATAATATTTTTACCATAAAATGAAATTATATTTTATTTTATAATGTTTTAGATTATGAAAAATGGATATCATATTGACTTGTCAACATTGTAATTGTTGAGATGTTATTAAATTGTTATGGCATAATTCTGTAATACTCTAAACCTAAAAAAGATACTCAACGTGAATTCATTAATTAATTCATGATCAGGTAATGTTTCTGTTTGCAGAATTAAATTTGGTATCATATGAATGGTTTAGGAAAATTTAGGGATTAAGATTTTTGGTTAAACATATGGTAAGTATATATTTCTATCCATTTAGATAAATAATTATTCAATAACATTTTATGATTGAGGAATGTTAGTTACAAATGGAAGGAGGTGGATCATAAGAATCATTACTATATCTTTTTGATGATTTTACAAAATCCATTGTGGCAATGTCATGTTTAGATGCTTTGTAATGGCTCGGACCTCTCTGGTCCATTACTTTGTGAAAATGTGGTGTTGGAGGTGTTTCGGGAGGTCAAGGTGACTTATCCCCAACACTTTGCAAAATTTCCAGTTCTGTGAACTGTGTTTCCAGTTTTACGAACAGTATCGGTAGGTGAACAGGGTTTCTATCGGTGAGTTTCAGTGAACAATGTTTCTATCAGTGAGGTTCTATTGGTGGACTTCTATCGGCAGACTTGAACAATGTTTCTATCTGTGAGGTTCTTTCGGTGATCTTTTATCGGTAGAATTGAACAGTATTTCTATCAGTGGACTTCTATCAGTAGACTTGAACAGTGTTTCTATCGGTGAGGTTCTATCGGTGGCCTTCTATCCGTGGACTTGAACAGTGCTTCTATCAGTGAGCTTCTATCGGTGGACTTCTATCGGTAGACTTGAACAGTGTTTCTATCGGTGAGCTACTATCGGTGGACTTCTATCGGTAGTCTTGAACAATGTTTCTATCGGTGAGGTTCTATCAGTGGACTTCTATCAGTAGACTTGAACAGTGTTTCTATCGGTGTGGTTCTATCAGTGGACTTCTATCGGTAGAATTGAACATTGTTTCTAGATCAGTAGACTTGTACAGTGTTTCCAGATCGGTAGACTTGCCTTTGCCAAATTTTGAGTATGTGAACACTGTTTCTAGCTTCCTACAGTTTTGTCCCATTTGATGTTTCCTTTGATATAAAATACATTTAAAGCCTTATTTTTATGGACTCTTAGGTTGATTCAATGTCCATAAATCCTATATTAATTATCCCTATAGCTCGGGATGTTTTTACTTGCTCAAACCGCGTGGCTTAATTCCAACCATTTTTAATGGAGAATTAACCATATCTTAAACCGTCATCTAGCTAAATATTCAAAAAGGAACCGGATATCATTCTTCCTTGTTCTTCCTCTTTGTTGTCAGTTAATAGACACTAGAACCTTTCAATCATTCCCAGAGAAGTTTCACAATTAAACCCTAATCCTCTGATTGATTCCGCTCTATATTGGATGCAACTAAGCTGTATCGGTCAATCTTCCATATATGGTATATTTTATCGTCGTTCCATTGGGGACCATCTTATAATGTTTCTCCGTTCCATATTATCCCATGTAATTTCCAATATTCTAATGGGTCTTTCTTGGGGTCGGTTGGTACTGTCGTAACGTGTCATCCTATGGTGGATGCAGTTGTCGTGAGAGGAGGATTGTGACCCGTTGTGTGGATAAAGATGTCAAGAACTCTTCGATATAGGTGATTCATAGCTTCTCTAATTATATATGTGCAATCATAGAATTATCAGGATTTAGCCCTTTGGATCACAATGAAATTGACATAATTAAATACTTGAACCGAATTAAAAAAATTTGGTTGATTGCATGTTGTTGCTTTGTACTGTGATAAAAGTTTGCCCCATGTTTTGCTAGATAGACTGATATCTATGATTTCTTTGATTAGTTGTTCATTAATGATTTAAATTGATAATGAACGTAAATCCAGAATTAATTTTTAATTAATTGGCTAATGATAAAGAGGAATGTAAATGAATCTCATTGTTGTCATTGTTGTAATTGTTCTAATTTGAGGTTAATCAAATTAGGTCAGTAAGAATGGTAATTTAATTGTGATAGCTTAATGGTTAGGTCTCCCGTAATTGGAACCTACGAATAAAAAATATGCTAATTCAATATGGATTAAAGAACAGATTGTTTGAGAATGTTTTAAAGGGTTCTGAGTTACCTTCTTGATTGTTAAAGGGTCAAGATCCCATTGATGTGATATTGGGTTTTCTTACTGCTTGTGCTTTGATGTGAGCCTGGATGGCTGTTGTTATATGTGGAGGCATGGGGGCTTGTGTTTGTGTCAGTCGATGACGCCTAGGGGGGTGAGATGCATCAGCTTATGCATGTGGGTGTCGGCGAGGACACCAAGGATGATGGTATGGGATGGATGTGATGGTTGGATGTTGATGGTTTTGTTTGGTTGTATATATGCTTTACTTTTCCCCACTGATCAAGGCAGCTGGTCTTGTTTACCCTCCTTCCGAAGGAGGTGAAGACATTTGGGGTATGCCACGTGCTTTTCGTGTTTAGCCTCTCGAGGGGGAATGGGTCTATGCCCTTGCTATAAGCGGAAAAAACTCGACAGGTTGTATATCTACTCACCGTGTTGAGCCCCCTTTGTGTTTAGTAGTATAAGATGCATTTATAGAATGCCTGGGAATATGGGAATGTAATTCTATAATGAAATATTGATTAAATTTTGATAATCCACGGGGATGGAGATACTAGAATTTAAAGGTGATGTGAATCTTAAAAGGAGGAGTTGATTTTAAATGTGATGCCAATTAAGATAAATTTTGAATTGTTCATGGTTAATTAATATTTTAAGAATTAAATAATGTACAGTGGAACTGAAAAATGAGAATGGAGTAATCTAATAAAGCTCTTGAAATTTTTGTGTGCTTATAGGATACCTAGTCTTAAAAGTAGCATCCTGGAGTCTAAGAGATGATAGCTGCAGTTGTATCTAAGATTCGGTAATGCACATAGTGTGGATGTTAGTTATATATATATTCTGTACTTTTTGTGTTTCTATAAGAAACTCCACCCTGTCGGTAAGGGAAACTGACACCCTGGGGATTCTAAGCCCTGGGGGGTGTTTTCCCCAACATTCCGGTGGGAGGACGATTGGCTGACTAACCCCTTTGGCCACACTCACTTCTCTTTGTAGATACATGTGCCAACACGCACAATAGTTAGTTTCCCCTTATATGTGTGTAGAGGTCTGTAATGTCTTGTGGTTATTTCACACACATATATTCTGGATATAGTATCCTATGGACTACGATAGGTGTAACTTCTATTGGGTGTGATGGATTGAGGATCCCTACTCAGTGTATCAGATATAATGGCTTGAGGTATAATACCCGATTTTTGATACACGTTATGCGGGTTTTGGTGGCTCTCAGAACTTACCTGGTTACTTTTGGTTGTGAGGATGGTGTGGTGCTTCGCCCAGGTGTCTGCGGGAAAGCCTTTGTGGTGCACAAGGTGCAGATTGTGGAGCTTACCCAGATGTCTGCGGGAAATCCTTTAGAGAGAGATGCAGAGTACATATGTCATTGGGGAAAAGCAGCAAACCATTGGGAATTAGTAGCGGGGTACCCTTGATATTCTTTACTATATGCTATATTCGTCTATGCGTTACTTGGTGAGAGTATCTGTGGTGAGGTTGGGAACTTAGTATACCTGTTTAGGTGACAAGGTAGTTTCGCTTGTTGTTCACTGGGCTTTATCGTGCTTTCTTTACTTTTGCACGAGAGGCTTGGGGAGGATCCTACTGAGTATACTGTTATACTCACCCTATATATATATATATATATAAACTTTTTTTCAGGTCACATGGAGTAGGTTGGAGATCAAGCTGGTTACTACTAACTTGTGGTTGGAGGAGCCGTTCGGGCTTTTGGTCACTGTCATTTTACTTTCTTTTTTGTACTTTTAGTTTTCCCTTTCAGTTGTAGTACTTTTGCATGACATTTCATATATGTACATGGGTTTATTTTATATTTTAGTTCTAAGTTGGAGTTGATTGGTGTCTATATTATCACTCTCTTCAACATTTGTTCTTTTAGACGGTATTGCCTCTCATTTGTGTGTTTACTATACCCTCGGTGCTAGACGCCAACCCAGGGCCTACTGGAGGAGGAACTCGGGGGTCATTATCTTGCTTCTCACATTGCCTACCCAGGAGGGGTACACTTTGTGGGGATGGGTCGTGATAGATTGGTATCCAAGGTCTAGATGATGGATAGGATGGAGTTTTGAGTTAGGCACACGTGATGTTTCATGGGTTGGTAGGGAAATAGTGTCATTCATGTTTAGAAAGTGAGGTAGAAACTGGAGACCTGATGAGACATAGGCATTTAGGGACCCCTATGATCTGACATATAGAACATTTTGTTTTCAATGTCTACTAAACATAGTGATACTGGTTGCAGGGTAGAGACCTTGGAAAGGATCATGCATCATTCTTCCTTGTGCCTATGTTTGAATGGGTAGACCTTGGGATATGTTAACCTAAAATTAATAAAAGAAAACAATTAATTAATTAATGTTGAGTCCTCTATATTCTAGGATTAGAAGATCTTACAGTTGTTATTTTACAGGTATGGCTCTAGGTGGACGTCCTCATCAGGTTTGCGCAGAAGTTGTCCAGCAGGCTTTTCCATCAGATCGCCTCCTGGTAGAGGATGACGACGATGACACTTGGAGGAAGACACTTCGAGTGTTTCAGCGCTAGATTCTACAGAAGTACGAGGTCTCTGTTTATGATGCAGTCACAGAAGACTGGTTGGAGGAGGTCGATATAGGCTTTAGTTCGATTCATTCTCGGAAGGAACACTGGGTGTCCTTGGTAATGACGATGTTGCGTGGAGCAGCGAGGCAGTGGTGGTTATTGTTCCTCGGGGATTATGAGGAGTCAGTGATCTCTTGGGAGGAGTTTTGAGACAGGTTTAGATTCGTGTTTCATTCTTCGACTGTGAAGGTGTCCAGTCGCCAAGAGGTTCTTACCCTTCGACAGGGGAGCTCCAGTGTTCTAGAGTTTGGAATCAATTTCAGGAACCTTCTACGATATGCTTCAGACCTATTACGAGATGAGGAGGCCAGGGCGAGGCATTTCAAGGAGGCTTTGCATCCATAGATCCAGTTCCATGTCACCCCTTTTATGATAAAGATGCATCTTGAGATGCTGGTGAGGGAAGAGGTTGTTGATAGGACTTTGTCTAGGATCGGATCGTCACGAGAGGGGAATCTCCATGATTCCCCACGAAGAAAAGCTGTGGTCTGGGGATCATGGTTTTCAGGGAAGAAGAGTTTTCGTTCACCTTGGGGTAGGTCCTAGCCCTTCCCATCTCGTTTCTCTGGAGGGAGCAACTATCAGGCCTATGCCAAGGGATTAGGCGCTTGTTTTTCTTTTTGTGGTCATGGTCATCAGCAGCGGGAGTTCCTGACTTATCAGAGCAGTCATCGTGCACCGGGCACTCTACTCCAGGTTCCTCCGTTGAGGCAGTTCCATTCGAGGCAGCAGCAGTAGGTTGCACCAACTTTATATCACCAGAGGGTAGATGGAGAAAGCATAGGACATACCCAGGATTCTCCCCATCCACAGAGAGCAGAGCGCGGCCATGGCAGTGGTCATCATCACGGTCAGAGAGGCCGTGGAAGAGGTCATGGTTAGCTTGATGCTCTAGCGTTGCCAGCCCCAGGGAAGCCAAATGTTGTTCGAGGTACCCTTTTCTTATTTTTTATCATGGTGTATTCCTTGTTTGATTTTGGAGTGACACACGCCATCATATCACTTACCCTTGTCTAGATTTTGGGACATGAGGTAGAGAGGATTACAGTGCCCTTGGCGTTGACTACGCAAGTTTGAGGTTGAGCTAGCTTGTTTGAAGTATGTCGAGACTGTGAGCTAATGTTGGGGAAACAATGCTCTTGGAGATATTTCCTATGTTTACAAATACATCAATAAGATGTCATAATCACCATGGATTGGTTGTATTTAGTGAAAGATATTGTGGATTTCTACAGGATGAAGGTCGTTTTCATTGATGCAGATGGAGAGAAAGTGGTGTTTGTTGGTGAGCAAGACCCTTAGATGGGTCATAGACGAGTTCCATCCTTATCATCCATGATGGATGAGATGATGCTGAGTTCTTCAGAGGTTCAGCAATTGGCATTTCCTAGGCTCATAGAGGAGTACCCTGACGTCTTTCCAGAAAAGGTTGTAGCCCTACACCATCGACGAGAGATCGAGTTTGGGATCGAGCTATAGCAAAGAGCGTCTCATGTCTCTATTTTTTCATATAGGATGGCCCCTTCTGAGTCACAAGAGCTACGTATTTATCTTGATGGTCTGTTGCAGTGTAGTTTTGATCGGCCAAGTGTGTCACCATGGGGTGCACCAGTTTTTTGTGTGAAAAAGGATGACGACAGTTTGCGGTTGTGTGTCGATTATCGTCGATTAAGCAAAGTGACAATAAATAACCGCTATCCTCTCCCACGGATTGATGACTTATTCGATCAACTAAAGGGTGAAATTTGGTTCTCAAAGATCAAATTTCGGTTAGGATATCATCAAATGCATGTAAAGTATGAGGATATCCTAAAGATAGCTTTCCGTTGTCATCATGGGCATTATGAGTTTATTGTAATGTCATTCGGTGTGAATAATGCTCCTGCTGTTTTCATGGGGTGGATGAATGTTTTTTTTTTGAATTAATAGAAATGTTTGTGGTGGTTTCCATTGACGAAATCCTTGTGTACTCCACATCTGAAGAGAAGCATGCAGAGCATTTACGAGCTGTTTTGGGAGTTCTTCGCCAAGATCAGTTGTTTGGGAAGTTGTCTAAGTGTGAGTTTTGGGCTCGAGAAATTCGTTTCTTAGTGCATGTTGTGTCCCAACAGAGTGTAACTATGGATCCTAAAAATATAGAATCAGTGGTGTCTTGGGAATCCCCCAAGACCATGTCAGAGGTGTGAAGTTTCCTTGGTCCTGCCAGCTATTATAAAAGGTTTGTAGCCAATTTCTCTCAAGTTGCGACTTCTCTAAAAGCATTGACCAGGAATGATCAAGCGTTCATATGGACTGATCAATGTTAGGTAGCTTTGGAGTATCTAATGGAGGAGTAGGTAAGTGCTACAGTCCTTTGTCTTTCTATGGAGGGAGTCTAGTTTGATGTTTTCATTGATTCTTCACTTCTGGGTCTAGGCTGTGTCCTCATGCAGTAGTGTTCAGTTGTTTCTTATGGTTATCGGCAGTTGCGTCCCCATGAAAACAACTATGCCACCCATGATCTTGAGTTGGAAGCCATGGTTTCTTCCCTGTAGTTGTGGAGACATTACCTCATTGGTGATCACTTTGTGGTTTTCACCGATCATAAGAGTTTGAAGTATGTTTTCTCCCAACATGATGTGAACTTGCGGCAGTATCAGTGGATGGAGTTCTTGCAGGAATACGTCATTTGAAATATCATATACACCTAGAAAAAGGAATGTTGTAGGCTGATGCACTGATTCGAAATTCACATAATGATGTTGTGGATGAATCTGGTGATTCATAGAGAGTAATGGAGGAACTGTCAGCTTTTCATCTTGATATGGAAGTTGATGGAGGTAGAGGCTGTCTTTTCCAGATGACGGTGCAGTCTTCCTTGATGTAGAAGGTGGAAGAGTCGCAGTTGGGTGATCTAGATGTGGATGTTTGGAGAGACAAAGTTATTTGTTGTCAGGACCCTGATGGTTGGTCAGAGGATGAACAACACCGAGTGTCGTATCATGGCAGGATTTTTTTTTCCATGGAGATGCACAAGATGGTTCTCCGAGAGTTCCATAGTTCACTATTGGAAATACATCGTGGTGTGAAAAAGATGTACTGATCCTTGAAGAGTCAGTTTTCATGGCCTGGGCTGAAGCGTGCGGTTACAGAGTGTGTGTCTCGATGTTTAGTCTGCCAGAAGGTGAAGGCTGGACACCATGTTCCTGGTGGTCTTCTCCATCAATTAGAGATCCCTCAGTGGATATGGGAGGACATTTCTATAGGTTTACCTCAAGCTCCGAGATGACATGATTCTATATGGGTGGTAGTGGATCATTTAACAAAATTGTCCCACTTCATAGCAATCAAAGAGTCGAGCTCAGTTGAAGTTTTATCGAGGCAGTATCTGGAGGAGGTGGTGAGACTTCATGGAGTCCCTAGGATGATCATTTCTGATCTAGTTCCATGTTTTACCTCCAAGGTGTGGATGGGTCTCCAACATGCATTTGGTTCTCAGCTATTCCTTAGCATTGCATTTCATCCTCAAACAGATGGTCAAACATAGCGAACCATCCAGACTCTTGAAGACATGTTGCGATCTTGTGTTCTTGAATTTGGAGGTTCATGGATGAGGCACCTACCCTTGTTGGAGTTTTCATACAATAATATTTTTCACTCCACCATTGGTATGTCGCCGTTTGAATCCATGTATGGTCGGCCATTCCGTTCTCCATTGTGCTGGACTGGGGTCGGAGAGTCAGAAATACTCGAACCGGAACTACTGCAGAATACAACGGAGATGATTCAGGTGATTCGTGAGAGGATGAAGACAGCACAAGATCGTCATAAATCATATGATGATCAAAGAAGGAGACCCTTAGAGTTTAATTTTGGGGCCCATGTGTTTCTAAAGGTGACTCCCTTTCGTGGGGAGTGAAGGTTTTGTCGTAGAAGTAATATTTATCCCCGATTTGTTAGGCCTTTCAAGGTGTTAGCTTGTGTTGGAGATGTGGAATATCGAGAATAACTCCCCCCTCAGATGAGTCGGATACATGATGTTTTCAATGTATCACAGCTCCATCATTATCTAAATGATGAATCTCATGTTATCGATTAGGGAGAGATCGATATTGATGATGATGCAACCTTCGAGGAGCGACCTGTAGAGATCCAAGAACGCAAGGAGAAGGTGTTGTGTGGGCGTTCTATCCCCTTAGTTCATATCCTGTGGCGACACGGTGGCATGTAGGAGAACACCTGGGAGCGTGAGTAACTGATACGTGCACAGTACCCTGAGTTGTTCAATGTTATACTCTTATCATGTAATGATGTTTCCTTTTTGGTTAGTCTTTTCATGTTTTATTTATAAACTTCTTTGTTCCTTTTTGTGGCTTGCTCTCTTTTAAGAGGTATCTCGATGGGTGGTTGTTCGGGCCCCGTTTCTTTTTTTTCTCTTTAGGTTGGTTTTGAATTCTTGAGGATGATAATGTTTTGAGAGGTATCTGATGTAATGGCACATACCTCTCCTATCCATTACATTGTGAAAATGTGGTGTTGGAGGTGTTCCAGGAGGTCATGGTTACTTATCCCCAACACTTTTCCAAATTTCCAGTTCTATGAACAGTGTTTCCAGTTTTATGAATTGTATCGTTATGTGAACAGTGTTTCTTTCGATGAGGTTTAGTGAATAATGTTTCTATCGGTGAGGTTCTATCAGTGGAATTCTATTTGTAGACTTGAATAGTGTTTCCATCAGTGAGGTTCTGTCGGTGGCCTTTTATCAGTAGACTTGAACAATGTTTCTATCAGTGGACTTCTATCGGAAGACTTGAACAGTGATACTATTGGTGAGGTTCTATTGGTGACCTTCTATCAATAGACTTAAACAGTGTTTCTATCAGTGAGATTCTATCGATGGACTTCATTCGGTAGACTTGAACAGTGTTTCTATCGGTGAGCTTCTATCGGTGGACTTCTATCTGTATACTTGAACAATGTTTCTATCAGTGAGGTTCTATCGGTGGACTTCTATCAGTATACATAGATAGTGTTTCTATCGGTGAGGTTCTATCAGTTACCTTCTATCAGTAGACTTGTACAGTTTTTCTAGATCGGTAGACTTGTACAGTGTTTCTAGATCAGTAGACTTGCCTTTACCAAATTTTGAGTATGTGAATAGTCTTTCCAGCTTCCTACAGTTTTTCCCCAATTGACATTTCCTTTGATGTAAAATAAATTTAAATCCTTATTTTTAAGGACTATTAAGCCGATTAAATGTCCATAAATCCTATATTAATTATCCCTATATCTCGGGATGTTTTTACATGGTCAAACCACGTGGGTTAATGTGATCCGTTTTTAATGGAGAATTACCCGAATCATAAACTGTCGCCTCATTAATTCTTAAAAATGGAACCATATATCATTCTCCCTTGTTCTTTCTCTTTGTTCTCAGCTAAGAGACACTATAACCTTTCAATCATTCTCATAGGAGTTTCACAATCAAACCATAATCCTCTGATTGATTCCGCTATATTTTGGATGCAACCGAGATATGTCGGTAAATCTCCCCTATAAGGTATGTTTTATCACCGTTCCTTGGGGGATCATCTTATAATGTTTCTACCTTCCATATTATACAATGTAATTTCCAAGATTCAAATGGGTTTTTCTTGGGGTTGGTTGGTACTGTCGTACCATGGCATCCTCTGGTGGATGTAGTTGTCGTGTGAGGAGGATTGTGATCCGTTGTGTGGATAAAGGATGACAAGAACTCTTCGAGGTAGGGGATTCATAGATTCTCTAATTGTATATGTGAAATCGTAGAATTAGAATGATTTATCCCTTTGGATCACAATGAAATTTACCTAATTAAATACATGAACTGGATTAAAAGAATTGGTTGATCGCATGTTGTTGCTTTGTACCGTGATAACAGTTTGCCTCATGTTTTGCTAGATAGAGTGATATCTATGATTTCTTTGATTTTTTGTTCGATCTTGATGGAAATTGATAACTAACGTAAAGCCGGAACTAATTGTTAATTAATTGGATAATGATAAAGAGGCATGTAAATAAATCTGGTAGTTTATGTTATTGTAGTTGTTCTAATTTGAGGTTAATTAAATTAGGGCAGTAAGCATGGTTATTTAATTGTGATTTCATACTGATTAGGTCTCCCATAATTGGAACCTACGAATAAAAATTATTCTAATGCAATATGGATTAAAGAACAGATTGTGTGAGAATTTCTTAAAGGGTTTCGAGTTACCCTCTTGATTGTTAAAGGGTAAGATCCCATTGATGTGATGTTGTGTTTTCTTGCTTCTTGTGATTTGATGTGAGCCTGGATGGATTTTGTGATATTTGGAGGCATGGGGACTTGTGGTTGTGGAAGCGGATGACACCTAGGGTGGCGAGATTTATCATCTTATGCATGTGGGTGTCGGTGAGGACACCAAGGATGATGGTATGGGTTGGATGTGATGGTTGGATGTTGATGGTTTTGTTTGGTTATTTATCTGCGTTACATTTCCCCACTGCTCAAGGCAGCTAGTCTTTCTTATCCTCCTTCCAAAGGAGGCAACGACATGTAGGGTATGCCACCTTCTTTCCGTGTTTAGCCTCTCAAGGGAGAATGGGTCTATTCTCTTGCTATAGGTGGAAAAGACTCGATGGGTAGTATATCTACTCACCATGTTGACCCCCCTTTGTGTTTAGTAGCATAGGATGCCTTTGTAGAATGCTTGGGAATATGGGAAAGTAATTATGTAATGAATGTTTGATTAAATGGTGATAACCCACAGGGATGGAGATACTGGAATTTAACGGTGATGTGAATCTTAAAAGGTGTAGTTGATTTTGAATGTGATGCCAATTCAGTTTAATGTGGAATTTTTCATGGTTAATTAATGTTCACTACTACAAAAACGGGCAAGGGAAGCGCGCCCTTATAACAGCGCTAAGCAAAAACGCTGATAAAGGATACCCTATATCAGCGCTAATATTACAGCGCTGAAAAAGCTAATTTTTATCAGCGCTTTCTTAGCGCTGATAATAGTAATATTTATCAGCGCTAGAAAAGCGCTGATAAATATGATCTGTATCAGCGCTAAAATATTAGCGCTGATACAGTTGGTCTTTATCAGCGCTTTTTGAGCGCTGATAAAGGTTTCCTATATAAGCGCTAAAAAAGCGCTGATACAGAACACCTCTATCAGCGCTCAAATTTCAGCGCTGATATAGGGTATCCTTTATCAGCGCTCAAAAAGCGCTGATAAAAATTATCTTTATCAGCGCTAAAAAAGCGCTGATAAAGAGACCCGGTATCAGCGCTATAATTGTAGCGCTGATACGGGGAATCTTTATCAGCGCTTTTCTAGCGCTGATAAATCATAATATTATCAGCGCTAGAAAAGCGCTGATAAAGCTAGATTTTATCAGCGCTATAATTTTAGCGCTGATAAAGGTAGCCTTTATCAGCGCTTTTTTAGCGCTGATAAAACCTTAGTCGACTTTTTTATAAAGTCGGTCGCACAGTGCCCTCGTTTTATCGCAGCTAAAGCTCTCGCGGAACCGTAACCCTGCTACTCTTCTCCCGAATACCGCTGCTGTGTTCGCTTCGCCGGAGCTTGCCGCCCTCGGTACAGTCGCCGTCCTCCGCCGCCCGCAACACCCTCGGCCGACCTCCACCGCCTGCCGCCCTCGGCTGCCCGCAACGCCCTCGTCCGCCGTTCTCTGCCGCCCTCGGCCGCCCTCCGCCGCCCTCGGCCGCTCTCCGCCGCCTCCGTCGCCCTCCGCCTCACTCGGCCGCCCTCGGTCGCCCTCCGCGGCCGCCTTCCGCAACCCGCAACGCCCTCGACCAACTAAGGGTATGAATTCTATTCTAGTTTTATTTATTTGTTTCAAACATTCATGGAATCCCATCAAGTTGTTATGGAATGTATAAAACCTACTAGAATTTGTCTTATGTAATGGAGAGTTGAGGCATGGTGTAGTTTAATGTCCTAAAACCAGGACCTTTGTGCAGGTTTCCATTTTGTTCTGATAAGGAGGGGAAATGATTCACCCTTTTCACTATAGTATAACCAAGAATGTTCTACCATAATCATGCATGAGGGGGGGGGGGGTGGTAGATGTAAATTTTAACCCAGGGGTTCATGAATCCATGGATTGATATGGTACTTAAATGTCATAGGGTGTTTGATGGTAGTAAAATCCATTATTGAGGACGAAATTGTCTTTGGTTGACATGCCTTTTTAGTGGGAAACATATGCAGATCCACCAGTGCATATTGTGATTAGTCAAATAAAGGTGACCTTAGGACGATGACCGCTCATTTCCGATGGCCATGGAAGGATATGAGGATTAAGACCTTTTTGTGCATAGTGTATGGGTTTTGAATGGAAGAGGCCTGAACATGAAAGGGTATATGCAAGTCAAGATTTCCTAGTGAAAATGATAGAGATGTTTTCTCTTATAACGATGTGGTAAGGTTCCCTTATGTAGGACCGACCCATGCATAGGGACAGAACATTGGCCACACAGTTTAATGTCTTGTTATAAGGACCTACCTATATTACATCCTCCCATACAGATTTAGATTATTCATGGGAGTGGATAATTTTTTTCATAAGATATCACTAGTGGGGAAAACCTCACATTTCACTCCACTATGTAGATTTATTTAATTCATGGGAGCACAAGGGGAAAACAATCTTTATTGTGTTTAAAATTTCATCTGTAGATTTGGCTCCGACATAGTGACAATGGGGAAATTTATGTCTCATGAATAGACCCTAAATATGATGTTTATGTATCACCATGTTTCTTGTGATGGAAAGAATCAAGCTGTACATAGATATTTTAAGTTAAAACTACATGCATGGGTCTAACCCACACAAAGGGAGGGGGAATGTTTAGTTTTTGGGGTGTCTGGACTAGAACATAATGACTTAGGCATTACTATAGAATCAAACCAACTATAGTACTTGAAATCATGCATTTTAGAATCATGCAATTAGAACTATGGTAGAACTTTTTAGTGTCATATTGTGGGGACTGATTCCTTGAAAATCCTGAGTATCTTAATGGAAAATCAGTCTAAGATAATTTGACATGCGCTGGACATGAAGGTGGAGAAAGGTGTAGACTATGACACCAGGGATTCTCGAATCGATAAGAATAAGTCCATGCACGCAACTTTTTACCATGCACGCAACTCTCTTTACAAACTCCTATTGAATGCAATTCTACGCGATTCAAAGCCTCATATTTTCTATAAAAGTTGAGATACTAAATTAAGGGGGTATCCTATTATTTATAATCGTTTCTGAACATGAACACATGTTTATCCCAAAGTGTGTAAAACCATGTTTGATGTCACATTAGGTGCATACGTATCTTTTTCTCCAAATAGAGTGATAGATAATCATCTTTTTAGTGAATCTAATATTCTTTTTTATGAATCTTGATTATAGGTTCGACTACTTGATCTCCTTCCAAGGAAGTGGTTCCCTTCTACTGTATTTGGAAGTCTTCTTTTGTGTACTTGAACCATAAATACTAATATTTGAGATTCAAATAGGATGAAGATTAATAAAGATTGGATGGATTCTAATCGTTTAACAATAGAGTACGAGAACGGAGTGAAAGAGTTCATCAAGTTTGCAAAGGATCACACAAAGGATCCTTCTCAAATCCTTTGTCCGTGTTTACGTTGTTGTTATTCTAGACTACTTACTCCAGAGGAGTTGGAAGAACATTTGATATGTCACGGAATAGATCGGAGTTATAAATGTTGGAATAAACACGGAGAAAAAGCGAATGTAGCTACTGGCTGGGATAAAACTGCGTTTTATGGATCGTCAGATATGAATACAAATATAGATAATGAAGAAGACCGTATGGAGGATGTGATTACAGATGTCAATGATGATGAAGATCGTATTGAGGAAATGACAAAGGCAATTCAAGATGAACCCCGTGATTGCCCAAAATTGTTTGAGAAGTTAAAGAGTTGTGCAAAGACGCCATTGTATGCTGCTTGCACTAAGTATACAACATTGTCAGCTGTACTGAAGTTGTATAAATTGAAAGCAGGCAATGGATGGAGTGATGTCAGTTTTACGGAACTACTTGCTCTCTTGAATGACATGCTTCCGGAAGATAATGAGCTCCCAAGCCGGACGTATGAAGCTAGACGAATGCTACGCTCGATGGGAATGATTTCTGAAAGAATACATGCCTGCCCGAAAGACTGTATATTGTTTCGAAAGGAGAACAAATCACTTACAGAATGCCCAAAGTGTGGTGCTTCTCGATACAAGAAAGATAAATCCAATCCTACGAATGTTGTATGGTACTTTCCAATCATTCCAAGGTTTAGGCGTTTATATGGAAGTAAAGAAACTGAAAGACAATTGTCGTGGCATGCAGATAAAAGAAATAAAGATGGGTTATTACATCATCCGGCCGACTCTCCTCAATGGAAGAAAATTGATCATGAGTATCCTGAATTTGGAAAAGAGCCGAGAAACCTTCGTCTTGCGTTATCTACAGATGGAGTGAATCCTTTTGGTTTTCAAAGCAGCACTCATAGTACATGGCCTGTTATGTTGCTAAATTATAACTTGCCACCCTGGTTATGCATGAAGCGAAAATTCATCATGTTATCTATGCTTATATCAGGACCAAAACAACCAGGTAACGATATTGATGTTTATCTGACTCCTTTGATCGAGGATTTGAAGTTATTGTGGGACTCAGGTGTAATGTTGTATGATGCTTATAAAAGTGAATACTTCACGTTGAGAGCGATGTTGTATGGGACAATAAATGATTTCCATGCTTATGGAAATTTGTCAGGCTATAGCATTAAAGGAACTCAAGAGTGTCCCGTGTGCGAAGAAGATACAGAATCAATTAGGTTGAAACATTCATCGAAATCTGTGTTTCTAGGACATCGTAGATTTCTACCTCGTCGGCATAAGTACCGATCTTGGACGACATCATTCAATGGAAGTTCAGAAAAACGCACAACACCGTCTCCACTAACAGGTGATCAGCTGTTTGAGAATGTAAAAGATATGAACACTGTTTTTGGTAAACCATTTTCGAAAAACCTTACGAAAATCGGTTGGAAAAAGAGATCAGTTTTTTTTGAATTACCATACTGGAATTGTTTGTACGTCAGACATTTTCTTGATGTGATGCATGTGGAAAAAAATGTATGTGATAGTGTTATTGGAACGTTGCTAAATGCCCCTGGCAAAACAAAAGATGGAATTAAGGCAAGGTTGGACATGGTTGACATGGGAATACGAGAAGAGTTGGCTCCCGTGAAAGGTGAAAATCGAATGTTTCTTCCTCCTGCTGCTTATACTCTTTCTAGGGCAGAGAGATATCAGTTTTGCAACTTCTTTAATGATGTAAAGGTTCCAGAGGGGTACTCATCAAATATCAAGAACATTGTGTCAATGAATGATTTGAAGTTAAAAGGTTTGAAATCACATGATTGCCATGTTTTGATGCAAGATCTAATTCCTATAGCTTTACGTTGCATTTTACCCAAGAATGTTCGTCATACGTTAACCAAACTTTGTTTCTTTTTCAAAGCTATATGTAGCAAAGTTTTAGACCCGGGGAAATTGCCAGCTATGGAAAAAGAAATTGTCATCATATTATGTGAATTAGAAATGTTCTTCCCGCCAACATTCTTTGATATGATGGTTCATTTGATGATTCACTTGGTGAGAGAGATTCGACTTTGTGGTCCTGTGCACTATAGATGGATGTATCCTGTTGAACGGTATATGAAGATTTTGAAAGGATATGTCAAAAATCGAAGTCGGCCAGAGGGTTGTATTGTGGAGCGATATATTGTTGAGGAAGCCATTGAATTTTGTATTGAATACCTATCTGATGTGGAAAGCATTGGTCTCCCGAAATCTCATCACACTGGACGCATTGAGGGTGAGGGAATTTCTGGAAGAGAAGTTGTAACAATCAGTATTACAGATCGGGAGCAGGCTCATCTTTATGTTTTGCATAACAGTTGGGAGGTTGCTCCATATATTGAAACTCACAAAGAAATTCTTAGGCAGTTGAATCCATCGAGGGCTGAAAAATGGTTAGCAGATACACATAATCACCAGTTTATAGGATGGTTTCAGGACCATATTTTTAAGCAGTTGGATGAAAATCCGAATTCAATTTCAGAACGACTTCGATGGCTAGCCGCTGGACCAAGTGTGTATGTATTATCTTACAGTGGGTATGTAATTAATGGTTATACATTCTATACGGATGAACATGATGAAGAGAGTACCATGCAAAATAGTGGAGTTACACTAGTGGCTGAAGTGATGCATGTTTCTGGTAGTAAGGATATAAATCCAATTTATGCAAATATGTCATACTTTGGCATTATCAAACTAATATGGGAGTTGGATTATACGACATTTCAATTGCCGATTTTTCAATGCAAATGGATTGATAACAATAGTGGTGTTAAAATAGATGAATGGGGATTTGTGAAAGTTGATTTTAGTAAAGAAGGGTACAAAGACGAACAGTTTATAATGGCATCACAAGCGGTACAAGTTTTTTATGTTCCAGATCCCGCAAACCGAAAGTGGTCGATTGTTCTGTTATCGTCCAAAACTATTGAGGGTTCCGATGAAAATTCAGTTGAGGACGATCCTTTTAGTGGTACGTCACAATCAATTCAGAGCGGTCCCAATGCAGATGATGTTTTGTATGTTAGAGGAGACCACAATGAAGGGATTTGGATTGTCGATAGAGGTGTCAAATCTCTTCAACCTTTGAAAAAAAGAAAGAGAGTTCAGTAAACAGGTTATATTTTGTTTGTAATATAGATCTTGTTATCTCATGTTATTATCTTATCATTACAGAATTTATGTAATTTGAATGAACTGTTCAACCACTTTTGCAGATAATGACTTCTGCACATTCTGGTGCTCCTAACCTTGAGACTGAACAAGTCTCTCAAGCAGCTGCTGCTGCGGCTGCTGCTGCTCCTGCTGCTCCTGCAGCTCATTCTGCTGCTACTGTTGCTCCTGATGCAGCTCCTGCTGCTCCTACTGTTGTGACTCATACTCCTCCTCCTGTTGTGGCTCCTGGTGCTCTTGATGCGGCTCCTGCTGCTGCTCCTGCTGCTCCTACTGCTGCTCCTGCTGCTGCTCTTGCTGTTGCGGCTCCTTCTCTTAGTGTTGAGGTCCAACAACCATCAGCACATGCCGTTGATATCATAGTATATGAACATATAGATGATGTTGATATCGATGAAATGGTCGGGAATGAAGGACCGAAGTCGCAGAAATCACAGGTGCGTCGTAGTTTGACAGTGTTAGCCAAAATTCTTAAGGCGAAAAGCAAAGTCATCAAATTTGAAGTCGGATGGAATGCACGAGGCCAACATGTGAATCCCAACAAGGCTATGTTTAGCAGTTACATTGGAGTTGTCACTCGGCAACGCGTGCCGATTGACGTAGATTCATGGCACCATGTTGTGTCCGGGTTGAAGGCTGTGATCTGGGAAGAAATTACGGTAACATTATGAATTTATTTTTTTAATTAACTAGCAAATAAAATGATGAAACAGTGTCTTACTCTTCTCAATCTCTTGCAGAGTACATTTATAGTAGACGACTCACACAAGGATTATGTACTAAGGCTTGCAGGAAAGATTCATCGAGGTTTTCGTACTATTTTAACAAGATGTCACCTGAAAGATTCTAAAGGTAAAATAAACCCGCACCCACCCATTGTCTATGCGCACCTGATATCCCAAAAAGCATGGGATGCATTTATTGGCCGTCGTGGGGATGAGAAGTTTCAGGTA
Source organism: Viscum album (assembly GCA_963277665.1). Lineage (NCBI taxonomy): Eukaryota > Viridiplantae > Streptophyta > Magnoliopsida > Santalales > Viscaceae > Viscum > Viscum album. The sequence goes on from OY728138.1 coordinate 1,457,415,884, forward strand.
CATTTTGAGTGATAATACGTTGTTTGAGGATACCTGTATTCATCACTTTGATTGTCAATATTTCATTTATGAAACAGAAACTCTGTACTGAAAATAAGGAACGTGCATCAAATCCAACATACCCCTATCGTAAAGCAAGGATGGGGTACGCTTCATTAGAAAAGAAAATGGTACGTATTGTAAATTTACAGTAATATTGTTAGGTGCCAATAAACAACATCATAATTATCTTTCTATGTTTATATGTAGATTGATGAATCTAAAACCAAATGCACTTCTATCCCACGTCATGTTCTATGGAAGGAGGCACGTGTGAACAAAGAAGGGAAGTTAATAGATGAGAACACACAAAAAGTGTGGGAAATATGTGTAAGTATGACACGATGATAAAAAGATTTGTTTAAAATTGCTATTACATAAAAATAATTAGTTTTTTTCCTATATCTGACTGTCACAGGAATCAGCTACTCCTGTAGCTGATACAGACCTATTATCGACGGCTTTGAAGCAGTCGGAAAAATACGGTCGTGTCAGAGGTGCAGGGTTTGGGGTGACACCCCGAGTATATTTTGAGAAGAAGAAAAAAATAGATGATACAGAGAAAAAATTGGAACAAATGAGTGAAAAAATAGCAACCCTTGAAGAAAAATTGCAATGGCAGGGAGAGTTGCTAGCAACTTTTATGGGTGGGAAGCAAAGGGAGGACACAACTCAGGAAGAACCACCGCATGAACATCCTGCCCCACCCCCCACCAGCTTTGAGGCGAGCCATTCACCTAAAAAAAATGTCTTAGCCGTGGTAATCAATATTCTAATAACGGTTCCCATTAAATATGAATCAGACAAACACTGATAATTTATCTGTACTGATCTTCTACATGGTGATAATGATTGTGATTTATATCTGTCAACACCCACCTATCACCTTGTAGCGAGGGCTACAGTGTTCAATATCCCAGATGCCACACTGCATAATAGACCACTTTCAAAAGATCATCTGAAAGTGACGATTACTGTAGCTCATGAGCCAAATGCAATGCTACCTATTCCACTTGATGATGATGATATTCATACGGTTGAAAAGGCTATTGGGACATTCATTGCATGGCCGGCAGAACTTGTAAGAGTACATGCAGACAAAGAGGTATTTATTTCCTTTTATTTTCAAGCTAAACCCTTAACAATTAATGAAAAGAGTGTCTGAATCAATGATTGTTGTTATAGACGGAGAAAGGAAAGGGGGTGACTAACATCGGCTCGAAACCATCTAAAGGATCGACCAATCGATCCCAAGGAGCTACTGAAAGCACAATAACACCACCTGTTCTCTTTCCACATTTACTAGCATTGAAGACTCATGTGGATACGAAGCTAAAAGATGGTAATAGTCATATAGTGATTTTCGAAGATAATATATACGGAGAGGAAAGTCATGATTTCGTTGCTGCTGAAAATGTAAATGAAATCCTTGAAAACGGTTGGTTAGGCGTCACTGTTGTAAATGTATATATGAGGTATGTTTCCATGAATTGATTTTCTAAAAGCTGATCTAATGTGAAAATTAGGACTAAATGCATTTTATATTGTTGACAGACGCATTTATGAAAAACAGTTGAAGGGATTTTCCCATGAGCCAAGATTTGGACTGGTTAGTCCTCATATCACATCAACACACCAAACAAAAATAGAGTCATCAAAAAGGGATGCAATAGTGAAGGACTTGCTGAAAACATTTGAACGCAAGATTACAGATGACAGACTTTTCCTAATACCAACCATGCAGGGGTAATACTCTACGATTAAAGCATATCAATTATATTTTCACTTTTTTTATTACTTATTCCTTTTTGTGTTTTTAGGCAACATTGGTTGCTAATTGCGGTGAACTTGGATACTCCGAAGATTTACTTTCTGGATTCAAAGCTAGGATATCCATCAAACCGACCATACATGATGGAGTTTGTGAATCTGTAAGACACTACATCTTACGTTTTAGGTCTAAACATCAATTTATATAATATATATTATCTTTTACTGAGGATTCTGTTATGATAGGGCGGTGTACCAATATCGTCTAAATCATGAAAATTGTATGATGGTTGTACCCAGATAGGACTCCAATTCATTGGTTAAATCTATTGTCTCATGAGATGTTATGTATGAGATTAGGGAGTAAACCTAGTCCATTAAAATGGGAGTGCATCATCTTCAATACACGAACGTATTGCCCATGCAAGACACCCTGCTTTTTTTTAACAATGTAATGAGATGTTCAGCAAAACAAAATGGTGAAGGATCTGCCGCGACATCTTTCTAGAATATTTGACTGAAGTTAAAAAAATTAAATAAAAGGATAGACCCATTCAGTGGACGAAATGACATACAATGGCGCCAAGTCCTGAAAGGTGTCACATTCTCAATTGAGGTGCTGAAGTTAAAAACATAATGCTGTCATGGTTTGTGCTTCAGATCATTCTCGAAGGTGGCCAGTGAATTTCTCTATGTATCATGAGCGTTCTAATGCATATCTTGTTTGGAAGATCATTGTAGTAGACAACGATCTAAAAGTGGGGGATGAGTGCATATCTGAGCATGTCTTTAGTAGTGTCCCTCAAAATGTCTTTAAACTGACCATCTTGAGATGTATCTAAACTTGTGAAATTCTTTCAAATAGTGACTCTTTTCAGAACTGCGGGAGTTAACATTTCTCCAACATATTCACACACAAAATCACCCTTCGACATATCCTACAATGTCTTCAGACCCCACCCTTTCCCCTCGGCTGTCAAAAAAACCTAAAAGACCATGGCTAGCAATGATCATTCCAAAATGCATTTAAACTGAAACCTTCCAGAAAAAAATAGAGTAGAATACTTGCAAGTTGTAACTTAGGTCGCTTTGCACAAGCCGATTTCCACATTGTTTGTAGCAACCACATTTGCTCCAACACTCTAATGATCTTCATTGCTTCATGTCTTTTATACTCTTCCAGAAACCCTTCTCTAAGAAGGTCAACTATCGTGTATGCATACTCACCTTCAAATGTGACGTGTACGAGTCAACCCCGCCTCAATCTGAGGCCTGTTGTGGCTGACACAACTCTAAGTGCCTCTGTTTTGTTCAAAATGGACTTATTTTTAAGTGAGAAATCAACAACTGACATACGGGAAACCGACCAAACGCCTTCGGATTGTATTGACACTTTAGGACAACGATTCATGGGTTATATGTGACGTGTACGACTCAACCCCGCCTCAATCCGAGACGCGGTGTGACCGGTATCACTCCAAGTGTATGTATTTAGTTTAAAATGGACAATATTTTACGTACATACGCCAAACTGATCTAACGGCTTCTGATTGCATTGATACTTTTTCAAAATGATCAATGACTCATGTGTGACGTGTACGATTCAACACCGCATCAATACGAGGCCCGGTGTGGCCGACACCACTCACAGTGTCACTGTTTTGTTAAAAATGGACTTAATTTTAAGTGAAATCAACAACTGACATACGGAAAACCGACCAAACACATTGGGATTCTATTGAAACTTAAGGACAACTATCCATGGGTCAAATGTGACGTGTAAGATTCAACCCCGCCTCAATCAGAGGCGCGTTGTGACCGGTATCACTCCAAGTGTATGTATTTAGTTTAAAATGGACAATATTTTACGTACATACGCCAAACCGATCTAACGGCTTCTGATTGCGTTGATACTTTTTCACAACAATCAATGACTCATGTGTGACGTGTATGATTCAACACCGCATCAATCTGAGGCCCGGTGTGGCCGACACCACTCACAGTGTCACTGTTTTGTTAAAAATGGACTTAATTTTAAGTGAAATCAACAACTGACATACGACAAACCGACCAAACGCATTGGGATTCTATTGAAACTTAAGGACAATGATCCATGGGTCAAATGTGACGTGTACGAGTCAACCCCGCCTCAATCAGAGGCGCGGTGAGACCGGTATCACTCCAAGTGTATGTATTTAGTTTAAAATGGACAATATTTTACGTACATACGCCAAATCAATCTAACGGCTTCTGATTGCGTTGATACTTTTTCACAATGATCAATGACTCATGTGTGACATAACATCGCATCAATCCGAGGCCCGGTGTGGCCGACACCACTCACAGTGCCTCTCTTTTGTTCAAAATGGACTTATTTTTAAGTGAAATCAACAGCTGACATGCGGCAAACCGACCAAACGCATTTGGATTCTGTTGAAACTTAAGGAAAATGATCCATGGGTCAAATTTGACGTGTAAGAGTCAACCCCGACTCAATCCGAGGCCCGGTGTGGCCGACACCACTCAAAGTGCCTCTATTTTGTTCAAAATGGATTTATTTTTAAGTGAAATCAACAACTGACATACGGGAAACCGACCAAACGCCTTAGGATTGTGTTAACACTTTAGTAAAATGATCCATGGGTCATATGTGACGTGTACGAGTAAAACCTGGGGTGGATTACATGGCTTTCCTACATGGAATATATCCCACTACACGTCTTTAATGAGCCAGCTACGCAGTTTATCCCTTGTATAGATACACAGGAAGAATCACACGAGATCGACATCATGTACTAACATAGGGCAAGGGTGCATAAGAGGACACAAGATCAAAGGGTAACACGTATATGTTTTTTAACATGCCATGTAATTTCCTATTGATATGACATGTATATTCACACAGGCAGCTGAACATTGGAGTTACCCAGGGTAAAGCGACAAGGCATGTGACCCTTTAAATGACACATAATTTTATGTACCATGATTGATCTCTTTGAACACTATATCAAGGACATATTTCATTAGGGTTGGCTCCCATGATCCTTCCTAGGATGGTTTTGGTATCTTTTCCGACTTACGGTAGTACGATCGCTTCAGCAGGACGTCCTAGACATAGTTGGAGTCTCTCTGAAAGTCCTGGAGTGAGATCATATATCTATTTTTGAGGTCCAGGTAGAGTCATGTATCAACGCAACCAATCCTACCAGACATTGATCCTATATATAGAATGTTAATCTTGATGTCTCATTACAGTACCCCAATTTATGATATGTTACCTTTTTTGTATTAATCTACATAATTACTAAGGGTGATGGTTGGGAGAGTTAGGATATCCTTTTTATGTATTGCAGAATGATTCAAGGAGCACGGGCTCTGCACGATTTGTCAAAACCAAGTGGCAATCCAAGGAGAAACAATGCATAGTGGAATGTTCTAGTATTTATCTTCTGAGTTGTGTAGGAATATTTTGTGATACTATGTAATGAGGTAGTTTTGCTTTCTGGGTAGATGGTATCTAACTCATGGTAAGAACACTGTTTGGTTGGGTTGTGATCGGTTGATGACATGCCTGTGGTTGATATACTGGTTTTTGTGCAGGTTTGTGGTTGATATACTGGTTTTTGTGCAGGTCTGCTCGGCTGGCTGTAGTAGTGCAGGTTTTTTATTAGCAGTAGGCAGGGATTTAACAGCGCTTTTTTAGCGCTGTTAAAGGCGACATTTAACAGCGCTAAAAAAGCGCTGTTAAAGGAGATATTTAACAGCGCTAAAAAAGCGCTGTTAAAGGCAACATATAACAGCGCTTTTTTAGCGCCATTAAAGGTGACATTTAACAGCGCTTTTTTAGCGCTGTTAAAGGTGACATTTAACAGCGCTAAAAAAGCGCTGTTAAAGGACCCCCCCTTTATCAGCGCTGAGCTTTACAGCGCTTTTCTAGCGCTGTTAAAGCCCGATTTTAGCGCTGTTATTGCCCGTTTTTGTAGTAGTGGTTTAACGAATTAGTTAACATACAGTGGAAATGATAAAATGATAATGGAGTAATATAATAAATCGCTTCAAATGTTTGTGTTCTTATATGATACCTAGTCTTAGAAGTAGTAGCTTGGAGTCTAAGAGACATTAGCTGCAGTTGTATCAGAGACTAGGTAATTCCCATAGTTTGTATGTGAGTTATATATATATTCTGTATTTTTTTGTGTTTCTATAAGCTACTCCACCCTGTTGATAAGGGCTACTGACACCCCAGGGATTCTGAGCCATGGGGGGTGTTTTCCCCAACATTATGGTGGGAGGATGAATGGTTGACTACCCCTTATGGCCCTGCTCTCTTCTCTTGGAATATACATGTTCCAATAAGAACAACAGTTAGTTTCCCCGTATATGTGTGTAGAGGGCTGTAATGGCTTGTGGTTATTTCACAAACATATATTCTGGATATAGTATCCTATGGACTACTATAGGTGTAACGTGTATAGGGTGTGGTGTGTGGAGGATCCCTACTCGGTGTATGGGCTATAATGGCTTGAGGTATAATACCCAATTTATGATACATGTTATGCAGGATGTGGGGGCTCCCAGAACTTACCTAGTTACTTTTGGTAGTTAGGATGGTGTGTTTCATCGCCCAAGTGTCTGCGGGAAAGCCATTGTGGTGCACAAGGTGTAGATTGTGAAGCTTAGCCCAGATGTCTGCGGGCAATCCTTTGGAGAGAGATGCATAGGATGTATGTCGTTGGGGAAAACCGATAAACTAGTGGGGAAGTAGTATGGGGGTACCGTTGATATTCTTTACTATATGCTATATTCTAGTATGCGTTACATGGTTAGAGTATCCATGGTGAGGATAGGAACTTAGTATACTTGTTTAGGTGACGAGTTAGTTTCACTTGTTGTTCACTGAGCTTTAGCATGCTTTCTTTACTCTTTCACGAGAGGATTGGGGAGGATCCTACTGAGTGTAATATTATACTCACCCTATGTATATATTTAAACTATTTTTCAGGTCACTTGGAGCAGGTTGGTGATCTAGATGGTTACTAGCTTGTGGTTGGAGGAGCTTTTCGGGCTTGTGGTCGCTGCCGTTTTACTTTCTTTTGGGTACTTTAAGTTTTCCCTTTCAGTTGTAGTACTTTTGCATGACATTTCATATATGTACATTGGTTTCTTTTATATTTCAGTTTTGAGTTGGAGTTTATTAGTGTCTATCTTATCTCTCTCTTCTTCATGTGTTCTATTAGAGGGTAATGCCTCCCATTTGTGTGTTTACTTTACCCTCGGTGCTAGTCACCAACCCGGGACCTACTAGAGGCGGGACTCGGGGGTCATTATCTTCCATCTCACATTGTCGGCCCAGTAGGGGTACACATTGTGGGTAGGGGGTCACGACATGATTCTAATTTTTTTCTAACATACTACTACCTTACAAGAATTTGAATAAGATAAAAAAACCACCTTTATACTTGAATACCATTGTGGATCATGGGTTGTTTTTAATCAAATTTTATTCAATTAGTATTCTCATTTTTTTCTTAAAATGTAAATATTATGATTTAATTTATATATATTTTACATTATCACAATAATTTAAAAAATACAATGATTTTTAAAAAGATATTTAAGAATGAGACACTATTTCATCCTAGTTATACTTTCATTTAAAATATTTTCTTTTAACACATACTTATTTTATTTTAAAAGGAACACTTATTGATAGTTTTCGGTCAATCTTGGTCTGAATGGTTTATAAAATTTATGTTTTATTTGATATTTTGAAATTATTTTTCATAAAAGATCATTGTACTAATCTATTTTTCTATGAAAACCAATACAACCCAAGTTGTACAAGATGAATTTTGAATAATGGTGAAAATTATTCTGGAGAATCCCTAAATCATTGTTTCAATGCATAGACCTTCAATCTACTTGAACAAAGTGACAATAAAACCAGGTGGACACCATGATCAAGGTATGCCATTCTTTTATTTTGTAATAGTTTTATTAAATCATTTAGAGATTAAATGAAAAACTAAATTATATATATGTCTTCATGAATTAAGATATTGAGGAAATTGAGAGTTGGGAATTCAAATGAAATGTATGAAATAACCATTGAATTTAAAAAAATGATATGGTTATTTTTTGAATATTTTATCACATTTTGGGAATGTTATAAGAAATATATAGTTCTTGGAAAAATAAAACATGTAGACCGTGTGAAAAACTATCATGTTGAACAATGTTTTTGAAATTTAACCCAAAGAAAAAGTGAGACAAGGATTTATTACCTACTACTAGCCTATGTGATGTCTTTGGTTATTATGACTTTTTCATTTTTGTTAATCAAGTTGATAGAATATGAAAAATTTTATTTTGGGAACTTTTGTTTTATCAAATGGATATCCATGGTATTGGAAATTTATTTGGTGAGTAAGTGATAAATGTTGTCTTTTGGGAACCCTATATGTCTTATTTAAATAAAAAACTTTTGGATTTTATTTCGCGTGTAATGGTTGAATTTAAATTAAAAATAATCTATGTTTTTATTAAAGACATATTGAGATTTGGTTCATTTATAGAAATGATATACCAAACATGGAGAATATGTGATTTTGGAAATTACATTTTTTAGTATGAGATAATGAGATTAATGTATTTTATTTAAAGATAAATGTTAAAATTTATCATGGAAGACTATGTAATAAAAGTCTTCTATGTTTTGGGATTCAAACATTGATTGAATTATTTTTAGGGATTTTAATGAAAATTATATATTGTATGGTATATGTTGATATTTTGGTTATAATAATTTAATTTTTAAGATTTAAAATAGTTTTCTTCAAATGATGTTTTATTATTTTATATATTTACATCTCATGGTCTAACAATTTGGTTTTTTTAATGTATAATGATTGTAATGATATATTATTCATATTTATTTGGATAAATGGATTCATTATAGGTTGATTCTGGTGCTTATGGTGTAACCAATTATTCTTGAATACTCATCATTTAGATAAAAATACGAGTTTATGGTATAAATTTATTAACGAATGAAACTCTACTTTTCAAGTAAGTATATTTCTTTATAACCATAGTTTAATTTGTAATAAAATTATTTAATTCTATGAGAAGGAACCTGAAATAAAAAGTGTTATCCAATTTATTTACATAATGGGAAATCAATGACCTTTTAACCAACAATGAATCTTTGGTTTTGTAATTAATAACATTCTTAAGACAATATTTTCTGTCAATCAACATCTAATCATAATTTTTAGATTTCTATACCATATAAATGTCTTTTTACATGAAACCCTTTTAATTTTTACTCAGGTGATCCTCGCATTTGTGTTTCTATCTTTTTATGTTTTGGTTTTATTGAAACTTATTCCAATATGATATTTCTATAGATTTATTTTTAAAATCCATTCCATAGTTATCAAGATGAATTCAAATTGCAAGGAATAAATTTATTAATGGTGGTGGATGATGTAACATTCCTATTTTAATGAATGAAATACTATGTTAGATATCGTACATGATATAATGCATTGATATTAAAATAAAAAATATATATTATTGTGTAAATGTTACCATTATAACTAAGATGTGTGAATAATGGGAATGAATAGTATTAACTGAATTTTGAATATATAGTTTACATATGTTTATATACTGATTTATTAGTTAGCATATAAATTAGAAATGGATGTAAAAACCTATTGAATAAAAAGAATGTTATCTTAAAGAACTATTTAAATGAAAATAATTGTGTTTATAAAATAATAATATTACTATTTTTGGATTCTATTAATGAAATATATTCTTAATGTGATGTTTAAAATTAATATTCTTTATTTTGTAGACATAATTTAAAATCAAAATAAATTTTATGAATAAAAGAAGTATTTTCCAAAAAGGGATATTTACTGATATTTGAGGGAAAAACCATTTTAAATATATTTTTTGACACTTTTATAAGTTATAGTACAAAAAATAAACTTATAATTTTAAATTGGGAAACCAAAATTTAGTTTGGTTAATTTTTTTTATTTTTCTTATAAAATTCATATTTTAATGACAAGTGAAAAATACTGCATTTTAATTCATAACTTCTATTTCATATAATTTAGTTAAATTTTTATTTTATAATTGTAATTTATTATAAACTATAATAACAATATTTTTATCATTTAATACAATTTAGTTAATTGTATTCTATATCATTCTGAAAATATATATAATAAAATTTCACACTTTTGGACTTTTCCCTTTAAAAGCACATTTTTTAGTCTGGAATGTTGAATATGTTTTAAATAATTTTTTTATTCTATGAATTTAATTTGGTGAAATATATTCCATATATTGAATTGGAATGTCCAAATAAGATTTTAAGTTCAATATCATTTTTAGGTATTAAAAATAAAGGATGGTAAAATAATTATTTACTATAGTTAAAGTAAAATTTTGACAAGGGTTAAAATTAAAAGTTAAAAGCATAACCTACCTAAAAACCTTATCATTTTTTAGTAAGGTGTGTCTAGACCCTAAAATACCTATTAACTTTAGTTAAAATCCAATGTCATGTAATTTATTTCATTCTCTATATGGTTGTGTTTTAATATAATATAATCAATAAACTAATCCCTTTAACCCACATCTGATCAAGAATAAATTACACCACTCCACCTCCCATTTTTAAAACAAAATCCTCATAGGTCCTATAATATCTTCCCAAAAATCTCCTAAAAACTATACCCAAATCCATGTTCATTTCTCCGCACCAAAATAATCAACCCAAGGTCCTCAAGGGTATCTCATGTTTGGTATATTCAATAGGTAAATTTCTCAAAATACCACTCTTAATTGACTATCTTGTTATACTTTCTCCCTACCGCCTTCATACATAAATGCATGATTACCACAGAATAATGTATATACTAGATTTTTTTTAATTGAATATATCATATCAATATCATTTCACACCTCCTATTATTCATATAAACAAAATCATTGTCCATGTAATGTTGGTTAATAGCCTCTATGAATAATTCTTTTGTTCTTTTTCCATTACTACATTCATTTCTGGTCTTAAAAACATTATTATGGTAAAAGTAATTTTTATTACATATATTATTACCTATTTCATATTCTTTATATTTTATGTTAACCATACCTTAATTATTTCCATATTGTTGTTATACAATAACTTCATTCAATGACATGTCGAATACCACTTCCTCAAAATGATGTGATTTGTTCACACATCAGATAGAATAAATTAAGGATTTTTTAGTAAACATATAGGATATAAATGAAATTTTAATTATAATGTAATTTTATTAAATATTTATAAATATTTATTTATATTTATATTTCTTATATTTAATTATATTCATTCAATATTATAAGGATAACCAAAAATAGCGTTAATGCATATGTATAGCCTACTGTCTCCATGAATGATGTTTTTAGTTTTTAATAAAAGAGTATTATAAATAATTTTAAAATAAATATATCTGAATTTTATATGATGTTTTATAATGTATATATGTTTTAATTATGACCAAATTGACCAATTACATTATAAACAAGTTTTATTTCTATTCAAGTACTGAATATCGACAAAATGTCTGATATAAACATAAATAATAAAGAAATTTTTATATTATAGTAATAAGTTATATCAAAGGAATATTTAAACAGAAAAATTTTATCAATAAATTATAAATTAGCCAATGTTTCTTTTTTAGTAACATTACAATTTTAAATGATTATTTATACTCAAGGTATCGGAATTTTCAACTCAATTTCCACCAAATTGGTTTTACGCATACGTTGATTATTATACTACCCCATGATTTTGTCCGGAATAACTATTTATTTATTTATGTTGTAATTTAATATTTATTTTATTTGTATCTATATTTTATACTCATAATAATCCTATTGATAAATTCTTACATCATTGATATGAATTTGTAAGATAATTTCTAAGCATAATTTTTATTCTACTTCTTGATTATGTCGTGTTTTGATTATGTGTGAAATAAATTTTTGATTCCTCATATTTTATTCTCTATTAATATTTGTTTATTCATATTGAATACACTTAATCAATCTATTTTATTTACAAAATGATCTTTTTGGTGAACTCTTTAACAAAATCATCATTTTATATATTTTAAATATTTATTATTTTAAATATTTCTCATTAATCTGCATGTTTTAAAAATGGATTCATGTATTTATTTAAATGTATATTAATGTTTTAAAATTTTTACTACTTTAAATTTTCTTGAAATTCGTATTGTAAAAATTTATTTGAAATTTTTTTTAAAAAATGTAATTGATTTTTAAAATTGGATTGATTATTTCATAATCATGGAATGTTTTATTGAACATATATGTCATGAACCTAATTTTTATTTTTTAAGTTTCATTAAGGATTTTATATTAAATTTTCATCATTAAAATTTTATATTTTGGTAATGTATTTCCATTTATGATTTTGTGGATCTCTAAAAATGAAATGTGATTACAAATTGGAAATGTTTTTTTTCTTTTATCCTTGTTTTATGGGTTTTGATTATATTTTGGTTCTTGAGAATTTCATATGTATATGGGTATTCTGTGATAAACCAAGGGTGGATGAGCCGTGATAGCTCTCTAATTCATTGGGTAATGATAAAGAGTTAATAAATAATGTTTCCCCTAAGATATTTAGTGAATATACTATGATGGGTATTCTAGATGTAACCATGAAGGGTACTACCTATGAATATATGAATGATACAATACAAGTATGATATGGATTCCAAAATTTACCATTATGATTTGTGATTGGTAATATTTTTTCAAGAATCTTATGATTTTATGACGTATAAAAAAGTTTTTATGTTTTATTAGTGAAAAGTATGATTTCATTGAAATATTTTCATTGACTAATTATTCCATTTATTTTTTTTATACATCATAATGATATTTTTTGTGCTCAACCCATTGTATTGAAATGTTTTCCACAATGTTTATGGATTTGTATGAGAATATAATAAGTAATGAATATTTTTCCCAACATCGTAAATAATGTTTTATATTATAATGTTTTAGATTACTATAAAATATATAACATATAGAATTGTCTACATTTTATTTTTTGATATGTTATGTAATTGTTTTGTCATAATACTCTAGAACTCATAACTTAATAAAAATCGTCATTGTGAATTCATGACTTAACATAAGATTATTTAATGTTTAAGGATAAGGCCTTATAATTATCATATCATAAATTGCCTATATATAGGAGGAAATATTGATTAAATTAAAAAAAGAAAAAATAATTTCTTGTGGGATAGTCGACCATAATGGGGTCAACCCTACCGACCTCACCCACAATGTATTTTTGGAGGAATGCGATAAATCCAAATTACGACCCTAGAGTTGACTCACCCCACCAATGAAATAGGAGTTTAAGAATGAAGTGTTAGTACTTATAAATTATATAATAATATTTTCAATATATGAAATTGACTGGGTATGTTCATTAAAAGTCATTACAAATAAGGGAAGCCTTACTGTTGTGAAAAATGATTAATATAATCTATTATATACTCGAACTATAACAAGATTGTGAGTATGCACAAATTATAGGAACCTCATCATGGAAATCCATAAGGATAATTATACAATTAAATTAATGGATCAAATATTGGAATGATTAGTAGGACCCATACTCTATTATTTCATGGAAATATATTTACTATAGAATCAAAAATTAGGGGATAAAAAATACTACTCAAAAACTATATTTACCAATCCCATAAAAACCATTTCATATCGATATATGTGATTTAGTACGTATAATGCACCATCATTTTCCAATGACACATGAGAAATATATTTCATGATATGGAGGAGTAATTCCTAATGATCTTCACGATTTATTTTTTTTATTTTTGCAATATCCTTTAAGCTATGACTGAGTAATTTGGTTATAGTCATGAAATTATTTGAAGAAAATGACTATTATTATAAAGGGAAATTTTCTTTTCATTGTACAAGGGGGAATCATCCTATGATATTAAATCTCAAAAGAGGTCATGGAATATGATTCATAAAAAATAAATGTGATAAAATACATACATTATCCAATAATAATGAGAGGATTTAGGAGGTTTTTGGGAAACATAGAATTTTACCGAGGCATTATTAAATACATTTTGAATGCATATCTCCCCTTGACACAATTATAATCGAAAGGTAAAATTTTTGAGTTCACCATAGGGTCTCGACATGCACTCTATACCCACAAGAATTGTATGGAGGATAATACAATCATAATTTCAATAGATTGAGATAAGAAATTTTATTTGATGTGTGAAACAATCGATTTCACTATTGGAACTCTCTTGGTACTTGAAGTCATAAATACCCCTTGTCAAATTTATTATGATGTTCAACACACTGAATGAAACTCAGGTTCATTATATGACTATTGAAAATAAACATTGAGTAGTCATCTATGATGTGGAGATGTTTCCCACATACCTAGTATAACAACCCCAATCATTATTTCACACTAAAATATATTTTATTACATAAAATCATCACTTGATACAACATAGTCTATAGATATGTATAATCTCATATGGTCATAATAACATTACATAAAAACATAAATAATGAAATTTACATCTTTATTGAAAAATTATTTTACATGACGACACACATTCCTTTATACTTAGCATTGCAATGGATAAAATGAAGGAATTCATAAGAAAATGGTGTTCTAGAAAGCCTAATAAGGGAGTAAATTAAGAATAACATAAATAAAATAGTAAATGTTAGGAAATAGGAATATCAATGAATCATAATAGAAACATAATCATAGATGCATGATGTAGCATGATTATCAAAACATGGAAATGTTGAATCAACATTTAACATGATATTAGCACGAGCTGAGGATCATTGAACATGGAGAATGAGTAAAACCTCATTTAACATGAATTAGAATTATTAAACCCACATTTACCTTAATGTTCATTATATTAATATTTACCCAATGTATTGTAGTTCTATCAGGGTGCACCCATCTTAATCATTTCAATTAATGCATAAGTATTCCTCATGGATTATATAACATGGATTTATTAAAAATCGTAATTTATTCCATGATAATTTAATGTTTAATTCATACATGAAACTATATAATAAATAATAAATGTGCATAAAGGTGAATACCCTTGATAGAGAAACGGACATGGTATTTACTATAAAATGACTTTGGCCATTAAAATCACTGTGCAAATTCAGCAGCATAACACCGTGACAAAAGAATTCATAAAAATGGTTGATGAGGGAGAAAGGGGTTTCACATAAAAAATAAATTAAATATATAGTATGGGTGGTCATATAGATACATTTCCCATCATATTTAATGAAATTTATATTCATAAAACAAAATAATTTCATAAATGTAAATGAGGAGAGAGAAATCCCTTACGGAATTTCAGCACGGTAACAAGTGAACATTGGAGGCATTAATGAGAGATGAATGGTTCTATCATCATTAAAAATAAGTATTGACGTATAGGAGATGTTTCAAATAATAACCCAATATTTGTAATTGAAATCCAAAGGGTACAACAACATTAAAAGACTTGGACCAACATGGGAGAGGAATAAATCCCTTACGAAATTTCGGCATGGTAACCGATGTAAGTGGGAGGAATTAATTAGATATATAGTGGTCTCTCATTATTGAAAAATATGGAGGGATGTATGGTGGAGTTTGAAAATCATACCCCAACATTTGTAATTGAAAATAAAAGCGAATTTTGGCAAAAATGAGGAAGGAAGATGTCCATTACTTGGAAGTGGGAACCCAAACGCTGGGGAGAGGCTTGAGAGAGGCTTCTTGGGAGCCTGGTGTGACTTGGGAGGATTCTATAGATAATAGTGAAGAGTTTGGTAAAGCTACAATGTCTTTGACTGAAAATGAAGTGCAATCTTGGGTGGGTTTATATAGTAAAATAGAGGGAATTCTTAATAATTTTGGTTGTGGACACCACACATTAAAATATTCAAAACCAAAAACAAACCCACGGTTATTGCCCATTGTTTTTTCCAAAGACGAGTCGAAAAAATTAATTTATAAGTGCACTATTTGTAATTCTTAAAATATTAGGTTTTCTTATGTGGAGGTGAGTCAAACACTCAAGGAAATCATTTTAAAATGATAATATATTTTATAATCCTTGGATGGTCCACTAAATCTTTTTAAAATAAATCAAACAAACCTAAAATCACATTATTTTAATGGTAAAACATATATTGGCCGACCAAACTATTTATATGATTTTCTTACATCACTATTGGGTCATTATGATGTCATAAACCAAATTATATAATTAAATGATATTTAATTTTTACCCATAAATTAGACTGTCTTAGAAAATTATGAAAAATTCACAATTGTATAATTTCGACATCTCGATTCGAAAAATAATATTCTTTTTATCTAAATAATTTTCTTAATATGTGATTTTTTTACTTTAAAATTAAAACCGACATTTATTTAAAATTAATTAGTTTTGACAAAAACATCTTTCAAAGCATAATAAAAATCCCAATTGTATTCATCAAAATTATATGATCGTTTATATGTAATAAAAATAAATTTAGTATTAATATTATTTAACGATATTTTTCATTAAAAAATATATTAATTTATCAAAATAGATTTCTTAATTGAAAATTAACTAAAATTACAATTTGTTCGTTAAAAAATATTTACCAAATAACAATAATTAAATGAATATACATTCATTATTATATAAAAAAATAACACACAAAATTATAGTTTTACAGTCTTGTAACATAAACCCTTATAACACCTAAAAAAGACCTATGAGTAAGTTGTGTGATGCGGAAAGACTCTTAGGGTGGCTCAGATAACATCGCTTGGGTGGTAATATCTATCAACATCCACTTCTCTCATAGGAGTTTCTGTTCAAGCTTAACTTGTTGAAGCTCAGCTTGTTCTTCGTCAAGATTGAAGCCCAATGATGCAACCTCCTTTCCATGTTCCAATAATCGGTTTCGTACAGACTAATTCTAATAGATGAAGCCATCACTTCTTTTCACTGAGTAAATTGGATTTATTAAAGCCCTATATTTATACTAATCAATTGATCACTGTTTAATGGATATATTATAAAAGGTAAATATTCTTATCAGTATAATGAAATCCAAAAGATAAAAAAAATTAGTTGATATGTTTTATATAACCATTTTACATAATATGTTATAAAATTAGATCAAGAGTAATTTTTATTATAAAAAATTTGAGTCGTTATAATCATCCACCATTAAGAAATTTTTCCATCGAAATTTCATTTTCCAATAATAAAATAGATGTTGGTAATTCTTCTTCATCACTTCCTATGACTCCCACGTTTCCTCTTCAAGCTTGTGGTTTTGCCAGAACACCTTGAAGAGGGGATGTGTCTTATTTCAAAGAAAATTATCCCTATGAGATAAGATCTTCAAATGATTCTCTTGGTAAGAGAGGTCATTCTCAAATGGTACCACCTATGGATTGAGTGCATTTAATTGGTCAGTTATGTACATCCTCAAGAATTATTCATAGAAAACATCATGTACTTGAGATAAGTTCAGTGGGAGTTCTAGTTGATATGCCACTGCTCTTATGTGATCAAGGATCTCAAATGGGCGGATGTACCATGGAATAAGATTTTCCTTCTTCCCAAATCTCATAATTCTCTTACATGTTGATATGCAAAGGAATGTCATATATTCCACATCAAAATATAGGTATTGTTGATAATTATAATCATAACTCTTTTTTCAACTCTATGTAGCTTTAATTTTCATCCGGATGGTCTTAACCTTCTCCACCATTTCATCAACTATTTCTGGATCTAGGAGTTTTTACTCCCCAACTTCATCCCAACATGTTGGTGTTCTACATATATTCCAATAAAGGGCTTCGTAAGGAGCCATGAATATGATTTAGTGGAAGATTTTAATGTAAGAGAATTCAACTAGAGGAAGTTGTTGATCACTTCTTCCTTTGAAGTACATTGATAATTCTCTCAACATATCCTCAAGTGTTTGGATTATTCTCTTAAATTGGCCATCATTTTGAGAATGATAAGTCGTACCGATGTTCAGCTATGTATTTAGAGCATGTTGAAGAATCTTACAAAACATAGATGATAATCATGGATCTAGATTAGATAAAATAGATAATGGTAATTCATGAAACCTTACCAATTATCTGATATATATCTGGTCCAAGTGATCCAATGATATATCCTCTCAAAAAGTAATGAAGTGGGTAGTCTTTGTAAGACGATCCACAAAAACCCAGGTAACATTGTTTCCATGGGATGTCTTCGTATGCCTAGTGAAAAAGTCTATAGTAATGTTCTCTAATTTATATGCTACTATGGGAAATGCTTGCATCATCCCCTTAGAATTATGCCTCTCACCCTTCACTTACTAACATACTAGGCACATTGATGTATACTCAATGACATCCTTCTTCATGTTATCCCACCAATAATTCTCGTGGAGAACTCGATAAATCTTTGCGTTTCCTGGGTGAATGTGTAAATTAGAACTATTTTCATAATCCAAAAGTACATTCTATAACTCCAGACATGATGGAATACATATTATTTTCCAAAAATCTCACAATTCCTTCTTCGTTAACATTGAACTCTCAGATTTTCCCTTTTCTAGTACTTTCTAGATTCCTCTTAATTCTTACATCATCCTTTTGAGCATCCATTATCATTTCAAAATGAGATTGTTGAAAAATCATTTTTGAAAGGATTGATGATGTTCCCTTCATTGTGATTCCCCGGTTCATCTTCATCAAATCTATGAAGATTGGATCTTTTAAAATTATCATCAATGATAGAAATGTTTGGTCCTTTCTTCCTGTGTCATTTTTTACATTGTTCAATTTCCTAGAGTTGAAATAGATTTCTCAATTATAGTCTTTTATCAACTATAACCATCATCCCTAGCACATGTTCAACTCTTTTTGGATAAACTTATATTTGAGGCTTTTGTGATCCATATATGTTTGACTATTCTCCCAATAGAGATAATGTCACCAAATTTTAAAGCAGAATATTACTGTAGCAAACTCTAGATCATGTGTTGGATAGTTTTTCTCATGAACTATCAAATTTTCTAAAATCATAGGAAATGAATTTTTCATTTGTCATCACTGCACAACCCAGTCCCTTATTCAAAGAATCATTATATACCACAAAAATTTATCCACATGTGGGTATTGTGGTCACATGCATAGTGATAAGATTCAATTTAAACTACTTGATTCCCTATTTTCATTCATCAATCCAAGTAATCTTCAGTACCTTCCAAGTTATCTTTGTAATAGGGTTTGAAAATCATGATAAATTTCTCACAAATTGGTGATAATATCCTGCTAACCCTAGTAATATATGGATATCCATCACTGATGTTGGCCTCAACCATCCCTCAATAGTAGATTTCTTGGAAGGATCCACATATATCTCATTGGCTGTGATGATATAAACCAATAATGAGATATCTATCAACTAGAACTCACACATCCTAAATATTTCATAGATCTTATCATTTTTCAAGGTCTCTAGTACAATTCTTATTTTCTTCTCATGCTCCTCCTTGGTT
Organism: Viscum album; assembly: GCA_963277665.1. Taxonomy (NCBI): domain Eukaryota; kingdom Viridiplantae; phylum Streptophyta; class Magnoliopsida; order Santalales; family Viscaceae; genus Viscum; species Viscum album. The sequence continues at coordinate 1,457,435,411 of OY728138.1, forward strand.
TTGGTGTATATTAGAATATTTTTGGAAAATTAATCTAAAAAATTTTAGAGGAAATATCTAAAGACTATATTCATCATGTCCATGAATATTCCTGGAGTATTAGTGACTCAAAAGGTAATTAATTTTCACTCATAGTGCTTTTATCTTTTACGGAAAATAGTCTTGGGGATATCCTTCCTCTTTACCGTTATTTGGTAATATCCCGACCACAAATCCACCATGGATATGTATTTTGATCCATGCAGCTAATCGAACAAGTCATCAATTCCTGGAAGAGGATACATGATCATTATCATGATTTTCTTGAGATCGAAATAATAAATACAAAGGTTCATTGATCCATTATTCATATTGATGAAGAGAACTGGTGCATCGCATTGTCATTCACTTGGTTTTATAAACCCTTTATCCAAACTCTTCGGTAGTTGTTTATCTTTATCCTCAGACTCCACCACATCCATTCTATACAGAGTCTGGGATATTGGAAACACCCTAGGTATAAAGTCAATAGATAATTAACATCACTTCTAAGATGAATAATAGGAAATTCCACTAGAAACATATCGGGGAATTCCCTCACAAAAGGAATGTCTTAAGGATGGTTGCTTCTTAGAATCAATCATCTGAGAAAGATATGATTTCTCATAAGGCTATAATATCCACACTTGAGATGATGGTGCTAAAGGAGATTCATCCTCCTCATTGAACATGAATAGAATTAGGGGTAAATTCACCATATGAAGAGTGGTTTCTCTCTCATGAATGTTTATATTGCCTATATATAAAAAAGCCAATCCATGCCAGGAATTATATAAAATGAAACTAGAGGAATATGATGTGGTTTTCTGGGAAGTTAAATCCAGAAATTGTTATAGGGGAGGAATTATATTCATGGAATACAATTATTGAAAAATTTTCCATTCTCACCGAAATCTTAACATCCATGATTTCTGGTGGTGTTTAGATTTTCTAGTAAAACCTAGATATATAAATGAATGTGTATAACCATAATAAAAAAGTAAGTTCTCTATTCATGAATTAGTAACTAATGTACTTGTCACCACTTCATTTTTGGGGTTTACTTTGGCAAGAGGGATGATAAAATCTCACCCTTGCTGCCTTGGAGGTTGTTGGTTACCCTTGAAAACCCTTGTCATATGGAACTGGTTTTCAGAGTTCCCTGGTTCATTGTTGTTGAAGCAATGAACAATTCATTGAGGGTTAAATAGAGCATTCCTCTACTCTTTTGTAGCCAAATGTTTTTCTTGTTAGTAGTTAATGGCCTGGTTCCCTTCTATTCCACCAATAATGCATTTCCTCGCCTCCTTTATGAAATTTCTAGGGTGCTTCTTTCCATAAATTGGGAATGTTGGGTGCTGGATTTTCTTAGAACCATAGGATTTATCCCTCACACTTCCGGATTTAATGTCCACCTTACACTTCTTATCCCCATGATACCGTTATGATTCTCCAATCTTTATTTTTAATTTCATAGAACATGAGACAATTTACTCATTGCTTTCAGAGTCACAAATAACAAGGAATTTCTATCGGCTATGTTTTATCCCATCATACAAGCATTCAAACTTTTATTCAGGTGTAGCAACAATGCTGGAGGCATATCATTCAAGCCTTGTTAATTTTTCCTCATACACTCTGATGGATTCATTGTCTTTCTACTTGAGGGTAAGTAATTCCCTTTGTATCTTAATTAATAGGATCTGAGAAAAATATTTTTTAAAAAACTTTTTTTGGAAAAAATTTCATTCCAACACCTCGATATCCTCCTCTAGATTCGTATTTTTGATCAATTTACACCATTGATAAGTTCCACCATATATACAATAATAATCCTTATGTAACATTTCTTGTTCATAACATTGATGGATGGAGATGTTCTTTTAAATGGAGTTGATCCATTGTTCGATGATTGAGGGATTAAATGATCCATTAAATTAGGAGGGCTTTTCCTCATTAAGATCTTTATTGTGAACAATTATTTATTATGGTTGGTTGAACATTCCACATGAACCATGTTTCTTTTCAAAACATGAGTTAACTGAGAGAGTATCGTGACAAAGCTCAAAAAATTTTCTCCCATCAGAATGGGTATCTAATTGTAACAGTCATCACATTGATCATCGCATAGGTTGTAATCTCAAGTCCTCCTATTATATGTCATTGGCTAGAATAAAAGGATAATTTAGGGGTAAGGCATTATGGTTAATCCAACGACAGAAATTGATGACTTTTAAGTCATTTGTTCTAGAGCTGCCTTTACCTGCTTATATCCAGACGTGGATATATTTTCATGATAAACCACTTACTCAATACTCAAAATAATTTAGGTGTGTTTTTATTAGTATTATCCCAAATTCATTCACTAGGGTTTTTTAATCATAATTCTAAAAATAACTAAACCGGTCCTTTGATACCAACTATAACAACCCTGCTCATTATTTCACACATAAATATATTTTATTACATAAAACCATAACTTGATACAACATAAAAGATCTATATTTCTAGTGCCTTTAAGGATTAGTAACATTACATAAAAACTTAAAACATGAAATACACATCTTTATTAAAACCTACTTTTACATGACCACACACATTCGTTCATACCTAGCATTGCATGGGATAACATGAGGACATTCATAAGAAAATGGTGAGATACAAAGCCCAGTAAGGGAGTAAAAAAGGCATAAAATTAATAATACAATACATGTTAAGAAATAATTATATCAATGTGTTATATGATAAACATGAACATAGAGTCATGATATATCTTGATTATCCTAACATGGAAATGTGGTATCAACATTTAACATGATATTTGCATGATACCAGGCTCATTACACAAGGATCATGTGTAAAACCTCATTGAAAATGAATTATCATGAGTAAAACCTCATTGCACTTAATTTATCATGATACTAATCTTAACCCAATTCATTGGAGTTCTATTATTGAACACCCTTCTTAATTATTTCATTATGTGCATAAGTGTGCGACATGGATCATATAACATGGATTCATTAAATATCATCATTTATTAAATGATAGAGACATTCGGAATTCATACATGAAACTATATAATCTCTATGAAAATGTTCAAAGAGTTTAATACTCTTAATAGATAAATGGTCATGGTATTCATTACATAATGACTTTGGCTAGGATGATTGCAGTGTAATTTCGGCAGCATAACAGCGTGACAGAAAAATTCATAAAACAGTTGATGAGAGAGAAATGGGTGTCTCATAATATGTACATGAAATGGAATTTAAGGGGTCATATAGATAAATTTACCAATATATTCAATGGAATTTAGATTCATAAAACAAAATAATTTATTTAATGTAAATGAGAGAGAAGAATCCTTTACTGAATTTTGGCATGGTAACGGGTGTACATTGGAGGAATTAATGGAAACGAAATGGGTATATCATCATTCAAAAATATGTAGGGAAGTATAAGGGAGGTTAAAAATCATACCCCAACATTTTTAATTGAAAATAAATGGTATAGAAACTTAAATTTCATTGGAAACAAATGAGAGAAAAAGAAATCCCTTACGGAATTTCCACATGGTAACAGGTGTACAAGGGAGGAATTATTTAGAGATAAAAAGTTTTCTCATAATTATAACAGAAGGAGGTATTTATGGGGGATTTTAAAAATCATACCCCATAATTTTTAATTGAACATTAAGAGGAATATCAATATATGTAAATTTGGGGAAAATGAGTAAAGAAGAAATTCCTTACATGGAAGTGTGATCCCAAAGGCTTTGGAGAGGTTTCTTGGGAGCTGGGGAAGCCTTGGGGGGATTCTAGAGATAATATAGAAGAGTTTGGTAAAGATAAAATGTCTTTGAGTTAAGAGTATGTGTGAGCTTGGGTTGGTTTATATAAGAAAAGGGAGGAAATTCTTTATTATTAAATTTTTGGACACCACACATTAAACTAATCAAAACCACAATCCATCCCATGGGTTTTACCATTGATTTTACAATTTTTTTCTAAATGGGAGTGGATAATTTTATTTTATAATGCAAATGGAAGGTCGTCATAAAATATTAATCATTCTTATGTGGAGGTGAGTCAGACTCTTAATGAAATAATATAAAAATGATAAAATATTTTATAAGCCTTGGAGGCACGACTAAGGTTATGTAAAATAAATCCCAAACACCTAAAATAACATTATTTTAATGTTATAACATATATTAGCCAAAAACCCCATTTATAGTATTTTATGACATAATGATTGGGTCATTATGATGTCACAGAACACATTATATAATGAAATTTTAATAAATTTTTACCCAAAAATATTACTGTCTCAAAAAATATTTACATATTCAAGGTTGGATAATTTCTAAATCCAAATTTCATAAAAAAAATATTTATTTTATGAAATTAATTTCATAAATATGTGAATTTTTTCATTTAATATAAAAACTATCATTTATTGAAAATTCATTTGTTTTGATAAAAAAAAATTCAATCATTAATAAAAATAACAATTATATTCATAAAAATTATACGATCATTTATATTTAATAAATATTATCATAGTAATGATATTTTATTAAATTATTATATAATTCAAAAATTCATTAATTCATCAAAATATATTTCTTAATTGAATATTTTTTAAAAGTACTATTTGTTCTCTACAATCTATTTTCAATGTAAAAATAATAAAATAAATGTATATTCATAATTATATACAAAAATAATACACATAATCATAGTTCTAAGGTCTTTTTACATAAACCATTATATAACCCATAGAAGTCCTAAAGGTAAGGTGTGTCATGGTGACAAGAACTTAGGGTTGCTTGAATAACATCCCTCAGGTGGTAATCCCTATTAACTTACACTTATCCCTTAGGAGGTTCTGTTCAAGCATTACGCGTTGAAGCTCAGCATATTTTTGACCAACAGAGAAGCCCAATGACACCACCTCCTTTCTGAGCTCCGAAAAATGTGCTTCATACGGTTTAATTATACATGATGAGGTCATCACTTCATTTTTTCTGATTAAATTGGTTTTATTAAATCCCTATATCTATACTAATCAATTGATCATTTTTCAATGACTACATTAAAAAAGATAACAATTCTTAATAGTATCGTTAAATCCATAAACATAAAACCAAGGATGTGAATATATTTTATATTAATATTTTACAAAATAAGACATTAATTTAGATCAAGTGGAATTTTTATTAATAAATGATTGGGTAATTACACCTTGAACTATATAATGTAGTTTTCTACAATGATCATGAAATACATAAATATTAACTGATAAAAAATGATTCCAAACAACATCTAACATATTTGATCCTACTACTAAAAGAGTTTGAAACTATAATCGTGGTAAAAAATAACTGAGAACATTCTATTAGACTATTTATCTAGACCACCACTTCCCAACATCAAGGATGATGTCAATCTTGACATCAAGGATGAATTCCCCGATGAATCCCTTTTCATGATGATTACTGAATCTTGACTATAGGTTCTAGATATTGAAATTTTCTCACCATCAGTTCACACTATCTAGATCATACTTATCAACATGGGAATATATTTTTAGTTAAGACTCACATTACTACTAGGATCTTCCACTATTTTTAATCATTTTTAGGATCACATAATGTGGTGTTGCATCCTAGATGAAAATTTAAAAAGTGTAAAAAACATGTGTGAACCGTCATCAGCAGGAGGGAATCATGGACCCAAACATTCATTGGGTAAAACAACATAATGCGGGCTACTACGAAAAATGATTTCCGCAACAATAAAGAATCTTTTTTTTTCAAAAACATGATCAATGAAATTTTACAAGAACTATGGTGACGAGAAGTGAAATTCCGTAAAATCTAATTATAGATGGGTAAGTATTCGTTATATACTAGTTTGATATCATGGGACCCATCCATAATTCTCATGTTATGTTTAACATACCATAATATGTTGATAATGGATCAAAATGGCTAGAAGAAGAAGCCATAACTCATGACACATGAATAGTGGTAGTAATATTATTAAAGAAAAATAAATTTTCTTAATTCATATTTCCCAAAAAAATCATTAGGTATTGGGGAAATCACTTAAACAATAATGTTGTGAAGGGATGTATTTAAGTGTATGACATTTAGTATAACATTGGAACTCCCTAACACCCACAAACAATTGGGAATGTTATCGTTTCAAATATGAAAATTAAACAAATCATGGATATGAAGGTGAATTATGGTATAAAGGATTGAACTTCCTAACTTGATAATACACTATAGTCTTATCATAAATCTTATAGAATGACCATAGAAATTAATCTATTCTGAGTGGTGTACTAAAATCTATTATATATCCACGTTTAATATGAGAACTAATAGTTTTGTGAAATAAATAATCATAAATGGATGCTCAAAAATCAAGAGATGTCAGAATGTTACAAATAGATGAGATAGAAGAAATTATAAAGGATTCTTAATATAATTCCATAATTCATTAATAAAAGATAAAAAAGTGGCATGAAAATATAATCATGGTTAAAATATTCACACTAGGGGATAATGGTTTTTTTATTCAACTCTGGATAAAAATTATTCCCTAGAAAGATAAAATTTATATGGATGGGTTCATAGCCATTCATTATGGTTTTCCATAATGGAGGAAACGAGAGTCATAATGTTTGAGAACAACCAATCATAGATAATGGGTAATCGATAAAAATTTACGTAGATCCATTCTATAAATGGTGCTTCATCTCTCTCAAATTCAACTAGGAGAAAATGCTTCTGGATAATGATGATATTATTATCTCTTTATGGTAGCAAACACATATTATTATTTTATTTATTTTTAGTCATGTTCCTAGGACCTTGGATTTTTTATTGTAATATTTTATTTAATGGTATACCCTGACATTCAATAAACTCCATATCTACATTTATTTGTGGGGATTTTACATAATTTCTACTATGTAAACCTTATTATTTTTCTTCTTAAATATTTTTTGATCATGTGGACTAATGTTTTATGTAGTTTAGTTTTTTATTTCTGAAAAAATTATGTAGGAATCCAAATATTAAATCAAAATCCACCATGTTTTCTTCTAGAAAGAAAATTAATACATGGAGATCATGATTCAGTAGTTTAAATCCGTAATTTCCATTTCATTTTTTGTTTCTATGTGATATGTGATGTATCAAAAATGAGTCATTCTAGAATAGTGTTGTCATTGTATTATTCTATGTATGAAGGATATTTTCCTGAAAATTATCTTTGATACACATGGATTATTTCATTTTTTCAATTATCCCAATGAAATTTTTCATTATACGCCTCTTATAAACCTAATAATTCATTACAACCTTTAAAAATGACACATACTGAGGAGAAATATTCATGGGAGGAAAAACAAAAACTTATCCTTATTGGGGGATTTAAAAAAGGGAATATTAGCATCGAGGAGTATATTAAAACTTGGGATCAGATGGATTCGAAGATGGAAAAGTTGTGTTTAGAGCCTCTAAACATCCAGGTACCCTCCTAATATTGGAAATTGTTCAGGGAAATGCAGTCTGGTAAGATAAAATTATCATTAAATGTTTATAGTTAATTTTTTGTTTCTTTGTTATGAGTTTTGGAGATTATGACCTAGGTTTCAGGACACTGTTTGTGGGATTGGTGTGCTTTCTAGTTGACGTTCACCTAGAATTTTGATAGGATCGGCTTCAGATTGTCTAGAGCACTCTACTATCACCTTTGCAGGCCCTTTGGGATTAGGTTTACTGAGAGGGATGGCTTTGTCAATGTGAGGGACCAAGCTTTCATGGGATTGCAGAGTGGTCTTGAATTGGGGATGGTGGTTTTTTCTCATGCTTTTTTTCTTGGGGTTTTTTGGGTGTTATGTTGAACTTTTTGGTTTCACACATTTCCCAAAAAAATGATTTTCTTAATAAAAAAATAATTTCGTGCCTATTTTATTCCAATTTATAATTTATATCGTGATTGATGAGTTGAAAATTTTAATTAAAAAGAAATACTCTTGATGAATATTTTTATTGATGGATTTCTAGATTTTATACCTTTATTGATTCCCTATATTTTTTGTTTACTCTTATTCTTGATATATTTGTAGATCTATGATTTAATATTTTATTATTAGAATATATATTGAGATACACCTGGGTCATGTAATCCTATTATAACTCGAATTGATATATTATTTAGGCTCTGACTGAACAAATATAATTTTGACATGATTAATGAAATTTTTGTGGGCCAATTTTTCTTAATACCCACTTGTACATCTTTGGTTATTAGTCTATAGTAGCCATGAATTATCATTTTAGGATGGATCATTTTCAATAAAAATATCCCTTCATACCATACTCTTGGTAAGATGCATGATCATCCTTTGAAAAACTATGGGGGGAACTTTTACTCCATATATACACAGGATGTTGTTTGTGAGAAGTTGTACTATGGAATTTTACCCCTTTTTTACATGATGTGGGCCTTGATTACACTGTTAATTTTTAACATCTAACTTGATATTATGTAAAATTAGTATAAAAATGAAAAAATGAGATATTGGTTTGTGTATTAGGAGGTATAAAAATAATAATTACCATATTTCTGAAAAAAATAATGGAACATTTATGGTATGGTGATGGATTTTAGTACCTCCCAAAATGTGAATTAAAAAATAAAAAATAAAAATAGAGGAACATAGAAAACATTTGATACATAATTGATATACTCTTTGAGCCACCTTGATCTATTAGAGTATGTACACAATTTGTTCAGGAGAAGTCACCTCATTACAGAATTCACATATTTCATGGATTATTCCTTAGAGAATACCCTCTAATTGAGCATGTTTTTCATCCCTTTCCAACCTCTCGTCAACCTTAGAGTATGTTTTACCCTATTAATGATTCCCTTTGGTTTTATTTTGTATATTTTTTATAATTTGTGTTTCTAGAACCAATTTGAGGCTATGGTTTAGAACACCTATTAAGGATATGATCATAACAATAATTACATTTTATATTGAGTGAATAGTGAAAATTTATTATGTGGTAAATTTAAAAATTTATTTAGAATTTAAGGAATAATTATGAATTTTTTATTACATGAATAAAGTATCCAGATGAATAACTGAACTATGTGGTATTATTTATTTGATCTATAGGATTACTTATAGAGGAAGGAATACATTCTTACACTTAGTTATACTTTCCTGGTTGTAATGAATGTTTATGATTTAAAAATTGTTTCCTTTGGAATCCTTATTGAGATGATTTTTGGATTGAGGATATGAAATTGTTCATGTTTTTTTGAATTTGATAAGTTTAAATTATATATAAATTTTGGATAAATTTAATTTTTTTTCAATTTTTTTGATAATGCACTATTTTTTGGTTTATTTTTTATAGGAATTAGGAATTCTGGAATCAGATGAAGAAATGGTGGAAAATGATAAAAACAGGTAGTACACATCATTTGTTATATAAAATATGTCTATTCCTTATTTTTCGAATTCTTGTAGGACATATAAAAAACCTTGGACATAGTACATGATTTTAATCCATTACACAATGTGTATAAAATTACATTTCATTATAATTTCATTTCCAAAATAACATTAAAATTGAATCAAGGAAACAATGTGAAAAGGTTAAAAACATGAAATTTTTTAGGTTCCACCCAGTTATAGATAAGAATGTATTTTTGGGAGTAAATTGAGGATCATATGTATACAATGTGTTGGATTATTACACAATGTGTATATGTCATCAAAAAGACACTTAAGGAAAATACAAGATGTCAATTCTGTACAAGCCTTGTATATCTTGACCTACTTATATTTTTACAACACTACACGCACATGTATCTCTTTATACATTCATTTACTCCTGATGTTTTCTCCCATTTTCATCTATTTTAAGTCAAAAACAGTTTTAATATCATTACTTTGATGATATTATTAAATCCTTTTCTGTTATTAGTGAATCTACATGCATTCATCATCTATTGAAAAAATGATTCCATTTAAGATGTCTGTTTCAATAAATATCCCCATGCTTCATCATCATATGAAATGTTATTCATTGATCCCTCATCAATAATATGATTATTATTGTATTAACATAGATTTTTAATTTTCGATCAATATTATTAATTATTTTAATCTTGGAATTCTTATTTATCGGTTGTTTCATGATTATGCAATGAATGTTTAGTATTTTCCTACTTCGTATCAATAATACCATGTGTGGATTATCCACCTAATGTTAGGGGTCAAGATTAGGGGTATCTTGAGACTTTAAAATCTATAGATAGATCCACAGTAACCCAATAGATATAAATTTGGTTTATAATAATTTTTTCATCACATTATTTTGAACAACATTGTCAATGGGGTGTGAAATTGAATGAACCTAACATAATTGGAGTTGATTTGGACTATGACCAGTAGCCTATAGTACATTCTATATAGAAGATAACAATAATACACCTATTTTTTCTGATATAACCTCATATGGGATAATTTCATCATAGATATATCCAATTGGATATACTAAAACTAATTGGTGACCCTTCCACTACTTTATAGCCTAATACATAGGAATATTCCAGAAAAAATCTATGATTATATTCTACCAAGATCCCTAAAATTGACCATCATCTGAATCTTATTATTTATCATAAATTTAATCTAAATAGACCTAAAATAAACCAAACTGATTGTATGATTGTGAGGAATACTTTTATAGGGTTTTCTTTTGATTGTTTTCTACCTACCCGTGATCTCTAGGGGTTTAACCCCACACTTCTTCGTTATTACACAGTAGTATTAAGTGTAGTTTGGGACTATAAATTAATAATCTGATCAAATACTATTAAAATTTACCTTTTCATGTTGTAAAATATTATTTCTTACATAATAATTGGTTCTAATAATGATAATGAAGATATATTGTGAATTTGCCTTCTATAATGTGTTTATTTTTTTGATTCATGATAATTGTATAAGTGATTTTGGGGAAGTGATATTTTAATGGAAATAGAGTATTTGAATATTGAGGGATGAGAGGGATTATATTTGGTTTAATCATAGGGGTATTATTGGATTAATGTTATGTATGTGATGTATTGGAAGACCCTATAATGTATTTTTCTTGTTATACATGGTGATAGTTATGCATGGTAATAGGGGAGAATGATGTGTATGTCCTAAATTATTTTCAGACACTACATTTTTTATTACTATGGGGTTCTATTTTTTATTCATGTGATATGGATAATTAGTTATGGTTGGATGATTTACGCATAAGGAATAGTGAATGATTATGATTTCATTGATGTTTATGTAAACATACTAAATATTGGATTGAAAGGCTGATGTATTTAGTTCGATTGGGAAGGTTGATACATGATATATTGAAGTGGTTATGGATATGATTTGAAGTAGCTATGAATATGTGGTGATGCAGTATGGCATGGGGGAATGTTGTATTTGGATGGGATATTGTGATATGTGGACATATGGTTCTTATATTTCTATGGGATGGTGATTGATGTTAACTTGAATATGTTTTATTCTTTATCATATTCAAAATAAGATTTAGAGATGGTTGGTCATACTATATTATTAATGAATTATGATATATTGACACTAATAATATTTGAGAAAGGTATAAATGTCTAGGAATTACATTAATTATTATTTGACAACATTTATAAATTTTATGATATTTCATAGTTTCGTATAAGATTTTTTTTTATTTTTTAGGATTGATCAAGAATCTTGTGGAATTGGAGGAAAATGTGATAAGATATATTGATCATATAATTTATTAGTTGTTCATTATATAATCATACCAACTCGTCTAACCTATATATATGATTCTTCTTTGTTTGGAAGAAATAATTCCTTATCATTCATATATATTTATTATTCCTGGATGATGATATTTTTTTATAGATGGTCATATTGAGTATATTAACAAGTTCGTCACACTATAGTTCAATATGTGTTTGTATGATAATGTAATATGAAATTTCTAAGTAATTATAGTATATAAGATATATTTACTTTATTATTGGTGTTTCAAAATCACCTTCTATGTATTTTCAAGAATATTGTGTACCAAAATATTTGTAAAATTTACGTTTTGGGAAAATATATAAGGAATAGAGATTATTTGATGTTGATTGGTGGTTAATTAATTATTTCCTGGATTTTATGATCATAATTCCTCCCTTATTCTGGTTTCATATCATTGGATATTGTCTTAATCATAGGGAATGAAATTAGGGTCACTCTCATCTTCTATAGAGAATCAATAGGATACCAGCGAGGGAGGGTCTTATCAAAGTAGAATAATATCTTTTCATTGAGACTAAAATAATATATTTGAGTTTGTAAATGGTAATTATTGATTGGGTATGGTAGGGTAGTGGAGAATATCGAGAATAATATATGATATAGTCAAAGGTAACCATATTTTTAAATGATCATCGAGGGTCCCATTTATATGATGCATGTAAATTTACAATCTAATTGGGTGTGTAAGGTGATTGAATATCCATTGCTTGATAAAATGCATAGGGATTTAAAAGAATTATATTAATTATAAATATTCACATTTTCATTTTGGATCATATTGGTGTTTATTTGGTTATAGCATGATGCTATTTTTTTTGATGATTTCTTCTTATCTTTATAAATTTATTAAACATCCTTAAAATAATAATATGGTAATTAAATATTATATATTTTTTATTAGAACTGTGATAGAACTTGGTTGTGTTGTCCCCGTGGATTCCATAATTAGATTTCACATATGTTTCATTCAACACCTTATTGTTGAAGTGTTCAATTGGTTAATTTTTTTATGGATATTTACAATTTTTATTAACGAATTTTTAATATATTCTAGATATTAGTATATACAAATTTATAGGACATTATTAAAGAAAATTTCCCCTAAAATATTCTTTATTAGTAAGGTCAAATTATTTATTTTGGATTTATTCATTGAATTATTTTTATTCATATGCATGATGTTATGGAAGGTGTTTCCTTTCAATCTTGATATGATGTATACAAGTGTTAGGTGTCTATTGTAACAATGTTTTCTAATCATATATTTGAAATTATTTGTAGGAGAAATGAATGATAAGTGATAACCCATAAATATATATGTATTATTTCATGAATAAACTATCCATTTTATAAACAATATATTTTGTATACTAAATTTATTATTTTTAGACATCAAATCATGCCTCAAATAAATTTGTAGTTATTAAAATATTAATTACCATTTTATGGGTAACATGTCAACAATTAATTTTTTGAGAAGATTCTAATGTTAAATATCATGAGAATTTTTATCTAATAATTGGTATGTATTATCTCAACTATGTGTTCTATTGTTCATGTTCTCTTTATATTCTAATATAAATGTTTGTCCCAATTATGTAATATGAAACCCTACATTTATAGTGCTAAAATGATAAAACAATGTTTCATTTAAGCATTTAATATATGATTCCTAAAATTTAATAATCATTAAATATTTTATATGAGTTTTTTAAGACACGACAAAATGAAATTATAAAAAATAAATTTATATTGATTTCCATGAGATACAGATAGTTCTTTTTAATATTTTATTTTATGATTTATTTCTTTGTTGTACTATGGTGTATTTATAAAAATTAGTTTCTTATATCATAAATGTTTTTATTCTAAAATATTTCTACATTGGAATTTTCTCAGAGTAATGTTAACACCATGGAATACAATTCCATGTATTTAAAATTATGTGTTTTGTCATTTATTTCAATAATTCTCTGAAATTTTAATTATGTGTTGTTTTATCATGTAGTTGATTTAATAACCATCCATAAAATGAAAATCATTTAAATATAAGAATTATTTTTTTAGAAATCTAAAATTATATGATCATACTCTTATTTTATGCAAAAAACAAATATGATAATAATGATGAGTAGTTTTTTATATTTTGTTTTATTATCATATTTTTCAATTATTTTTGGTTTTGAGATTACTGTGATTGGTTTTGATTTTGTAATTAATAATTTTAGATGAGTTTTAGATGATGGAAGTATAGAGTCCCTATCTAATATTCACATGATTTTGCATTATTTCCACCATTTAAAAATTAAATTTCAAAAACTAGTCTCACAATCCCATGAAAATAAGGTTTATTGACATTGGGGAGCTTTTACATAAGAAAATTATTTTACAAAACAAGTGAATATTTCTACAAAATCAAAAACTTTTAGACCCCCTTCTATTTTTCAAAAAAAAAATTAAATTTTTTCAGAACATAGAGAATGTAATCATAAGAATGGGGTGATTTCAAATTCTAAAAAATAGAGAAAAACATAATTATATTTCATCAAGTGAAAGGTCCCAATCATATAAAATTATATTAATAGATAAATATTTCGTATTAAAATTTACATTATACAATAAGATATTTCCTTAAATGATTAATAGAGTACATATAATTTAAAAAAACAATCTGTACAATGACATAATAGTGTGAGATATGTATGGAATCACAGAATATCAAAATAAAATCTCGAGACCATGGAATCATAATCTTGTAACCGCAACATAAAACATGAAATAATAAACATAGGTAAGCCTCACTATAAAATCACAATTATAAATTATAAAAAGTTTCATATTAGATAATGATAAATTCATAATCCCATACATAATATATCACATGATTGAAACATTACCTAAATAAATAGATGTTAATATAATTTTTGGCTTACCCTGACCCTAACATATCCTGCTATGGATAACAGGCCATTATTAAGACATGGTATCACGTGATATGGAACCATTATCTAATGAATTTGAGTGATATATAATTCTAGGAAATATCTTCGCTTAATTTAACCCTTAATATTTGATTGTACATATATTCTACATGATTTAAAGAAACTCTAAATAAAGAAAAAATATAATAACTAATCTGGAAGATGGAGTGGGTTTCACAATATTTCTTCATATCATTACATTAGATAATAAAACTAGTATTTCAAAGAGAAGAATAACTAATATATATATATATATATGTATGTTCATATCTTCATATTGAAAAAAATTTCATGAACATTGAACTCCTAAAAAAGAAAATTCATGATAATGATTAAGTAGATGTCAGATTGAGATAGAAAAGCATAGTTGATTAATTTAAAAATTATCATGAGATCATTAAATAATGGATGTATATTACCATTTTCCCTTATATTTGAAGTTTACTATAATGGGTTTCACTGAAATATATATGTTTTTCCAAATCTATACATGTTGAAAATTTTTTATGGAAGATTAACTTTTAAAGGAATAAGAAATTGAATAGTTCCATTATTATGTTTAAAAAACATTTTTGAAATTCCACTTAGTAATAATGATAATAAAAAATTATTATTAAAATAGATTAACTAGAAATTCTAAACTAAAATGATATATAAAATAACTTTTTTTCTTATAAAAAAGGATAAGATGGGCGGGGAGGAAAATTATGGACATGAAGGGGGAATAAAAATTATGGGGATGAAAACTATTATCAACAATGATATAGTTTTTATAATGAAAATAATGTATATAATGATTTAAATATATCATTTTACATTCCCTATATAGAGTATTATAATATAATTTTAGAATATAATAAATTTATATCATCTAAAAATTTCAATAGATGGTTAATTAGGAATACAGAAAGTAGTTACATTAAGAAAAAACCATAGACCTTTTCAAGTATTTTGGTCAAAAACCCATTGTGATAATGGAGATTTAATATTAAGTTAAATAGTATAAATATTCTAAGGTAATTAAACAAAAATATTAAATCATATTATACACATATTTATAGTAAATCATGTTGTATAATAAGACATATGTCTCATGCTTTAAAACTTGTGATATGAAACCATTACCATTCATATTGACTTCCTTGAACATTTTCTAAAATAATATAATATAATTTATAAAATATTAATTAACTATTTTAGTGCATTATTCAATACTATTACCATTAATAACCCTCGTTTATATATATTCTTTTATTTTATAATAGTTAGTTTCTACCTATTATAAATAAAATTTTATAGTGATATGGATCATTTTGATATAATCTCAAATTTATGATTTCATCATAAATTTTTATCCAAATATTTATAATTTCATGAAAATCAAATGTAAATTTATTAAATTATTTATAATAATTTTTAATCATACAATTTTATTCTATAGAATTTTGGGATATGATCCTTGAAGGAGAAATATGTGATGAGAATGCTTTAGTTATTTTTAAAAAACATTTGGTGCTATCAAAATTAATGATTTAATATCAATGATAAAATTTAAAAACCAAAATCAAGTAATTATATAATAATTATATCATATATTATTACTAATAATGTTATATTATTCACCCATTTCATTTTTATGTATAATTTTTTAAGTGGGTGGTGAAACTGAATAAAACTTCTACATACCATTATTTAATGGATGGTTGTGAAGTGTTTTAGTTATAATATAACTATACTAAATGAAACATGATCTAAATTATTTTTTATCAGTGTGATATTTAAAATTCGGAAATATTTACAAGGATAATATTATCTATATAAATCCATTATAAATAATAAATAGATCTTTCTCCACTATGTGTACTTGATTTCTGATATTTAACTTTATATTAATGTTTCATTGATCATTTAATTGTTATGATATTATATTTTCAATTAATTAAATATAATTATTACATAAAAAATAGTATTTTTCATATAATACCTTTCATAAATATAATCATTAGATATGTTGAATAAAAAAGTAAATGTAAATTTATGGAAACAGTTGTACACATGTATGAAATATTCATGATTTAAATTTTATTAAATAAAAAATGGGTTGTTTTTAATTATTATTAAATGATGATAATAACATAAAACATTATAATGATACTTATGTTCTTAGTCAATAAAAATAAAATGATTTTTTATAAAGAGTTAGTGGACAATAAATTTAATAATGAAAAATTAGTGGTTCATTGTTTTTACCTCACATCACAGATTATCTCGATTGAAAATGTGTTGAACCCTTGTGGGTTAGAATTTTGAGATTAATATAACATCTGAAATGTGTATAAAAATATGTATGAAATGTTATTAATTTTTTTGTTTGATATAATGGGGTTTGGGTGAGATGATAAGTGAGGATTGGAGAGTCACTTTTATAAGATGAAAGGGATGATATTTTAATAATTACCAAAAATAATTAATAATGGTATTTCAATCTCAACTAGAGTGGGTCCAATGTTTAGAAATAAAAGAAATTTTATGTAAAAAAATGATATATGAATCATCCAACGATTCCCACATAACTTTGATACTTTTTTTTAACTCATTTTTATTAGATTTTCTAATGTTTTATCAATTGTGATTTTTCCAAGGTTGATAGTTCTTTACAATGGTATCTTACTATTTTTTCTAAAATAAATTCCCATATTGAAAAATTTATATATTGATTTTAAATATTTAATCCATTTTAACAAAAATAAATATATATATAATAAAAATTAATTATATCATTAGTTTTTGTGACCTGTAATAACATGTATTTTGAAAATGTGTATTTATATGTATAAATTTATTGTGTGGAATTAAATTATTATTTCAATTTGAAATTCCTGAATAAATGTTTTTTATTGTGAAAAAAATTATTTATCATTAAAATAAATCAAAAACAATTTCAACTAAAATAATATTTCATTAAATGAAAAAAATAAAAA
Organism: Viscum album; assembly: GCA_963277665.1. NCBI lineage: Eukaryota > Viridiplantae > Streptophyta > Magnoliopsida > Santalales > Viscaceae > Viscum > Viscum album. The sequence goes on from OY728138.1 coordinate 1,457,453,301, forward strand.
TAGTTTTTTTTGAAAAATAATACTTACATTATGAAAGAAATTTTATTAAAATTTCATAATGGTATTCCTTGATAAATCACAACCTAGGTTTCACTCATCGGTTCCCCATGAAGGTTCACTACATGAACTCATGGGTGCCTTCTCATTTGCTGGAGGCCTGGGACTAACTATGAGGATGAAATATATATCATGGGTAGACTATACCCTCTTTATAAGATATGTGAAACAATATAACTAGATAATAAATATCCAAATCATATTACCAATACAAACAAGGATCATAAGATAAACCAAAATATAGAAAACAATATCCAAACTAAAAATGTAATTATGTTATTACATACATTGTCAAGTGTCAATATGAGAAACCAAAAAAAACACCTGGAAAACTCCCGAGCAGCTCCCGACAACATATAAGATTTCCTCATTAATGGCCCCTCCAGACTCATCCATCTAACATATGGATCTTCCCATTATCATATCATAAAAACCTATTGTCTATTCGGGTGTTGATCAATACAGCTTATGTAGAGTGTGATTACAACTTAGTAGGACACCACCAATGGTATCTAAAATAATATATGGTCTATATAAATGTATGTAATTATATAAAGAATAAGTAATGATTAGTAAATAGTTATCAAATTTTCATATTCATTAATTAATCACACAATTTTCTTATGTTTATAATGAATTCGAAACCATCAATACCTTCTTCGGTCTATGACAAAGTCTGAACTATGCTTAAAGGAAATCAAAATTCATTATATCAAGGATTTTCATTTATCAATGATTTTCACTTTAATATCATGGCTAATTGGAACCATAGTCCAATTCCATCATTGTTGGATTATAACATCGTATCTAGCACCTAGTGAGATTTTTAAGCATTAGTCCTTATCCCACACCTCATTGTTGTCACCTATTGGATTTTGAAGTATTAGTCCATGTCCCACACTAGTAGTTATCACATAAGGGTTTTAAGCCACCGTCCCTTCTCCCACACTCATAATTGCATATATCACAATATCACATAAGTCACATATTTCATATATATCAAGTTATTGAATCATTAAGATTATTATAAAATATTCTCATCAAGGTGTACTATTTCAATTTTCAAATCAATCAAGGGTCACAACATTAATTCACATGGAATAATATGAAAAATTCAACATTTTTCAATTAATAAATATTGAATCAAAGAATCAATTAACCCATCATGGTTAAGCCAAATATCCATCAATTCTGATTATTGACCAATTCATAATTACATTAATCATGAAATTTCACAATCTCATAAATTAAACAATTTTATAATACCATAAATTAATTAACCAATAAATTAATTACATTCAAGATTAAATTTCCTATTATATAAATTGGAATTCAATAATTACCCACACATAATTATAAATCTAGAAAATGGGAATTGGCATTTATACCACCTACCACATGATAACTGATGGACATTATCCCATCAAAGATACCCAAAATTGAAATTAAGGGTTTCAATTTATAATAGAATGAAGGATCTAGAACTAAAACCATGGAACAAGATCAAAAAAATAAAATTCCAACAAATCCAAGAACTAAACTAATGGAAAAAGGGAATAATACAATACGCTTTGTCTTTAAAGGGTCATATAGGAAGACAGGAAATTACTAAGAATAGAATATGTACCATATGAGTTGTAGAAATTTCAATTTAAGAGATTTTTTGGATTCCTAGAGTCTATCTAGGAGCCTCCACAGATAATGAAAAAATGGTAGGTTTGAGCCAGGTCAAATTGGGGTTGATAAAAGGATTATTGTGATTTTAAAATATTTTTTAGCGGGACTAAAAAACATGTATGGTTTCCTCAGCTGGGGTTCATGGTTATCTGAAAAATACCCCCTAACTATGTGTGTTAACCTTATCATTCACACTTTCTACTTTGAGGGTACATGATTTGGAAAAATATGCGTCAAACATGAAAATCCCCTCTATTTTGGTTTAGGTTGTTTACTATGGTGGGGTGAATGGTTTGGGAAAACCATGCGCCAATCTTGCGCTTCTGAAAAAACTGAAAAAAAAAATCCAAAATTAACTTGAATACACCCAAGAAATGATTCATATAATGTACGTCTAAAACAAGGATATAGAGAAAAAAATGATCTTGAAAAAATCTCTTGAAAAGTTCAGGATCATATAATCTCCCCGCCTAATAATGTCCCATCCTAGAGCCATACTCCCAATTATCTCTAAGATATTTAGTTGAATATATAGGTCCATTGAGCCTAAATATTTTCTTCTGTCTCCTATGTTTCCTCCTATACATGGACATATTTCCACAATAGTTGAACTATTGACACAATAAATACCTGTAACACATTCTCAATACAATCCACAACATGTCTCAAATCATACACAAAGAAATCAATAGTATAAAGCTCAAAATCATCCAACTCGATAACATAAGAATGTTTGGGGTGATACCACCTGTGTTTTGACACATGAAAAACATCTTTCATAAAATTATTCCTCCATGGAATATCCAGTCAATATGCTGCCAATATTATTCTCTTTACAATGTCAAATAGTCTGATAAACCTTGGTCAACATTACCTGATTCTGAATCCTATGGTGACCCAACATAAGAGACACCTGAAGGAAAACACAATAACTAACTATAAACTCAAGGGGTCATCAATTATTATCAGTATATGGATTTTACCTAATAAAATTTATGGATATATGTTTCTAAATCATTCCAACCTTCTCCAACAAATCCTACACGATACTCATTTGCAACAACTCCGACTCCCCTACCACTGTCCAACATAGGGTTGATTTGCAATGCCTTCCATAAAAATCCTCCTAATTTTCCATCTAAATAGACCCTTAATATATATTATTATAGGAGAAATCACCGAGTGCTAGGCCCTTATCCCAAGACGAACCAAATTCTAGAAAACACATTCATTTCATATCTATCAAAACAATTGTATACATTCTAACATCCTATCATTCTGTTGATGGAAATACATACTCAGTAGTAACTATGTACCAAGAACATTATTCAATATTTTCCCAATTCATTAAGTGAAATGTGTATCATGATAAAAAACTACAATATATGGAAACTTGTATTGATGTATTATATCCCAAATGTATGTGTATCCCAAATGATCCATTGAGAATGTCTCTGAAATGGGATTTAAATGCTTTACATTTGTCTTGTGATCCAAAATATACCAAATAACATCATTCCTGTAAATATTCCTTTTAATAACCACCCAAAGTCTTTGGTTTCATTATCAAATTTCCCTCGAAATGGGATGAATCTGTAGCAAACCACCCGGTTGTTGATGCTCAAACTTCACATGTTGACTGGTGTATCATCATTTCATGAATTCTACAATCTCCTTTTTCCTTCCCATCCACCAATATTATTAACATAGGGAATGATACATTTTTTTCAGTCCTGGAATCGCTTCTCACACTAAGTCATGAAATTCACACATTAGCTCCTTAAACATACTTGTTGGCACAACAACCTAATTCCTAATATTAAAGATCTCTTCCTTATATATGGTCAAGTTTTATGGAGACTCCCCACCATCAAGGATTTCTTGCAATTCTAAACACCAATGATCATCATATTTCCTCTCACTAATCTAGTTCATATGTGTAGCATCTAATAAAACTCATATGAGGGTTATCTTCTTATGGACATCTATAACCACAAAATGCATATCATCTAGAAAATTCATCATCGTCCACTCTGAACTAGATTTTTGAACTATCTGAGTCATTTTATTCCTTCTAAATGGATCAACAACAATTTTTCCCATCCTAAATGTATATTATAGATGAATAGAAAATGTCTTCATATACTCAACCCATCTCCACTATGGAACATTCTAATAATATTAGGAAATGATATACTTAAAGTTATTTTGACCGGTACGCTGAGAAAATTATTCACCCATCATATAACTACACCAACTCGTAAAATCGTAAACCATTGTCACTAACTCAATATTATTTATAGGGTAATTTTATTAATTTATAATCAACTACCATGACACATGTTCCATAAATCGACCCCTTGCATCAATACTGCTATAATTATCATCCTCGATGAGTCACAAGAAAAATTATAGAACTAACTTTGATCATGTAGGATCAAAATTCGTGATGAATCCAAATGATTTATTAAATATAAGAATTAATTATCAAATTTTTCATACCATTCAACCACCAATAAAATCTACATCATTCCAAAAAAAATGTGCTTCTAAATAGTAAATGTCATTGATGAATCTCTTATAGTAGCTAACTAAACCTAGGAAGATACAAATACCAAATAAATATTGGACTAATCCAATTAAATAACTACATGAACTATCATTGGGTATACTAACACACCTTCCCCATAGAGTATGTGAGCAAGGAAAAGTACCCCCTCAATACAGAATTGACACATATATACCTTTTTTTAAATCCAATTCTCTCTCAGTGTTCTCAGAATGATTCCCTGATGTTTCACATGATCATCATGAATCTTTTATTACACTAAGTGTTCATCCCAAAATATAACAAAAAACTGATCTACGTACAGGTGGAATATTTTGTTCATCAATCCCATAAACTCTTTAAAATCATTTTTCAGTCCTAATAACATCATGAAGAACTCATAAAGGCCATACCTTCTACATCATGTTTTTATTCATATATTAGATTCTAAAACATTGTGATGATGATACCCCTATGTCAATTCTTTCTTGGATAATACGAAGTCTCCCCTCAAATGGTCAAAGTGATTGTTGAAACATGTATTTGGATACCATTTTTTCACTTTCATGTAGTTCAACATCAGGAAATCTATATATAAATTTATGGTTTTATCAGACCTCTAAGAAATCACGACTATAGAACACCAAGGTGATGTAATCAGATAGATAAATATCTTGAGCCCTATCTATTCTAGTATTTATTAACTTCCTGATGATCTGTTAGTGCCATTATCTATGGTTGAAAAGACATTTGATCAGCTCCATGCATGAGTTCTATCATAAACTCCACACCCGTCTCGGGTGGAATCACTCATAAGTCCTCCAGAAACACATATTTTAACTGATCAAATACTGGTAAAAGAAAACCTACTTCAAACTCCTGTCATCCAACAAAATACTTGGGTCCACTGAGGTAATCTCTCATAGTTTCTAATGAACTATAGCTGCAAGGTATCGACGGATATCACAGTATCAATGATTTGAACAGTTTTCCCATCCTGAAACTTAAAGGTCACTCATTTCTTGAACAATCTAGGTTGGCTTGGAATAATAATAATTAGTCCATATAGACAATCAAGATGAAGCCTAAAATTTCTTGTATGTAAAGATATTTGGGATAATAATTCCCTCTACTAATGGCAAAAAAATATCTGTATAAGAAGATATCAATTGAATGTACATTCAATGAAGTATTGATTATCATAAATATAGTCAAAAACTCCACCTGACTTGCTCAAACCATTCATATGTCATGAAGATATAAAAGAATGATAGAAAATAGTATAAAATAAGGAACCATATCCCATATAATCCATAAGTTTAGAACCTCTAAATGTCGATACCCCAGCCTCAGTATCCATATTTATAAGTTGAACTACATGAAACTATCCTTACCATATTATGTGTGATGCTATATGAGTCCCATGAGATGAAATAATCTATTGATAGGGGAACGCTTTCTAAGAAGTACCATTTTCACTTCCATGACCTCTGCAGCTTATAGATATCCAAATGCTGGACTAAAATGGGTTAAATGACACCTTCCAGTACTCTAATTATTCCTGGATCCCCTATCATTAACTATTTGTTGTTGGATCATCTAGAACCATTGTTGATGTCATATAATCCTGAAATATCTGCGCTAAACCATTGGTCGTGGGTATGGTCTACATATGCAACTCAGCCTACCACACTAGTGGAAGAATTCATGAGTAATGTTCTTCGTAACTGATCATTCCCCATAGAAAATCTTCTTTATACTTACATAGTTAACATTCATATAGAGATACATCATACTCTTGGATGATGTTCCTATTTACCATCTAATGAAAACTGTTTATATCTCACAAGAAACCTCCTTTATCTCCCCTCGGAAATGACATCCTAATTTTCCACTTCAAAAAACCTTCTTAGAAAAAATATATTTACATAGGACCTAATATCAAATTTACGAAAATACGAAAACCATTTTGCAACAATAACCAAATATCATTCCAACAATATAATAGATACATTCAAATCCATAAGGATATTAGTGTTTCCCATAATGGATATACTCCCATAGGTCAACCTCATAAACTTCGTTTCTTTATCTTACCTGAGTGTTTTAGGGTAAAAGTGTTCAGTGAAATTATCTTGAAATTCATCCCACACTATATTTTCTATGTTTTACATATTGGGTATCAATGTCCCACCAACATTTTATGTGAGCATGTAACATTTAATATGTATATGGAATCTCTTCTCAGCATGACTCTCCAAATTGTGATAGATCATCATGATAGAATCAATCTAGAACTTATATAACTCTCGAACACCCACTATAGTGAATGTTAGAGGGAGATGCAAATGAATATACCATGTCATTAATATCATAATCATCACAACACCCTATTGGTCTCTATACAAAAACCACATAAACTGAGAAAACATCCTATATAAATTATATCTGACTTCCTCAACCAGAACTACCAGAGCCTCTAGTTCTAGTACATGATGCACATTTCCATCCATGTCCTCTTCTCTTCTTACTAACAAGAATTGTTGTAATTATATATATCTATAACTCATACACACTTCATAGGAATTATTTTACAAAAAATAAAAATGTATGTAATATGAATTGAAAATAATCGAAACATTTTATCCCCTATAACCATCCACGTGATCAAAACCATGTCACTATCATTACCCTCATCTATCCTTCAGGAAGGTAATGGTTCACATAGGGTAAAAAATTTTCATATTTCAATATTTTTCATTTAAAACCCATTTTATCCACTTTATTCAACACATTCTATAAAATTTTACAATTATCAATTTTTTATTAAGATCATTTTTTTTATAAATTACACATATAAGTAAAATCATATTCAATTAAACAAATCACTCCAAAACCTACATATCCATGCAAGCCAAAAAAATACTAATGTCACAATAATTCATGAATTTTTTGAATAATGCATGTATTCCTAAAAATAATTCCCTAAAAGGACACAAAAACAATCATAGAATAGAAAAACATGACACCTCAAATGCATCACCCAAGGTGAAATAACATCCAACTATATCAATAATCATCAATAGTAGTAATCCTGCAATGGGTACTTGGGTTACATCCCATACCTAGGAAAGAGACTCTCATGCCTGAGATCATGAAAATGGCTCAAATTATCCATATCTATTGTCTACATTTCTTATAAAGAAAGAAAAAAACATAAGAAATGAATGATGTCATCTGATACCACTTTGTAATATCCTGACGTGGGTTCCACTCACCATTTCGCCAAGTTTGTTTTTTAAATGGCCTCAAGAACACATCGTCATATGAAAAATGATACCAACTAGTAGTGAGGGTAAAACATATAACATTGAGAGTCTATACCCTCATTATAAAAATAGAAAAATAATGGAACTAAATAAACAATAACCAAATCATATAACCAATAACAAGAATAATACCATAACCAATACAAACAGGGATCACATGATTAACCTAAACAAGGAAAATATATCAAACTAATTTTGTAAATATTTCATGCCATATATGTGTCATGTTCCAATATTAAAACCCCAAAATAAATACACACTGACAAATCCCATGTTGGTCTTAACAACATATCTAGTTCCCTCATTCTGGATCTATCCCAACTCATCTGTTTAACATAGCGATTTTCCTGTATCCTATTCTAAAACATTATGTATATGTGTGTATTGATTTAGAATCCCGAGTAGGGTGTGTGTACAATGCAATAGGCCACCACTGACGGTGTCTAAACCAACCTCTTTTCTATAATAGTGTATGCAGCTATATAAATAATAAATAAATATAAGTAAAAAAGTTATCAAATTTCATTAATCATTAAATGACCATATAAATTTCATATGTTTATAGTGATACACCAACCATCAAAACCTACAGTTGGCCATTCCAAAGTCTAATCCATCACTAATACATAACAAATTACATTACATCTTGGTTTTAATTTATAAATTCATTTCACTATCATATATCAAGTAATTGTAACCATTATATAATTCCAACATTTTATTCCAAAAATCTTTGGTCTATCACCTCTTGGGATTTAAAATCATCAGACCCTATACCACACTTCATTGTTATCACATATGTCCTTTTGAAGCATCAATCCCTATCCCACACCCATAGGTATCACATATGGAATTTTGATGCATAAGTTCTTGTCCCACACTCTTAATCACATATATCACATGCATAAAATATTTCATATACATCATGGTTAAACATCATTTACCTTTTTATAAAACATTCATATCTATGTGTACTATTTCAATTATATAATAAATCATGGTTTATCATAGTAATTCTCATGGAATATTTGGAACAATTCACCATTAAACCATTTATCAACATTTAATCATGTAATCCATTGACCCTACACAGATAAGCTAAAAATAACTTAATTACCATTATCAACCAATTCATAATATCATTAATCATACAATTTCACAATCCCATTAATCATCCAATTTCATAATCCCATTAATTAATTAACCAGTTAATTAATTCCATTCAATATTCATTTAAAAAACAAGGAAAATGGAATTTCACAATTACATACACTCAATTGTAATTAAATAGTATATGAATTTACATTTAGGACACCTACTTGAATAACGTAAATGGACAATCACCCAACAGAAAAAAAAATATCCAAATTTGAATGGAAGGATTTAATTCACGATGGGGTGGAAGATATAGAACCAAATCCCAGAAAAAACGGTAAACATTAAAAAATGTATATCTAAACTAATTAAATAGTGGAATAAAATATTACTCTTTGTCTGAAATTATAGATTAATGAGGGAGAGTAAAACACACAAGAAGAGACTACATACTAGAAGAGGTGTAGAACCTTCAATCAGATCATTGATTTTTCAATAACAGAGTTCATGGATCATTATAATCAAAATGTGTGCCCCCAAAAATGATGAAAAAATGTTATTTCTAAGCTAGGTCAAATTGGGATTTATACCATGAGGTTTGGTATTATTAAAATAATTTTCTGGTGAAATAAAAACATCACATATGGTTTCCCAGGTTGGGTCACATAATATTCCAATCCTTTCTCCCTAATAATTTCCAACATTCTAGGGGTGAAAGGTTTTTACTATGAGTTTACTTTACTTGAAAAACAGTGTTCCAATTGTGAAGTTCAAAAACACCCCCAAAATCTTCTAAATTCTAACTGAATCATCCCATGAGAAACCCAAACCCAAGTATTAATACAATAAGGAAAACAAACTCTTAAAAACGATCTTGTGAGATATCTTGAAATGGTCAGGATCTTAAATATTATCATTTTATTTATACTCTTGAAATACATATTTTATCATGAAAATTGTTTTAAAATATTGTATTTTACACTTATATTAAAATTTATTCATAAATAATGTGATTTTAGGAAAAACTATATTGTTATCTATTCACATAAAAAATATTTTAGAAAAAAATTAGAAAATTTACTTTAGGATAATGTTGGAATGAATAATTAAAAATTGATATTTATCTTTAAAAACTAATCTTCTATATATTATATATTTTTTCATTATTTGAAAAAAATGTATAAATTAAACATATATTTATTTAAAATTCCCTTTTATAACATTAAGTGTTCATAACCCATTTTGGTATCAATTTCAAATTGATTATAATAATTTGTTTATAACTAGGATTATTAATTTTATGTTTTCTTAATAATAATAATCTAATATGTCATGTCTTATTTGAGTTCAGTTTTGCGTGTGAAGCAATCTAATAGAAGGAATATATATTTAATGAAAATTCATAGGGGAATCTAAAGTCATTAGATTTAACCCATTAAATATATTTCATATAAAAATTTATAATATTAACATTACAAAAAAAATATCTAATGGTATTAAATTCATTAATTTATAGAGACATATCAATTAAAATTTTATTTTTTCAAAACTTTTAACATTTCTTGAATCCATGAAACACATATTTTCCCATAGATTAGTTTAAACCTTGATAATGAGTTTCCTTTTTCACATTTTTAGCTAAGAGCCTTATTTATTCATTATTAAGACACAAATTATATAATTTAATTCTATTTTAGGTTCACTATAATCCATATATAATAAAATTATATAATTTTTTATTTCAAATATGATCTATTTATTACAATAAACAATTACACTGTGTAGAGAGAAAAAATCCTTTTCAAAAAAATATAAACATTTTCAAATAGTAGAATAATTATATTTTCATGTTTCCTGTTTTGAAATATATTAAAATTTTATAAAATAATTATATTTCATTTGAAAAATATATCAGTAGTGTGATAATATAAAATTCTATGAAAAAACCTAGGCATACATGGGTTTATCAAACAGATTATTATACCAACAAATATAAAGTGGTATGTGGGTAAAAATTTTATGAATTTTAATGATGAAGCACATTTAGTATTTGAGATATTAAGTAGTTCATGGACACCATTAATTCCAATTATACTCAGTAGTATTGGTTTAGGGAATCAATTTTCACAATTTACAATTTTCAGGTATTTAAATCATTAATGTGTGGATGGTTATTTAATTAGGATTTTTGACCATCTAATGTATTGGATAAAAAAATTATATCTCTTCAACAATCATGATTCTAATGGTGAATATTTCTACACATGAATAATTTTTTTTTATGTAGGGACAATCATGTAGTTTCCACATCTAATATATTTGATATAAATGTTACAAAATCCCTTTTTATTCTCAATATTTCTGAACTGAGAGTCCATAAGAATTCATCATTCCCTTCATTAGTTTGTATGGGGATTCTTATTTTTTCAAAATTTCAATTATGATTCATGATATATTGTTATAGATAAACAAAATTTATATTTCTTCAAATATTAACACATTAGATTTTATGTTATAAAAATATCCACATTTTCCCAAGAATAAATTTATAAGACGGTTCCTCGGAGATTAATCCTATACTAAAATTTAAAGGGGATATAATTTGTGATAAAAAATTAACACAATAAAAAATTATCATAAAATATATCATAAGAACAAAAAAATGAAATGAATTACTCTTTGATACAACCTTATTAGCATTCAATTCAACATTCATATATCATGGTACAATCTATATTACTTTTGGTTGGGTTAACCCATAACTCCAACCCAACCATTAAAATAATTAATCATTAATAATTCCACATAAATGGAATGTTAATATCCATGGACTATCATATAAGAGTTTAAAACCATATTTATAATTAGGAAACATTATATATATGTAAATGATGATTAGGTTAATAGTTAACATTCACTTTTCAAGGTTTATACATCAATTTTCATGTGTAAAAGAATATATCAACATGTAATATCCAAACTATATTTATATTTCTATCAGAAAGTCACATTCTCTTATTTACAAAATTATCAATACTAAATCCTTAACATATATTTATTCCAATGGTTTTATCTAATATTATCCCACCATAATTTCTAAAAATAAAAAAATATTCCTCATAAATGATTAAAACACATATTGATACTGACAATATGATCCCAAGATAAAAAAATGTAGTATACATCATTTATATAATATAAACATTAAATATCCAAAAATAATATACTATTTCCAAAACTATAAGGCCTAGTATCATTGAGTGTATGTTACAAAGGTAACATGTTTTTAAGGTCATGAAAAAATATCCATAATCAAACTCTTTATGAACCCATTTTGTAATTATCATTTTTGTATTTAAATATTTATAACATATGGAAGTGATAAGTAATAAATATAAGTCATAATATTCTTATAAATGAAAAATATATATCCTATATTCATCATGATTTAGAGCATAAGAATATGTTGTGACATGAGAGAAGAGGAATTTATTATTAAAACAAATATAGGAAAATACGATTTTTCCAAAAATCATGTATTAAAGACTTATAATATAAAAATTAAATATTATTACCATGAAATAATTTATTGAGATAAGGATATAAACAGGGAATAAGCAAAGTATATCATAATTTCAAGGAATGATAAAAATATATAATTGATATAATGTTTGACATCTTATGTATAAGTCGACCTCCACTCCCAAAACAACTAATATATAGTTCAAAATTGACCATAGTGGAATACGTTCAATCACTAATCACGTACATGATAGAACATGATATGGAACCATTTCCTGACTAATTGGATGGATGTATAATTTTGGGCCACCTACCATAAAACATAATGTGACAAGGCTAACCACTCGTTAACTATACCTTATAACAATGTAGATGTAAAGATTACCCAATTAATTAGATGGTTTATTATTATTTTTGTCTACCTTTCACATAAAACTAGTAGAAATTTGAGCATTCTTGTAGGGTGGATTTTGGTGACTTCAATTTGGAGGAAGCTACTGATACCGTTGACAATCACCAAAAATTGGTCAATGAATTTTTTCACTCCCCTTATAAAATACCTCATGCTACCTCTATATTTTATTCACCATCCATTGTGTGACCCTAGGGACTGAAGACCCTACTCACCCATCCTTTGCCCCACTGCCATCAAACACTTCTGGCCACATAACTCTCCACCATCGAGCTCTCTTCTCACTCCTTCTATCTTTCATTCACCCACCCATTTTTGACCCCATGGCCCTACGACCTCTCTCTCCTATACTCGCTCCCATATCCTCCATCCCACCACCTTCAAACCCTTTCATCCCTATTGTACCACGTCATTGAAGACTCCCAACTCCATCAAGCCCTCCCTCCCCAGTCAAGATCAGTTATCGATCTATCCCGCCTCTCACCTCTTTCATGCTCTGTTATTCCTCCTAGCCCTGTCAAGAACCACCGAACCCTGTCAAGCTCTACTGATCCTTCTGACCTTTTCAATCTCAACATCCCACCTTTATCAGGCTCCAAATATCCATCACAACCTTTTTAAGCTCCGCTGAGCCCTCCTGCCAATGTCAATATCTACTGAGCTCTCTCTCCCCAATCAATCATTACCATCAATCCCTACTACCTGAATTGTCAAGCCCCAGTTTCAAGGCCTCCATCCCCCATGTACCCCCTTTTATGGAACCCCAAAATCATCTCCCCATTAACTCATGGACCCTAAAATTATGTTTAGAAACAATTATAGAGTTTAGTAATTAATTAGTTATATTTCCACATTTTTGGAAAATAATTCATCAAGTTCCGGATTATATTTTATGAAAAAAATAAATTAATTGTTAGATAAGATCAACTATTATGTTAGATTTTAATATAAAGAACCCCATTAGTGTTTTATATGTTGTATTTTATCACATATTCTAATTCTATCATTGTTCATGTTAGATAGAGTTAGTGTATTAGTGATTTAATGTTTTTCGTAATGTTAATGTCAATAACGACTTCTCTACAAATTGGATTACTACATTGACTCAAGTAGTCTTTTAACACAGAAAAATATTTTCAATAGCATAAAAAATAAATAATTGGGTTGTTTTTGTATTATTTATTTTTATCCTAGCATAATGATTTATCTTCCCCTATCTATGTCAGATCACATTGGTCTGTTAACTCCCTAACACAACCAAAGATGAAAAAACAATAAAACCAAAGCAATACATGTTTAATCAATCAAACACTATCTTATGATATTACTAAATACATTGAAACCTTAAAAATGTCATTATGCCTTGTTTTTTCTTTGTCAATATTGTTTCCCAAACCAGATAAAAAATGTAGAGATTTAATTGAACTCACTTCATTCAATTATAGATATTTAAATGTACTCTATTCATTGAAAACATATATATGATTTTAAAAAACTAGTATATTTGTATATAATAATGGTCATAAATAATATAAAATAAATCTGAATCCAACCCATGAATATTATATAATAGATTTTTATGTGGTAGGAACAAATTTCATGTGATGTTATCTTAGGGATTTTATTTACTATGGCATGAAGAGATATCCACCTTCTCCATAAATGTATAGTCAAGATCATTCATCCCCACCACCACCCTCATCCTCTCCCAGGAACTCTACAATCTCTTTCTCCAGGACATCTCACCCCACACCCACCTGATTGTCAAGGGTTATCCATGCTTTTGGGTCTGTAATGACCACATTTATCATCCTCGATAGATCTCATCCCCATAATTTGACCAATCCTCTCTTTCAAACTCCACACCATATTGTCATATACCACTTCTCCATGTGATTTGGTACACCCCATTGGCACATTTCATGACCTCTATTTCTTATTTGAATCAAATATTTATATAATTTATGTGTTTCTAGGTGCAAGGAAATATAAGAAAAATTAATTTGGGTAAGATATTTCTTGAAAATCAATATGCGTAAATTATTTGATCAGTATAATTCATATGATGTGCATTATAATATTAGAAGAGGCCCACATAGTGTTGAATCTAATGTTAATTAATTTTAATAATAATGATTTCATATTCTATATTTTCAAAATTGATGACTTCCGTAAATAGTTGGGTATAACAATGTCTTTTTTTCATCTCCTTAAAAATTTTCCTTATACGGTGGCTTTATTGGTTCATATGTTTTAATGATATGAGTTTATTTAGAATTTAAATTAGATATTTCAACTATTTTATTTCTTTTAAATAAAAATATGAATAAGAGATGGATAGATATAGAAGATAGGTTTTCTAATAAATATTATAAGGGGATTATATAATTTATGAATTTCAAAAGTGGATTTCTCCAGCATCCTGTTGATGGTACAGAAGTGGTGCCAAAGGTAAAAATGAAAATAAACCATACTCATATTAGATTTTATTGATAAGTTTATGATACATAATATTTATATATGTTGTTGGATCCATATATATATTGTGTACATCAAAATTATTTTATTGGTGATCCAAATGAGGATGATCCTCATGCATGAGGTAATTAATATTACCAGTTTAATATCATAAATTAATTAGTAATTAATAATTTTCCTGAATCTCTAGTAATATTTACACATCGTTTGTTTTTTCATTTTAATTCTTTTGGTTTAATTCATTCATTTAATGTTAACTTGATTTTTAATCATGATATATTACATAACACTTAAATTTAGTAAAACTTCAATTTATGAGTGTAATGTTTTTTTGATTATTAAATTAAATGTCCAAATTATTGAAGATTGAGGATGAGTATGTTTGAAATCGAGATCTATTGGTGATCTTTTGGAAGATAAGAAATGAATCATGGGTCTAAAAAAATAGTTGTCCACTTGTTAACATAATGTATCAATATCTTAACCTAAACATATTTTTTATTATATGTGTGGATGTGCTGTAATGATTAAGATATAGTGGATGTCAAGTTCATTCTGAGTGATCCTGGTATCTAAGACAAATATCAATGATGTTAAGAATATTTTGGAATAATTTTGAACTATTTCATGCATTATTTGATGAGGGAAGACCTTGGAATGTGGAATAACTTTCCATTTTAAAAATCATTATGAATATTTTTACACATAAATGACTTACAATATCCAAGAAACCACTATGGGAAATCTATCTTTTCTGAAATAGAAGATGAAATTTATGACATTGTTGGATCTTAACAACTTGATTTTATAACATGTTTTATATGGAATTATAGTGTAGAAATATGCATATAAAAGATGAAATTTGTGATATCTTACATTGATTAAAATTATATAGTACTAACAAAGGTTTTTATCATGGGTATAAAATGATAGAATTAGATCATATTTTCTAGAATCTATGTTTTTAATCATGAAATATATTTAAGTAGAAATTCTCAAAAATACCTCGGGGTCTACTAAATTGAAATATTTTCATGGTATTAAAAAGGGATTTACTGAAAAAAAATTAGTTTTTGTCTCATTGAAATGTCTTATGTAATTTCTCAAATTATAAAAATACTATTTCTCACGGAATATCAGAAGAATAATATGATTAATTATTTAATACCTATAGATAGTGGTTAATGGAACTGTTATTCTACGTATTACTCTTTATTATTCTCTAAACCCACTCCATAACCTAATACAACCAAAGAAGAACTTCACAGGGATCCACTATCCATTCAAAACCATAATGATGTTTTTAACGTTTTCACATCCTTTAGAAACTCATGGTGGGTCATAAGAAACCAAATTTTTTTCATAATGATATGAAATCAGAAAAAGTAACTATAAAATGAATTCTGAAATGGTTGAGCAGACAATGTGTTAATCAGAGGTTTCATTTTTCGATGATGATGGGACACACTTTTTGTTTCATAAAACACCAAAATAAAAATTTAATTATCATATAAATATCAAAGCACAAAATATTGACTTGAAATAACATAAAACCCATATTATTATTATTCAAGACATGTTCATGGAGATGACACATCAATCAGATTTGTAGTGTGCAATGTACAAATAAATATATGTGTTTTAATGATTTTACACACTTTAAAAATGTGATACGATGGTCAAAACCAAATAAACAACCTCTAAATTCTATGAAATCATAAAAAATCAACTATGTAGTTAATTGTGAAATGGTCATGAAAATGGTAAGTCAATTAGTTTGTTTTTTGATCATGATGAAAAAAATAAACTTTTGTTGTAAACACAAAAATACACGATTAATGGTTAGATATATAGAAAAAGACATCATAATGTCTTCAAATCATAATATTTTTTTTATTCATGATGTGTGATGGTAGACTAAAAATAAATCAGATCTCTGGTGTTCCCAGAATGAAAGAATATTTGGTTTTTAGAAATTAGACTCCCTTTAAAAAGGATAATTAGGTGGTAAAAACAAGATGAAAAAAACCTTAATTCCAAGTAATCAGATGAAAAAACTGGTGAAATGAATTCAAAGATGGTTGAGTCGATGTTATATCAATCAAAAGATTTGTTTGACCAAGGTGATGGAAAAAAGACGTTAGTATAATAAAAAACCATAATGTGTGTTTAACGATTAGATACATCGAAAATGACATCAAAATGACATGAACTCATTGTATAACCATATTATTATTATTTTTTATTTTATTGAAGATTTTCCACATCAATAAAATGTGTGTTTTTCCTAGTACGAATGAATATGTCATTTTTAATCATCAAACTCAATTTAAAAAGGTTCATCAAGTGGTCAAAACTTTTAAAATGAAATCTAGATAAATTGAAATTAGAGGAAGATAAATGGGGAGTGAATTTTGAATTATTCGGGAGGAAAGTACAATAATTAGAGGTGTATATTGTCGCTGAGGATGGAAAAACAATTTTAGTGTCATAAAAGACCAAAACAGATGTTTAATGATTAGATCCATAACAAGAATCCTCAAAATGTCATGAAATCATAGGAAATCCATATAATTAGTATTCCTGCTGTGTATGAGTAGACATAATGTCATACAGATGTTATATGTGTGTGGTATGACTAAATATGTTATTTTTAAATATTTTATACCCTTTAAAAATCTGCGTACGGTGGTCAAAACTAGCCGAACATCCTCATAATTCCATCAAATTTGGAAAAATTTATTTTGGAGTGAATTTTGAAGTGGTTGGGTAGATGATATGTCATTTAGAGGTTTTATTTTACTGTGATTATGGAAAACACATTTTTAGTGTCATAAAAATGGGGAATTAAAGACCATATTGATTGAAAATGGCCTCAAAATGACCTGAAATCATAGGAAAACCATATTATTATTATTATAGACATATATGAGGAGATGATATATCAATATAAAATATATTTTTCAAAACAAGACTGAATCTATGGTGCAACACCATGAACCTAGAATCTAAGAGTCTGTGCATTATTACGTATCATTGTCATGATCACAAAAGATGATGTCTCGAAAGGGTGATTAGTTTAGTAGCCTTAAAAGTAATACATACATTTATAAGGTTTCAATTACATCATAAACATGAAAACAGAAACAAAATTGTTTCCATATACAATACTGAGATCCCATAGACTATCCCTATAGGTTTGTTATAATGTACGTCTTCGCATCCTAGGAAAAATAAAACATAGAAAGGGGTGAGCTAAGATGCATAGTAAGGATAACAACATAGCATAAAACTTCATAAATAAGTATAAACATTTAAGGAAATGTATAAGACTAAATCAAAAGCCTTTCAAACATTAACATCGGCATAAAATGGGGAAGATAAAATCTAATAATGTAATTTAATTATTCACATTGATATATACTAGTTGAATAATCACATGCAATATCAATATCCACTTTCATAATGATAGAATTCATAATTCCAGACTTTTATAACAACATAGTCAAGGCCTTGTGCCATGACTAAAAATAATATTTTTTGAGGCCTTGTTCCAAGACACTAGTTTGTATCATGAGACCTACCGAGGCATCGAGGAGCTATAGCAGGATGCACCAGTCACTTAATAATTCCGATGCATTCCTCATATGAAATTTTTTAAATGTAACACAATCATTCGTATTAAAAATAGCATAAAAATGGAAATACTAAATCAAAAAACCATGAATGGTATAAAAATTGCACATCCACAGTCAAACATAACTCATTCAATACAATATAGAAGATTGTATTGTAACAAATTATCCTCAATAGAGAATAATGAAGGATATTGGCACTGATAAAAATAATAACCAATTCTCTTTGAGATAAATGTCTCCCTTTATCTTGAAAACATTTAAATGTCACACTATTTTTCAACAAGACATTTAAAAATAGATTTTTAATGAATGTGTCCCATTATACATGAAAATGAATTTTAATTTTAAAACATTAATTTCCATATAAATAACTCTTTAAAACCATTTGTAAAACATGAACATTAATTATAAATATTTAGAATAATAAATCTTTAAAACGTTTAAAATGATATTTTAGTTAGAGTTCCTATCCAAAAGAGAGACACTGGAATAAAATTAATTGAGGTAATGAAAACCTTATAATATAATGATAATAAATGGATTCATGATATACTGTGTCAATTTACGTTATATACACCACATAAAAGTGAATTGGTGTAAAACAACAAAAAAGACTCGATGGAGTTGAGATTAAATCTCATATAATGAATCTATCCTTAGGTTAAGGATAAATAAATGACATAATTATGTGTGAAAAATATAAATACACTAAATATTATTGGATATATAGTGTAAATAAATCATAATACATTCACAAATATTCTATTATAAACAGCACAAATGAATTGGATGTTTAACTCAATAAATGGAGATAGAGTCAAAATTACTCTTATCAAGTTCATAAAGATTACTTAAGAATTGTAAATGGAGTGATTATTTGTATCAAAATTATATCCACAGAAAGGGTAGAGGAAATTACTACACAAATACTAAATAGTGATTCCAGACATAATCATGGAGTAAAATAATCAATGAAGTATGCGTAAAGCCCAATGAGTAGAAATTGAAATTTGAAATTCCCTTACTAATTTGGTAACTTTTGAAACATACACGCCATGAAATAAGTATCATAAAATGAAGATGTAAATACCCAAACGTTAATTTATATTACAACTAGTATATAATAAGTGGTAGTACATACTCCACACAAATGGAAATAGTTGCCAATATAGTGTGAATCTCTCTTGAATAAAAGTGAGATGAAAAACCCCGACATCATTATAATAAATAAATTAATATGAAAAAAAGATAATAACCACCAAATGAATCACAAAATACCATGATTATAATGATAATAATTATTAAATATATCAAATGGCAGAACACAATACAACACATGCAATAAATAAATGGCAACCACTTGATATCTCACAGAATTAAAAATGAGATAAAAAACCCCTTAACTAATACTTTGACATGGTAAAGGGTAGGATAAAATATAGTATAATGGTGAAATAACTATTTTTTAATTATACAAGAATCATATACAATAATATCATATCATATATGATCTTTCAATATTTCTTTGTTAATAATATTTTTAATATTATCGTCGTTTCGGGTGTTAACTGATTCGTTTTCCTTTATATGATTTGTTACGTATGTAATGATTGTTATGGATAGGATGTATCTTATTCATATTAATAATGATATGAAGTATTTATATATTATTTTTAATCATCTAATGAAAATTATTTGTGAATAGATACAATGGGGAATATATCTCATCGCCTTTGCGGAGACTGTAATCTGTACGTACGCACGAGCGACAGTATAATTATTTTGATATTAAACTAATATATAATTGGATAGTATATAATATATACAGATTCATCATAATGTTATATTTATTATTTAAATTACTTATACATCATTATTATACCCATCCAAATAATAATGTATTGAATAACAATTACACCACGACGTGGAGACGGTAAGCTATACATACGCACGTATGGTGACATGTCATTCAAAGGATAGATATAATAATAAAAATGGTAGTACAATATTTATAATAACATTATAGTATATAGTATATACTGGAGTTAATATTTTATAATGGGAACAACAAAGAAAGAGGAAGTGGAAGAAAAAATGCACTAGAAAGAGATGATGAAATATTTACCTTTTCTTCATGTTCTTCCTTTTGATTTGTCCAAAAGGGATCTATAGGATGGATTTCTGACTAAATAAAGGACAATAATATTGAGGTAGGAAAGTTTAGAGTATATTTGTGCTGTTGTTGGCGGATCCAAATGGCTTTGATGGTTTGAATTAGAGAGAAGGGAAGTTCCCATTTATAAGAGGGGTGAGGGGCACTTTAAGAATAGCTATAAATAATATTTTATAATAAAATCATTTTCAGTTTCTAATGTCTCCAAAATGAATTATTTAATGACTAATGTAGTTATGGGTATAATACCACTCATCCAATAGGTTTTAGATAGGTTTGTGTTAATATATTTACATTATTGTTTAGATTTAACTCTTAGTTAAATAGTTTGATATTTACCATGTCTCTTTGTATTTTTTTAATATATGGTTAATTAACATAATATATTATTCCATGATAACCTCAAGTGGTTCATTAATGACATATAAAATATTATTTAAGTCCTTTTTCCGAAAATTATATTTTTAGGAATATAATATCAATTAATAATATAATATTTTTTTTAAAACTCTATTATGTCAACATTGTATTTTGATTTTTCTAAATTCATAAAAGCATTATTACTTATAATAAAATTCATCTAACCAACCCTAACATGTCATATTAACCTATATAATTTTTGGAATTCATAAAAAGTCTAAAATTACATTTATTTGGATATTTATAATATCAATTATTTTAATATTTCATTAATTATGTAATTACTGCATCATCATTGTGTCATAAAGAAATTAAATTATTTAATTTCAAAAAAATATAAATAAAATACCATTATGTAGGAAATTTATTTATCTATCTAATTAATAATTATTGTCGAATTTTTCTTATATAAAATCCTATATTAAAAATGTTTTTGTTATTAAACATTGATTTTAGCTCTTTTAACTCTTCTTTAAAAGTAATAATAATTAATGTCCTAATCAAATCCATGTTGACAAAAAGGATCATATTTTATTCCTAAGGTTGTTTTTGGTAGACTAACACTTATCCAATAGAATTATTACATGTGTTAGGGTAGTAATAATGTCATTTTTACCCTTAATTAACCTATTTACTTCTAATAGTGGTAAATAAAAGTAAAAAATAACTATTAACCAAAAATTATTTTCATCCTATTGAACCAAATTTTACTTACTGATATCATCCGTGTCTCTCGTATTTTCAAAATTCAACTCACAGAAGCGGTAAAATTATGTTTTATATAAATTTTCAAATGCTTCTAGGTGGTGGGTAAAAGACTGTAAAATGTACAATAAAATTTTTTACATCTAATTTTATTATAAAATGACACCAATGAATTATATTGAACATATATAGGTATTATAAATCTACTTTAATTAAATTAAAATTAAAAAAAATATTTAAATAAAAAGTCGGTTTTAAACTATAACACAAAGTTTTCACTATTTATCAAAAATTGAATGTTTTCAGAAAAATAAAAAAATTAACCCAGTCTAATTTTGTTATTATGAATTCAAAAATGAATTCTATTTTACAAAATTCAAAACATTGATGTTTCATTAATTAATTTAAAATTAATTCTGGTTGTCAAAACCAAAAAGCAGGTTTTTAAAAAGTAAAAACTATCAAAAGATTGACATGTGTTTATGTCAAATATAAATGTGAAATTACATATAAAAACCTAAATTGTATTAAATGATAAAAATATAATATAATTATACTTACAAACCATTCAAATACATAATTTAACACTATTAATTATTTCGATTAAAAAAGTTTTTTTGAAATAAAATTTAGTATTTTTTAGTATTCATCAAAATATATGTCATTAGAAAAGTACCAAAATTTTATCCAGAATAAATTTTTATGTTCCTATTCTAATGAAGAATTTAATTTCATTAAATAGAATATATAAAAGTGTCAAATATTTGTTTTAAATATGTTCTTCCATTAAAAGCTGGTAAAATTGATTTTTTTGAAAAATTAATTTGTTCTTATATTATGTATAAGAAACACATAATACAGATTCTAAAATTGTATGGAGTATAAAAAATTAAATATTTAGTTAATAATATTCATAACTGCTTTTGAATAGCTAGTTTGGTAAGTCGTGGTGCACTCAATCTCAGTGTTGCGTGTAGTGAAAACTATTGAATTACTTTAAAGAAAATAACAAACTATGAAATCTTGTAGTGATACATTCCTCCACACATTTGGAAATTGAATTCTCACAATTATAAAATTGGTCTTGGGAACTTCATTTAATGTTCCACATCGAAAAACGTGTCAATAAAACTATCTCTTTAAAAGAAAAAAAAGTGAAGTACAAAGGCCACCCGAGATAACCCACACTAGGATTACTTGTAGGAAAACATGGAAATGTTAGATAAAATAAGTGTCATGTTCTGGTAGAGGGTGATAGAAAACATGATTAGGAGAAAGTAATTAATAATAAAACCACTAACTTTTGATGAGATAAACATTCATTAGATTCTTAGTATCAAAAGTAAATGAATACTATTTTTTTTTTGTTTTAAGTTCCATTTCATAATGTTGAGGAATTTATTTATGAGATTTACAATGAACAGAAATATATATACATACTTTTTAAGTAGAGATTCATACTTTAATAAATTTCTACCACTAACTCATCTTTTTTTCAATCAATGAGTATTCTAGATGACTTGGTCACAAAAGAAGTGCTAGAATAAATGTCTAGAGAATCACATAATACACAATGATAAACTATATATATTTACCTTGACTTTAGATATTAACCAAAACCAAAATTTTTAGTACAAGATCAAATGATCCTTTAGAGAAAGAAATACTTATCTTAATTTCTAAAATTAAACGAACAATACACTATGTTCAATAAATACCATTAAATAAACAATTGTCCTTAAAATCCATCAATATAATCCAAACTAATATTAAAACCCAAAACGTAGAATAATTTGATTACACATTCTACCACGTTATATTGTATTTCCAAACAACATCGACTAATCTTAAAGTGACACAGTTAAAAGTAATTAACCTAATCACATATTCTCTATGATAGGTTAATCATTTCCATAAATAACCCAAATCACTGTAAATCCACAATAAAAACAATGATTAAAATCTACCATTACGTCTCAAATGAAATCCCATAGTAATCTATTTTCCTTATTTATATAGTATTCCCAATAGAGCGAACGTCTTCCAAAATAACATGTATCACATAATCCCCAAAACGTTTTCCTATACTAATTATATCCATTTGATAGGGAATATGATCCAAAATCAACTTATTATTGATCAAAAAAATCATTTAACTAAAAAGAATTACTCAAAATAACTAGGGACTTCACGTAGTCCAGTGGTAAGGGATAAATCCCAATAGCACTATGGTTGTGTGTTCGATTCATATAGCTTTGTCTCACTTGATGGGTTGTCATATGGTCTATTTTTTATCCTTATTCAAAAACTATAGTTTATAACGTTCCCAAAATGAGATAAATTCTTTAAAATAACTATGACACAATTTCACCACAAATGTTATCTCATACCTCTCATTTTCATCCAAAAATTTAATAAAATTTAATTGACTCAAATTCAAGGAAAATATGAACCGAAATTTTTATTTATAACTATATCAACAATAGAAAACACAATTCTTCCTAATGTAGTATTTTAACATAATAAACTACAGGGCTACACATAAGAGAAAAGTATTCCAAAGTAATCCCATAAACCAAGAGAACTAATAATTTTAAACATATCACAATCATGTTATTTCAACATAGTTTCTTCTTTGACAAAGTTGTTATCCTATATAATAGGTAATTCAATTAGTTAATGTCAAGGTCCCATATATTTACGGAAAATAACTGTAAATGGATTGTTGGGATAATTTTTATTTTCTTCCATAGTACTTCTCATTTTTCCTAGGTAATTATTTATATTATGTTCTTCTTTCCCACACATAAAGAATTTCCTTGTTACATTGAGACAATTCCCTAGGTGGCTCTATCCACATTTCATGCATGATGGAAATTGAGCATTAATTTTCCATGGTCTCCACAACAGGAGCTCTTATCATTCACCGCCTTTCTCGTCTTTGATGAGTCCATGAGTTGGTTAATATATATGGTGTTGATCATATTTTTGGAAATATAATTTGGAATGAACATGATATCTTTTACACCTATCAACATCCCATTCTATTTCTCATCTCCGAATCCATTCCCACCTTGTACATCATGATCAATATTACTATGACTTCCATGGAATCCAGCCTTTGACTTGCACAAGAAAGCATAGTGTGAGTCAAAAAATCATTTAGAGAAAATCATAACACATTATTTTATATTTTAAAACACCTTAGGATTAACGAATGATATTTTTTCTCTTATTATATTAAAATCTATCAAATCGTTCTGTAAAGAAAATGTGAATTATCCTAAGAATATCCCCCATGAGTGTCGTAACTAAGAGTGAGTCAAGGACTATTGTCGTGAACCAGTTCCCATTCAAGTCCAGCTCAAAGCGGTGGTTTCGGGTTTTACCCCTAGTTACATCTGTTCCAGAGCCACCTCTACCTGCTCGTATATTTACAGGGGTGTATAGCTTGGAAAAATCACATAATCAATAAAACACCAAAATTCTAGGATGTTCTTATAAAACAATTCTCAAAGTATATCTTAGGGCAACGTGCTCTAATTAGATATTATTTAAATATAGTTTCAAAGGTTTATACTAAACTTCCTCTAATACCTACTGTAATCCCCCGACCCCAAAATCCCTGAGTCGGTGCATTATACGTATCATTGTTATGATCACAAAAGATCAAATCTCGAATGACTGAATAAGTTAGTATCCTTGGAAGTACTAGATACATTAATAAGGTTTACATTACATCCTAAAAAGGAAAACTAAAACAAAATTGTTTCCATATATGAAATTGAGATCCCATACACTATACCTACAGGTCAGTCATAATATACATCTTCAAATCTTGGAAAAAATATAACATAGAAAGGGGTGATCTCAGATGATCAGTAAGGATAACAATATAACAGAATCATTCATAAATAAGTATAAACATTTAAGGCATTGTATATGATTAAAACAAAAGACTTTAAACTTGAACTTCAGCATAATATGGAAATGATAAAATCATATAATTCCATTAACTTATTCACATGGATATTCTACTAGTAATATTATTGCATGTAATATCAATAGAAAATTTTACAATGATGGAATGCATAATTTCATATTTTCATAACCACATAGTCAAGGCCTTGTGCCAAGACTACAAATAATATTTTGTCAAGTCCTTGTGCCAAGACACTAGTTTGTCTTATGAGACTTACTAATGCATCGAGGAGTTATAGAGGGCTCCACCCATCCCTTAATAAGTCCAATGCATTCTTCATATGAAGAGTTTGAAACATAATATAAACTGTCGTATTAAAACTAGCATACAAAAAGTGAATACATTATCAACAAACCATGAATGGTATAAAAATATCACATCCACATTCAAACATAACTCATTAAATACAATAAAGAAGATTGTATTGTAATAGATTAACCTCAATCGAGAATAATGATGGATATTGATATAAATGAAAATAATCATCAAAAGTGTTTTAGAGAAATGTCCCCTTTTCTGTGAAAATCGTTAAAAGTCACATTATTTTTCAAGATGTTGTTTAAAAATATATTTTTATGTCAAATTGTCCCATAACACATTAAAAAGAATTTTAATTTTAAAAAATTTATTCCCATATAAATAAATCCTAAAAACCATTTTTCAAACATCGACATTAATAAGAAGGATTTAGAATAATAAATCTTCAAAATGTTTCAAATGATATTTTAGTTAGAGTTCCTAACCAAAAGAGAGAAACATGAATAAAAATAATTCAGGTAATCAAAACATTAGAATATCATGGGAATAATGGGATTCATGATTTACAAGGTCTATGTACTTTATATATACCATATAATAGTGAATTGTTGTATAACAACAAATAAGTCTCTATAGAATTGGGATGAAATCTCTTATAATGAATGTATCCTTTAGTTAAAGATACATCCATGACATAATTATGTGTGAAAAATAAAAATACCCACAATATTATTGGATATTTAGTGTAAATAAATTAGATGAAATTCACACATATTCTTGTAAAGACAACACCGATGAATTGGATGTTTATCACAATAAATAGAGATTTTGTTAAAATTACCCTTATCAAGTTCATATCGATGACAAGAGAATTTATCAATGAATTGATTATGTGTATAAAAATTATATACATAGAAAAGGGAGTGTAAATTTATACAAAAATAATAAATAGTGATTCTACATATAATCACTGAGTAAAATAAACAATGAAGTATGTGTAAAGCCTAATGAGTGGAAATTGAATTTTGAAATTCCCTTATCGATTTGGTAACATATGAAACATACACACCATGAACGAATTATCATACAACTAATATTTAAATACCCATAAATTAATTTATTTTACAAAAATAATACAATCAGGGGATGTACATACTCCACAAAAAAAGAAAATAGCGGTCAATATAGTATGAATCTCACTGGAATAAAAGTGAGATGAAAAACCCTACGTCATTGTATTCAATCGTGTCATTTGAAAAAAAGGTAATAACCACAAAATGAATCATAGAATACCATGAATATAAATAAATTCATTATAATTTATATCAAATGTCAGTATACAATATGCCATAGATAATAAATATGTGGTGAAAAATGTAAATTTCAGAGAATTAAAAGTGAGATAAGAAACACCTTACCCAGTACTTTTCCTTGGTCGAGGGTAGGTTAAACTTTTGAATAATGGTGAAATAATAATTATTAAATTATCAACGAATAATATTCATTAATATTATATCATAAATTATTTTTCAATATTACTTTGTTAATAATATTTTAGTATTATCATTGTTTCAAGTGTAAACTGATTCATTTTCTTTTATTTTCTTTATTATGTATGTAATGTTTCTTATGGATAGGATGTATGTTATTAATATTAATAATGATATTAAGACTTTAAGCATTAAATTTAATCATCTAATGAAAAATAGTCTTGAATGGATATGATGGGGAATGAATATCATCGCGTTCGTGGACATGGTAATCCATACGTACACAGGAGCGATAATATCATTATTTTGTTATTAAAATAATATATAATTGGATGGTATAAAATATATAAAGAATCATTATCATGTTATAATAATTATTGACATAAATTATACATCATTATTATACCGATCCAAATAATATTGTATTGAAAAAAAATTATGCCACGAAGTGGAAACGGTAAGCCATACATTCACATGTATGGTGAAATATCATTCAAAGGATGAATAGAATAATGAATATGATTGTACCATATTTATAATAAAGTAAAATTATATAGAATACAATAGAGTTATTATTTTTTAATTGAAGAAACAAAGAATGAGGAAGTGGAAGAGGATATGAACTTGAAATAAATGAAGAAATATTTACCTCTTCTTCATGTTCATCATTTTGATTTGATCAAAAAGGTTCTTTAGGTTGGATTTCAGACTAAAATAAGTCCTCTAGGATTAATGGAGGGAAGTATAGAGGTTATTTGGGGAGGTTTTGGCGGATACAAATGGCTTTGAAGGTGTAAATTAGAGAGAATGGGAAGTGAAATTTTATAAGAAGGGTGAGGGGAACCTTAGAAAAAACTAGAAATATTATTTTATAATAAACAAATTTTCGGTTTCTAATGGATCCAAAATTAATTATGTAAAGAATAAAGTGGATAAGACTCGAAAACCACTCAATAAATAGGTTTTTGATAGGTTTGGGTTATTATATTATCATTATTTTTAGATTTAACTCTTAGTTAAACAGTTTTACATTTACCATGTATCTTTGTATCATTATATTATATGGTTAATAAACTTACTATAAAAATTCAAGAGAACCTCAAGTGGTTCATTAAATACATATATAATATTATTTATGAATTTTGGCTGGACCATAGATTTTTATGAACAGAAAATCAATTAATAAAATAATATTTGTTTTAAAAACTCTTTTATGTCAATTTTGACAGTATTCGGTATTTTGTTTTTGATAAATTCATAACTGCATTATTACGTCGAGACAAAATCATATAAGCAACCCTAACATGTCATATTAACTTATTAAATTATTTGAATTCATTAATTAAGTAATTACTCCATCATCATTGTGTCATAAATAAATTAAATTATTTAATGTCTACAAAATATAAATAAAATACCCTAATATAGGAAATATTTTTTTCTTTATAATGAATATTTATAGTCAAAATTATCTTATGTAAAACCCAATAATAAAATTTTTTTAGTTATTAAACTTTGATTTTAACTCTTTTAGCTATTCTTGAAATAAAATAATTATAAATGTCATAATATAATCCAAGTGAACCTAAATGATAATATTTTTTTCCTAAGGTTTCTTTTGGTTAAATTAAACTTATACAATAGAATTAGGACATGTTTTAGGCTAATAATAATATCATTTTTTAACCTTAATTACCCTATTTCCTTTTATCCATGGTAAATAAAAGTAAACAATTACTATTCAGAAAAATTTATTTTCATCTTATTAGAATGACATTTTACTTACTAATATCAACTGTGTCTCCTGGATTTTTTAAATTCAACACACAGAAGTGGTAAAATTAATTTTTATGTAAATTGGAAAATGCTCCAAGGAGGTGGGTAAAAGACGGTAAAAAGTACAATAAGATTGTATACATATAATTTTATTATAAAATGAAACCAATGAATTACATTGAAATTATATAGGTATTATACATCTATTTTTACTTAAAAAAATAAATAAAATAAATAATTATATAAATTAAAGGTCGGTTTTAAACTATAATTCAGTATTTTTCACTATTTATAAAAAATTGAATGTTTTCCAAAAAATACCAGAAATTTACCCTATGTTAATTTTGACATTCTGAATTAAAAAATGAATTCTATTTTACCAAATTCATAACATTGAAGTTGCATTAATTAATTTAAAATTAATTCCTTTTGTCAAAACCAAAAAGATGGTTTTAAAAAAGTAAAAACAATCAAAAGAATGACATGTATTTTTGTAAAATTTAAATGTGAAATTACTTATAATCTCCTACATTGTATTAAATAAAAAAATATAATCTAATTATACATCCAAACAATTCAAATATATAATTTTACAATATGAATTATTTTTTATAAAAAAATTGGTTTTAATTAAAATTTTGTATTTTTTAGTATTCATCAAAATATAAAAGTTATTAGAAAAGTACCAAAAATTTATCCAACATAAATTTTTATGTCCCGATCCTATAGAAGAATTTAATTTCATTAAATTGAATATATATGTGTCAAATATTTGTTTTATAAGAGCTTTTACATTAAAAGATTGTAAAATTTCATTTTTTTAAATGAATTTGTTCTTATTTCATGTCTAAGAAACACATAATATGTATTCTAAAATTTTATGGATTATTTAAAATTAAAAATTATGTTAATAAAATTCATAACCTCTTTTGAATGACTAGTTTGGTATGTCATGGTGTGCTCGATCTCAGTGTTGCATGTAGCTCAAGCTAACGAATTATTTTAAAGAAAATAACTTACTAAGAAATATTGGGATGTTAAAATTGGTTTTTACTGATTTAAGTTCCTTCAAAATGGTGTATTGGGTGGTGAAAACCTGATGAATGACCTATGTATTCCATTAAATTGGACAATAATAGCTGCGGATTGAATTTAAAAATGGTTGAGTAGATGGTGCATCAAATAGACATGTTGTTTGACCTCGATGATGGAAATAACAGGTTTAGTATAATAAAACACTAAAATGTGCATTTAACGGTCAGATCTATATAAAAAACTATTAGAATGAATTAATTCACATGAAAATTGTCTTATTATTATTCGTGACGCGTGAGTGTATACGACACATCAATCAGACATGAGATGTGAATGGTGTAATTGAATCTATTCCTTTTAATGATTTGATGATCTTTAAAGATGCATGTCAGGTGGTCAAAACCAACTAAACGACCTTGGAGTGCTGTGAAAGCAGACAACAAAATCTGTGGAGTTATTTTTGAAATGGTTAACTAGAAAATATGTCAATCAATGGTTTTTTTTGATCTCTATCATGGAAAACAAAAGTTTACTATCATAAAAACCCGAAATCTGTGATTGATAGTAAGATTAATAGAAAATTTAATCAAAATGAATTTAAATCATATGTTAAACAACTTATTATCTTTCATGATGTATTAGAGGAGACAACACACTAATTGGACAAATAGTGTGCAGAGTCGATTGGATATGTGGATTTCAATGAATTGCTACCCTTTAAAAATGTGCGTCGTGTGGTTAAAACCTATCGAACGAACATGGAATGACATGAAATCATAAGAAAAAAACAATGGAGTGAGTTATAAAATGTTTGAGTTGATGGTATGTAAATTATAGGTTCCATTTTTTCATAATGATGGAAAATGAAATTTTACTATCATAAAACACCAAAATAGGTGTTCAATAGAAAAATCCATAGAAAACAATACTAGAATGTCATGAAATCACTGAAAAATAATAATAATATCATTATTATTCATGACATGTGCATGGAGAAAACAGGTTAATCAGATGTGGAATGATCTTTTTATAACAGAATATGTGGTTTTTGAAGAATCAATGTGATATAAAAAACAATATCAGGTGGTCAAAACAAGCCTAAAAAATCCGTAATTCCTTGAAACTAGATGACAAAAATCAATTGGTGAATTCAGAAATGGCCAAGTGCATAGTACAACAATCAATGTGGTCGTTTGATCGAGATGATGGAAAACGTACATTCAGTGTCACAAAACACCAAAATGTGCATTGAACGGTCATACACCTAGAAAAAACCTTGTAATTCCATGAAATCAGAGAAGAAATATCAAATTAATTTTTCTAATGTGAACATGGAGACCAATGTTCAATTGGCCATGTTGTGTGCATTGTACGAATAAATTGGTGGTTTTTGAAGATTTAATCACCATTAAAATCATGTTTTGGGTAGTCAAATCTAGTCGAACGGCCTCATTATTCCATGAAATCAGGAAACAAAAACTATGAAATGAATTGTGAAATCATCGACCAGAAAATATGTCAATTTGAGGTTTTGTTTGACTGAAATGATAGAGAACATACATTTAGTTTAATAAAACACAAAAAAAATGCATTTAATAGGATGATCCATTGTAAATGGAATTTAAATTAATTTAAATCAAAGTAAAACTGTATTATTATTATTTTTTATGAGTCTGAAAATACAAAACATCAATCAGGCGTATGATGAGCGCAGAACAACAGAAAATATATGTTTTAAATGAGTTAACAACCTATTAAATGTTTCATCCAGTGGTCAAAACAATCGAACAACCTTGAAAATACATGAAATAATATTACATAAATTATGGAGTGAATTTTGAGATAGTTGAGTAGACAAAATGTCAATAAGAGGTGTCTTTTGACCGCAATGATAGAGAACACATGTTTAGTGTCATAAATCACAAAATAATGCATTTAATGGTTAGATCTAAAGAAAGAGAAATCAAAATGACTTGAAATCAAAGGATAACCATCTTATTATTATTTATGTTATCTGAGAGGAGATAAAAAATTAATTGTATATGTAATATGTGCGGTACAATTGAATATGTGTTTCTTGATGTTTTGATTCTCCTTAAAAAGTTGTGTTAGGTGGTCAAAACCAACCGAACGAACACTAAATTCCATAAAATTATAGTGAAAAAACCCCATGGATATAATTCTGACAAGGTTGTGTAGACGCTATGTCAATTGTATGTGATGTTTTTCAGTGATGATGGAAAACATATTTTTACTATCAAAAACACCAAAATGGATGTTTAATAGTTGTATCCTTAGAAAACATCCCCATAATGTCCTTACATTATAATAAAACCATCTTATTTTTATTATCCATGATGTCTTTGGGGAGAAAGCACATCAATCAGACATGTGGTGTCTATGTTACGACTTAATATGTGGTTTTTAAGAATTTGATGCCCTATAGAAAGGTGTATGTTGTGGTCAAATCTAGCTGAACAAAACCAGAATGCCATGAAATCATACAACAAAAAATATTTAGTGAAATTTTAATTGGATGATAAAATGATATGTCAAATAGAGGTGTTTTCTGAATACACTGATAGAAAAACACGTTTAGTGTCATAAAATATAAAAACAGTCTTTTAACAGTGATGTCTATTGAAAACGACCTCAGAATGGCTTTAAATCATATGAAACCCATATTATTATTATACATTACTTTTAATTAGAGATTAAATTTCAATAAGATTTTCATTTTTAATGGTACGACTAAATGTTTTTTTTAAATGATTTAAGGACCGTTAAAATGTTCTTCAGGTCGACAAAACTAGTCAAATGACCTTGGAATGCCATGAAATCAAAAGTCAAAAACTAAAGAGTTAATTGTGAAATGGTCTAGTATATAGTACATCAATCTAAGGTGTCATTAGACTGTGATGACAAAAAACTCCCTTTTAGTTTTTTTAAAACAACAATATATGTAGTTAACTATTATATCAATAGGGAATGACCCTACAATGACTGGAAATCATATTAAAACCAATTTTTTATTATTATTATTGATTTATGAGAGGAAAGAATATATCAATAAAATTTGGTGTGTGTAGTATGACATAATATGTGTGTTTTAAAGATTCGATGCCCTTTAAAATGGTGTGTTAGGTTGTCAAAACCAACTGAACATACTAGAATTACCATGAAATTATAAGACAACAACAATGGTGTGAATCATGAAATGATTGAGAAGACAGTATGCCAATCATGGGTTTCATTTGTCTAAAATGATGAAAAAAACATTTCTAATGTTATAAAACCCCAGAAAATACATTAAATTTTATGATTCATATAAAATGAAATTATATTTACTTGAAATCATAGGATAATTGTATTATTTATTTTTATGACATGTGATAGGAGAAAAAATTTCAATCGGATGTGTGGTTTTTGTAATACAATTTAATATGTGGTCTTTAATGATTTAACTCCTTTAAAATGTGTGCTGGGTTGTTAAAACCTATCGAATGAACTGAAAAATTTATTAAATCAGAGGAAAAAAACCATATAGTGAATTGTGAAATGATCGATTAGATAATACATCCATCATTGCTGTCATTTTTCCACGATGATGGAAAAAAACTTTTTATGTTCATAAAACACCAAAAAGGTCATTTGATGTTCAGATCCCCAAAAAATGACCCCATAATTTCATGAAATCACAATAAAAGTGACTTATTATTATTTATGACATGTGTGAGGAGACTCCATGCCAATCATACTTTAGGGGTATACATTACTACTTAATAAGTGGGTTTTAATGATTTAATGTTCTATAAAAAGGTGTATTGGGGGGGGGGTCAAAACTAGAAGATCAAACATGGAATTACATGAAATCAGAGTATAACAAGTATGTAGTGAATTGGAAAATGGTTGTGAAAACGTTACATCAATCAAGGGTGTATTTTGACCACACTGATAGAAAAAATGATTTTATGCCATAAAACACTAAATGGATGTTTAATGGTCATATCCATAGTAAATGACCTCAAAAGGAATATAAATAATTGTATAACCATCTTATTATTACTTGTGATGTGTACGAGGAGAAGAAACATTAATGGGACAATTGATTTGCATGGTATGACTAAATATGTGTTTTTTAAATATTTTAGGACGGTTAAAATGGTTTGTTGGGTAATAAAAACAAGTTTAATGACCTTGTATTTCTATGAAATAAGACAGAAACCCATAGAATTATTTTTTAAATGGTCTAGTAGATGTTACATCAATCTGAGTTATCGTTCAACCACGACGATGGAAAACACACATTTAGTTTCATAAAACACCAAAACATTCCTTTAACGGTCATATCAATATCAAAAAACCATGAAATGACGTGAAATAATAGTAAAATATACTTATTATTATTTATGACATGTGAAGGAAGATTGAACATCAATAGAATGTATTTTTTGGGAGGTACGACTGTATATGTTGTTTTTATTGATTTGATTCCCTTTAAATAATTCCATCGGGTGCTCCAAACAAGTCGAACGAACACACAATGCCATAAAATCACACAACAATAGTGGTAGAGTGAATGGTAAAATGATCCAATAGACATTATGTCAAAAGGAGTTGATGTTCTTCAACAATTAATGAAAATGCACATTTAATGACAAAAAACACAAAAATAGACATTTTGATGTCAAATACATAGAAAATTTCATAATAAGGACATGAAATCAGAGGAAAAATATCTTAGAATTATTCATCACATGTATAGGGAGATGAAACATCAATTGGATGTGTGGTGTATATAGTACGATTGAATCTATGGTTTTTAATGGTTTCATTCCATCTAAAAATTTGAATCCATGGGTGAAAACCATCTTAATGCGTTTTTAATGCCATGAAATCAAATGACAATAATTATACTGTGAATTGTGAAATTTTAGAGTAGAAGATACATCCATCAGTGGTGTCATTTGATCAGGATGTAGAGAAACTCACTTTTAGTGTCATAAAACACCAAAATGTTCATTTAATCGTAAGATGCTTATCAACGAGCTCATAGTGAGATGAAATCATATAAAAATGACTTATTATTTTTGGAGACATGTGTGACCAGATGACACGTTAATCAGTATTATGGTGGGTACTGTATGACAAAATATGTGGTTTTTAATGATTTAAGACCCTTTAAAAAAGTTCATAGAATAGTAAAATCCGTCCAAACTACCTCATAATTCAATTAAATCAAATTATAACAACCCTTTCTTAAATTTTCAAATGATCATGAAGAAGATACATCAATAAGAGGTGTCATTTGAATGTGATGATGAAAAATTATTTTCTTGTGTTCTAAGACACCAAAATATGTGTTAAATTGTCAGATCCAAAGAAATTTATATCATAATGACATGAAATCAAAAGAAACCAAAATTATTATAATTAATGACATGTACGAGTAGAAGACAAATCATTCTAATGTGTGGTCTGTGCGGTGAGAATAAATTTTATTTTTAATGATTTCACTCCATTTCAAAAGGTGCATTAGGTTGTCAAAACCCACCAAACAACCTTATAATTCTATGAAATTAGAAGAATGAAATTGCTGATTGAATTTTGAAATTGTTGAGTCAATAATATTTTAAATAGAGTTTTCATTTGACCACGATGACAAAAGAAAAACGTTCAGATTCCCAAAACACAAAAACGTAGGTCTAATTGTCATATCAATATTAAACAACATTGGAATAGAATGAAATAATCATTCAACCGGATTATTATTATTCGTAACAAGTGTGATGTGATATAATTTCAATCGAACTTGAAGTATGCACGGTATGAATGAATATGTGGTTTTAAAATATTTGACACCCTTTAAAAAGTTGCATCAGGTGGTCAAAACCAACCGAATGAACTCTAAATTCCATGTAATTGTACGACAACAAAGCAATGGTGAATTGTGAAATAATTGAGTATAAACTACAATAATTAGAGCTGGTTTTTCTCAATGATGAAGTAAAACCCCTTCTATTGTCATAAAGCAACAAAAAAGTTTTTTAATGGTCATATCTATAGAAAACAACCATAGAATGACATGAAATAAGATTAAAACTATCTTATTATTATTAGCTATGTGCATAGGGTGACGTCCCTTCAGTCATACATGTGGTGTGCAATATACAATTTATTCTTTAGTTTTTAAATATTTCACACCCTTCAAAAAGTTGTGTCTATGGGTGAAAACTAGATAAATGAAATTCAAATTTCTATAAATTAGAAAACATTAACAATGAAGTGAATACTCAAATTGTTGACTAAAATGTATGTCCATCAGTCTTATTGATTGATCAGGATGTAGAAAAACACACTTTTAGTGACATAAAATAGAAAAATGTGTTTTTAATAGTCATATTCATAGGAAAAGATCCCAAAATGACATGAAATCATAGGAAAACCAACTTATTATTAATGATAATGTGTGCATTTATATTACATATCAATCAGGTGTGCGTTCTGCTCAAAATGATATAATATGCTACTTTAAATGTTTAAAAATTACTAAAATATTTTTAAATATTTTTAAAATCAAATTACATCTATCTGTTTTAATAATATTTAAATGAAATATGTTATTTTTTTTCAATTATTATTATGAATATTTCTTTCTATAATAATTATTTTATTTAATTTTTTCATGCATGTTTACTCAATTGTGAATATGGATATTAGGAGATGATGAGATAAAGATATTTTTATATTTTTTGTATATATTTTGTTTTATAATTATGTCCTGAAATTAAAAAAACCTTGTAGCTATCATAATTTGGTGGTCAATATATGTGTTTTTTGATAGGTATATAATGACTACTATTTGGAATCCTCTATATGTCCTATTTATCTTCTCTATAGCATATACTAAATAGAATATGACACATAAAAAATGATGGATCTAAAGAATTCACAGTTTGGGGGACGCTAGGAGGTCGCTATAGGCCTTTAGTGGCATATTTTAGTGGTCTATAAAATATTTTTTTTCAACTTTTTTTATGAAAATAATATTCTTTTCATTTCTATGCATGCCACATGAGTAATGTAAACCCTTTAGATATATCAACAGATTAATAAGACCCATGTAGAAGGATTTATCTTTGTAATCATCCCTCAAAGCATCACTGAATTCTACAATATAAGGATCCACTATATAAGTAGTAAATAAATCATCTTTTTTGTTTCTATATTCATAACTAAACACAATCCTTGAATAGTTAGTTCAAATAGATGAAAATTCATGAGAAGGATAAGGTGAAATTATTTATAAAAATTTACAGAAAAACAATTTACTAAAGAAAAATGAATAAAATATCATATTGGTGGAAGTAATTTAAAATTTATATTTAGTAGACAATTGAACAAATATGATTTACAAAAAATTAAATATTCTTAAATAAATATTATCATGATGAAAAACATTTTATGGATGTGGAATTTTTTAAGAAACAAGAAATATACACTTTATATTTTTATGTTTTAAAAGAATCATATCTAAATCCCACATAATAAAAAGTATAATTAATAATTATTTTAAAATGCGGATAAGGGTAATATTAAGGTAAATGGATATTAATATTAAATAGGTTTCCAATTATAATATAGAACATATTTCTGAAGTGAAATTACATATAATGATTTAAAACAATAATTAAAGTGGATGAAAATTATTCTAAATAATGGAAGAGTTTTTAGAAATAAATTATATATGAAAATATTTGAATAACATTTTCAATATACCCAATTATATTTTTTATAAAATGATTAGATAATGTAATAAATTCATCATTTAATACAATTTTAAAAAATAAATCATATTGACTAATAGAAGAAATTGATATAAGAAAACAAATCATACAACATTTGAAATATTTCCGTAAAAACCCATATAAGAGGAAAAAAATAATATAAAATATATCATCATTAAATATACGGAAATAACTATTTGAAAAACATATTTCTATACACCACAATAATGAATACAAGTTTTCAATATATAATGTGTCTCATTGGGTGAAAATTGAGACAAGAAACTCATACCTTTTATATTGACATCCATTATGGTTTTTATTTCTCCCTTTTAACAAAGAAAAATATCATAATTTATTATTTCAGTACCTTATTAATAAAGTTTTCAATTTATGAACATAATTTATATTTGTTCTTTACTTTTATATCATCTTTATACTTATTTTCAATATCGGGTGCGAGAAATCCTCATGAGTTTTGAATAGTTTCATAATAGAAGTGTATTTCAATATTATTATCCCAATTATAATCAATTCAATTCCATTAATGATATAGTAATTTATGATATATAATTATTTATTATGTGATAATTTAATTTTTTGGGATTTTTTTCTTTGTTACTTGAGGGCTAAATCTAGGACGAGCATGATTCAAAGATTTTTAACAAATAGATGGTTGTATGTTAATTAATGAGTTTAATATCAATGTCACCATTATATGTCCAAATTAAAGTAATTGTTCATCCATTTTCTCATATTTTATGTTTATATAATTTTTAATATTCATTGCTAAATATATATTATAGTATTTTTTTATGTGTGTGATCTATTAGACATAAACAAAAACATACCATAATTTTATTGATTCTTATGGGGTGGTTATGTTATAATATCACAATATTAGATTTATAAAATTCATTAATAGTTTTTAAATAGGTTATATATAAAAATATTAATTAATTAAAAGTATATTTTATTTTATATAAATCCATTACATATAGTACAATACCATTTTCAACATACTGTTTATGTTTTACGAATTTTAATTGAATAATATTATTTTATTTTGTATATTATTGATAGGTTATTAATTTTTTTATTAATGTAAAATTTTAATTTATATTAAAATCATATTTATCCTTTGAAACAGTTCATAAATTGATCCATGAAATAAAATGATTAGAAATTATTATGTTACTTCCAAGGGGTGGTTGTATTCATGTACACATGATCAACGCTTTCAATTTTCATAATGCTAAAGGG
Organism: Viscum album; assembly: GCA_963277665.1. Lineage (NCBI taxonomy): Eukaryota > Viridiplantae > Streptophyta > Magnoliopsida > Santalales > Viscaceae > Viscum > Viscum album. The sequence goes on from OY728138.1 coordinate 1,457,492,946, forward strand.
AATGGAGGTTAAATATTTTAAAAACATTATAATAAAATGAATGTTTAAAAATAATACTAACATATTCATTTTATGAATGTGTCATTGAATTTTATGAATATGAAGTGCAATAAACAAATAACAATGTTTAATGGTTGATTCAATATTTATTACTCACTTTTGGGATTATCTCCATGAAAAACGAATTATACCCTTTAGGGATGGTATTTTGATATTAAAAGAAAAACATAAATGTTGAAAAAAAAATTAATTTTTTTATAGTGATTGGTAAAGGAAATATTGTCTACTATTTTCATTAAATATTTGGTGCGTTCTGCGTTCAACCCATGATCCACCCTGATCATTCATCATCAATTCAAAATAATAAGTTCATCCAAACTAAAGGTGGATCTCCCCCTCCCCACATATCTCAATGGGTTATGTTTCTATATCTAGGGATTTTCCATAATATAATATTTATAAAATAGAGGCTATGTTTTTTATTTTAATAAATCAGTAAAAACAATCATTTAATTATTTTAACAATCCCACTAATGAATTAACTTTAAGAGAACACCACACACTAACAAAAAATATGTCTCGTTGAGAGTGAAAATCATCCTCAATTTAAAATGGGGACTCATATTTTCAATTCGCAGTTCCGATGAAAGGGAAAAACATAAATACCAGAATAATGAATTTTTGGGATTTTATATTAATAAAATTTTTCAAAATATAATTCCACATTCCCATGACACCTATAACATCGAACTAACTCTGAGGAAAAATATATAAATATACATAGATATATTCCAAGGAATAAAGTCCGAAAAATATAGTCATTAAATTCTCCCCCAACCCACCCCTTGAATTAATTGGATATAAAAATATAATTATATACCAAATGTAATTATAATTGAGCCCATAAATGGATCAAATGATCCTAGGGTCTCTCCTATACATTACCATACAAAAAAAGTACTCGAATGAGGGGAGCAGTCCACCTAGATAAGATCACCTCCTATAAAAAATCAATCACCATAATTTATTTTGAGACGGTGGATCTATTCACATTATCCTTATCTCCCTATTCAAAAATGATTCGTGGGTTATGCATGAGTCTCATCTATTGTGAAACATTGAAGAATACATTCACATAACCTAACTGCAAGGGTATGGACAAACAATATGCAATGTCGCCAACCCAATATAGAATTTGGAATTTCCTGATATTTCTCTATGATAAAATTATACCCTTATTAAAATTATTTATCCCTCATTATTGGGATAATTACCTGATGAAATAGTATCCTTTCTTTAACTCTAATAGATTTCAATTTCAATATATGTAAGATTTATTCAAAATTGAGCAGTCTTTGCACCCTTGTGGGTAACCTAATCCTGCTCCATCATCACCGCCACTAGTTCTACCCCAACAAGAGATGTCTATCAAGTATCATACCAGGATGATGTTTACCTATATAGCCTCACAAGAGGTAACTAAAATTGTTATATTATGATGTAATAATTATATGTTTTATTATAGGATATATCGAAAAATGGTGTGTGATCGTCACTGGTCCATGTAAAAATAGATACACAACATCTCAACATTTCCTCTGGAACCTGAAGCCTTTGATCATTCTGGTCAACTGTTTGATGGTGAGAATATATACTTTTTCGTAACTGGGTTATAGAATCCTCCTTCATATCTCTCCATAATGATGATGTGAAATATGAATCGTAGTTTGAGAAAATAGTCAAAGGTCCAACCTAAAGATGGAAAATCTATTTCTTGTAAAAACTACATGAACTGTCAACTATAATTTTCCCCTGGTAGATAAATAATTTTGATGACATGTTTATTGTATAAATAATTAAATATATATAATTTTTCCTTTATTTTTGTAGAGACTATTGGTCATAATTTATATTAATACGACATCAAATTTCTATTATGGGATCCCTTGATGATGATTTATAAATTTTAGTAGTTGTTTTTTAGCATTCCCTTACTAAAATGTGAGGAATCGATAATCAAACATGGAAACACTCCACCTCATACATTCCATTACTAGTTACTATCAGTAGTTTTATTAAATCATGTACCCAACTAGATAGAACACCATATGGGAGTTATGAAACTCTCTTAGAAACACCTCATCAAAAATTCGAACACATCCATTTGGTCAATGAAAAGTCTGATGTTCTTTCCATGTTTAGGGAATAAATATTATCCATGTCATGAGTTTTTCTGGTATTGCATATTATCATAGTTGACATCACCCAACTAATCCTCACCCATAAACACCTGGAGTGTTGGGGTCACCAAAACCATATGAAGATATGTTATACATCTATCTTCCACCATGGAAAGCCACCATGATGCAATCTTTATAGAATCATCCTCAACTAGGCAATAGTATTATTTCCCACTAATGCAGTTCACTACATTGTCTCTCATCCCAAGAGTATATAAAATCCTAAATTCAAAGCACTAAAAGAAGTCCATTCTACGTATATATCCTATATTGATATCTCTAATGGTAAAAAATATACCAAATAATATGTTGATTTATGTAAAAATAGAAATTCCCAGAAAGAAGTAAATGCCCCTTTATCATCATGGTAATGAATTCTACTATAAATTCTTATACATTGGTCTTGTAGATCTAAATTTTCAGTCTCAACTAACTCAAAATATAAGTAACAATAACCTTCCCCTGCATAAACATGTACCTAATTAAATCATCAGTGGAAATGGAAAACTGAATATAATAGCCACATTATACTAGTTTTATAAACATCGGGGAGCCAATAAACATATATATTAACTCTTTTAATATTTTTTACTGATTATTCCAAAGAAAAATCATCAAATTATATGTCAAATTATTCAAAATGTGTTGTAATCCTAATATATTCCACCGTGAACCTCTATTAGTTCCCTTATAATCCAAGGAAACTCCACACATGTGATATAATCATAGGTGGATCCCAATTAATCCCTTTATTAATCATCATCAGTTCGAATTATACACCAAACACTACGATGAAATTCCCAAGAAAGTGAACCTCACGATTCAAAAATTAAAATGTCAATGGATTATCATATAACTTCTCCCACCTATGCAATTTTAGGACCACAATTAGAATATTTTTTTTCATACATGTATATAGATTAAATGAGAATGTAATTAATATATAAAATCACAAACAATCCATGAAATTTTGGATGATCTAAGTCAAAATTTCCATGAACACAATGGTGGAAGACATTATAGCAATGGAAATCACTATAATATTATAATTATTACAGTTAAATAATAATGATGTGTTCAATATAATATCATTTTGAACCCTCAATTGATTGTAGGAAAACAATAGATATATTCTAGAATACCACATTGCAACATTCAACTTGATAAATGTGTCACTGATTCTTAGAAAGGGTAAATGTTATCGATCATCAAAAAATTCATGATATAATAATTTATGCATAACCTGATTATCCCATATTATTTTATAATTAAAAAAACTTCTAAATTCCAAGGGAAACATTAGTTTTAATAAGACCCTTCTTGTGGTGGTCTCGCAACAACACCCTTGGCCCATGAGGATGATTAAGGTCCATCTGATCTACATCAAAAGATATTAGTGTTCCAACATTATGAAATTAAAAACAAAATTACATATCTTGATGTTGAGGTAAACTAATAAATCTTTTAGTGAAGGGATGATAATACCCTTTTTCCACCATAGGGAACATAGATATCATATATTCTATATCGAATGGGTTCGTATTGTCCAACTAATAATAAAACTTTTTTTTCGTCCAAAATAAGATCCATGTATTCCCTGTCTAATATTCACACCACCTATGAATGAAATGTCAACCATCCAACATAGAAAAATAATAACCCTCAAATAAAATAGTTAAAATAGGTTTTGTAATGTAAAAAACTAGTACATAATGGGAACAACATCATTGGGCCTCAATGCTACTTTGAAGATATCCCACATGAAGCTCTCTTTTTCAATGGTAATGTCAATTTTCTAGAAGAGAAGTGTCATAGTAAAAACTCCCTTAGTGTGAGTGTATATCTACAATATTCAATAATAATGATACTATTTAATTTAAATGTATTTTAATGGTGATGTATTGAGGAATTAGTTTCATATGTTTGGTTTAACCAAAACATTCCACTTAAGTAGGGAAGTCACTGGTCATACGTCAGATCACAGATGAGTCCTTTGGGTAATAAAACTATCCAGGATGCATAAATCCTTTCCCTCTAAAGATTTTTAAATATAACTATTTTTATCCCTAAAGTATTAGTTTATTAAAAATGGTATTAAAAAAACAAATAAATGGAAATAAAACACCACAAACCAATATGACTAGATTTGGGAGACATTGAATCACCTACTGCGTATTAAAACATGTTAAGGAGAATGTGTATTAGAGGGAGAAGTTTCCAAGCATACAAAATTATTAAATACATATAATACATATCCAATATAATAACCTAGAAAAATACGATGTGTCTATAAATAATGATACCATTTAAGACCACCATCAAAGAAGGAGTGGTCTCCCTCCTCGAGAAAAATCAAATACATATCCTTTAGTAAGACATCCACAACACCTGGAGACACTAAAAAGGAATACTAAATAAATATATACCTAATTATTTTGAATATTGGGTTTTCTCATAATGTGTTTGGATACCTAGAAATCACGAGTACCATAAAATTTCATTATGATCACTTGTTATGATTAAAATTATCAAATAACTCGTGGCCAGAACATGCCTGAAATCTCAAAATACTATCAAAATATAATCCTCTACTTCCTGAGGTTCTATAAAACTGTGAAACCTATGTGGTATATATTAATGGAACTTAGAAAATATTATATCACTATAAGAATAGTTTTCCTCACTTGATGATGTTATAAGCATAATGACATATTTACAATCTCTAATTGGAACGACAAGAGGTGGGTATATGCACTGATCATCTTTCGGAAACACAACACTATGATTTCAACGAGGGTATAAATCAAGAACATTTCCTTCCACTGATACCTAATTACTCCACTGGTTACTATCATTTCCTAGTCATTGAATCCTATCATTCTTTCTTTGTTGATGAATACAAAATATTAACAAGACATATGATGGTCAGATTATAATATCATGGCTTATAACTTGAGAAGGAAATGGATAGAAAATACCTAATCCTGTATGATTCTTGTACCGTTTATTTCCCTTAAAATGTAGCCTCATCAAGATTATTTGAATAATATGTATTAAAAATCAGTGTCTATGGGTACATTGACCACTACACCATCACTGGGTTCCCTATCTGATGATTTGAACTATGGTTTCTTTGAAAACATTTCATAATGTTCTATTACCAAACCTAAAGACCTACTAAACTCAATACACATCCATATTATAAACCTCATATAATATAAGTTTTTCACAAAAAAATGGATGGGAGATTCTATGGCTATTTATAAGATGAGAGTGTCACCCCAATCTAGTTTCCAATATTTATGGGATAGTGAAAACACTAAATAGTTATATCATTGGAATAGGGGGCAATATCATATCTGAAATTTAAAAACACACATTTATATCCATTAAATTGTGTAGATATATTGTAAAAATAAAACATATTTGGAATAAAAAATGAATACAACATATCAAAGGTAATAAATCATATTGATATATAAAAATATCAAAAATGATAAGGGGGTAAATACATTCCCAATAGAGTTTTAAAATAGGCCCCTTCATAGAAAAAACTCAAAAGGGAAATACATAGGTTATCCAAGATCAATGTTCTTGGGTATTATAATTGATAATGTATGAATAATATATGTACATATATTGTCTATTGATACCTTATCCACTAAATCCATCTCCAATCTACCTTTAACCTTCATAAGACACTATAAGAGAGAGAAAATCACATGCAGGGGTGAATATACACATGCTCATAAGGATAACACAAAAACCTAGAGTGATATTATAGAATTAAATATTTTTCTAAAAACATATTAAATTATGGTTAAGATACCCAAAATTAGATATTTTAGTTGAGAATCCTTTTTCAAATAGAGGATAAACCAAATCACCAATGTTAGCTACAAATGACGAGTCATTCCGAAGCTCAATAGATCATTAAATGTATACTAAGAACCAAATGAAATATCAAAATAATTAGAGTGGGTTGAATAATAAAGTTATGGGAACACTAAATATAGTTGGGGACCTAATCCCAACTAGATCTCAATGATGGGGAATGTAACTCCTTATATAGAGGACCTACACCCTCTATGATGTTTACGGAGTACTAATTGTTCCTGCATAATGAGTGTGTCGGACCCACAACCTGGTGAGTTAGGTGAGTACTAGCCTTAAAATAAATCTAACATTCAATCCAAATCCATTCAACTATTCAAGCCTATCTAAAATACACTTATCATTCATTTCTCCTCACATCATATATCTGATGTTTTAATAGAGGCATCCATCACATCAAAATTGGATAATTATTCAGGATATGACACTAAATGGCTTAAATCAGACTCTATAAGATGTATATATCCAAGGTAAAGAATTCTATGAAATATACCTAGAATTTTAGTCTTAGAAAATGGGGTGTACTTTAAAAATTACCTCTAGAAATTTCCCAGAACTATAAATAGATCATAAATCCGACATACAAAGTGTTTCATATTTGGTACATGGAGTGTTAGACTACCCATGCAATAAGACATTTTTTCAGTATACATGGTACCACTATACATGTATATGTACATGTGGTGTGTCGAAAATATATGGTCTGTAGTTCGTATGCTCTACCAAATCATGTACCATTGATACATGTCCTGAATATCCATCCAACATGATATGGAATATGGGTATATTGAATGATGTGGTATATCTATTGGGAATTTAAACCATATACACTGTGAGATTCACAATACACGGTCTATATTCTTCTAAAGTACATGTCTTGGTTATCATAATTTACACCATTGGTATATTTTTACCCACTAATTTCATAATCACCCATTTTATCTCACAAACTCTCATAAAGCTCCTTCTATTGATCAAGTTGGAATAAAGAATTAATATTTCACTGTCTACTTGTAATTTATGTTTATAAAACATAAATTTTAATGTTTATAATGAGTTTATCTATGCTTTCCATCACCGAAAATGGTTTCCCAATCCTCGGAATATCATTTATGATTTTCTTCCTCTCTATGAATCCAAAAATAATTAATCCTTTATACATCATATAACATTCAAGAATCATGTTGTTCAATCATGATAAAACAAATCATAATGTGTCAAAAAAATGACATAATGTGGAAACGATGAAGAATATAGAGATTAAATATGGGAAAATCACAATATAAAACTGATATTATCATTGAATTATTTGAACTCTTGTAATGATAATAATTTCTTACACAATTGATCAAAAAAATTCAACATTAATAGATAATCTGGATAAAAACATTGATATGTAATTTTGGGCCTTACATAGAATGATATTCAAGGATATAATGAAATAATTAATTCCTTTTTCAATAATCAATAATATATGAGTAAACACCCCCAATATAAGAACACCTTCCTAGAGAAAGGATTGATCATTTGTAATCTAAACATTCTCTAGTGATATCAATGAAGATTCTTTTATGTTATTATTTTCCACCATAAATATTCTTAATGATTCATCATTTATCAAGGATATCACATTTTTCAATGAAAATGATGGATCTAGCATACTGTTTCTTAATCTACCAATGTTATGTTGCTAACCCTTGTGGTTTTCCATAATGGTAGACTTGGTAAAGAGATAATATGTCTAGCAATTTAATAGATAATTTAAATTAACCATTTAATTTATTTAACACACCCACCAATTACTTCTCATTAGTGGAACATATAATGTCGATGAAATTTATATCATTCTTAGTGTGATCCTTATATCTTGAATTCTACTAAATCTTTTTCTTTTCCATCCATTATTTCAATCAATAAGAATTCCATTAATCATGTAATAATGTTCATGTGGGAAAAAATATTAATTGTATTTTTCTAAAATTAATTATGCGGCCTCATGAAACCTAAAACACTAAAACTTATTAGTGGAATAATATTGGCAGAAATATAAAAATATTTAATATGTCAAACTTAAAAATCAGAGTCGCTAAATATTCCTTGAAAAATAAATTTTTTTTTGAAATCCTAATTGTTCAATATATGATAACTTTTACAAGATGATAGGAGAAATGATATCATTTTTCTTAAAATTTAAATTCTAAAATTTTTAAATTAATATTTTTAAATAGAAAAATTATAATACATATAAATGAATTTTTAATTAATAAAACAAATTCCTTTTTGATTTAAAATTTAAAAACTATTCTAGTTCTGATTATTACTCTATATAATTGACATCGTGAATATTTATAATGATTTAAATTGACTTGATATCAATATTAAAATAGTTATTACACTCTATCCACCATTTATAAATCACAAAATTTCAATTTTATTTATTATATAAACAAATGAATTTATTTTTCCATCATACAATTTTTTATTCCCATGTTACGTATGCAGTAATAAGGTATTATTAAAAGAAAAAAAATGAATATATATTTTCCTCAATAAATACTCTCTAAAATCAATAGTTTTATTTAGATTTTCATCATAGGAATGATTCTATTAAAACAAAACTAGTACATTACTCAAAACAGAATATGTATCTAGCACATACTTTCATAACAATTAAATAAGAAACACATCATATACCCACGATAAACTCAATGAAAATGACACACATTCCTAAAAAATTAATATATTCTCTATAATTTCATATGGTCGAAGTAATTATTATTTTAAACTTGAATTATTTATAAAATACATAACACCTTTTCATGGATACAATATGATAGAAACATGGTTTCTATCGTAGAACAATAATTTATTCCATTACTTATCATTATAATTTTTCAAACTACCCTAAGACTCATTCATATGATTTATAATCATCCTCATATTCCCAAAAAAATAACTGATAATGCTATAATTATATCCTTATAACACAAACCTTATCCCAATAAGATTGATTCCATCACAAATTTCATTATAAAATAAAAAAATGGTTCCATGTGTATATTATAATGTGAATTTTTATTATATGAAAAATAAAATAATGATATATGTTGATCGAAATTTCTAGTGAAACAAAAAAAAATCTAGGTATGTCTTATAATATATATATAATCACTCCAATAATCAGTCATATAGATGATGAAAACTTGTATTTATATTTAATTCAGTACCTAATGAATCCTAAAAACATTTTAAAAAAAATTATTTCAATATAAAAAATATTTTAGTTTCAAAAAAAGAGGTACTCCATGTAATGTTATTATCTATTTAACAAAAATTCTATAATTTCGATCCAATGTAATATTAATTATAATTGTAAAAAGATACCCATAATTTGTTAAATTATCAATAATAATCTATAATTAATTATGTCCTCAAGATGACATTAATATTAAAAATTTTAAATCCATGTATAGATTCTAAAATTTACATTCTGAAATTAGAAATTGATGAAGAATCCCATTCATTAATTTTCAATAAAAATAAAACCATATAAATGTCAAACATTTGATGGTATAGTGTAAAATATCTCTTCACATTCCATACCATCATGAATGTTCCTTAATGTTGCTATATATAATTGATGTTCTAAGGTGAATATAAAATAGTGATCTACGATTTTCACTTAAAAATTAATTCCCCTATAGGGAATCAAAATGGAAACATTTATCAATGTTAAATTCATGTACAATTATTTTTACTGACCAATTATGAACTTTACTATAAAAATACTTTTTTAAATCCTATTATATTTTTTCTAATAGTGATAACAACATGGTCACATAAAACCAAATAGGTTTTTTTCATGCATGCACAATTTTTATACTAATCTTAATTAAATAATTAACCAAAAGATCATATTCTAAATTTATCATAGATACATATTCTTTATCATTGTGAATTTACCAATCAAATACCATGTTCCATTTTACTTGTTGGTAATTAGTCATGTAGACATAATTCTTAATCACTTATTGGAATATTTTAACCCTCACCTTTGACTCTTATTTTGTGAATATATACTTCACTCTATTATATATAGCATATATACAACATTAATCTATAAAAATAATTTTTCAAATTTTTTAATGAAAATACACCAATATATATTTTATGTTCCTATGTAAGATAATTTAGACCATTATGATTCAATTGAAATGAAAAATAAAACATTATGTAGTTATTCTTTTTTAGAACACAATAATGTTCCTTCAAATTTGCATCATTTAAAAAAACTCACCATTTGTAGATGAAAAGTAAGAAACATTATCATTTACTAATATTCATTTCAATTTATAAAATCATTCATTAATTTATTTTTTCAAGATAAAATTAACTCTATATTGAGATAAGATAATTTTTATTAATGATAACCAAGAAAAATTTTCAAAAAATCACAATTAGTAAAAAACCTAGGAATGAAATATATAAAGATATTTGACATTTCTAGGTGTTGGTAAATTTTTAACCACATTAGTTTTATCTGAATCAATAGTCATTCCATATGTTTTTACAATATTTAGAAGGAAAGAAATATACCAAAAATATAAATTACATTTACTAAACATCAAATATATCTCCATTAAATTCAATATTTTAAAAATAATAATCATGTGATTTTCATGATCTACGTATGATTTCAAACAAACCAAAATATCACCAATGAACCCAACCATAAATGTATCCACCAACACTGGGAAGATTCATTCCATTAGGACTATTAATATAATTATAGTCCTATAAAGTCAATTTGAATAACCAAAAACACATAATTATCGTACCAATTATAATACACCATCAAAAAAATGTTATCATAATTTAGCTTCGTCTAGTTTTTCTAGGAAATGAGGCCATCCTTTTAAAAGAAACATAATCTCCGTAAATCTAATCAAAAAAGTCATCAAGATGAGGTATTAGATACTTATTCCTAACAATGATGTCATTAAAACATATATAATCATTTTACTTCCTTGTGGAAACAATTTATTTATAAATATATATATAATAAATACTGAGTGATGTGATGGGATGAATAAAACCTTAATCATGATACTTTTGCAACTTATTTTTTAATTCCAAATTTTCTTCTAGAGACATTGGATATGGATATTTTGAAATTGGCATAACAACATGAAATATGTTAGTTAGTAAATTTCATCTCTTGATTAGGTATAACAATATGATGTTAATCCTGAAATAAATTTATATATTCATTATCTATAAAAATATCACGAATTTAAAAATAAGGCTTCTCAATAGTATCTGTAAGATAACGTACATTCCATATTTAGATGATTTATCAACTTCTTATTATATTAAAAAATATATGAATTGATTACTATAATAAAACTTAAACTAATTAAGAAAAAACCCTTAAATATAATTTATAAATTTATTATAAAAAATAAATTAAACCAAATATAATAACAAATACTACAAGGGTAATGTCGACAATGTTTTTAAGTAAAACCGATATACTGATGATCACAAGTATTTTTTTATTTTCTCTATTAATTATATGGTTTTTGTTTTTAAAAAATGTCTTGAATTATTTCAATGATTAAATATTTTAAATTTACAATAAAAATTCATATAGAATACACAATTTTTTGAACTCTAATCAATAAATTCATTGGAAAATTCTAAATAAACAAGTATTATATTTGAAACCCCATTGATGGATGGTGTGATATCTTCCATGGTAATTCCAAAAGATTTACCCACACCTTTATTCTTAAGAACATGATGAATTCCATTCTTTATTCTCATCTTCTTACTAGTACATTCAAAATGACCAATATAATTACAATTGAAACATATTATTTAACCATTATATTGATTTTTTCAGCATTATTGTGATCATTTTTTAAAATAAAGAGTCACATCTCTAATCATAACACATTTGAAAAAAATTAATGCATTTATAATAAATTTCCCTTGGTTCTTATTATACAACATATCATAGTATGAAAAATTAATTTTCATAACATCGTATTTTTTTTATGGATGATTAAAAACTACCTAATATTCGGAACTTGTTTTCCATTTGTTGTCGTAGAATAAAAGATCATTAGGAAACACCATTACTACCTTCATGGAATAACAATAAATATATAAAATATTGTATTTCATTTTGATATTATGGTTCCAATAACGAGTAAAATATATTAATATTACGATACTGATGAAGGAAAATATTTAGAGAATATCGTATAAATCTGGTGATGTTATTTTTCATACATGGTGACTGAATAAACATCTTTATTTAACAATGACATGAATTTAATTTCTATAATATATATAACCCCCATAGAAAAACATTTCTAAAGGATAATTTATTTATAATTGTATCATTCCAAGGCTTCAATATCTTCTATTTCCCTGGTTTCCAATACCATTAACCACCATTGATCATGTTTTCCAATAGAATTTTAAACAACTAGATTAACATATTAATGTTTTAAATAACCCTTGACTTTAAATGCCTTCTCCCCGAATTTAACTCATCATCATACTATCAATAGTTTAGATGATACACATAAATATATATGTTGTTACTTCTGGAAATGATATTCGAATGATGTATTTCTCTTTGGTGAACATGGTTTCTCTCTCACAAGAATACCACCAAAATTTCTATCCTATTTCTAATATTTCATCAAATTTAAACAACATTATTTTCCATTTCTTACAAATATTTATTACCAACATCAAAATATAGTACTATCATAGTGCCTTCAATCTTCAAAATCGATATTTCTTCTATGAAAACCATTATGAAAAGAAATATATTAAATGAAGGACATGTTAAAATTCAAATTTTATATCATAATAATAATGAATTATGATCTCTTTTGTGTTGTTACATTGAATTTTTTATCCTCTAAAATAATCTAAAACCTACTATGTTACCAAATATAAGCACCCAATCCTTATTCAACACATAATCTATAGTTTTCCATCATTGATAAATATTATGGCATTAATAAAAACTTTTTCAGGTTAAGAGATTAATAAATGCGGTGATTAATCATAAATAAAAACAATACATTACAATGTGTACAGTTCTATTGATTTTTTTTTTCATACAATATAATTTTTTTAAAATAATGATTTTTTTATTTGAATAAAAAATGCTTATGAAATTTAAAATTAAATAATCACTTTCCTTACTCATCATTAAATCATAAGAAAATATTTCTATATTATGTATTCAAAAAAAATATAACTATGGATCGTATAGTAAAAAATTATGGTAAACATAATTCCATTTGAAAACCACAAGATAATATAAAAGAGTCATGCTTTAATAAAACATATATTATTAACAAATAATATTTTACTAATGCATGATATAATATTTACTACACACTATTTATCATTAAACACATTAAAAGTACAAAATAATGGATGTGTCAGAATCACTGTGTATTAATTATAAAATATATGAAAAAAATAATATTTTCTATAAAACCCATTATTTATTAACATAATAGGCATTAAAATTCTTTTAAACAAATGAGAATTAGCTTAACTTATAAAATAATGATATGTATCATACCTCATTAGAAATAATAATAATGTAATCATTGTTAAATAGTGTATAGTCTTACTAGAACCATTAAAATAACCCTTAATAATGGAATATCCAACTTGGTGATTTCCAACATAATACTTTGGAGAGAATAAAATTTACCATAATCACTTCTGAGATAAATATTACACACCCATCATCAAAAATAATTTACAAGGAACCGGAATTACCTAAAACATATTAAAACCATTATATTCATTATGAATATCATAAATTATAATTTTTTTAAAAAAAACTAATGCATTTTTAGATATTGATATTTAATTTTTCATTTATTCCCATTTTCAAATATTATGTACCTAGAACAAAGTAAATATAGGGTTTCATGTGAAGAAATCATAGAATCATGTTAATTAATGAAAGAATAAAATAATTGGTTGGATACTGTGAGAGGCCATTAATGAAAAAAAGGTAAAATAGAACATTAATTTTCATTTCTATAATGAATGTTTAAATGATATTTTTCAAATAAATAAAAGAATTAATTTTTATAACCATAGAATTGATCTCGATAGAGTCCTAATATTTAATTTATAATTTTTTTCAATATAAATACATCTATCAAATAATTATAATAATACGAAAATGGTGTAAAAATATACAAAAATAAATCATTAAAAATTGTAATATGGGTTTCAAGGTAAATTTTCACTTACCTTGAGTTCAATTTGACACATAGATTATTTATCTATCCCTTTTTAGGAAAATCCAATAGATTTATATCTTATTCCCTCATAGGAAGATAATATTCTCCAAATAGTAGATATAATACATTGTAAGGTATGTTAATAAGGGAATTGGGTAGATATAAGATGAGTTAATAGGCACATGAATTGTGGAGAAGTGATGATATTGTTTTTCGTATTATAAGTGTGGGAGAAGACACAAATGAAATTTTTCAAGACAATTGAATCCGGTAAGGTCTTAATCATGAAGCATTACTCAAAGATGACACAAATTAATATATTAGATAACATAGTGTTTAAATATAACCATTAAATTGTACATAAATATTTTTATTCATTTTAAACCATATCATTTTAGATTTAACCCAATAAACAAAATTTAATTCTTATTGTGTTAACTAACTTTTTAAATAATATTAATATTCATAAAAAATGAAAATGTATGTAGTGTCATTAAAAAAATAAAAAATATTTTTCAAAAATTTATTCCATTATATAAAATTCATTGTCTATAAGTGATATTATTTACATATAAATTAAACCATAAAAAACTAATGAAAAATGGGTTTTTATAAAATTACCTTCAAAATAAAACAGTACATTATAGAAAATTAAAGTATAGTGGTTATTCTAGTGAAAATTCTTGTATTATTTTTATTAATAATCAAGTGATGAATTTTTAAAACTAATCCAAAAAACAAGAAGAAGAAAATACTTCAAAAATTGATAGTTTTCATAAGAATTTATATTTTCAATTTTTAACCCAAATATACATTTTTTGTAAATTTCAAAAAATCCTCTTTATGATATTCTAGAGGGGATGGTATAAAAATCATTCCCTTTTAAGAAATTAACATTACAGAATTTACAAATTTGAAGGTTCAGATAAAATAACATGATACAAGAAAACTAATTTTGTATGAATAAAACTATTAAATCGTTTATTAAAAAATTATTAAATATTTATTTATAGTGATCATAACTATATAAATTATAATTCATGATTAATTATATTGAATATATCAAATCTATTATTAATATTACATAGGTTTTTATAACAATTCCTTTGCGTCTTTTTCTTTGATTATAATTGTTGGTCTCATCTTTTCCCCTTACATAACATAAGAGACAAACGAATAATTCTAGATCTAGAACATGATAATATAATCAACAATTGAGTGTCATTATATCTTCATGAAATGTATTTTTTAAATTATGTTATCATTAAAATATTAATATTAAATATCTTCTTATAATTTATTCCAAATAAAAATTACATGCCTACTTTATTCTAAATAATAAGAATATTATTCTATTTTTTAATCAAATTTCAAATACTTATCACATATATTATTAAATAATAATTAAAAAACTATGATTATTTTATAGTGGAATGTAATATATAAATTTTATTTTTTAGTAAATAAATATTTAATTAGATGATATTAATATATGAAACACATGTCATCATACCTATGTAATGTTTATTATATTATGTGATGGGAAATAATCGAATATCATATGTTAAATTAATACCAATTTTTGAAATGATATTAATGTATATGATTGTATCATAATATTAACACAAATACATGAATAGTTATATTGAACATTTAATAATGATAAATAAATTTGATAAAATAATATTAGTATTAATTTTACATAATATATGACAAAATATTACTTTTTATATATAATCCCTTAACATATTTTACAATATTAAGTAAAAATGTAAATACATAATATTATATTCATAATAATTTATATAAATTTATTAGATATTAAATTCAACATATATATTCTACATCATAATTTATAATGATTGAAGTCTATGATAAACATAACAATAATGAAAAGTATTTCACATGGATATAGTAGATATATTTATTAACATAATATATATTTATAATTATGATATTTTAATAAGCATAGTTTGTAACCTCCTATATTCATTACACAATAGAGGTATGTTATAGATAATTGAAGAGTAAGATTGTTTTTTAGAAACATATGAAGAAAACAAGGAATATTAAAGTTATTATAGCTACTACAAAAAACATACTCTATTTTTTCTTCTATAGTATAATCATTTCTTCAAAAAAAAAATTAAGTTCAAATTTGATTCTTAGATGTTCTAGGATCCTATATGATAGATCTATCATTCATTGACATTCAGAAAAGGATGTGTTCTTTAATAAAATCAAAGGTGAGAATAATTTATTTACTATTCATTTAACTTCAAATAACATATGATTCCCCTAATATATGCTCCCAAACAATGAGCATATATCGATGATACATACATCAATAAATTAAAGTATGAAATTAATGGTACACAATAATAATGATATAATATCAATATAAAAATAAAAAAAAAATGTGGATGGTAATATCAAATGAAACATAAATAAAATGAAATTTATATTGCTAAGTAAGTGATAATGTCCTCCATTATCATAAATAATCAAGTATTACACCATGATAAAATTCGCAGTGATAATTATCCCTTAACATATGAGAGTGATAAATCATCACTTTCACATTACAGTAATTTATCTAGATGACAGAACATATTTTTTACAATTTTGATAAAAAACCCGTAGATTTTAAATATAATGGGGAACTACTATACCCCGTTAATTTGACAAAAAAACACTAAATACAACATCATATTACTTTTATGTGTAATAATATTCACTATGTTATTTGAATAAATAAAATATAGCAATGAAAAGTATAAAAGTTGGTTCATTTAAGATACCAACATACAATAAATCTAAAGCTCTATATAATATAAAGGGAAGTTATTAAATTCTAATCTATTTTATGTAAATATAACACTCTATTTATACTAAACCCATCACAAAAAAATTTAAATCAAAACCACTTTCTATGAAATTTTTTTAAGTATTAATAATATTAAAAAATCATTATAAATACAATGATGAATATTTTTTATTTGAAAAAATAAATGCAATTGAATTAAAATTATCAAAGTAGTCAAAAACTAAACCCATTTATTTTTCTGAGAAACATAAATATTTTAATAGAGATTCCAATATCATTTCCATATATATTTTAAATTATGAATACCTTATATAATAGACATGGATCAATTTTTTATGATATAAATTACTATGAATATCAATTTTCATCATATTCTAAGTGGTATCTAGATAGTCACAGTATATTACAATATTATAAAGGTGACTATTTTGATCCAATCCTTCTCATTTTCATTACAATAACTACTTTTTTTACTTTATATTAGTGATAATAATAATACCTGATCAATTTCAACATTAAATAAATAATGTATTTTTTCCATTTCTAAATCTATTCAATATACATATAATTAAATCACATGAAATTACAATAGATGTATCATGAAAATGTTCAAAAATAAATATGGTTTTATAATGTTATTAACTACATTTATGGGTGGAAAAATAATATCCTATTTAATAAATCCCATTTAATTTATCAATGTCATACACACTCACGTATAATTAGTCGAAAATGGGAAAATACATCAATGTATGATACTTTATTGTAACAACCCTATCTTTAATAAAAAAATATCCTTTATTTTAAAGTATTATTGATATATAAAATGAATTCACTCTTTATTTTATTATTATTGGGTTTAAAGTACTATTATGTATAATTGCTATTGATAATATTGTTGTTGAATAATGATCACACAACTAATACAAATATACGGTTTTAACAAATCTGTTCGACAAAAAATAAGGTGATACTGGTCTCATCTAGTACACTCAGGCCGTATGAAGTACATTTTTCATATATTAGAAAGGAGGCAGCGTCACTGGACTTCATTATTGACCAAGCCCAATCTGAGCTTCAAAAAATTATGCTTGAATCCAATTTTATAAAATGGAAGTTCATGTTAATATAGATTACTACCAAGATGATGTTATCCGAGATGCCACAAGATATTTTCACTATCGCACACATTACCATTAAGTCTTATGTGGGTCTTATAAGGGGTTATGTAAAAATCCATCAGTTACTTGTAATGTAATCCATTTCTTTTAATAAATGAATTTTCCTTCAATTGCTTTATGGGAGGTATCTTTCATAAAAAATGATGATTTTGATAAAAACAATTAGTAAAAATTTGTACTTTTGAGAAATATAGGCAGAATATTACTAAGATATTTTTTATTAATAATATTAAAATAATTAATTTAAATGATGATTAAATCAGTTCCATATCAGTAAATTATTATGTAATCATTTAGATAAGAGTTATATTTTATACGATAAAGCAGAATGATTATTTTTAAAGAATTTAGTATAATGAGTTAATATGTTTTGGAAATAATTTATATTTTAATAAAATATTATTAAAAAATTAATTTTATTAATCATAACATAGTATATAGTTTTTATAAAGTCAAATGTAATTTTTTATTAATGTTTTAAAACCGTACTTGTCAAAATCCATAAATATTCAATAAATATTGGTTATTGATTTAAATGTAAAAATTCATATTATTATAAAACTATTTAGATAAAATAAATATTAATCTTGGAATCAGGGGATAAAAATTATCAAATGGTGAAATTTTTATAATTTTATGATATAATCCATTTTTTGCGTAAAATTTCAATAATATATATGTTTATTTTATGTTTTATGATATCATATTGACTCAATAGTGATGTAATAAATACTGTAAATAGAATATTAGACCATATATATGTTTTTAATCTAAAATAATTTGGTTTTATATTTATTTTTCATATTTTATAATGACATAGTGAATCCACCAAAATGTATAACATATTTTATGATTTTAAGTTCATTTCATTAATAACATGACTCACCTCCTCATAAGTAAGGATGATATTTTAATATCGTCGTCTCATTGACTTATAAAATAATGTTTCTCAATAATATTTGAATAAAAACATGCACAAAACCATTGGAATGTTTTTGGTTTTGAATATTTAATTATATAGATTCCAAAACCTATGTTGGTAAAATATAAATGATTTTCCCCTCCATCTTCTATAAAATCAATTAAATGATCCCACATTTAATCACTCAAAATCCATGGATCAAATACCTACATTGTATTTACCTCTCTATAATTCTCCCATGTAACCACAAGATATGAATAAAAATATATTCATGCTTTTTAAGTCACACACTCAAGTATGTTTTTCCTTTCTTTCTCGTTTTTATCCATGTTTACTTATATTGTTAAACATTATTATTTTCAATTTAAAATGGGATTTGATTTATAACCACCACCATAGTTCAATTATTGTGTTTGAATGATGAGACACCACTTTCTCTCTGACTATTCCCTCCCATGTATAGCTGTTACCATGCTTAAATATCATAAGAGGTAATTCATTCCTCCAATTTCTTCATCATCATTTATTATTTTACGCCTTTTATTTTCAAATTCCATATGTCGAAAGTTATATTTATATGACCCTATTAATTCTCATATCATATATATAAATATATATGTTGAGAGTCCCATTTCCATATCAGAAACTCTTTTTTTAAAATTTCTATGTCACACCGTCTTGCTGTAGAAATTGCACAGTAATTTTTCAATGTAAAAATCGTCACATAGTGAATACCATACCAATTCCTCTAACAAAGGTATTATGCTTTATTCATATATAAACTATTTATTGAGGAACTAATTTTATTTATTTAAATATTTTTTATTACTGAATGAATTATGATGAAGAATGAATTCATGTTTTAGGATCAATGCGGCACACTGAAGCCTGAGATTGATGTCAAAGTGATGGGTTCACCTAGAATTATATTTTATGTATTTAGTTGTAATGTAATGGTATTAATCTGAAAAGACACTATAAAAATTTATCTTATGGTTTGTATTATGTTAATATTTATATAATAAATAACGTTTCATTGTACAATAAAGACTATTGTTTATATATATATATGTTAGGAAAATTTTTATTGGAACATGTCAATGAATTCTAACCCATTTTATAATTTATTGGAAACAATAACTCAATGTAACATCCCAGGTAAATGAAGAATAAGAGATTATCATATTTATTAATTTTTGTGAATTAATTATTAATTATACTTTAAAAGGGTTTCTATGTTCGATAGTGTACCCGATACGCCACAACGAATTTCATTGAAATCTTACGTTGCACACTAATAATATAATATTATTATATTAAATGGTAGTTAAATCTTAGTCGTTGTATTGGATTGAATGAACAAAAATAACTAAAATATTATTATACATGATTGTTAAATTTATTTACATTGTCCAATAAAATATTAGAGACTTAAAATGGGAATGAATATAATTTTAAGCATAATTTAGATTAAACTCATGTTTTATCGCTTTTTAATAGCGAAACCTTTTTAAATATAGTTTTGTTTAATTTAATAAAAAATATATGACCAAATAAAATCCTTCATTAGAATGGGGACATCAAAATTTAATGTGTTTAAGTTTTTGTAATTTTTCCGATAAAGTTCATTTTTTAATGAATAGTAAAAATATTGTATTTTAATTCCAAACAATGTTTAATCTAATTTATATATATATGGTTATACTATATTTTTAATTGGTTTTAATGTACAATTAGAATAAATTTTTACCATTTAATCCAATGTTGGTCATTTAATTTAATTTCACATTGAAATTTGATATAAACAAGTGTCAATCTTTTTATAGTTATTGTTTCTTAAAACACACTATTTGTTTTAAGAAAGGGAATTAATTTTAAAATTATTTAATGAAAATTTTATTTATTGAATTTGGAAAAATAAAAATAAATTTAATTCGGAATATCAAATATAGCATAGGCTGAATTTTTGGTATTTATCTGAAAAACATCAATTTTTAATGAATAGTAAAACCACTTAGTAGTAGTTAAAAAACTGAGTTTTTCATTTAAATGAAATTTTACCACTTTTTTTAATTTAATTTCTAAAATCTGACATGCATGGATGTTATTATTTATTAAAATGTGGTTCAATAAGTTGTAAATAATTTTTGCTGGAAAGTTCCTTTTGACTTTAATTTACCACAGTTAAAAGTAAATATGGTAATTCGAGGTAAACAAATATTGTAATGATACAAAATTACATTAACACTTGTCCTAAACTTATTGGATGTGTAACGGCTGTCCATGGGAATCCTTGGGTCGATTTTGGGATAACATGGATACACTTATAAATGATAATGGCCCTTTAGATTAATTAATTTAAAGTAAAGGAAAAATTGACAAAAACAAACATCTTTTAGTAATTAATTTTTTATATGGTGTTATATAAGTCATATTGTCAACTATAAATATTATTTAGAAAGGAAAAAGACATAATACATGATATTATTTTTTTATAACTTTTAGACATCAGATAAATTAAATTATTCATGACACAATAATGATTTATTATTTACCTCATTAATAAATGATTTAAATAAATAAGATTATAATGATTATAATATTTTCCAAAACATGTAAAATTATTATTGGATAATTTTATATTGAATATTAGTCATCATATCTCACACGTAATATGTTTTGGACATTTTGAAACCAAAGATATGTTTATAATAAAATAATGTTTTCACACTTTCTTTAAGTTCCCTTCCTCTCTCTTATACAAGGAGAGCACTTACAACTAATTACTCACACCTCTAAAGCCTTTTGGCTCTTCCAAACACTACCCAATTAAGCTTCCAACATCTGTATCCTTCTCATAGAAGCCTTACCTTAGTAAAAAGGATCCTCAGAAAGTCCATTGGATAAAACCAAAGGGATTTACCCAAATTAAAAGTAACGATTTCTTTTAAATTGTTTTCTTTTATTTTAATTCCCCAACCCATAAAATATTTTTATTAATTTCTTTTGTAGAATCACCAGTTTCTCAATATACTAGGATTTTGTTATGATAAAAATTATAAATACTTTTATATACGCCTCCATCTAATGGATGAAGAAAATAATGTTTCTGTGGATGGTAAACTAACACCTCATGAAATGATGATTGTTAAAATATCTCCAACTGACTCTCATGGTGGCCATTATGATGGAACTATATTTATATATGATATATATTATGATTATGTTTTATTTAAGCTACATTATTTTCCATTTATAGCACGACATTATGGTTTCCATAGTGTTTAAATACGATAATCTCATTTGAAGAAGTGTGGACTACCGCCACATCCAAGTGATGTGACTCGTTAATGCCTTATGTGGGATGTATAAAGGATATATTTAATGATATTATATTTGATATTATACTAGAATTATAATATACCTATGTATCATTATGTTTTAATTCCATTAAAATAAGAAATATAAATGAAAGTAGCGTTCATGCGTACGTACGGCTTACCGTCTCCATGAACCGTGCATTTTTTTTCTTACCTCAAAATGTTATGTACTATTATAAATACATGTATATACTGGATATATATGATATATACATTATCCAATACAAGAATATTATTCTGGATATAATGGACTATTGACCACACAGACAACTTGTAAATATAAGGTTTTCATATTTGACATAAGTTCCAAATATCAACTAAATGAACATTATTAACATAAATGAATACATAATATTTATAACATGGTAATAAGTGATATAAAAGGAATAATAAACTTTCAAAATATTATTAAGCAAGTACAAATTATCATTAGTTTATTATTAAAGATATTAATGAATGAACGGTTAAAGTCGGACACGAGGTAAGGGACTTCGCCTCAATATAGATTCATTGAGGCATATTTAGTTTTATACACGTCATTATTTTATACAGTTTATAATCCTCTTTGAATTTTAATTTCATTCATATGGAATATCTTTAAAAAAAGCGTTTTACTAGACGACAAAAAGAAATTTTTTTACGTTAGCGGTGACAATGACCTTTCCACCGCTGTCAGTATTATTTGATCTTTGGCTTCCTTAAGAAGCCTGAATGTTTTTAAAATGAAAAATAAATAACATATACTCATTTTACATATTTTGGTATTGAAAATTATTTTGAGAATGGATTTATTATTTCAATATCTTGAAATGATATTTTGTTATTTCAATGTGGAAATGTTATCATTCCTTTATGCTTATGTTATTTGTCATGATCATGTTATGGTTATTGGGAATTATTTATGTATACGGGTTGTTCCGTGATAAACCTAGGGTGGTGAGACTAGGATATCTCTCCAATTAATTGGGTAACATGATATAGGTAAACATGAATGTTTCTCCTAAGAGATTTAGGGAATATACTATGATTGGTAATCCAATGTAACTCCCTATATATATGTGATAACTACATTGTAAGTATGATATGGATGACACAAGTAACCTTTATGATTTATGATTTATATGTGTTGTTCATAAAATCTTATGATTTAATGAGGTACGTAAAAGAGTTTATGTTTTGTATGTATTTATGAAAAAATGTTTTCATTATTTGTTTTATAACCCTTACTGAGATATTTATGCTCATCCCAGGTTTTGAAATGTTTTCATTGGCCTTAAATATGAATAGGGTCAAGGATTAGATTAAGGAAAAGTCATGCTGTCTAAAAAATATGGAACTAAACATGACTCTTTTTTATGTGTTTTTATTATATGTAAAAAAATGGAAACTTTGTAGAAGTGTCTAATTTGTAATCTTTTTAGATGTAATAGTTTGACCTAGTTCTCTATAACTCTAAACATAAAAAGATCCTCAATGTAAATTTTTCATTTAATTATATAATATGTAATGTTTAAGGCTGGGTTCTTATGGTTGGTATCAGATGTCAGTTTAGATATCATTAGGAGTTAGGGTATTGTTAAATAAATGTCCATAATGTAATTTATGTTAATATGGAAATCATATAGCATTTACATATTACCATATTGCTTTGCCTAAGATATTTATATGTTTAGAATGGTTTTCCATAGAGGAAACAGGGCAGCTAGGTTGAGACAACATCAGGAGGAAGACAACCTACAAAATCTACAACCTAAGATGGTCATAATTGGAACTGAACAGTTTGTAGCAGTGATGGAATAGTTAACTCAGGCTATAAATGGTGGTGGTATCCATGTATGAGATAAGCCATACCAACCACAGAGAAACATGTCAGTAGGTGAGCATTTCAGGAGGAAACATCCCCAATCATTCATAGGATCATCTGATTCGGTGCTAGCATAAGGGTGGATTAAAGCACTGTAAAAGATTTTTGATGTCTTGGGTTGTTCAGAACAACAAAAGGATAGTCTTGTTGTTTACCGTATTGAAAGTGAAGCTGATTAGTGGAGGTTGATAGTAAAAAATGTCAGGGATAGTGAGGATATTGATTCTATTGATTGGGATGAATTCAAATGTTTGATTCTAGGGAAATATTATCCTAAGGTGGTTCGTCTTAGTATGGAAAAATAAGTCTTGGAATTAAGGCAAGAGGATAACTCAGGTGCTTCTTATGAAGAAAAATTCACTCGACTGGCAAGGTATGCTCCAAATTTCATATGAGATCTTGATAGTAAAATAAATTGTTATTTATTAGGATTAAAGCAAAAGTAATGATGTGCTTTAGCATCTTGTGAGTCCAATGTAATGAAAAAATTGTTCGTTGTGCGAAAAAGGTGGAAATGGAGTCTGTCGATGATCAGGTGGTCTTTGACAAACAACATAATAAGAGGTCAGGGTGTCATACTAAAGGGAATAACTCTTGAAAAAAATATTATGGTATGATACATAAGTTTATATTTAGTGAAAAGTTTGGTAAAAAACATGCTGGGGAATGTCTTTTAAATTCTGGTAAGTGCTACTGATGTGGTAAAGTGGGATATAAGGATCGTAACTACACTGAAAAAAGATGAGGGTAATGGAAAGAAAAAATTCGTTTTACAGTTAGTAAAATGTTTTAAATGAAATGAAATGGGAAATTATGAAAATTAGTGTCCAAAAAAGAACTCAACAAAAGGAAAGAATCCATGCTAAAGCAGAAATGGGTGGTGAAATAATTTTCAACAACTTTATCAGATGATGGGCCATCAAATAATGTTATATCAGGTACACTGTTTGTTTTTTCAGATTATGCCAATGTGTTGTTTGATTCAGGATCTACAATATAATGACCCATACATTACATAAATTGTTTTTACATTAGTGTTGAAGCATACTTATTTCATATATAACAAAACCATGAAAGGATCTTATAGGTATAGTGTCTTTAGAAACTGGGAAACATAAACAACTGGTTCATAAAATCAACTATATTCTCTCCCATTTATTTCATCATATCTATAGTCCCTTTCTGACATATCATACTTAATATCTTTATTCCTAACCTAGGGAAGAGAAAACATACAAAAGGCTGAGCTTAAATTCTCAGTAAGGGTAAAAAAAGAAATATCAGTCATATCATATTCATAAGAACATAACATTTTGAAAATCATAACCTGCAAAAGAGGTTATAATATCATGTCATGGGATAAATCATAGTAATGAAAATTAATCCCAAATAATCATAACATAAAACATGAAACATTATTTCATACGCACACAATCATAGAAATTCATTCCATAATAGTCCAGGCTCATTTCCAAGACCATCATAGAGGAAAAATTCCATTACTGAACTGAGTTCATTCCTTGTTCTAGTCCTGTATCACTGAACCAGTTTAACATGTCGTTCCAGCCCTGTCTATCTCATGAGATATAAATTATTACAAAATGAATTGGAGGGATATATAGGTCTCACCCATCTCATAATAAAACCATTCTTATGTGTGCCACAAAATAATAAATCATACATCATAGCATAACCCATGTAATAAAAATGGGATTCTTAAACATCGTGCCATAATAACACCATCCATATAAGATAAAAGAACATCATAAGAATATTTCCATCATAACATAATCAAATCAATGTAAAAATAGGGATAGAAATAGAACCCTATATTATCTTAGATGGAAAATAATTTTGATAAAGCACTTGAACTCCATTCTTGAGGAAAATATCCTTGCTACTTCAAAAACATTTTCCTTTCTTAAAATGTCATATAATATTAAACTACAAGAATTTGATTAAAAATAACCTTGAAAAATTATATAGGAAGCTTATTTTAAATAATGTTCTAAAAATACATTAATGCTGTATATGTTAAAAAAACATTCTTCTCATACATTGGCCGGAAAAGTCAAAAAGTACCTTGTATGAAAAACGAAAAAAGATTCTTTTCATATCATTTACTAAAAACACACCGATGGGTAAAATTTGATTTAAAAATTTTTAAGAGGATATAAATAATATTACATATTGGGGAAACATGGATGTGGATGATAAAATACACCCCAGTAAATACCAATGTATAAACAATCTTGGATAAAAATGAGATTGTGAGATTTTCCCTTACTGTAGGTCCGATATTTTTCGTATGAATCTGAACCTCCTGAAATATGGTTTAAATAATTTTAATTGACTTATTACAGAATCATATTCATTGTTATGATATCATATATGGTCATATTTTTATCTTCTTGGTAGTAATATTTCATTGCTACTTGTTATTTGGGTGTTTATTGCTTTATGTTCTTATGTGTGTTTTGCCGAATAAATTATTATTCCACTTTATAGGATATAGATACATCATTTACAGAATGGTATTAGTGTAATATATATCTTATTAATTTATTAAATGAATTTATATAATCATTATTCAATGAAGATCCTATAGAACGAGTCACATCACATCATAGAGACGGTAGGTCATACGTACGCACGAGCGATGATATCGTTCCCATGATAGTGGAATTGTATTGAAGTGTATGTATAATATTTCAGAACCAATAACACCTTAAAATAATCATATATAGGTATTTATTTACACCATTATACCCATCCAAGTAAGGTGGTGGTGGAAAACATATTCCACCACGGTGTGGAGACGGTATTCCATACGTACGCACATGCGGTGATTTTGTTTACCGTAGGATGGAAAAGATGTGAAATTGGGTTGTTTCATATTTATTATAACATATTCTTATATGATGGATTCTTATGTTATTACCTCCTAATGAAACAACTAATGAATATGGGGGAGAAGAAGAATGGAACTTGAAGAAAACGGTAGAAGCTATTACCTCTTCTTCGAAGTGCCTCCTTTAAACATTCTCTTAGGGAACTAGAGTTGGTCTTTTGAGAAGACTAGTTCCTCTAGTAGGTTTATATGGTAGTGGGGAAGTGAAATGGGTAGGGATTGGCCATGATTGATGGCTTAATGTGGTGTGAGGAGGACAGGGAGGAGGTGCCCTTTTATAAGGGAGGAGAGAGGCATCATTGGAAAGTCTGATAATATTATTTTATTATAAACTTATCTTCGGTTTCAAAAGGTCCAAAAATCATTAAAGATGAAGATAAGATGACTCTTTGTTGGTATAAAATCATTAAATCAGAATTGGGATGTTTCGGAAAATATTTTAATCATTATAATCTTATTTATTTAAATCATTTATTAATGAGGTAAATACTGCAACATTGTTGTGTCATAAATAATTTAATCTATTTGATGTCTAAAAATTATAAAAAAATTCCAACATGTATGATAATCTGTTTATCATTCCAATGAATATTTATAGTCAAAAATATAATTTATATATCCCCTTATAAAAAATAATTACTAAAGAATTTTTGTTAATGGCAATTTGGTCATTACATTAAATTAATTAATCTAATGTGTCATTTTTTTCATAAGTGGCTTCATGGGATCCCAAAATCGACCCAAATATGCCCATGGTCGTCCATTACTCATCCAATAAGGTTTGGACAAGTGTTAAGGTAATTTTGATTTATTATAATTTTATTTTAACATTGAATTACCCTATTTACTTTTAACTGTGGTAAATAAAAGTAAAAAGGTACTATTCAAAAAAATTATTTTTATCTGATTGAACCACATTTTACACCTTGATATTAACCATTCCTATCTAATTTTGAAAATTCAACTCATAGAAGTGGTAAAATTAAGTTTTATTAATAATTGCAAAAGCTCCTAGGAGGTGGGTAAAAGGCGGTGAAAAGTTCAATACAATTTTTTATAAATCTAAAATTATTATAAAATGATTCCAATGAATTTCATTGAACATATATAAGTATTATGTATCTATTTTTACCTCAAATAAATTTAAATCAAATAAATGATTATTTAAATAAAAAGCCGATTTTAACCAAAAACTGAGTGTTTTCACTATTCCTCAAAATTTGATGTTTTTAAGAAAAATACCAAAAATTCATCCTAAGATATATTTGATATTACAAATTCAAAAATGATGTCTATTTTTAAAAATTCAAAATATATAACTGGCATTAATTAATTTTAAAAGTAATTCTTATTATCAAAAAATAGCGTGTTTTTAAGAAACAATAACTATCAAAAGATCAACACTTGTTTATGTCCAATTTCAAAGAGAAATTAATTCCAATGACCAACATTGGATTAAATGGTAAAAATATATTCTAATTACACTTTAAAACCAATTAAAAAGATAATCTATCCATATAAATTATTGCGATGAAAAAAGTTGTTTTTAATTAAAATAGAGTGTGTTGTTACTATTCATCAAAATATGAAATTTATCAGAATAATATAGAACATTTATCCAAATTAAATTTTTATATCCTGATTTCAATGAAGAATTTTATATTGTAAAATTGAACTTATAAAAATTTCAAAAACTAGATTTAAAATGGCCGCTCCATCAAAAGGCGGTAAAACTACATTTTCGGAAAAGTACTTCTTTTATCCGAAAAACAGATTTTGTTTTCATACCTTATTCTAGAAAATGTGTAAGATGAATTATAATGTTATAAAATTTAAAATTCAGTTAATACTATTCATAACGGCTAGTTTATAATGTTATAATAATATATCGTAGTTTAGTGAAACTCGAAATTGCGTACTTCACACGCTATCGAGGAAGGTTGTTATTCCGTGTAACGCAAGACAAGCTAGTGATATGTGAAGTGAAAGATTACTTTGCGTATAACATAATACATAAAAAAATAATTCTCATAAAATATCAGGGTGTTACTTTATACCCCCATTAAAATGAATTATTCCCTCGAAATATGTCACTTCGTAACAAATAGATGAGGATACCTCTCCCTCATCATATCTAAAATCTCCCATGTAGCTTCTTCTAATTGGAGTTTCCTCCATAAAACGTTCATCAAGTTAGTGATCTTGTTCCAAAGAAATGTTTCACTATGATCCAGAATCTCTATCGGCTGTTCTTCATAAGAAAGATCTTGCTCCAGCAGTATAACTTCTGAGCTTAGTACATGAGAAGTATCAGGTATGTACTTTTTCAGGGGAGATACGTGGAACACATCATGAACTTGAGAGAGATTCGGTGGAAGCAACAATAGATAAACTACCTTCCCAACATGACCCAGTATTTCGAAATGACCGATATACCTAGGGCTCAGCTTTCCCTTCTTCCCAAATCTCATTACTCTCTTCCAGGGAGAAATTCGTAAGAAAACTTTATCACCCACTTCAAACTCTAGGTCTTTTCTTCGGTTGACAACATAACTTTTTTGTCAACTCTGAGATGATTTTATGGGTTTTTGAATAGATCAGACTTTTTATGCCATCCCATCAACAAGATCAGGTCATAATAGCTTTCTTTCCCCAACTTCATCCCATCAAGTTGGAGTTCTGCATTTCTTTCCATAGAGAGCTTCATAAAGAGCCATCTGAATACTAGAGTGAAAGCTATTATTATAGGAAAATTTCTACCAAAGGTAGGTATTGATCCAACCACCTTTGAAATCCCTAGAGCACGCTCTTAACATGTCCTCTAGAGTTTGAATTTTCCTCTCAGACTGACCGTCTGTCTGAGGATGATAAGCAGTGCTGAAACTCAACTCTGTATCTAGAGTATGCGGAAGGGATCACCAGAACATCGACGTAATCCTCAGAACCCGATCAGATAAAATTTAATCTGGTACTCCATTTAATCTTACCACTTCCTTTACATATGTCCTAGAAATTTGATCCAGAGAGAAATCTTCTCTAATAGTAATGAAGTGTGCTGACTTCGTAAGATGATCAAATATAACCTAGATAGCATTATTGCTTTTGGATGTTTTAGGATGTCCAGTGACAAAGTCCATAGTGATGTTTTACTATTTCCCTTTTGGAATGGGTAATGGTTGTAACATCACTTTAGACTTCTGTCTCTCAGCTTTAACTTGCTGACAAACCAAGCATCGAGAGATATATTCGGAAACATCTGTTTTCATGCCATCCCACCAGATGTACTGTTTTAGGTCCCTATACATCTTCGTGCTTCCAGGATGAATAGAGAATGATGAACTATGAGCCTCATCTAGTAGCTCCTTCTTTAATTCTGGATGGGAGGAACTCAAACCCGATTCTTGAACCTTATTATCCCATCACAATCAAGGTTGAATTCAGGAACATTTCTCACCTTCTTTGGTAACTCAACATCTTCTTTTTGTGCCTCTTTAATCATAACATTTATAGATGGTTGAAAATTCATTTATGAAAGATAATATTTTTTTCCTTCCATTATAATTCCAAATTATATCCTTTGTAAATCCATAAATATTAGATATTTTGTGATCCTCATCATGGATAAGCGAGCATGGTCTTGTCGGATTAATGTGTCTTCCACCTTGTTTGCTTTCCCAAGGTAATAATTAATTGAGCAGTCATAATCCTTAATCTGGTCCAACCATCTTCTTTGGTGCATATTCAGATCCTTTTGTGTGAAAATATACATTAAACTTTTTTGATCAGTATAAATATCAAACCTTTCACCGTAAAGATAATGCCTCCAAATCTTTAATGCAAAGATTACCGCAACTAACTCCAAATCATGAGTTGGGTAATTTTGCTCATGGATTTTCAACTGTCGTGAGGCATAAGCAATCACCATATCATTTTTCATGAGAACACACCCCAATCCCTTCTTGGATGCATCACTGTGGATCACAAACCTTTCTCCACTACAAGTCAGTGTGAGCACAGGTGCACTGGATAACCATCTTTTCAATTCCTTGAAATTTTCTTCACACTCCTCTGTCCACATGAACATAACTCTTTATCGAGTCAACCTGGTGAGTGGATTAGATAATCATTAAAAATATTTAACAAAACCTCAATAATATCCAACTAAACCAAGAAAACTTCGAATCTCTGTTATTGTTGTTGTTCTCGACCATCTTTTGATAACCACTATTTTTACTAGATCCACATATATCCCCTCTTTTGAGATTTTGTGACAAAAAAATAGATCTTTTTGAAGCCAAAATTCACACTTTGTAAATTTGGCATTAATCGTCTCCTTTCTCATGGTCTTCAACAAAATTCTCAAGTGATCTTCATGTTCTTCCTTACTCTTTGAATAGACAAGAATATTGTGTATAAATACTACCACAAACTGATCAAGATTGTCCTAAAGACTCTATTCATTAGATCCATGAATATAGTAGGGGAATTAATAAGACCAAATGGCATCACTATAAATTCATATTGTCCATACCTTGTACGGAAAGCCGTCTTTGGTATATCCTCCCTTATGACCCTTAATTGATGATACCCTGAATGAATATCAATCTTGGAAAAGTATTGATCTCCTTATAGTTGGTCAAATAAGTCATAAATGTGAGGGACAGGATATTTTTTCTTGATCATGATCTTGTTATGTTCTCGATAATCAATGCAAAGTATCATTGATCCATCATTCTTCTTAAAAACCAGAATAGGTTCTCCCCAAGGTGATGCAATAGGGTGTTTGAATCCATTATCAAGATTCTCTTGGAGTTGTTTCTTCAATTCCTGCAACTCAATTGGGCCCATTCTATAAGGTGTCTTTGAAATATACAAAGCACCTTTTATTAGTTATATTGAAAATCAACTTCACGATTTGGTGGAAGACCAGAAAATTCATCCATATAGACATCATCAAACTCCCGTTCAATGGGCATATTCTTAATCGTGAGATTTTATCCAACCATTTGAGATAAATAACCATAATTTATAGGAATCAAACCCATAAGATGGAAGAAAATTCATCTGAAAGGTTATACTAATTATTTTATTGATAGACGATCATAGATTGATCTGGAATACTAAATGTGATTTCCCTTCTTTGGAAATTGATATGAGATCTGTATAAAGAAATCTAATCCATGCCAAGAATCACATAAAATTACACTATAGGAAGGATCAAAATATTTTCAGGAAGCAGTTTCCAACAAACTTCAATCGGAGATGAATTATAAACTTCTGATGTGACAGTTTTTCCATTAAGAGTTGTCAAAGATAACTCAACATATAATTATTGAGGTAATACGACGATACCCTTAGAAAATTCTTCATAAATAAAAGAGTGTGTGGATCCATAATCAAATAAAACATTTTCTACTTTAGAAGGGATGGTAATTTTACCTCTCACTACTTCGTTGTCGTACTCCACATCGCCGATAGTAATTTCATGTGACATTCCATTGTCTTTGGCCTTAAGAGTTTGTTGATGCTGATCATCATCAACAACCCTAGGATTTGGTCATTTATTGACATAATGCCCCATCTCCATGAACTTGAAACATTGAATTGTATGAGGTGCATTCTTTGTATCCCTTTCTTTGCTCGCATCATTAGACATCTTCTTCCCATTATTTCGACATTCAACTGCTCGATGACCTTCTTTTCCACACATAAAACATTTTCGTGTCCCTTTAAGACAATTCCCTCAATGTTTCTTTCCACAATTTGAGCATAATTGAAAACTCATCTTCTTTTCAGTGTTGACTTTAGATTTTCCTTTGAATTACATTTTCCTCTTCTTATCAAACCCATATTACTGATGGGTTACTCCAATATCCATCTCATCCTTGAGAGCACATCGATCAATTTCCTCAGAGCTATGCAGTACCTTATTGCTAATGCCCTTCAGAGACATGGTTTTAATCCACTAAGGTATCGATCGATTTAACTCTCAGGTTGGATAATAATCCCAGAAGCGTACCTTGCAAGCTTTGTCAATTTTTTTCCATAGATACCAACAGATTCATCATCCTTTTGCTTTAGATCAAGAAACTCCTTCTCCATCTTTGTTCGAAGAATACGATGGAAGTAATTATTGAAAAATAAGTTCTTGAAATCGTCTCATTCCATGGACTCAATTTCATCTATTTGCCTCATATTCTTGATAATTTCCACCATTGATCAATATCACCTTCCAAATGACACACTGATAAGATGACTTTGTCATGATCAGAACATTGTAGAACTGAAAATATCTTTTCAATGGTACTAATCTATTATTCAGCTACTAATAGATCAAAAGACCCGCTGAATGATACACTGATAATATGACTTTTTCATGTTCAGAACATTGTAGAACTGAAAATATCTTTTCAATGGTACTAATCCATTGTTCAGCTACTAATGGATCAGAAGACCCACTGAATGAAGGTGGACGCTACCTCATAAAGGATTCAAAAAAATGTTGTTACTTCCTTTGCTCGTTTGGAATTCTTGCATGGTTAATATCTTGAAAAAGTTGTGTGAGCATGGCTACATGATTTTTAATTCCATCTCCCATAACATTTGGTTGCTCAGGGGGACAATAATTTCATTGCCCATCACATTCAGCATTATTACAGTTCCTTCGGGTTCCGGCCATTGACTAAATCCAAGAAGCATAGTGTGAGAAACACTCATCATAATAGGAAAACCACATAATCAAGAATAAAATTTCACACTTAAGGTCTTATCATAGGTTACTCATGGCCATTTCTAAAACACTAATATTATGTTCTATGTTTATACATATCCTTAGGGTTCTTACTATGGCTTTCACATCCTAGTTTCCAAAGGTTGACTATAACTTTTCACTGATACCAACTATAATGACCCATAATTTAAATACATTGTTATTAAATCAGAGTTGAAGCATACTTAGTTCAACATATAACAATACCATGAATGGACCGTATAGGTATAGTGTCTTTAGAAACTGGGAATAATAAACAACTGGTTCCTAAAATCAACTTCATTGTCTCCTATTTATTTCATCATATCTATAGTCCCTTTTTGGCATATCCTACTTAATATCTTTCTTCCTAACCTAGGGAAAAGAAAACATACAAAAAGGTGAGATCCAATGCTAAGTAAGGGAAAACAAAATAAATATCAGTCATATCATATTCATAAGAACATAAAATTTTGAAAATCTTAACCTGCATAAGAGGTCATAATATCATGTCATGGGATAAATCATAGTAATGAAAAGTAATCCCAAATAATCATAACATAAAACATGAATCTTTTGGGCATACACACATAATCATAGAAAATAATTTCATATTAGTCAAGGCTCTTTGCCAAGACTATCATAGAGGAAAAAGTCCATTACTGAACCGAGTTCACTCCTTGCTCCTGTCCTGTATCACCGAAATGGTCTAACATGCCGTTCCAGCCATGACTATATCATGAGATATAAATCTTTACCCAATTCATTGGAGGGATATATAGTTCCCACCCATCTCATAAAGAAACCATTCTTATGTGGGACACAAAATCATAAATCATACATCATAGCATAACCCATGTAATAAAAATGGGATTCTTAAACATCATGTCATCATAACATAATCCATATAAGATAAAAGGAAATCATAGAACTAATTCCATCATAACATAATCTAATCAATTTAATCATTGGGATATAAACAGAACCCTATATTATCTTAGCTGCAAAATAATTTTGATAAAACAAGTGAACTCCATTATTGTGGAAAGTGTCCTTTCTACTTCAAAAACATTTTCCATTCTTAAAATGTCATATAATATTAAACTAAAATAAATTTATTAAAAATAACCTTGAAAACTTGTAAAGGAATCTTCCTGTAAATAATTTTCTAAAAATCCATTCATGTCC
Source organism: Viscum album (assembly GCA_963277665.1). Lineage (NCBI taxonomy): Eukaryota > Viridiplantae > Streptophyta > Magnoliopsida > Santalales > Viscaceae > Viscum > Viscum album. Next base: position 1,457,528,398 of record OY728138.1, read on the forward strand.
TATAAGTGAAAAAAACATTTTTCTCATACTTTGGCCGGAAAAGTATAAAAGTACCTTGTACAAAAAACAACAATAGATTCTTTTCATATCATTTAATAAAAACACACAGAAGGGTAAAATTGGATTTAAGAAATTTTAGGAGTATAGAAAAAATATTACATATTGAGGAAACATGGATGTGGATGATAAAATACACCCCAGTAAATACCAAAGTATAAACAATCTCAGATAAAAATGAGATTGTGATATTTTCCCTTACCTTAAGTCTGATATGCTTCGTATGAATCTGAACATCCTGTAATATGGTTTAAATAATGTTAATTGACTGATTACATAATCATATTCATTGTTATGATATCATATATGGTCATATTTGTATCTTCTTAGTAGTAATATTTCAATGCTACTTGTTATTCGGGTGTTTATTGCTTTATGTTCTTATAAGTGTTTTGTCGAATAAATTCTTATTCATCTTTATAGGATATAGATACATCATTTAAAGAATTTAATTATTGTAATATATATCATATTCATTCATTCAATTCATTTATATAATCATTTTTTAATTAAGATCATATAGAACGAGTCACATCACATCGTGGAGACGGTAGGTCGTATGTAGGCACGAGCGATGATATCATTCCCATGATCATGGAATTGTATTGAAGTGTATGTATAATATTTCAGAATCAATACCACTTAACAATAATCATATATAGTTATTTATTTACACAATTATACCCATCCATGTATGGTGGTGGTGGAAAACATATTACACCACGGCGTGGATACCGTATTCCGTACGTACGCATGCGCGGTGATTTTGTTTACCATAGGATGGATAAGAGGTGAAATAGTGTTGTTTCATATTTATAATAACATATCCGTATATGAGTGATACTGATGTTATTAAATCATAATGAAACAACTAAAGAAGAGGGAGTAGAAGAAGAATGGAACTTGAAGAAAACGGTTGAAGTTATTACCTCTTTTTCGAAGATCCTCATTTAAACATTCTCTTAGGGAACTAGTGTTTTTATTTTGAGAATACTATTACCTCTATCAGGTTTATAAGGAAGTGGAGAAGTGAAATGGGCAGGGTTTGGCTGATCTTGAGAGCTTCATGTGGTGTGAGGAGGAGAGGGGGGAGGTGCCCTTTTATAAGGGAGGAGAGGGGCACCTTTGGAAAGTGTAAAAATATTATTTTATTATAAACTTATATTCAGTTTCAAAAGGTCCAAAAATCATTAAAGATGAATATAAGATGACTCATGGTCGAAATAAACTCATCCTATCAGAATTGGACATGTTTTGGAAAATATTTTAATCATTACAATCTTATTTATTTAAATCATTTGTTAATGAGATAAATACTGCATCATTGTTTGGTAATAAATAATTTAATTTATATGATGTATAAAAATTATAATAAAAATACCAAAATGTAGGAAATCTATTTATCTTTCCATTGAAAATTTATAGTCAAAATGATACTTTATATAGACCCTTATACAAAATAATTACTAATGGATTTTTGATAATGCCAATTTTGACTTTGCATTAAATTAATTAATCTAATGTGTCATTGTCTTTCATAAGTGGATCTATTGGGTCCCAAAATCGACCCAAGGATGCCCATGGTTGGCTGTTACTCATAAAATAAGGTTTGGACAAGTGTTAAAGTAATTTTGAATTATTATAATTGTCTTTTAACCTTGAATTACCCTATTTACTTTTAACAGTAGTAAATAAAAGTAAGAAGTTACTATTCACAAAAAATTATTTTTATCTAATTGAACCAAATTTCAATACTAGATGTTTACCATGTCTCTCGAATTTTCAAAATTCAACTCACAGAAGCGGTAAAAATTAGTTTTATGAATAATTGCAAAAGCTCCTAGAAGGTGGGTAAAAGATGGTGAAAAGTTCAATATAATTTCTTATAAATATAAAATTATTATAAAATTATTTCAATTAATATAATTGAACTTATATAAGTATTATGTAACTATTTTGACCTAAAATAAATTTAATTCAAATAAATCATTATTTAAATTAAAAGTCAATTTTAACCAAAAACTCAGTGTTTTCACTATTCATCAAAATTTGATGTTTTTCAAAAAAATACCAAAAATTCATCCAAAGATATATTTGATATTCCGAATTAAAAAATGATGTCTATTTTACCAAATGCAAAACATAGAAGTGTAATTATTAAATTTTAAAAGTAATTCCCGTTATCAAAACTAATAGCTTGTTTTTAATAAACAATAACTATCAAAAGATCATCACATGTTTATGTCCAATTTCAATGTGAAATTAATTCCAATGACCAACATTTGATTAAATGGTAAATATATATTCTAACTAAAGTTTAAAACCAACTAAAATGATAATCTATCCATTTGAATTATTGCGATGAAAAAAGTTATTTTTAATTTAAATATATCGTGCTGTTACTATTCATCAAAATATGAAATTTATCAGAATAATATGAAAACTTTTTCCATTTTAAATTTTTATATCTTGATTTAATTGAAGAATTTTGTTTTGTAAAATTCAACTTATAAACATGTCATAATCTATATTTAAAATGGGTGCGCCATCAAAAGGCGGTAAAACTGCATTTTTTGAAAAGTACTAATTTTATCTGAAAAACTGATTTTGTTTTCAAAACTCATTCAATAAAATGTGTAAGATGAAATATAATGTTATAAAATATAAAATTCATTTAATAATATTCATAACGGCTAGTTTATAATATTATAATAATATATCGTTGTTTAGTGAAACTCGGTATTGTGTACTACACACGCTATCGAGAATGGTCGTGATTGCGTGTAACGCAAGCCAAGCTAGTGTTATGTGGAGTCAAAGATTCCTTTGCGTATAACATAATACATAAAAAAATACTTCTTATAAAATATCAGGGTGTTACATACAAACTCTTTCATTTCTGTATAGTTTTCTAGTAAATTAAGAATTCTATCTCATGATATGAATATAATACTAATAGTAAACACACCTGGAGGAAATTTTGAGACAAAAACAAAACATAAGAACATTACATTCCTTGTGTGCAGAAATAATCTACATGCAAACATTATTGTTTTCCTCTAGTAGAGTTTGATGTTATTTTGGGCATTGATTGGCTATCTATTTATCATGCTATGATTGACTGCAGAGCTAAAGAGGTTTCTTTTCAAAAATATTTACAGTTTGTGTACAATAATGAACACATTATTTTAGTAACATATCAGGAAGCTGAGAAACTAGTAAAAGAAATAAATGAATGTTACCTTGCACATATTGTTGAAAATAATGGAACTTGTCATATTAATGATGTTCCCATGGTAAAAGAGTACCTTGATGTTTTTCCTGATGAGTTTCCTCGTATTATACCTAATCTAGAAGATGAATTTTCTGTTGACTTAGTTGTTAATGCAATGCCAATTTCAAAACCACCTTATCCAATAGATCAAATTGAATGTTTAGAATTAAATAATCAATTTCAGGAGTTATTAGATAATGGTTTCATTCAACCTTGCACATCACCATGGGGTGATCTTGTCTTGTTTTTCAAAAAGAAAGATGGTTAAATGAGACTTTTCATTGATTATAGAGCATTGAATAACATCACTGTTAATAATAAGTATCCTTTTCTAGATATCGATGATTTTGTTGATCAGCTCCATGGAGCTCAATATTTTCCAAAGATTTACAAGAGATTGGGGTACCATCAGTTGAAAGTAAAGGAAGCAAACATTATGAAGAACACATTTCATACTAGAAATTGCCATTATGAATTTATAGTTATGCCTTATGGTTTAACCAATGCACCTGCTATATTCATGGATCTTATGAATAGAATTTTCCATGAGTTCTTTGATATGTTTTTGGTTGAGTTTGTTGATGATATTTTGATTTATTCCAAAAGTAAGGAGGAACATAAAATTCATTTAAGTTATGTCTTCAAAACATTAAAAGAAAAGAATGTTTATGGAAAATTTATGAACGTGTGAGTTTTGGTAACAAAAAATTCCTCTCCTTGGTCACATTGATTCAAAAAATGGCACAACCGTTGATCCTAGTAAAACAAAAGATGTTGAATAATGACCAAGACCCACAAATATAACTAATATTTGTAGTTTTCTTGGTTTTAAAGGTTATTACCAGAGGTTTTTTGAACATTTTTCACGGTTATCTAGTCCAATGACTATGTTAAATGGAAAAGGTGTTAAGTTTATCTAGAGAAAAGAATGTGATGATTATTTTCATGAATTAAAAAGGGGATTGGTAAATGCTCCAGTTTTGAAACTGCCATCCAGAAATGGTGAGTTTGTTTTCTAAAGTGATGCTTTGTTGAATTTTTAGGTTATGTACTAATACAGAATTATCAGGTAATTGATTATGATTCATGTTAGTTGAAACCACATGAGATAAATTACCCTACACATGATTTGAATTAGCTGCTGTTGTTTTTTCTTTAAAAATTTGGGGGCATCATTTTTATGGAGAAAATGTGAAATATATACTGACCACAAAAGATTAAAGTATATATTCACTAAAAAATAATTGAACATGAGACAGAGGAGATGGATGGAATTAATCAAGGATTATGATTTCACAATCCATTACAATCTAGGAAAAGAAAAGAAAGTGGATGATGATTTGAGTCCATAATGTAATGCTTCATTAACCATGATACTTTTGTAACGAGATCCTTTGGTTTTTGATTTGATGAATTATGGAATATATGTTTTTGGTGCAGTAATATCTTCTATTTTGTATCATGTGTCACTGATATCATCTCTATCAGATAGAATAATGCAAGCACAGAAAGAAGACAGTGAGTTTCCAAAAAAGGTAGAGTTGGTTTAGATGGGTAGTTTGCCTGAATTTAACATTGATAATGAATGTGTTTTTAGATTTTTAAAGAGATTATGTGTACCTTGTGATTCAATGTTGAAGAATGAGTTGTTATGTGAAGCTCATAGTTCCTTGTTTTTAGTTCACCATGGAAGTAATAAGATGTACAAATATCTTTGTGAGTATTACTAGTGGAATGGAATGAAAATAGATATTACTGATTTTACTATGAAGTGTTTGACTTTTTAGCATGTTAAAGAAGAGCGGTAGTTACCGAAAGGGATGCTTCAGCCTCTACCGGTGCCAGAGTGGAAATGGGAAATATATCCATGTACTTCATTGTGGGATTGCCAAAGACATCTAGAGGTAATAATGCAATCTGGGTTATATTTAATTGATCGAATAAATCTTCTCATTTACTTCTTCTTCGAGATACTCTGTCTCTAGACCAACTTCCTATGTTGTATATTAAAGAGATAGTCTGGGTTCATGGAGTTCCCCTCTCCATTGTATCTAATCGTGATCCCGAGATTACTTAATTACTTTGGAAATTCCTTTAGAAGTCATTGGGTACTGAATTAATTTTTATTATAACTTCTCATCCTCAATAATATGGGCATAAGAATGAACAATTCAGACATTGCAGGATACGTTATGTGCTTTATCAAAGGATTATCAGGGATGTTGGGACCAACATCTTTCTTTGGTCGAATTTTCATATAATAATAGTTTTCATTCTAGTATACAGATGTCTCCATTTGAAGCATTATATTGAAAGCGTTGTCGAACTCTAGTATTTTGGGATGAATTAGGTGAAAGGAACCTGATGAGACCAGAATTGGTTGAAGAGATGGAAGAAAATGTTTAGTTAATTCAGAAGCACATGACAACAGCTCAGAGTAAACAGAAATGTTATGCAGAACCGGATGAAGGATCTTTCCTTTGAGGTAGGTGATCTGTGTTTCTCACTGTTTTTGCATGGAAAAGTGTGATATGTTTTGGTAATAAGGGAAAGTTGAGTCTGAGGTTCGTTAGACATTATAAAATTCTGGAGAAAGTAGGATCAATTTCATACAGAGTGGCTTTACCTCCATGTTTATCCTAGGTACATAATGTTTTTCATGTTTCAGTGATGAAAATATATATTCTATATCCATCTCATATTTTGAGCACAGAGGTAGTTTAGTTGGAAGAAAATATCTCTTATAAAGAACATCCATTTAAAATTCTTGAACATAGAGAGAAACTATTGAGGAATATGGTAATTCACAAGGTAATGGTTTTTTGTGAAAACCATATGGTTCAGGAGGAAACGTGAGAATCTGAAAATGCTCTAAGGGATAAATACCCCCACCTATCTTGATAAGTGAATAAAAATTGCGAGGACGCAATTTCCAAAATGGGGGAAAGATGTAACATCCCAGGTAAATGAAGAATGATATATTTTCATATTTATTAATATTTGTGAATTAAATATTAATTATACTTTTAAAGGCTTTCTACGTTCGATAGTGTACCATATACGCAACAACGAGTTTCATTGTAATATTACATTGTACACTAATAATATAATATTATTAGTTTAAATGGAAGTTAACTCCTAGTCATTGTATTGATGTGAATGAACAGAACTAACTACAATATGATTATACATAATTGCTAAATGTATTTACATTATCCAACAAAATGATAGAGGCTTAAAATGTGAATGAATCTAATTTTAAGCATAATTTACATTAAATGGACGATTTATCACCTTTTAATGGAGAACCCTCTTTACATATAGTTTTGGTTTCTTTAATAAATTCAATATGAACATATAAAATCCTTCTTTATAATGACATCAAAATTTACTTTGTGTATATTTTATGAATTTTTCCAATAAAGTTCAATTTTTAATGAATAGTGAAAATATTGTATTTTAATTCAAAAATATGTTTTTATCTAATTTATTTATATGGTTAGATTTTATTTTTAATTGGTTTTAAAAATTAATTAGATTATATTTTTACCATTTATTCCAATGATGGTAATTTAAATTAATTTCACTTTGAAATTGGACATAGTGAAGTTTCAATCTTTTGATAGTTATTTCTTTTTAAAACACTCTATTTGTTTTAACAACAAAAATTAATTTTAAAATTATTTAATTAAACTTTTATGTTTTGAATTTGGAAAAAAACATCATTTTTAATTCGGAATATCAAATTTATCTTAAGCTGAATTTTTTGTATATTTCTGAAAAACGTCATTTTTTGATGAATAGTGAAACCACTTATTAGTAGTTAAAAAAATGACTTTTTCATTTAAATGAAATTTTACCACTTCTGTGAAATAAATTTAAAAAATCATAACTACATGGTTGTTATTAGTTAGTAAAATGTGGTTCAATAAGATGAAAATAATTTGTGGTGAATAGTAACTTTTGACTTTTATTTACCACGGTTAAAGGTAAATATGGTAATTCAAAGTAAAAATGAATATAGTAATAATTTAAAATTGCCATAAATCTTATCCTAACCATATTTTATGAGTAATGGCCGAACATTGGCATCCTTGGGTAAATTTTGGGTCCCCATGGATCCACTTATGAATGATAATGGCACTTTAGATTAATTAATTTAATGTAATGACAAAATTGACATAACCAAAAATATTTTAGTAATTAATTGTTATATGGTGTAATATAAATAATATTTTCAACTATAAATATTATTTAGAAATCTAAAAATATTTACTACATGAAATTAATTTTCTTATAATTTTTAGACATCTAACAATTTAAATTATTTATAACACAATAAGGATGTAGTATTTTCCTCATTAATAAATGATTTAAATAAATAACATTATAATGATTAAAATTTTGTCCAAAAGATGTCCAATTATGATTTTATAATTTAATTTAGAAACTTATTCATCTTAGCTTCTACTTTAATGATTTTTGGACCTTCTGAAACCAAATATATGTTTATAATAAAATAATGTTTTCACACATTTATAAAGAGCCCCTCCACTCCCTTATAAAGGGAGACCACTTCTAACCAATTTCTCACCCCTCTCAAGCCTTTTGGCTTGTCCAAACTCAGCCCAATTAAACTCCATAAATCCCTATCCTTCTCCTAGTATCCTAAACTTAGGTATAAGACACTTCAATAAGTCCTTTGGATAAAAAAAAGGGAGTTACCCAAATTAAAGGTAACTATTTCTATTAAATAGTTTTCTTTTATTTATTTCTCCAACCCCAAAAATATTTTTACTATTTAATTAATAAAAACAGAAGTATCCTCAATATACTAAGATGTTGTTATGTTATGTATTCTAACTACACTTATACTCACCTCCATCTAATGGAAGGACACCATAATGTTTCTATGGATGGAAAACTAACGCCTCACGAAATGATGATTGTTCAAATATCTACAACTGCCTCTCATGGTGGCCATTATGATTGCACTGTATTTATATATGATATATTTTAGTATATGTTTTCTTTTTGATTATATATTTTCCATTTATAGAACGCCTTTATGGTTTCCATATTGGGTATCATTTGAGGAAGTGCGGACTACCGTCCCCTCAAAGTGATGTGTCCCGTTAATGCCTTATGTGGGATGTATGAAGGATTTAGTTAAGGATATTATATATGATTTTACATAACATAATTATAATATACCTATGTTTCATTATGTTTTAATTCCATTAAAATAAGTAATAGAAATGAAAGTAGTGTTCATGTGTACGTACGGATTACCATCTCCATGAATGGTGCATTTATTTTCTTACTTCCAAATGTTATATTATATTATAGATACATTTATATACTGAATATATATAATATTATTGATATTTAAATCATGCATATAATTTTGGATATAATGGACTATTGAACACATGGAAAACATGTAAATATATGGTGATTATTTTTTACTCATGTACCAAATATCGACAAAATTAACGTTACTAACATAAATGATTAATAAATATTTATAACATGGTAATAAGTGATATAAAAGGAAAAATAAACTTGAAAAATGTTCTTAAGAAAGTAAAAATTAACTTTAATTTATTATTTAGAATACTAATGAACAAATGGGTCAAGTCAGACACGAGGTAAGGGACTTCGTCTCAATCTCCTTTCATTGAGGCATATTTATTTTTATATGTGACATTATTTTAAACTATGTACAAACCAATTTGAATTTTAATTTCATTCAATGTAATCTTTTTATACGAAGAGTTTTACTAAATGAAAAAAATTAATGTTTTTTATGTATGTGGTGAAAATGACCTTTCTTCCACCATGAGTATTATTTGATCTTTGGCTTCCTTAACAAGCCGAAATGTTTTTAAAAAGGAAAAATAAATACCATATACTCTTTTTATGTATTTTTTTATTGAAAATGATTTCGATAATGGATTTATTATTTCAATATATTCAAATGATATTTTCTTATTGCAATGTGGAAATGTTATCTTTCCATTATGCTTATGTTATGTGTTATGATCATGTTATGATTTATGGGAATTATTTGCATATACCGGTGGTTCTAAGATAATCCTACGGCGGGTGAGCCCGAGATAGATCTCTAATGCATTGGGTAACATGATGGAGGTAAATGAGAATTTTTATCCTATGAGATTTCAGGAATATACTGTGATGGGTATTCCAAAGTAACTCCCTATGTAGCTGTGATAGCTACATTGTAAGTATGATATAGATGCCACAAGGTACCCTTATGATTTATTATTTCTATCTGTTATTCATAAACCTTATGATTTAAGGACGTATGTAAAAGAGGTCATGTTTTGTATGTATTTATGAACAAATATTTTCATTCTTTGTTTTATAACCCTTACCGAGATTTTTATTCTCATCCCAAGCTTTGAAATGTATTCACATGACTAAAAGATGAATAGGGTCAAAGATTTGATCAAGGAAAAGACATGCAGTCTAACAAACATGGAACTAGACATGATTCTTTTTATTCAAGAGTTTTTATTTTATGGGAAAAAATGGAAACCATGTAGAAGTGTATACTTTTTAATCTTTTGAGATGTAATTGTTATGTCCTAATTCTATAAAACTCTAAACTTGAAAAGATCCTCAATGTGAATTATTAATTTAATTCAATATTATGTAATGTTTAATGTTGGGTCCTTATACCCAAATATTTTGATCCTGTTGTAAACAATATATGAGTTTATTTAGTTGAATGTTCAACAAATACATATCCAATGAGTGATCAATTATTTTACCAATTATTTAATCTAGCTTATATTGATCTTTATATATCAACACAACCAAGCATGATTGTTATAAATTATGAATAACATGACCCAACATGTATATTTGGGGATTTATATCATTTCATCTCCCATGTTTTATATAAAAAAATTTATTCCAATAACTAATTAATTCCATTAATATAAATTACAATATATTAAATGTATCTATTATAAAAACACAAGACATACATTAGTAAGAAACACTAATAATATTCCTTTTGAAAAAATGTTACTCAGTCATGTATTCAATAACTATGGTTTATGGATAAATTCCTTGTTATTTTTAGAAATTTTGTTATTATGGAATGTAAAATAATATATAATTTAAGTGAAAATAATTAAATATATTCTTTTTAATATTTCTCAAATGCGATAAAATTGAGAAAGATTATTATTTTAAATCATGTAATATTTGAGATCCTTATATTGATTATCATGTCTAACATTTTAATAATCCAATTTAATTGTATGTATGTTTCATTGAATAACTACAAGATAAATGATGAACAAGATTGTCTAATAATCGTCTCTAACTAGATTTGATAAATTGTTGTTTTCAAAATATATAATAAAATTATTAATTAATTGTTATATGGATTATTTCGTGGTAATTAGTCTGACATTGAATATAAATAAAAAACCATATCTTTGTTCTACAGTAATTGATAATGTGTTGAAAAAATAGAATACATGTAACCCATTATAATAAAGACATCCTCACTATCAAACTATAGGAATAAATATTTATATCATTTCAAGAACATAATGGTAATCTCCATCTCATCCTGTTGACAAACACTGTGAGTTGGTTAGGATCGACTCATCATACTTATTTCATAAGATACATCAGGATGCATATGACACATATAATACATGATTTAAAAAATAGTAATAAAATATCCAATATTACACATGTGTTCATTTTAATTAAATATTTAATGATATTGTTCCTTTAAATCATTCTTCTAAGAAAAATAAATAAATAAATAAATTATTTTTTCTTAATAAATCACTTTAACACATTAGAAATGAATATTTTTTTGATAATAATAATTATTTTATATATTTATATATAGATATTTATAATTAATTTACACATTTACTCATTAATATAAATTATTAAGAATAAATTCCCTAACCATTTTATCAATATTATAATCTTAGAATTTATTTTACCATGATGAATATTTATTCCACCTATAATATTATAAATATTATGATCATCATACTAAATTAATTTCATATATAAGGTTAATCATTATTTTTTACAAAATAAAACAATTTCAAAGATACTCTAAAATTAATATTAACAAAGATTAATATTTTTTCATCCCATTTATTAATAATTATAACATAAATTTTCAAAAATTGAAATTGATCAATAAAAATAGAAATAAATAATTTTTTGAGATATTTCCTATATATGATTGTAGTAATGATATCAATTTAATATTTATTATTATCATAATATAATATTATGGGTAAAAGGATCCTAGTGTATTTACTCATAATAATTTAAAATAAAATTTCTCCAGAGTGAATACATTGGATTTATATTTAATTATTTGAAACGAAGTGTGATTTTTAGATAGATAAAAATCCATCCATGTTTATATTATTAAGAATGAAATACATATATTCAATGTGTTTCATCCCATTATACGAATATACTACCTTCCAAATTTGAAGTGTTTTTAAGAATATTATTTTAGGATCCAATTATATTAATTATTTCTATATAAATATATTTTGATGTACTCTTATTAATATTTTACAAGGTTTTCAATGATCATTAAACCAAATGAATTATAAAAAAGAAATTAAAATCACTCATTCTATGGATGAAATCTACTACAAATATATATTTCTATTGTATTATATATTGGTAAATTATATAATTAACATTATTTATAAATCATGATTCTATAAAATGAAATATTCTACATTTATTAGTATTTAACAAGATTACAATGTTCCTACAAATTCCTTTAAAAAAATACCAATTTAAAAATATAAATTTTCAATTTATAAACAATTGTTTTTTCATATTAAAAAATTACTACCTTTGATTATTTGGAAAAACCAAATATATAAGTCTATTATATTTTAATTCAATATTACACATGAAAAAATATATTAATATTATATAATTTACCATTAATGTTGTTTTATAATGACTCATTTAAATAAAATTATGATGTTCAATTCTACAGCCCACCATATCATTATTTTAGTGATAATTCAAACCATGAATTCATCTAGTAGTATCTATATGTTCTATAGGAATCATAAATTATCATAAATTGAATCATGGTAATAATTATTTTTTAATATAAATAGTAAGAGGAAACAATGAAGAACAAAGAAAACCCTTAGACTCAAGGGGGACTATAGTAGTGCAAACCTATGGAATCCTTCAACACAAAGGTCATAGATTCAAGCGGCAGGGAACCCAAGCTTCTATATGTAACGACCTCATCCCTGGGGCTTCAAATGATTGCAAGCGTATCTGCAACAAAATTACATTCCCCAATGCTATGTTACATGGCTTGTCCTTTATTGGTCTCCAAGGCACACTGCTTGATGATTTATACAAGATCACAATGGTAATCTGACCTTCCATGGACATGATTAACCAAGACTTTAGAATCCGACTCCACATCTGACACTTGAAAGCTGCTACTCTAGCAAGATTTAGGTCTCATAAGAAGGGCCAGTGCCTCCTCCCCCAATGAGTTTCCCATTCCGAACATAACACTGAAGGCCATATAAATAGATCCTTTCGAATCCACAGGGCCCCACCGCTTCTCATCATGACATGAATGCATGATCCATCCACGACATGTTTGTGCCCACTGGAAGGAGATTTCCATCTAACCCACCTCCCTTCAGAACTGATCGGCCCTTGAGGTCTGAGCAAGAAGTTGGACGCCACTCCTAAGCGTTGATCCAACATTGCCATCGAGACCAACTCCTGGACCAGTGATCTTGTTCAAAGCTAAACCAAGAAATTCGAGCTCTCGAAACACAAGAGTAATTTTTTACTGGCCTCCCATATGACCCATCCGGTGGATGCGAGGACACAAGCTATCACCATTCCTTCAGATTCCATGATCGTCCCTCCGAGAAACCACGACTAATGTAGCTCCTAGAAGGTGAAATGTTCAAAGATGGGGAAAACCTACGGGGTGAACATATTCCAAATATTCATTGCCCACTCGCTCTGAAAGAATAGGTGATTGGAATATTCACTCTGGGGAGCTTTGCAGCAATAGTAGTGGGATGCCAGTTGAATTCCCCTTCTTTTTATATTTCATCTGTTAGAAGTTCCCGGTTCTTGACACACCAAACAAAGAAGTTAATATTGGTAGGAATTTCCTTGCACCAGGTGTTCTCCAACCCATGAACATGATTGAGCTCTATTCCCTTCATTTATAGGTATCCCCAAATGTAGAATCTTCCAAAGATAATACCAGTGAAACAGCGTCGGTCATCTTCCTTGTTGATGCAAATACTGTCAAAGTCCATCTTTTTTTCTTGGTTGAGAACCGCGTTGAAGAGCACAGGGTGTTTTGAAGCTTCCCTGAAGGTGATTTCTGACATAGGAAATTCGGGAAAAAACAACTGCTCCCCTCCCCAATTGTCTTTCCAAAACCTAGCATCCCCTCTTCTAATGATCCATCTATCTGAGTCACGAATCTCTTCAGAAATCTCAGCATGCACATCCCCAGGCGAGAAGGCCGCGCCCTGTGCTCGATGATGTTCATTTCCAAATCCCCATATCTCCATTTGAAAAACTCTGACCATAAATAATTTCTTCCCAAAATGTCCCATGCTAAGCGCACCTACATGCCCTGAATTGTATCCTATAGATCACGAAGCCCCACTCCTCCTTCCTCTATAGGATTGGCCAACCGCACCCATGAGGCCCAGTGGCAGTAGCCTGGCTGATTGGCATCCCAAAGGAAATCCGTTAGGATTTTCTCCATCCTATCAACCGTAGCTTTTGGAGGTTGAATGACTGAAAAGACATGAATAAGAATCGAAGGGATGACATTTTTTATTAAGGTAACCCGAACACCAAAGGAAAGATACCTATTCTTCCTGTTGTAGATCCTGCCCCGCATACGATCCATGACCCCCACAAATAAAACTCTTTTGATCCTAACATAGGAAAGAGGAACCCTAAGGTAGATCAAGGTTAAGTTCTTCTGATGGCAGCCCAAAGTATTCTGGATGTTTCTGCATCGTCTAAGAGATCACTTAGATGAAATATATACCAGGATCTTGGATGAGTTGATGTGTTGTCCACTGGCCCTACTATAACATGAAAGCACCTCCATAAGGATGAGAAGAGAACGTTGACTGTCGTTTGTGAAAATTAAAATGGCATATGTGAACATGAGATGAGAGATGGCCTCCCAGCCTCGCCATCCAAAATATGGTCTCAAGATTCCATCCGTTGTTTTCCTCTATAAGTTTCTAGTAATAGGTTACTACTCCAAAGTAAAAAAGCTAGGGGACAGAGGGTCCCCTGATAAACTCCATGGACTATCTTGAAGAACCCGTAGCACTTTCCTTCGAGAGAAATGGACAACCATGTCAAAGATAATCATCAGAAGCATAGGTTACATTCCCATTCCTGGATTCCAATCCTATGCATCATCCTTTGGATGAAAGACCACTCATGTTGTTCGTAGGCCTTGTCCATATCAGCCTGCAAAATTATGTTGGATCCAACAGATCGCCAGATGATATTGTTCACCAGCTTGCTTGCAATACTGACCACTACTTGGATACTGCTTCCTTTGATAAACCCGTGCGGCCCCTTAGAGACCAGCTTCGGAATAAGCCCTTGTATTATTTTTGCGATAAGGCTCGCAAGAATTTTTTATGAAACATTGAATAGGCATATTGGACTGAATTGGATAATGGTTGAGGGGTCATTGACTTTTGGAATGAGTACAACCCTAGATGCACTCACACCCTTGTCGAAATCACATCCTCAGAAAAGGTCCTGAACCACTACCACCACCTCGTGTTGAACAATATCCCATGCATTCACATAGAAACCCGCTAGAAAACCCTCAGGTCCAGGGCCACTATCGATATGCATGATAAAAACAATCTTTTTGATTTTGTCCTCCTCCGTAATCACCATCATCCGCTCGTTCTCAGACACCCCCACTGGCCATGGGACACACTCCAGAATGTCGTCAACAGCCTCACTATTACCATCATTTCCGGAGCCTACATGCACCTCCCCAGCCAGCAGCCTTTCGAAGTGGTCCAGTGCTAGCCCACCCCCCCCCCCCTACAACATTCACATCATTTTTGTACTCACCGTTGCGAATTATAATGTTGATCCTCATGGTTCCTTTTTCGTTGATGCATGTGTGAAAAAACAGGTATTAGGGTCTTCCTCTTTTAGCCACTTAACTCTAGCTCTCTGTCTATGATCCCTCTCAATATCAACTATCCTCTCTGCTAGGAAGACCTGTTTGTCGCACAATGATGTAAACGTATCGTCGTTATAAACCAGCTTTAAGTTTTCCTCCAACGTTTCAATCTCCCTATATATCAACACAACCCATGTGTTATCATTTTTCCTGTTGCCGATCCAGATCAAGATGTCTTTTTTGAGGCGTTTTAGTTGGTTGGATAACTCGTACCATGGGACCCCGTCCACTATGCACCCCCCCATGAGTTCCTCACTGTCAACCAGAAGTCTGGCGACTGATGCCAACTGTTAGAATACAAAAAGGCCTGATTTTCTTGGTGGCTTCCCCGCGTATGTATGTCAATCAACAATGGTGAATAGTCTGAGAGCGATCGAGGGAGGTGGGTAACTGACGTAGGGCCAAAGGAATCAAGTGCCTGAAGGTTTGTAAGGCATCTGTCCTACCTACTCCAAAAGTGAATCACGCCCCTCTGGTTATTGCACTAGGTGAAATGACTCCCCTTGAACCCAAGTCGAAAAGGCCCGTAGAGGCGATGAAATACCTGAAGTCTTGCATCCTGCCAATAGTCGCAGAAACACCACCCTACTTCTCGGCCGCATCTCTTATGGAATTAAAGTCTCCCACCACAAACAACACGAGTGAACCCAGATGTAGGGCATTAAGAAAAATCCATAGATCCAGATGACTTCGAACCTCGGTGCTCATGTAGATGAAGGAAAACATCACCTCTCCATTAGAATAGTATATTTTTGAATTGATACACTGAAACAAAATGCTGATCACCTGCACCTTGACATACATCTTCTAATAAATCCAAATATGAGGGTTGTACGGGAACCCATGCACATGCCACTGATAACCAAGATTCTTTTAATGACCAATGAGCTTACTGTGATATTGATTTGGCTCAAGAATAAAAACAATGGAAGCACTGGATTTCTTAGTTTTTGAATGTAACAGAGCACACTTCTCCTACACTATTATCCCTCTCGCATTCCAAATGACCAGGGAAATCATTATACCCTGGAAAGCTTGGTTTTGGATCTAGGGGAGCCCAATGGAGAAAACAGGGGTCGAGCGGCAGCTTCATTTTCCTTTTACCAAGTGAGGGGGCCATGGCTACCTTCCGGAACATCACACAATTTGGGAAGTAGGATCCTTTTCATAAAGGATCCCTCCACATCTTCAAGCAGAGACAGTTGCACCGAAGAAGGTCGACCTACCACTAGTGTCTCCACCTCCCCTTGGATCACAGATAGTAAGAACTCCCTCTGAGGAAAGCCACGTTGAGACTCCACCTCCTTGGTCACCCTTTATTGAACCGAAGATGACTGGGGCACCGAGTGGGATGCCGATGCCAGGTTGGAATGAAAGGATCACTGGAGAAATATAAGAGACAAGTGCGATGAAACACGAGTCTGAGGAGAACACAATGATAAGGATCTACATGGGGAGGTGATGGACATTGATAGAAGGTCATGCTTACACCACGATATGGTTTCCGTACAAAGGTCGGAGGAAACCCTACCGAGAGCTGAGGATGACCTCGGTGAGGGCGGCGAAGGGGACCACGAGATCATGTTAGAAACCAAAAGGACGGAGGATGGAGCCATTACCTCTGGGCTATGTACTATGTCAGACAGGGTCGTAGGACATAGAAGCTCACTCCTCGAATTTGAAAAAAGGCATCCAATGGTAACCTTCCCTCTCTCTTTCACTGACATGGGCAGGTGATCTACCTTCTAACCTACCTGATAAATGGGGCAAGGTGGCGTCATCGTCGACCAATGGCCCTCCCCACCGTCCGAAGCCAACGCCAGAGTAGTGGAACCAGACAGAAGAGTGTGCGAGCCAAGGCACACCAGGGCCTCCCCCTCTGCCCGCACTTTAAGGAACCGACCTTTGAACCACCACGAGGAGCCACACTAGAAGGGCCCGGAGCTGATCTCTTTTTCTGCAAAAGATGAAAGAATGCTCGTGGAGCTCGCACGCCATGCAAAACCACTATAGGTCGACGAAAAGAAGTGGCTGCCACCATTGGAAATTTATCCCCGTGCGAACCAACACATGAGGTGGAAACCATAAACAGAGGACCATTTCCACATAGATGCGGGGGCACGCTGCATTCATAAGGGAAGAGGTGCAGACATCCGAGCACAGAAAAAATCCGAAATAGTTTCCAACCGCCTTGGGAATCGATGGGTTTTGCAAAGGGAGGTGAAGTCCTAGAAGTCTCACCCAGACAGCCGCAGACGAGGATTCCCTACCATAATAGTGGTCCCACGACCATTGTGAAAGTGAAACCCGCCAAGAGCCACACCGCCTCTACTCCCTAGATGAAGGCCGAACAAAATCTTCCCTGGAAGAGAAATGGATACATAAGGCCACTTTAGATAACTCAGACAATATTACCGGAAGAAGGAGACCCCAAATGACATGAAACTTTGAAACAGATCTAGCAGGGGTTTAATGAAACCGAAGAGAGAAACCAACGACAGATCATGAAATGAAGATGTAGCCGCAAGCTCCACCTCCGACAAGTCCTCCATAGGAAAACCATCTGCAAATCCCAGAGCCATGGGGCCAACCATTATGAGAGGAACAAGAACTCTCCCCTCTATTGCGATGTCACCTGAAGAGGCTGAAAAGGGAGATGTGCTGTAGAGAACATCCTTGAAAGAGGGTCCTGAGGAACCCGCTACCAAAGGGCCGCCCACCGCCGGTCACAGAGGACGTTGAACCGCCTCATCGCTGGATGGACCTAGAGAAGATAATGATGAGACGGACAGAAGTGGGTTGAGAGCTATTTCTTTAGGAACATTTCCCATTTCAAAACATGTTCATTGAATCATGGGTACTTATGAGAAAGATGAAAACATGTTGTAATGTAAATCATTGATTACAATAAGTAATCATCTGATCGCGGAATATTATTTTTCATTTCCTATTATTCATAGAAGTGAGTATTATTTTTTTCAATAAATTCTATATATAGTTATTAAGAATTTATCTTGATCTTATAATAATTATACCAATATTTTTTTGGGATCAACTATTCTCATAATAACTCAAGTAGTCAAATGAAAATGATTATATACCTATGGTTAATAATTAGTAATTTAAAGTGTTCCATGGGAAATTATTTATTAATTCTAAATAATATTTTAAAGAAAAAATAAATTATTATTATATTTAGTGAAATTTTTATCCTTTAATTTATTTTGAACCCATTTTTCAAATAAAATAATAAATATTTATTTATATTAAAATAAATAAAACATTTCATTATCCTTGATCCCTTAACTCAAACCATAAATACTCTTGAGCTTTTATAACGTAATGAATAATATCATTTATTTATAATAATAAGTGTCAATATATTAATCATTTAATAATTAATAAAATATTTTTTTAATTATGTAACAATTAAATATTCATATAATATTCCAGTAAAAATTAATATGAACACTAATAAATGGTTTTAAATTTATGTGATAAAATTAACCAAACTAAATATTATTATATGACATATAGATATTTTTTTATCTATATTTCATTTGAAATTAGTTTAATCGATAGAGTAGATATACTTGTTATCTAACTCCTAAAAACATTCTTAGTGGAATTAGGTGAACCTTCATAAAGTTGAATAACATTATCTAAAAAAATGTAGTGGAACTCATAGATAAATAATTCAATCTCAAAATAAAAAACCACATATGAATTATTACAATGTAATATAATCCTTTCATCTAAATGTATCATCATATATATCACCTACTTATACAATCAACCTCTTTTTTTAATAATTCTCATTAACTCGCTAAAGATATATATTTGAAGAACTTCTATAGCCATCGAATTAATAATAGTATTTATTTTCAATAAAAGGTATAGATATATTAATTTTAACTGACCTAGAAGGGATAACTTTGTTCTTGAATTATTTAATTAATGTCAAGGAACAGATAACAAATCAAACAAATACTACTTCCCTACAATAATATTTCTTCGTGGTCTCTAATAATACAATGAAATATTTAATTAATGATATTTATAAATAATAGTATAAAGTTAATGGAACAATCAACAAGTTCCCTAATAGAAATTCCATTGGAACATAAAACATGTGTAATTCTTATTAGAAGGTTTATCACCATAATATCCCTTTACATTGATTTCTATGTTTAGTATTTATAAAATGAATATTTTTTTTACTTTTAAACGTCATGAATATAATAGTAAAACATTATTTAATGTACCTTTTGTTTTATTTAATCTATAAAATAAAAAAATGTTAATAATATTGATGTGGTTCTTATTTCTTCACAATATATTGGGTAAATACTATAACAATTCATCATGATGAATAATCAATGAAATTACAATATTAGCCATATGCATCACAATAATTGAGTGATAATATATTTATTAATATTATGCCAATAAAAAGTAATAATTTTTTATCATTTTTGGGGAGAAACTCATGTGATATTACGTTTGTTTTAGTGCACCCAAATATATGAATTCCTAGTGAAAATATGAGTGAATTACCAATTATGATTTAATTGTTCATTGATTTCAAACTAGTTTCTATTTCATTCTTGAATCGTCTACAACTTCATTGTCATTCATTTCACTAAATTAATTAAATGTCAAATATTTACCACATATTTTCAAATAATTATTAATAAATTCCAGAAATTAATAAATTATATCAACAAAAAAACATTTAAATATGATAAAAAATCAGGGAATTAATTCCAATACAATAAGAAATACATCTACTTATAAAACTGTTAGAATAAAATAAATAAATAAGAATGAAATATAACAAATAAATATCACCAATCCAATACATCCATTATTACTTCATTTTTATTAAATCACATCTAATGTGGATTCAAGATACAAAATGAAATCAATAACCATACATGAATTGATTCCATTTTTATGAAAAATCAATTCAAAATTCAAAATTAAAGAAGCTGAGAAAGGATGATAAGATGAATCAATCCCAACATCACAACAGTAAAAATTATGATGACATCCCTAACTCACTAGACTATTATTATTTATATCTATCTTGAAGACACAATTGAAACACACTTCCAAAATCAATACCCCAAGATCAGCATATCCATAAGACATAAAAGCCATTTTATTTTGCTGAAAAAATACTAATAACCATTACACAGTAAAATATTTATCTCAAATTGAGGATCCCACATCATAAAAAAATAATACTGACCAAAACATCACAAAAACAGGCATCCCAGACCATTGTCGGTGTACAATATAATCCACCTCCCTATGAACCACCACACTAATATATCAAAAAAAATATAAATGTAATACCTCTTTTTTTTGAAACATTATCATCATCAAAGGAGAAACACCATATTCTATTATTTATAGAATGATTCCCATGAAAAATACAACTCTTCCATACATTTCTATGAAATACGACCACAGATCATACAAAAAAATGTCACCACTAACTGGATAAAGTATAAAATTATATAGAAACATTACACAATTGGGTATATACATAAATATGAAAAAAATATCAAATATGATGGAGAATAGTAAATTATAATTTGATACCTAGACTCCCCCAAAAACATTTATATTCACACATCAAAATATTTACCTAAAAAATGTACCTAAAAAATAAAAAAAATTCCATAACAATGATATAATTTTGAAAATAAAAAACAATTTATTCTATTTACTTATTCATATATTATTTTTCCAATATCTTCACAATTTAATTATTTTTACCCCATATTTCTTATTTAATTATTCGGGTTTATTATTATTATCTTTTAAAAAATATCACATATCCCACAATAAAATTTTATATTAATTTACTATACTCGATTCCATTCAAAGAACAGAAGAGGTTTTTTAACCCTAATGTCTTTAGTACCCTATCAACAATCATTGTTTAATAAAAAGGACAAGATGATATATTATGTGTTTGAATTTTGTTGTGTGAATTCTTTAATTAAAATATTGATTGATGAGGATTGACTCTAAATAAATAAAAAATTGATTTCTAGTCACACAACAAATGAGATTATCCTCCCTAATAATTTTTTAAACGAATCCAAAAAAATTAATCCATAATTAACCTAAATATCAATACATGATTTATTTGAAATATTTAAACATTTTTCTTCTCAATTGATTTTATATTTATTCCTTATAAATTAATCATATTTTTTCAGGAAAAAATTTTCACAAAGGGAGTGTGGAATATTTATTTTTCAATTAATATTGTGAATTGGATTGCAAATATTGAAGATAACACCCATCGATATTTCCTACCATAATGAATTGTAAATAATAAAATCATAATATATAGTTAACTATCCATTATATTCAACGTCAAAAATAAATTTTAATTTATAATATAGATGTTAGGGATTTCCATCTATTATAATGGCTACATATAATTATTTTTATAAATGATAAGGTGATGTAAAATTTTCAAATATAAAGGTTGAATTCTTATAGTCAATGTTAAAAATTTATTTTCAAATTAATACCTAGATCAACCTTATAGTAAACTCTATGATACATTTTTTGAAAAATAATCCATGAGAATTATATTTAAGAGTATATAGAGTGAGTATCTTAATAAATAAAGGCATTTAACGAAGTTTATAATATGTTTATATGATTATGAGATTGATCGTACAAATTTTTAAAACAATATAATGAAATATAATTCAACAAAAAATAGATTTTCAAATAATTATTTAAAATAAACATAAATATTTTTGGTCACATATATTCATTTATGATTAGTTATAGGAATTAAAAATTTTCCCTATTAAATTTATAAATTAAAAAAAAATCTATGACACTTAATTAGGATAAAAATAATATAGAAAATAAAAACACAAAAAATAGACAAAAAATCGGAAAAAAATATGAAACACATATAAATATTTATGTTTCCCCAATAATTTCTAAAATAACATGAATGAGACATTAATATTCATAAACATATCTAATATATAATTAGTGTAAAATAATTAACATGGAAAGAGTAAGAGATATGATAATATATTATTTTTAAAATGGATAGTGGAGTGTGATCTCTTCTAATGGTTCCTCTAGATGGTGAAAATTTTACTTCTTCAATACTTCTCCATTTACAGTGAATATATTATTCTCTTATCATTCTATAGTTTAGCCTACATGAAAATTCAACACATTAGAAACTATGAATAACTACTACTGTCTCAGAATCATGATAACTATGTATAAATATAACTATAAAATTTTATTATACTATATTATATATATGTTGATAAAAAAATTATTATATTTTCTCATGATACTGCATATTAGTCATTTTAAATTATTGACTTTTTAAATGGATTAATTATAATTTCATCATGATTATTCATCTACAATATCCTATATTTTACATCCAATTAGAAAATAAGATTTCTCATTTTAATATAAGAAAATTATCCATTCTGTAATACTTTAACCATGTTAGAATTATTTATATACAAAAACAATAATGTGTGTATTCAAATAGGAGTTTTTAAAGAAATTATATACGAACATAATGTATCTTATATCATTTTGATCCAATATTTTTTATCAAGATATATAGGTTTCTAAAAAATTAATTTTTTTCTTTTTGTGGGAAATTTCCACATTCCAAATGGTTTGTAGTTGTATAGGTGTGACTTTCTTATGGTTTCTCCAGTACCTTATCATCAATTACTACATATTCCCACATATGAAATAAATAAAATTATTATTCATGATTTATAATGAAATTAAAAATATACAAAATATATTTTTCAATAATAATTGGAAATAAATTAAAGATATATTATTTTTATCCCTGTTATACTACCACATTCAAAGATATAATCAATTGAATACTAGAAAAGGTCATAACTAAAAAATAAGGGAATGATTACCATTCCATATATTATACTAACATAAAATATTTCAATAAAAGTAAAAATTATTTGATGAATTTGTTAACATTTATATAAGTTTCATATGAACCTTTAATACAATAAATTTTTATATAACTTTTATGCATAATCTAGTAGGACATGAAAAAAATATATAAATTTTTTAATATTTATATATTTTCACTGAGGAAAAAGTATGAATCTCATTATAATACGTGAATAAAAATAAAAACTGATTGTATTTCGTTTCTATGTGTGAATATCTAAATTATTTGAAATATATTTCCAACTATAGATCATCCACAAGAATAATATATTTATAGAGTATTCAACCACCAAACATGATGTTTTTTAATATTCAACGGTACATTGGACGTGACTTGATAATAAACCATATAATCATACCATATTAATTATACACTAATTAAATGATGTATTTAACATGGAGTTAATTAATTTTATTAAATTTATCTGATATTAGTACATATATAGTGTAAAAAAATAGTTAGGTGATAATAATAACTTCAATTAAAATTAATTTTGATTAAAGTTTATCAATTGAAAAAATAAGTTATATAAGCTTATAAGTTGTGTAATAATTATAGGTAAAATGCATAGTTTTTGAGGAATAAATAATTAAATGAAATTTTACATTTATCATAAATAAATTTAATAAAAACATAAAACTATTTTAGGAATCACATAATTGAAAACACAGTTAGTACAAAAACTGTTGTTTAATTATAGTGGCAGGAATAGCTAGATTATTTTCTCATCAAATCAATTTCTACAAGGGTATTTCAACATTAATGTAGAGTATTTTTATAGAAAATTATATATTAGAAAATCATTATTATTAACATCATTAATAATCCTATAATAGTGTCTTTCATATACTAAAAATAGTCTTCTGTATTGAATTCATCCATGATAATTTAATGATGTAATGATTTTGGGCTTTTACTTTTCAACCACAATCCTATTACAAGAGATCTGATAACCCTGAAAAAACACCATTTCAACCATAATATTTATTTTTCTTTGTTAATACTATGATTGTTTAGATCAGTTTTATAAAACTCATATTAGAGAGAAAATTATATAATAATTTATTCAAAAAAATAATGCCTTCAATAGAAACTAATAAGTGGTTTTTTATAATGTTATTAATGATGCATACCATGTATATCTAAAATGTTATATTGGAAACCCCTCATTTTAATGGACTATTTTTATAATAAAAATTATCATAACTTTATGTGATGGGATTTTTATCAATATAATTATAATATATTTGTTTATAAAAATACCATTACAACACATTAAAGAATAAATTAAATGTTTTCATAAAAATTTAACAAAATTTATCACTGTGTAATTTTGGTGGATGGTATTTTATAGTACATGATTATGTATCTTATAATAATTGAGAACTGCCAAACAATGTTTTTAAAATGTTTTTATTGTGTATTCCTAATTGAATAAAAAATTTAAATTTGAAAGGTTTTTCATTAAATTAACTTACCATGTTTCCTTAATGAATATTTTTTATTATCATATTTTTTATATAGGGACTCGTTAAATTGATTTAAGTCTGATTAATGTTCTTCCAATATTCTTCATGAGAACAAAATTTTTAGTTAGATATATTCAATTAACAACTCCATCTAGTACATCTTCATTCACACCGATATTATTCCTATGCCACCATTTCATTAGAAAAATAACTAGTTTTTGAAGATCAAAGAATTCATTAAGAAATGACATTTATTATTGTAAAAAATCTTACTATGATTATATATTGTAATTTATGTTATTGTATATGTAATTTAGAATGATCTTCGATAATATAATTTTATTATATTTTGTTGTAAAATCCATGGGAATACATTACTCTTAACAGTTATGCACACTCATTCCCTTGGATTCTTCTATTATCTGTAAATATTTCTATAATGAATTTTGAATATAATGTAAATTTTTGATATACCCACATGTTAATTATTATTATATTGTTTTTATAAATCAATTACTTATTTATAAGCATCATCCTTTTGGATTTTCATTGATTGATTCATTATTAGTAGTATTGTAAATGCATTCCTTTATTTTCTATAGAAAATTATTTTGGGTTCTTATTTTTATTTCCTCATAATTTTATGAAATTTTTTTTCTTATTTATTATTTTTTTTCATTCTACATTTAAAAATGATATTTTTTCTTTAAGATATATATCCTCACCTCAACTTTTTTCCACCATATTAACATTGATTTTATGATCAGGAATTGATTATGAAGTTAATTTTATGAAGTTAATTTAATTATTTTCCCTAAAGATATTTAAATAGTTACTATTAATATTTTAATTTCATTAAAAAAATTACCATTTAATATGTCATCTAGTTATGTCAATGGTTTTGAGTATCAAATTATTATTGATTAATCAGTGAGTTATATAAATGAATTAGGTGTATATTAAAATATATTGTAGAATATTTTATTAAATCAATGTGATAATGGTCCATATTGTGACATTTGTTTTTTTTGAAATAGACATATATAAAAATTTTATAAATTTATTATTCCATATTATTGATGAGACCTATCCCTCAATTCATAATTTTTCATTAGTTTTAATCATAAATAATTTCTGTAGGAACAAACACAACATTCAAAAATCTTGGGCTTCAGTGAATTAGTTACTAAAATTGTATTATGAACAAAAATTAAAATAAAAATTCATTAAATATAAATGGTCTATTTATTTTTTAGGCTATATATTGATAAAAAGATAATTAGTTATATATGTTATTTTAAAGAATATATGATTCAATATATCTTACCTCATTCACTCACATTATGACAGAACCCATATTATGCAATATTAAGGATTTGTTGGATATATTTTTAACAAATCCCATTAATTTAATCTATACTTCTACATGATGCATCATATTAATATTTTATGAAATAAGGTAATTAAAATTGAGATCCTTTTTCCCCACATGTACGAATCATCACCGACAACCTAGAAAATAATCAGGCCTAATCTATAATATATTGGATTAATAATGTGGTTGGAGAAATAGATCAAAATACAATAAAGTAATAAAATTACACATTTCAAAAAAAGATATTAGTCTTATACCTACTATGAACATAACCCACATCAAAATGAGAGTAATATAGGGATAGAAAATTATTAAAATGTAAAAACATAGACATAAAAAAGACACTACCTCTTTGAATTAATCACTAAAAGATCTATACTCCATCCATGTGATGGATTGTATCCATGATGGTTGTGTTTTTGATAGTACATTACATAATAAAAATTTATATGTAATTACCATAAAAAGTAATTTTACCACTATTAAACACCCTCTAAATTTTCAGTTTAACATCATCAAAGACACTCTATTTCAACCAAGAATTATCAATTCCTGCAATGTAATTTTATCATCTTTGATCAATATTTTTCATACAAATCATTGGGAATAATTCATACACTATAAATATATCTACGAATCTGCATTTTTGTTTACCACATGTATGGTTTGTTGAGGAATTTTGAGATTTAGTTCAATAAAATGTATGGGGAGAATCCTACAACTACCTGAACTCCACATTCTAATACTTATCAATCAATGATATCTCATTATTACTCATATGATCATCCTCTTCTCAATCAAATATTTTTTATTATTTATAAACTATTTCAGACCTCTGTAATCGTATGGAATAATATTTTTATTTGTTAAAATTGTTTTTGTATAAAAACATAGCATTATAACAATATTGAGTAATATAAAATTTTATATGTTATTATTCCTTCTAAATTGAATGATTATTATATTTTTTATTAATAACAAAATTATTTTTTATGTATTGTTTAATATAATCCTTTGAAAAGATATCTTACTGTTCACATTCAATGCATTATAATATATCATTTTATACATTTGATTTTATATTATAAGAACATATGTACTAATCACTTTTATAGTAAATGTTACCAATGTCTAAATAAATAAAAAGATTCATCAAACCACCTTACTAACATATATAGGCAACGAGATATCATTAAATATTACATTCAATAATTATATACGTTAAAATAAATTAACATAAACATATTGACACAACAAATAATTATAAATGCCGAGTTCATATTTTTAACATTAATTAACTGGATTTAATAATCTTCATCATTCTTATTATTATCTTGATTTACTATAATAAATAAATCCTTCCAAAAAATGATATGTGAATATCTTATATGAATAACAACTCATTATTAATAATAACTCCATGACATTAGTATGTTAGTCTATTGCCTCAATGCAAGAAATATATCAAATGGGTGATATTAAAAGTTCTATTGAAAATATTATAATTTTTTATATAACATTTTAGGTATGATGATATACGTATATCTTAATAAATATCTATAATTCTATCCAAGAATATTGAGATTCACTTTCTAGTTTTTTTTCATGGATAACTGTGTGGGGATTTTGGAAAATGATTATATGAATTTTCTCTATTACATAGAAGGATTCCAGGTGATGATATTAGCTTATTACAAAATAAAATATATATGATGTTTTATTTTTGAATTATTTACATTTCTTACATTGATATCTGGGTTATTCAATATCTCATTATTCAAAAAACTTATCCATAATAAAATATTAATCATTAAGTTTACTAAATAGGTAACCCAAACATGAAATCCACTATCTTGAAAAATTGAGAAAAATTTACATTTTAAAATAAATAGTAGATTTAATTAAATAACATGATAAAATAAATTTGGATAACAAATGTGATAGAATATAATTAATTAAAAAAATAAAAAATTTATAAAAAATTAAATTTCACGTAGAAATTATACCATATTTATTTTCCATCACTCCAGGATATGTGAAAATAAAAAAGGTGATGTTGAAAAATTAAAATTAAAAACAAGTCATGAAGAAAAAAATTGAATCCATGATACCCATGTGTTATCGTACCTCATTTATGTTTTCTATTATCAATTCATTCATGATATACCATTTTTATTTCCCACCATTATTGTCAACCAATGTTCATTTGTGTCTAAATCGTTGTGTGGTTTCCCTCATTCCATGGAGTCTTTTTAACAAAATGTATTCCACTACATGAATTTATACTAGGGTCAACAAGGGTTTTTGTGTGTCACTAATTTCTCAAATACTTGAATAAATATCAGGCCTCAATCATAGCGTATATTGTGTATTATATATGTTTTATCAGTTATTGGAATATTTATTAAAAGATAAGGTCGAATGAGGAGTGTTAACATTATATAATGAGAAATTCATGTCTTATAGTGTAGCAAAAAATTAATGTTTTCATAAACATTACCATTTCAATGATTCGATAAATAAGACTTCTAAATCATATGGGAAATTAAAACATCCACCATATTCAATAAAAATATATTTTTCATATTGAATTTATATATATTTCATTATTTAATAATTTCCTCATCCTTTATAAAAATTAATTATAGATAGATAAGTTTCATCTTACATCATTAAATATAATGAATTATCATAAATAAATTAAGGATAATATCCTTCTATCATTCCTAAAATAATTTATTCCATATGAGAATGTTAAAATACATCATTCCTCTACATTTACAGACAATAGTGCTCCTGAATTTTACCTAGAGTATGTTTTTAGGATTTTCCCCCTTTACAGTTGATCTCAACTAATGTTTTTTAATTTTTTTGAGAAAATTATAATATATGTATTTATATAATAAATTTAGAGATAGTTAATGTGATAAATTATTCCCTAAAATAAATCCATCGCATTGTTTACTAAAAGTTTCAATCTTATAGGTTTTACTAAATATTGCTAATAAATTCTCATAATATAAGAATGGATTGGATCGATAAAGTAATTATGGTACTATAAGAAGTTATTAAAATTTCTATTGGACACTCCTGAAATTAATAAATATATTAAATATCATTTCATTGAAACACACTGAATTTAGAATATATTTATATTTAAATATGATCTATGCATTTGATACTTTTATTGACTTGAAAATATGATAGTAAAACAAATAATAATATATTATCACATATATATTATATTTACAGTTTTGAATATGATTAAACTGATTAAATATATATATATATAATTTTATTAAATAAAAATTTATATATTAATTCATACTAAATATATACTCAATATTTAGTAGTAATTTTACTCTTAAAAATTAATCATATTTTTATGTTTTATTTCTGCAAAAAAATTATAAATAAAATATAACATAAGTATTAATGTTATTTTTGGAAGACAATTAAATTTTTTAATTCATCATTTCAATAATATTTTATGGTTAAAATTTTAGATTTTTATGATATGATTTATTTTTAAGGGAGTTATAAAAAATAGTTATTAACAATAATTTCATTTAATCAATTAAAATAATTTAAAAGTACAATTATGATTTTAATGTAATATCAATGTTAAATTAGTATCATTTAATTATATACAATCTAATTAATTATAAAGAAAACCAAATTTTTTTTATTATACTATAAGATTAATTTTCTGATTAGAAGCATATTTTTCACAAAATTGTTTTCTATTCTGTTTTAAACATTATTATAAATCTTGGTTTCATAAAATTAATGAAATTAATCTTGAAAAAAATATTCGATATTTTGAATCAGGGGGTTCAAAATTGGTAAATTAGTTTGTTTCATTTTTATTCATTCTATATTTTAATTTTGCAAAATATTTTTCAACTAAAAATGGTTAAAATATGACAAAATTGATTTAACCAATGAGATAATATCTAAAAATTAATAAATAATTTTCATTTATTTAATTAGATAAGACGGATTAAACCATATCTATCCATAAGTAGAATTTATGGGATTTTTTCATGTTTCTTTTCATAATAAAATAGTATTATTTCGTGTTATAAAAATTTAAAAATATATCTATCTTTTATTAAATATCCCTAATATATAATCATTGGGATAACAATAAGTTATGGATAGTTATAAATAGTTTTTATTAATATTAATAAATTGTTTTTATGATAAAATTTATTTCTAATTTTTAGTGAAGATCTAATCAGCTCAAATGCATACAGAATAACTATATAGTGATTTCATATTTAGTAGAACTCTCAAGGTAAAGGATTATAGAAGACATAAAATTTTAAAAATTGATGTAATTATGAAAAAATAATGAATTAAAAATAAAAAATTATATTAGATGTTTTTATATTTTAATTACATTGCTTTTATCATGTCTTTGAAATTAAAATAAATGAATAGTCCCAAAATAACTTTAATTATATTATATGGTTAGTTATATTTTACTAAATGATAAAAATAATTTATTTTTGGAAATAGGATAAGTGGAATTTAAAATGGGTTAAAATTACATACATAAACCATTTTGAAATAAATTTCTCCATATATGTAAATTTATTACCCTTAATGTAAAAAAATGTGTTATCGTGGTTATGGATAAAAATTCCTTATGAAGGAATTAGTAAAAAAGGTGGGGGAATGAAATTAAAGAAAAATTAATATAATTTTTTTTGGATCATTATATTTATTATATAAAAAAAATTCAATTAAATATCATGTGGAATTGTTTTCCTGAAAAACGCTTTGATATGTATTGATTTTTGGAATAAAACTTATTGTTTCACCTCCTGCCATTATAAAAATTTAAAACCCATCCTCTCTTACTCTCACATCGTGATCCATGAGGATAAAATAATTCATACCCTAATCCAATACTAAAACCCCTTCCAATTTCTTAAAGGAAATGGTTTATTAATAATATTATCCTTTCATCCAGTAAGTTGTAATCTAAATACAATTTCTCAACGAGGAAGTATAACTCTTAAATGTGTAATTTCAATGTTAGTTATTATTCCACATTATCAAAGTACAGTATTTCTATTATAAAATAAATACATCAGAATCTATAATAGAATATATTTTTTGTTTATTGTTCAACCACTTTCCAACTCATTTAATTTAAATGAAAAATGAATGCATCTTTATTGTGTGAATATGGGTTACCATATCCACCTAACGACATAAATATTTTTAATTCCATATTTCATAGTTGGTTATTGTGACCAATTTAAAGTATATATAGGATTTTTATGACTTTATTTTTATTTTGTAAATATAATATCTTATCTACCTTTTACCTATTCATCTATTAGAGAATTATAATACCCTACATGTGTATATGTTGACTACCACCGACATGAAGAGACTTGATTCCATTTTTCCATTTCCTATTTTATTGGACAAAAATAAGAATAAATTTAAAGAATATAAATTATATTAAGGATATAAATTTTTTTCGATTAAAGTGAATTATTATTAACCATTATTGTTTCCTTTTATCAAAAATATTTCATGTTATTGATGTGTACGTATGGATTGGCATATCCATGAAAAGGGATAATTATTTTATCATAAAAACATTATATGACTAATTATTAATGAATATATAATGATTATATATGATACTTATCAAATTTATAACATTTATGATAGCATGAAGCATTGACCAAGATTCATGTACAAAAACCATTAATCCGAAAAAAGTATGAAAAATGAATTAGTTTTCACCTAAAAGATCATTTTAATTAAGACATTGTTAACAGAATGACAATTATAAATTATAAATGAATGATATATGGTATTTTATTTTATAAAATCGTTCATTAATATTTGTATAATAAATCAATATTTATATTAAATGGCTTTAGTTCTCTTATGAAGAAATATTTTCATGAGCCATGGGTTTTTCATCTCATCATTTTTACATTGATACATGTTTGATTTTATGCAAATAATAATATTTATGAGATTTTAATACTTATAGTATAATATTTTTATCTATAATATATTTATATTTAGGTTATTAAAAATTCCATTTTTTGTTATTTCGTTCATGGATGTTATGGTCGAAAATATTCCAATGTGGTAAGTATGTTTTATTACAATCTCATTATCGATTGAGATTTTCTATGGAAAATTTTTATTGAGGGAAAATTCTGGTATCTTATACAGAAAACCACATTTATTATATTATAATATTTTATTTCGATATAAATCATGTACTAGTCCCATATTACAATATTTTATTAAATAAATTATGAATATTTTTTAAAAATAATTTTTGATCTTATTTTACCTTTGGTTGATGATAATTTTGGACCATGTTTAAAATCATTGAACTTAAAATGATAAAGAAAATATTTTAATGAATACACACTAACAATTATTCTTTGGTCCATGATATTTTAATTCCATACATACAATATTAAAAATAATATTAGTAATGTTCTTACCAATAATGATAATGTTCCAAAACAAATAATTTTCACTATCTTTGACATTATTTACAATGTCTTAAAAAGAAGTTATGAATTTTCATTAATTGTTTTTTATTTGTGAAACTCGTTTTTTACATTATAAAATTGTGTCAAATGGTTGTTTTCTTTTAAACTGAGAGCCATGAGTATTTTTCCCATCATCATATTCATTATATGATATGATTAATACTTTAAATGTTTCCATTTTTCAATCGAAATTATTTTTTCAGTAATATTGTAATTTTTAGTTAATAATTCATAAAAATAAATGAATATTATTTCATGTTTTTATTTAATGGTTTCGACTATATTATTATATACTTTTCATCTATGTAAATGTCCTATAATGATTTGTATAATTCCATTGTGATATGATATTTTGATACCATCAAATTTAATTATCTAGATGGATGATGATCATTATAATTTAAGGATGATTCAATGAAAATAGTTTCATTCCCAAGGATAATTATGATAAAATAAAACCTATATGAAACCAATTTAATTTTGATATGTTTTTCTATGGAAAAATATTACAATGTTAATGAACCCATTTTCCCATCCATATCTCATGATATTATGTTATGATTAATATTTTATGATATTTTGGCATATGCAGTTATGAATTTCATTATATGATTGGTGGGACCAAAATTATATATCCATCCAATGCATTTGGTATTGATGATGAAGTTGTGAATTTATGAATATATGATGGATTTAATAAAATCCAATGATATTATAGAGATATGTATATAGAAGATACTAATATGAGAATAACGGAAATTATCATATAGTAATTTACATTATGGGAAAACATGACAATGACATTATTAGGCGTTAAATGTGATACAGAAAGTGATTCTCGTGTGTAAGGATTATGCAATAAAACATATTTAGGATACTTATATTATGTTTTCATAGATCATGATTGTTTATTTATGATTCTTTAGCATTATATATTTTGAAATTTTATTGAAAAAACCATATTTAACAATTCAGTATTAATGTTAATTCATTGATTTCTATGATTATTTTACATTTTGTTCATGTTATAATTTATTTATTATTGTATTATTTTTACTTATGATCATTAAATCATATATACTATATTTACCCTTAATAATGATTTAATCCTACCCTTTCATTGGTTTTAATTTTCCCTGATAT
The DNA here is from genome assembly GCA_963277665.1 of Viscum album. Lineage (NCBI taxonomy): Eukaryota > Viridiplantae > Streptophyta > Magnoliopsida > Santalales > Viscaceae > Viscum > Viscum album. Next base: position 1,457,562,555 of record OY728138.1, read on the forward strand.
AAAAAATGGTTCTATACTAGTTGTATTTTAGAAGTATAAAATGATAGAAATGTTTTGTGGGAAGTTTTATAGATCATATATGAAATAAGAAGATCTTGTATTTTGTTTACAAATACATGATAACATTATGGACCTTAGGAGTGTTCATTTATTATATGTATTGAATATTCTTTGAATATATTATATATCAGCAACATCTTGACCTGGGTTAGCCCTGAACCAGTGTTTGGACCGGTCGCCACATGTCCTCAAGGGCATCTCCCTGTACGCCAGAGGCTGCCGACTAGAAGAGAGGGTCTACGGATAGTCAGTGGGGAGACTATACCATCTTGTCAGAGTTGCACAATGGTAAATTAATGTGGATAACAATAAATAGCAGAAGCAGTAACTCATAAATGACAAACAACAGAAGAAAAATAATACTCATTTTATAAAAGTGGCCAAAACCAAATTATACAGAAGATGCATGCATGACATGCAAAAGATTCAAAAGTTTAAAAAAGTGAACAAAATGGAATGCTTTACATTCCAATGTAGATACAAATAAATAATTACTCAAAGCCCCAAGGGAAATCTCCTCGGGCATCCCAAGCCTCCAGATGATCCTCTATACTAATTCCGAAGTACATGCATACCGCATAGTCCTACAACCAAATAGAATCTACTCAGGTGCCGAATGCTGTAGCGGCCTGAGTGGCGTGTGAGATATAAATATCAGCAGGCCAAGACCACCAGTGTCCAACCCAAATCCAAAATTTTAATAAATAATTTAAAACATGTGATGGCATTATGAAAATAAAGTAGGCAGTACAAAGTAACTATATACTCAAGTACCTACTTCCGCCCTCAGATAGAGCCTGAACCTGCACTATTCATTTTTCAAGCATACTCAACAATAATTACATAATAATTTTTAATTTGTAAATTACTCAAATCTTATTATGAAAGTCTTGAGATTCATCCCACGCCCAACATCTCATGTATAAGTCACTCACCACGGATGTCAAAAAAAGTCCATCGAAGTAATCAAGTAAAGCCCAAATCCAAGATTGTGATTTTTCTTGGATAACACATCATAAGTTATTCAATTTATTCTTTCATATACTAAGTCTGATCCCATCCACTAAAAGTGTTTCACCTAATTCATAAATAAGTCTGAACCCCTTCTCATAATCAATTCACAAATCATCATGTCACAACAGCCTTCATTAACCATTAAACTCATTTCATGCATGAATAATTGGACCCACAGTCCAATGTTAATTAATGGGTGTAGAACATCCTAACGAGCACCCTCGTTAGTATTCGAAGAATCAGTCCATGTCTCACAACTCGTGGGTATTTGGAGCATTTGTCACAATCCCATAAAGGAATATCTTCTTGCAGGCTGTATGTAGATCGCCATGTCTAGCACCCTGTGAGTATTTAGAGCATCAGTCCTTGTCTCACATCCCATCTATCAATTATATATATATATATATATCATTGGGGTAGAATGATATTTCTAACACCTTGTGAGTATTTGGTGCTTTAGTCCCTGTCTCAAAACCCATTCATCAATCACACATATAAATTTATCATTGGTGTAGAATACCAGGTCTAACACCATAAAACCAAACCGTTAATTAGTTCAAAAATTAATTAACAACACAAATCACTCTTCAGATAATTCAACAATTAATATCCATTCAAAATCTCATTAATTAATAATTAATTAACAAATAATTATTCATAGAAAGCCAACTGAATAATTAACTCAGCACATAATTATCCAAATTCTTTAACATGTCTGAAGCCATCCATTCAAACAATAGTTTGTCCAGGACTTTAACAATTTACAAGAACGCCATAATCATCTCAAAACATGCTGAGAAAATCCAAGATATTTAGTTAACTTCTCACACAACATATCATATCTCTAAAAATCTCCATCACAGTCAACTTAAGGCATGGAAAACAAATATGCATCAAAAGGTACTCCTACACAACAATCGTAACAAACAATCAATTCCTATTCCTAATTTAATTCATGAAAATTAATTAATAAAACAACTAATTAATCAACCCTTAACTCTTTAACAAATCATCAATTAGTTAACCATTTTACCTTTAACATGTAATAATTAATCCATCCATTAATTATTACCACTTTCCAAATTATCTTCTGAACATGTCAAATAATCAATATTCACAAAAATCAGTAAAGGCCACAAACTCATTCCAACTCATGAATTGATAATTAATTCTTCAATTAATTATCCTCATACTCAATCTTCCCCTCCCAATCATTTAACTGTTTAATCATTCCACTTTAACAAAGTTAGCCATACCTTCTTAAACTCAACACAACATCAAGTCCTCACTTATCTCATGTGGGTGGAACTAATGAATAACATCAAAAGTGTCATACATCGACATATCAAAATCAAGGAAATTCACTCTCTCAATTTATTTAAAAAATCTATAATTATTAAAAGAGGTTTTAATGATTTTGGACCCTAGCTTGGGGTTTTGATGTAAACCCCAATGGATGAAGAACCCTTTAGAGGAACGGGTTGATTCTTCATGAACCCTCCTTGTATCACTTTTCCAAGAAAGATCAAGAACAAAAATTAACATACTTGTCATCTAAAATCTTATATTTACCCATAATGAGTGTATATCTAGGAAATCATGAGAATAGGTAATGTTGATCTAAGAAAATCTATGAAACCGAACAAGAACAAAGAAGAACATCTACCTACCTCAAGAAATCAGATTTTTTTTAACCAAGAGAGGCCTTTAGATCACCTCCAAAATGCTTGGGAGAGGTTTTCCTACCTTCAAAGAAGATTGATCCCGAGTTATGGCCATTTATGAGGATAAATGAGCAATCTAGAGGCTTAAACGATCGAGGTACACTATTTAAGGATCTCATTTATGTGCCCACACAGTTTTTTCCCATGGTTTGACAAACCATGCACTAACTGTGTGTTTTCTACTGATCGACCAACCCTTTAACATGGCTTCATCACACGGTCTCTCCTAACCATCCTCCAACCATGCGAAAGCTACTGAATCAAAACTTCATCTATGAACGGTTTGGCCAAATGATTAGACAAACCATGTTCCGCCAGTGCGACGTCCCCTTTGCCTCAAAACATAAATCAAGATCAAGAAATGTCAAATTAATGTGTTCCAATTGTTGGAATAAAATTTAGGAGCTCCGCTTAAAAATAACGACCGGTTGATAAACTGGAAATGAATTTCAGAAACATTTGTAAATTTTAACCAGGTTCAAAAAACGAGATCTTACATTATACCCACCATAAAAACATCTCATCCCCCATAAGCCATCAGGAACCACTACTAAAACAACTGACCTACCAAGGCAATTTAATCTCTTTAGAAGTGATGTGATGTGTTTCCAATGCCAAAGACAGCTTTAACCCTTCTCAAACCTGATGGATAAGCCTTTATAACTATAACCAAAGATTACTCTAAAGATTAAACATAAAAACAGATCTTATATCTAAGCTCATTAGAAGGACCTTGCCAATGAAAATGATTGAACCTCGATCAAACAATGAATCATGTTTCTCATTCTTTCTTCAAAGATGTCGCAGACCCAAAATCCACTTTCACCCTTTATCTAACGACATACCTTTAAAACTATTCCAAAACCATCCTCCAGTATAATGAAGTCCTTACCAAACATCGTGTAAATTTTTCAAAGTCAAGAAAACGTAAGGCTATTTTGAAAACAATCATTCCCAAACAAAAATAAAGATGTTAGCCCAAAGAAACAACACATCTCGTGTACTACCCAGATAACCACTACTCCCTTAGCCCAACAAAATTTAAATTGTAGCGTCACACAATATCGACACTATCTTAGTGCCTCAATGATGAGGTCAAGATAGGGGACATGCCGGTCATGTCCATAAGAGAACACTAAGATAAAACTGAGGTCATGAAAAAGATAAGTCAAAGCATTACCAGACAATTGTGTTATAAATGCTCGGAATCATCTTCAAACAAATTCATCGTGAAAAAGGTGCAAAACCCATGTCAGGATTTCCTATGAATTCTCATGAAAAGATCAGCCGCCCACTAGTGCGCTAGATTAACAACAATATCAGCATCTCAAAACACCGGGGGCTTTTGAAAAACATTCCATGTATTGAAATGAAACTGATTCTTAAACGCTCAAGTAACTCTACATGGAGTTGACCGAGACAGTACTCAACAGTATAAGAAGACTTATTATGGAGTCATTTTTCCTCATACACCCATTTTCTTACACGACACCATAACCAGTCATCTATTACTAGGAATAAAGGGTCAAATGACCAACAAAGAATCCGACCATGCCCGAGGCATGTATAACCTGTAGAAAAATTAGATTACTTGATGTACAATCTCATAAAAAGTTCAAGAAACACATCACCACCTGTTCGAACAAGGGTGTCATAAGAAAATGGATGTCCTACCTGGGACAATGGCACCCAACAACTCAAAAATATTGAGAAAATCCATAAACCTAGCAAGGCATTTAATTTCTGAGGGGGTTACTGACCAAAGTTTGGCCCATTATAAATAAAAAGTGTCAACCCTAAACTGGGTCACTTCAAACAAGTCACTAGGCTCAAAAGCAGAACATAAGGACATTACTAAGGAGAAGATAACCTATGGAAAGTACATGTAACAACCCAACGTTTCATTAATGGAAAATCCCTCTTGATCCAGTTAAATGTCACTTTATGAAAAATGTTTTTATAAGAGGTCAACTTCTTTGATTTTATGTTAAAAATTTTGACCGTTGTTAATATATCCATTGAACAGTGATCACATGATTAGTATAAATATAGGACCTTAACATATCCAATTTACTAAGACAAACAAAGTGATGGTCTCATCCAGTAGAATTGCCCAATACGAAGACCATTTATCAGAGTTCGGAAATGAGGTGGCATCCTTGGGATTCACCCTTAACCAAGCCCAAGCTGAGCTTCACCATGTAAAGCTCGAACGGGAATTTCTTCGGGAAAAGTGGAAGTTGATAGAGATTACCACTCCAGCGATGTTATCCGAGCAACCCCAAGAGTTTGTCACCATCACACACCTTACCCTTAGGTCTTATGCGGCTGTTTCAAGGGGTTATGTAACAAATAATAAGTACTATGTTCATGTACATTATTTTTTTATATAATAATGAATATAATTTCTATTCATTTTTGATATATTGTAAATAGTTTTTAAAGTACAAATGGTGTTTTTAGTTATTATTTAATTAAGAAATATATTTTATTCAATTATGGGATTTTTTAATTAAATAATATTTTAATAAAATAATAATATTATTATTATATTTATTTTTATTAAATATAAATGATCTTATAATTTTATTAATGCAATTAAAATTTTATATTAAGGATTAAAATCCATTTCTGTCCAAACCCTTGAATTTTCGATAAATGTTAGTTTTTATTCTAAAAGTGAAAATTAAAGTATTTAGAAATTTTTTTTAGATAAAATAAATTTCATTTCGGGAATCAGGATGTCGAATTTATCCAACGGTGAATTTTTCATAATTTTCTGAGACAGTCCAATTTTTGGGTAAGAATTAATTACCTTTTAAATATATAATGTGTTTTATGACATCATAATGACCCAATGGTGATGTAATAAAATACCATAATCCTTATGTTCAGCCAATAGATGTTTTATCATTAAAATAATGTGATTTTGGGTTTGTTTGACTTACTATTCAAATAATTAATGGACCCCTCAAGACATATTCAACACTTTTCCTTTTTAAATTAATTTCCATGGGAGTGTGACTCGCCTCCACATAAGCAACCATATTATTTTAAGAATTTCGGACTTGATCCTTACAAAATATTTTTCTCCTCTTCCCTTTTCCAAAAACCATGGGCAAAAACCATGTTATGGTTTGTGGTTTGGATTAATTTAATGTAAGGAGACCCAAACCTAAATAATAAATAATTCCCCCACCTTTCCTATATAAACCACCCAAGCTCCCACTTCCTCCTCACTAAAATCCCTTGGAGTTTGTCCAACCTCTTCCATACTCTCTCTAGAATCCTCCCAAGGTGCCCCAAACTCCCAATAATTCTCTCACAAGCCTCTCTCTAGCCTTTGGAAGCACACATCCAAGTAAGGGTTTTTTCTTCCTTTCTCCTTTTTTGTCAATTTTCATTAAGTTGTATTGCCATTTTCATTTAAATTATGAATTTTGGTGTATGGTTTTTCACCTCCCCCATAATTCCTTCTTATTGTTTGAATGATGGGAGACCCCTTTCTCTCTCATTAAATGCCTCCCATGTACACCCGTTACTAGGCCGAAATTTCGAAAGGAACTTCTCTCTCCTCTTTTATATTCAAGCAATACTTTTGTATCATGAATCTAAATTTCATTAAAATTGTTGGTAAATGTATCTATATGACCTCATTACTGTCCATTACATGTAAACATGATGAGGAACCCCTTTCTCTCTCATCAACATTTTTTATGAATTCTTATGTCACGCCGTTACGCTGCCAAAATCGCAACGATTTTCTAAGCCATTGTCATTGTGTAGTGAATTCCATGCCCATATCTCCATCAAGGGTATTCACCTTTATGAACATTTACTTATTGATTGAAAAGTTTCATTTATTAATTACACATTACTTTATTATTGAATAAATGATTATGTTTTATGAATACATGTTTTATGATCCATGTGGCACACTTATGCATGAAATGAAATGTTTATGAATGGTGCACCCTTATAGCGCTCCAATGCATTGAGTAAAGTATAGTATCATTATATGTCATGTGAAATGAGTGTTGAATCATGATAATTTAGGTGCAACGAGGGTTTAGTCGTGCTTCATTTGCAATGAGTGTTTACTCATGCTTTATGTGCAATGAGCCTTGGCTCATGCTAATTCCATGTTAAGTGTTGTTGCCACATTTCCATGTTATGATTATCATGCTTTATCATGCCTTTATGTTCATGTTTCATTTATTCTCTATTTATATGCCTATTGTCTAACATGTATTTTACTCCTCATTTTATTCCATGTGTACTCCCTTACTAGGCTTTATAGCTCACCCTTTTCTTATGCATGTCCTCAGGTTATCCCATGCAATGCTATGTACGAGGAAATGTAGTGGTCTTGTAAAGGAGGTTTTCAATAATGATGTTGTATTTAATTTTTCATGTTTTTATGTAATGATCCTAATCCCCAAAGACACTAATCCTATCTATCTTCCTTGTTGTATCAAGGGAAGTTTTATGTAATAAATCATGTTTAAGTTGTAATAAAAAGCATGGTTGTCATAGTTGGTATCAGAGGATAGGTTTAGTTATTTTTGGGATTATGAAACCCTAGTAAAGACGTAGATACAAAACATAGTATAATAAAAACATCCCTATGTTTTGGTAAATACTACGTAAGTTGTTTATCAAAAAAAATACATCCATGTCTGGATACGAGCAGGTAGAGGCAGCTCTGGCATAGATGTATCATAGGGGTAAAACCCGAAAACACCGCTTTGAGCTAGACCCGAACGGGAACTGGTGCATGACAATCGGCCTTGCTGCACTATTGGTTACGACACTCCCGGGGGATACGTTTTGATAAATTCAAAATCATAGTATGAACCCTTATTAAGGGAAAAATTCCCCTAAGAATATATGTTATAAAGTAGATCATGAAATTCCTAGATTGAAGACTATAGACTCATGAGTTAAGGAAATAAAAGATTATTTTTGAGTCATCAACTTTTGTATTTCGATTACCCTTTATGTGCTACCCCTAACATTCCTTTTATTCTAGCCAATGGCCAGTAATAGGAGGACTCGGGCTAACAACCGTTGTGAAGATCAGTGTGATGACTGTACTAATGAGATTCCCAATCCAATGGGAGCGGGAATCGCGAACATTGTCACACTTCTCACTTAGCTAACTCATGTTTTGAATAGAAACACGGGTCAAGCGGAACGTCCAACCCCCCCTAAGAAAGAACAAGTCGCTATCAAGAGCTTCATGAGACAGAGGCCTCCTACATTTAGTTGATTATCTGATCCCACGATCATTGAACAATGGATCAACTCCATTGAAAAGATCTTCTCCATCCTCTAATGTTCTGAAAAAGAAGAGGATCTTCAGGCTACTTATCGTATGGAGGGTGAAGCTGATCAATGGTGTATGTTGATCAAAAATACGAAGCTTGAGGAGGAGATAGAGGGTTTGGAATGGAAGGAATTATGGAAGATGTTTTTCAATAAATATTTTCCGCGCACCCTCCAGCTTAAGATGGAAAGTGACTTCCTTTCCCTCAAGCAAGAAGATGAGGAATCCGTTGGAGAGTATGAGGAAAACTTCACAAGGCTTGCACGATACGCTTCTGGCTTTGTCGTTACCCCTGAATGCATGGTTGACCGCTTCATTGGTGGGCTGAAGCCAAGCTTGCGGAAAGCATTAGCGATCAGTCACTTCGACAGCTATGACGAAATTTTCTGATGTGCCCTCAAGGTCGAAATAGAGATCGGAGAATCACAGAGGTATCATGGGGATAAGAAGCGTAAGGTGGAATTCAATGCTGGTGGTCCAATGGATATATCCCACGACGCTATGAAGTTCCAGCACCACACTTGCAAAATGTTTGGAAAGAAGCACCCTGGAAATTTCCTTAAGGGGATGAGAAAATGCTTCCGGTGTGGAAGAGAAGGGTACCTAGCTGTTAACTGTCGGCAAGAAGGACCCGCGGTTGCGACAGAGGAGAGGAACACTCCGTTTGAACCTCAACGCGTTGTTCAATGCTATAAATGCAATGAACCAGGTCATTTTTCAAATCAGTGCCCTAATCCAAGGGTTTTCAGAGGAAACCAATAAACTCCAAGATAGCAAGGAAGATATTTTTCCATCACTTCTGCCGAAGTGAACCCCGAAAACGAAGTGGTGATAGGTAAACTAGTTATTCATTTCTGAATAGCGAACATAATTTTTGATTCAGGTTCTACGCATTCTTTTATATCTCGAAAGTTTAGTAGGACAACACCAGAACCACCACAAATCATAGAAGTAAATATGTAGATGAGTACAACAAATGGGGAAATCATTGCATCCCATGAATATAACTCCTCCCCTGTTATAATCTTTTGATTGAATTTCCCGGCGAACCTCGTCATACTCCCTCTGGTGGAATTTGATGCAATTCTTGGCATGGTTTGGATTTCTTTACATAGAGCCAATATAAATTGTCTGGAGAGGGAAATCACACTCCTTATAGAGAATTGACCCCCGATTCTTTACAAGTGTCAGGAAGAAGATGAATCTCCTTTAGCTCCATCATCTCATGCATAGATTTTAGTTCCCTATGAGCACACGTATGTGGCTCAGATGATTGAGTCCAAAGAAGACACCATCCTTGAAGAAATGTCTATTTTGAGGGAATTCCCTG